>CM074856.1:29080000-29680000 GCA_037501455.1 Lantana camara | reverse complement strand
CTATGAACACATAACCTTTAGATTGATTAAAGTATTGTATGAAGATACATTTTCGTTCTCGAGGGCCTGACTTTCCGTATTTGCTGAAAGAATCAAAAGTATAGGTTGCACATCCCGAATATCTAAGGTTATCAAGGATTTTTTACTACATTTCCAAAGTTCATAAGGAATAGACGGTACTTATTTTGTAGGAACTCTATTTAAGATATAAGACATAGTTAATAAGGCATCTCCCCAAAAAAAAATCGGCAAGTTAGCCTACGCCATCATGGATCCCACCATATCCAACAATATTCTATTCCTCCTTTCGACAACACCATTGTGTTGTGGTGTGTGTAGTAAAGAGTACATATAGGATACACCGGTGCTAAAACCTTTTCTCAAGATATCTTCCAAACTCTTGGGGTTGTTGCTCCGGATGTTGGTCACCCGGTGTGAAACCAGTTGGTTCCGTAGTTTTAGAATTCTGCTGATACCAAGTACTCCATCTCCATCATTGCATATGGCAATATAGAAAGTAAGCGAAAGTCTTGCAGAACCTTGCTTAACCCGCTGACTTGGAACTATTTAAACACTACCTTTCCTGGAGAGTCAAGTTTTGAAAAAGAAGGTTCCAATGAAACCACCGGTTGAACTTTTCTTCGTCAGAATAAGGGAGCTCACTTCACAAACCCAAAGCGTCAAACTCATCTCGATTTAGCAATTACACGTCCAGTCCAGGAGTTGCAGAAGGGATAGATGGATATAGGCACTGGAATTGACAAAATAGAGTCCTGACTTTTATTGATAGGAAACAGGATATATATAGGGAAGTCGTACAACAGAATCTCACATTTATCTCTAGCTATAAGTCAGATATCTAGACTAAATCTAATTTAAATACAACAACTTATAAACAGACTAACTAAAGTCCTAAATAAACGGATAAGAAAGATTATCCACAACAGAATACTAAACAAAACGAATTATACGTCTGTTTCTCTGTTACACCCCTCAAGTTAGTGGTTGGATCAACAACCGACAACTTGGGAAATAAGGAATCGAAGGCTCTCCGAGATAAAGGTTTCGTTAGCAAGTCAGCAACTTGGTCAGCTGCATAAAGATGTCGAACTTCCAAGATTTTATTCTGCACTTGTTCACGTACGAAGTGAAAATCAATAGCTATATGTTTCATTTTGCTGTGGAAGACCAGATTTTCACATAAGTATGTAGTTCCAATATTGTCAAAAAGGATTCTAGGTGGTTTTGCCAAAGGGAAAGAAAGTTCTTGGAGCAAGTTTTGAATCCAATTTGTTTCAGCCACTGCAGCAGCAAATGCTCTATATTCAGCTTCTGTGGATGATCGGGAAATAACACGTTGCTTCTTAGAAGACCAAGAAATTGGGCTATGACCCAAATAAATCACATAACCTGTAGTTGATGTTCTATCTACAGGATCACCACCCCAATCACAGTCAGAGTAAACAGTTAGATGATTATCGGTTTCTCGAGAAAGAAGCAACGCATATGATACTATTTGTTTGAGATACCGAAGTAATCGCTTGACAACATGCCAATGATCATCAATTGGGAAATGCAAAAACTGTGCAGTTTGTTAACAGTGAATACGATGTCCGGACGAGTGAACATGAGATATTAAAGTTTTCCCACAATCTTTCGGTAGTCCGAGACATCAACAACCAAGTTTTTGGAAGAAGGTGTGAGAGTAGTAGTAGAGCTCATTGGTGTTGGAACACCCTTTGAATTTTGCATGTTAAATTCCGGCAAAATGTTTGAATTATATTTGGTTTGAGATAGAAGTAAACCAACACGAGATGTCATTACCTCAACTCCTAAGAAATAATTTCGGCAACCCAGATCTTTAAGTTAGAATCGACAAGACAAGCCCTTGATAATTTGTTGCACACCATTAGAAATATTTCCTGTAATAATGATGTCATCCACATAAACAAGAACGTACACAATAAAATCAAAATAAATCAAAATAAATAATGAGGAATCTGATCTTGATTTATTGAATCCCACAGACACAAGATAGTTATGCAGCTCAGTGTACCAAGCCCTCGAAGCTTGCTTAAAACCATAGATTACCTTCTTTAGCTTGCAAACATAAGAGGCAAAGTTTGGATTTTCAAACCCAGGTGGTTACCTCATATATACTTCCTCCTCAAGATGTCCTTAAAGGGAGGTGTTATTGACATCAAGCTGATGGGTGGACCATTGACGTTGGGTGGCTATTGCTAGGACTAGTCTCACTGTTGTTAGCTTCACAACCGGACTGAATGTGGAATGAAAATCAATTCCAGGACGTTGAGTGAAGCCTTTTGCCACGAGACGTGCTTTATGTTGGAAAACACGAATCAGAAAGCAGCGGAATTTAAAAAATTTTCCCAATAGAAGGATCTAGGACTCGCAATCGTGTAACCAAATTCGTAGGGATTAGAAACTTACTTTCTTAATTAACTTTCTTGAAGCGTTTCAAGCCACCCAAGAACGCTCTTCTCACGGATTGATCCCCTCTCCTTGGTAAAGCTCAAATCTTCAAGCTTCTAACTTGAAGCTCTCTAGAGATAGTCCACCAACTTGACTACAATCTAACTAGTAAGGATGCTAGTTCTCTAGTTAGTGTTTAGGCTTAACCTAGGGTTTCGTTTATCTTGGAGAAAGGATGGTGTTCAACACATGAACCAAAAGAATTGCCAATTAGCCCTAAGGGGAGCTCGAGCTCCCCTATTTATAAGAAGGGAGGACCGAAAATCCTAGTCCTTATGGGCTAGGGTTTTGGTCTCTTTCTCCTATTACTTGATCATCAAGTAATTTTGACTTTGACTTTGAATTCAAATTCAAATCAACTTTCAAGAGAGCTAAAAATGTCCAAACTAATTTTGGATAATTTTATACTTTATTTATTTAAAATAAATAACTTATTTTATCTAATTAATTAATTCATAATTAATTAACTAGATTATTTTCTCCAAAATTAGACTTTCTTTTTAATTCAAAATTAAACCAAAGTCTATTAAATAATTAACACATTTAATTATTTAATATATATATATACAATATATATATTTACACGTGTGGGACACGTGTCACAAACATATGGGTTGCTCCATATAAATGTCTTTGTCAATGTCACCATTGAGAAAGGCAGTTTTCACATCCATTTGCTATATCTCATAGTCATAATATGCAGCAATGGCAAGCATGATCCGAATAGACTTTTGCATTGCAACTGGCGAAAAGGTTTCATCAAAGTCCACGCCGGGTCTTTGAGTGAATCCTTCTGCAACCAGTCTTGCTTTGTAGGCTGTAATGCTTCCATCAACTCCAAGCTTTCTCTTAAAGATCCATTTGCAACCTATGAGTTTGACCCCATCAGGCAAATCTACCAAGGTCCAAACTTGGTTGGAGTTCATGGAGTCCATTTCGGATTTCATGGCTTCTATCCACTGTTCAGAGTCAAAATCTGAAAGTGCCTCCTCTTTTGAGAGATTTCATGGAAGAATCCATACCATCTCTCCGGCTGTCTAGGAGTGCGTTCAGAACGTCTTAGAGGAGGATTTTCGTGTGTATCGAAATTCGTGATTGGTTGTGGTTGATCAGTAGGGGATGTTTCTTCAGTGGGTGGCGTGGGGTCACTTTGTACTTCCTCTAATTCTATGATCTTGCCTTTCTTTTCTTTAAGGAACGGTTCCTCCAGAAAAGTGACATTTCTGGAAACAAACACCTTTTGCTCAGATTGATCATAGAAGTAATATCCTATGGATTCCTTAGGATAACCTACAAAGTAGCATAAGTTAGAACGAGATTCTAACTTATCTCCCACTGTCCTCTTCACGTAAGTAGGACAACCCCAAATTCTTAAGTAAGAATAACTAGGGACTTTACCATACCACATTTCATAGGGCGTTTTAGGGACTGACTTAGAGGGAACTAAATTCAAAATCTTTGCTGCACTTTCTAGGGCATAACCCCAGAAAGAAGATGGTAAGTCAGTGAAACTCATCATGGAACGAACCATATCAAGTAAGGTTCGATTCCTTCTCTCAGAAACTCCATTAAGCTGAGGAGTTCCCGGAGGAGTCCACTGAGAGATAATCCCATTATCTTTGAGATGATTAAGGAATTCTTCACTAAGATACTCGCCTCCTCGATCAGATCGAAGTGCTTTGATCTTGTGACCAGTTTGGTTCTCAACCTCCTTTTGAAATTCTAAGAATTTCTCAAAAGCTTCAGATTTATACTTCATTAAGTATATATAACCATATCGACTAAAGTCGTCGGTAAAGGTTATGAAATACTGATGATTGTTTCTAGTGCTTACACTAAGCGGTCCACAAACATCAGTATGGATCAAATCCAAAACCTTAGTGGCACGTTCCACAGTTCTTTTAAAAGAGACTTTGGACATTTTTCCTTTGAGACAGGATTCGCAAGAAGTTAACTCCTTAAGATCATTTTCAGAGAATGATCCTAAAGTGTTTATCTTGCTAATTCTGTTCTTGGAAATGTGTCCTAATCTAGCGTGCCATAAGGGAGCTGAAACTTTGTCATCTCTCTTACGCTTCGTTTCTCGTTGTATATTCCTAATATTGATATTTTGAGTTAGATAAAGTTCATTACTTAGAGTACCGATGTGAACCGAAGAGTTGTTCCGTTTGATAAAATATTTACCATTCTTGATATAAGTTTCATAACCTTCACAATCTAAAATTGGAACTTAAATTATATTACGAATAATGCTCGGCACATAAAGGACTTTATTTAAGACTAACTCAAAACTACCTAAATCTAATCTAATTGTGCCTAAAGATCGAGCTTCAACGTTTGAGCCATCGTCGATCTTCAAGACACATTCTCCTTCTTTGAGTTGTTGGACTTCACTTAGCATCTGTACATCATTACAGATATGAGTTCCACAACCGGTATCAAGTACCCAAGAACTAGAATTAATAGAAAGATTTACTTCAACGAGAAAGATACCTTTCTTTAGAGTAGCCTTGTACTCTGGGCAGTTTCTCCTCCAATGTCCCGCTTTGCCACAATGGAAGCAAACATCTTCTTTCTGATCACGCTTCTTCTTTTGGGCCTTCCCCTTCGAAACGCCACCAGTGGGCCTAAGGGGTTTCTTCTTCTTCTTTTGGGCTTTCTTGCCCTTACCTTTAGAAGGCCCAGAAGAGGAAGATGAAGCATTCACCATCAAAACCTTATTGTCCTTCTTGATCGTGCTTTCAGCAGTCACAAGCTGATTAATCAGCTCAGCTACAGTAGCACCAGCATGATTCATATTGAAGTTAAGGACAAATGGGTTGAATGATGGTGGGAGCGAAGCTAGCAACAAATCCACTAAAAGCTCATCTTTCAGTGGCATGTCCATGGAAGCAAGTTTCTCAGTAAGGGCGAGAAACTTGAGTCCATATTCATGGACACTTGATCATTCCCTCATTCTTAAGTGGAACAATTCCTTTGAAGTGTTATACCTTGTAACACGTTCATGAGGGCGGTAAAGTTGCACTAAGTGGTCGTAAATCTCCCAAGCGAATTCCATGGCCTCATGTTGCCTTTGCAAGTCCGGAGACATGTTAGTCAACATAAGGCAACGGGCTTGGAGATTATCATCCTTCCACTTCTGAATCGCGTCCCGCTCGGCCCGAGTGGGAGCCTCCCCTTCGGGACTAGGCTTCCCTTCGAAGAGAACATAAGTTCTCTTCTCAAAATCTAAAATGATTTTCAAATTCCTCAACCAATCAGAATAGTTGGGACCAGTCAACTTGTTTGACTCGAGGATCGATACAAGAGGGTTTTTGGTTGCCATTTCAAAACACGTAGAGAATCACAGAATCTACGACCTAAATGGTAAAACAGAGAACTAGTGAGCATGCTGAATTATAACGATATACAAAAGATAAGGTCTTTAATCTAATGTAGCTCCCACTGTTTTTCAAAGATCTAGAATTCCCAAAGATCTAAGAGGAACACGTTTCCCAATGGGTACTAAGATCTTAGGCATTTTACCTCGAACCCACGACTCGCGGACATTCTAAGTAAGAACCCTAGGTAGGTACAACTTACCAATTCTAACACCTTTAGAACTCTTAGTAATTATTTTTGCATCACCTATCTTTCAATATGGACCCACGACTCGTGCGACATCCATATTTACTTAGGCGTTAAGCTAGACCCATCAATCATAAGATCATGATCAAAACTTAGTTCGAACGACCCAAGACTCGTGGACATCGCCCTTACCAAAATTGACCACGAAATATTGACCATTTAAAATGATCAATTAGGTAACTAAGAACTAATAAGCTCCACTAGCTATCCCACGACTCGCGGACAATAACTAGTTTCACTTACTAAACTTAAAACCTATTGATGGAATGCTAGGAATTTAATTCAAAATTTGCATCTCGAATTAAATACCTATTTGTTCGAAATTAGCTTAATATTTAATGGGAATTTTCGAATCAACCGGAGAGTTGTCCGGTTCGACCTCACCAACATATATGTTATCCAATTTTATTAGTCTTGATTAATGCAAGTACACTTAAATGCATTTCAAACAATCACATAAACAGATAACATATCCTAGCATGATACTAACATGTAATGATCATGGGTTCTACCTATCTTATGCGTGATATGTGGGAGCCACTCCACAATCACAAGTTCTAACATACATGCCACATAAACAGTTTAAATCATATAAGGGAAAACGGTAACAAAATACGAGCCCTATCTCTATTACATTTTTATAATTGAGATTCCCCTCCCTAACATTTTGAGGGGTCTTCACTCATGGCCTCCTTGTTACTTGAATGTGGTCCATCTTACTCCATGGGTGCATTGTCTCCAAAATGAAAATAAAACCTCACCACCTATCTCTACTCTCAAATTACAATAAAAAGAAAAAGACATAAAGTAATAAGGCTCAACCTTCATATTGGCCTTAGACAATTACACGGGGCATACCTCGGCCTCAAAAACAGTAATATGGAAAGCCACATAATAAATCACATAACAGTACGCACATAAGTGAGGCTCCAACATCAATTGAAAAACGCAACTATAGGGCTCCAACCCCAATTTAAACCATCCATGTGCATAAATTAAAACCATACATAAGTCTAAAACCATGATCACCTAACATGCTTTTGCAAGAATTTAAATTTAACCAATAAATTAAAATTCTCGCCTTAAGCTCTAATAGCTTAAAACACGACTTACATGCAATTCTTGTTCAAGAGCCCTTTCTATAAAACCCGAAAAACAATGAACTAATAAAATTCCAATTAATTTCTGAAAATTAATAATTTAATTCTTTCAATATTTTCATAAAATAAAGTTTGTAATTTTTACAAAATTTAAATCGCTTAAATTTTCAAAATCCCAATTTAAACAATTATTTCAAAAATAATTCAAATTTAATAAAATAAAAATTTTCAAGAAAAATTAAATCGGGATTGGATTGGACTAAACACGAATATCAAGATCGCGAAACGAGGGCCAAGCCTCACCCGCACGCCAGCCCAGGCGGACCGCGCGCATCGCTCGCGCTTCGCCCAGGCGGGAAGGCAGGCGGGCGACAGGAGGCTCCCGCGCGGTTGCGGGAGGAGCAGGCGGGCGTGCCTAGGCACTGGCGGGCAGGCCTCCCGCGCGGTTGTGGGCGGGACGGGCGGGCAGTCCCGCGCGGCTGCGGGACTGCTGTGCGGGACGGCGCGGGCCTGGGCGTGCGATGTCCTAACACGCCTAGGCTCGCGTTTTCGTAACGCGATTTTCGTGTTTCGTGTTTCAGTTCAAAACTAACAACAATCTAAAATTTAAAAAACATGATTTAAAAGGATTTCAATCAAAACGGTTTTCAAAAACACAATTTAAGAAAACAGTTTCAGAAATTCAAGAAAAATTACAGTTTCATAATTCAGGCTTTCTAAAACAACTCATGAATACCTAATTCGCATCTAAGCCTAAGAATTTCTACCAAATTCAGAATGATTGAGACGAATCAGAAACACGATTAACGAGGTGGCTCTGATACCACTTGTTGGAAAACACGAATCAGAAAGCAGCGGAATTTAAAAAAATTTCCCAACAGAAGGATCTAGGACTCGCAATCGTGTAACCAAATTCGTAGGGATTAGAAACTTACTTTCTTAATTAACTTTCTTGAAGCGTTTCAAGCCACCCAAGAACGCTCTTCTCGCGGCTTGATCCCCTCTCCTTGGTAAAGCTCGAATCTTCAAACTTCTAACTTGAAGCTCTCTAGAGATAGTCCACCAACTTGGCTACAATCTAACTAGTAAGGATACTAGTTCTCTAGTTAGTGTTTAGGCTTAACCTAGGGTTTCGTTTATCTTGGAGAAAGGATGGTGTTTAACACATGAACCAAAAGAATTGCCAATTAGCCCTAAGGGGAGCTCGAGCTCCCCTATTTATAAGAAGGGGAGGACCGAAAATCCTAGTCCTTGTGGGCTAGGGTTTTGGTCTCTCTCTCCTATTACTTGATCATCAAGTAATTTTGACTTTGACTTTGAATTCAAATTCAAATCAACTTTCAAGAGAGCTAAAAATATCCAAACTAATTTTGGATAATTTTATACTTTATTTATTTAAAATAAATAACTTATTTTTATCTAATTAATAAATTCATAATTAATTAACTAGATTAATTTTTCTCCAAAATAAGACTTTCTTTTTAATTCAAAATTAAACCAAAGTCTATTAAATAATTATTTAACAAATTAATTATTTAATATATATACAATATATATATTTACACGTGTGGGACACGTGTCACAAGGACACGTGTCACTCACGTGACCAACACGTGTGGTTTCACACGTGTGGAACCCTCTTGGCCCGATTAACTCGTTTAATCATTTTAAAGCCTCAACTCATGTAACCAAGTTGTTGTGTGTGACCCTCTAGGTTCTTAATTCAATTAGCAGTGATCCTAATTAATTAATTCACTAATTAATTAATTAGTCCACAGATTAAACGACCATAGTCTAACAACAGGTGTTTAACCCCTAGCTGAATTGGAATGTTCGGATTCGACAGAACCTTTAAGTCATTGATTCATGTGAGATACAATCCTCTTACTTACTATCTCTCAACCAAGATCTAGGGTAAGGGAATAATCAGAACCCTAATAATCCGGTCTTAAAGCTAAGTGCATTTCATATCCATTTGATTTCAATCCAAGAAACTCTTTTCTTGATGTCTTGATCTACTGCCATGGCCAAGGACTCCATATGGCATATGAATGACTTACACAATAAGAGATCACCTTTGCAAATGCAAGTGTAGGTCCTTTCTTGATTCTCATTCACTTTCATGAATCACTTGTGTAGCCCCAGCATAAGCCTTGAATCAGTTGTCTAAGGCGACACCCTTTAAAGCTTATACCTAAGACTACAGAGTTAACTCATAAAGTGACAAGGAACCTCAAGTCTAAGGATCAATTAATCACATCAATGACTCGTGAGATATTTCCTAATCTGGAAGTTTCTATTTCCTGAAATAGAAACTTCCTTTCCCATTTAGAAATGTTCTCACACGGGGCACCTCAGTGAACTTACTTATTAAAGTAAGCACCCTCATGTATCACGCACGTATCAACTATACACTTTGCACCTCCATGAAATAAGGTGGTCCTTCTTAAGGGCGTGATCCCACAAGCAAGCCTTAGAGGAGTCAGGTTGACACTCCCACTGTCGGTAGGACTCATCGGCTTGGAGTATTTTACTAATCATGACTTATGTGATATAGGGCACGTTTTATGAACCATTTCACCTAAATGGTAGAGTCCTAAAGTCATCAGGATTAGGGGAGTTCTCATATATGCACAGATAAAGTAAACGCATACCAAACAAGAGCATATAAAGAAGTGTTGCCTCAATTCGTTATTTCATTCAAAGATTGTCTGTGATTACAATAAGGAAAAGCACAAAGCGGATATACAATCGGCTTTCTAGGGCACTATTCCTAACACTTTATACCTATCAATTGAGCCATCTGATTTGTATTTTATATGAAATAGCCACTTACAATCAACCACATTCCGAGAGGGATCGTTAAGCACCAAATCCCATGTTTGGTTCTTAACTAATGCATCAAATTCTTCTTTCATTGGTTGGTTCCAATGGGGGTGTTGTTTTGCTTGCTTGTATGTGGTTAGAGTGCTGATTAATGGGTTATAAACAACAAATGATTGAGGGTTTTGTTGTTTAGTTTTGGAACGAGTAACCATGGGATGTCTATTTTGTGGATTGGTTAGAGTTGGAAGCGGGGCTGGTGTGGGGTTTTGTGTAGGTGAGTTTAGTGTGGACATTTGTTTTGATTGACGTTGATAAGTTATGAGTGGGGGGCCATTATTTTCTGTTTGGTTCATTGGTTATATGGGTGATTGTGGGTTTGGTGACTCTCTAGATGACGAGGGTTGTTCTGTAGTAATAGAAGACATTGGTGGAAAAGTGGTGTTTAAAGAATTACCTGAAGTTGGCAGCGCCAAGTGTTGGGCATTAGAGTGGGTCACGAGTGGTACATTTGCAACTGGAGGCAATAATTCAGTGGCCTGTAGATCTAAAGTAGTTGGTAATGTATTATTTTTTTGAATGTTTTCCTAAGAGGATATACTTAGCTTTGTTTTTAAATGGGAGAACATATTTTGAAAAGGAAAATTATTTTCAAAAAATAACACATCACGTGAGAGATAAATTTTGATGTAATTGGGTCATAACATTGATGACAATAAAATTTGTTTGAGAAACCCAAATACACACACGGCCTTGACTGTGGCTCAAGTTTGTTTTTGGTGTATGGACGTAGCCAAGGATAGCATAAAGGCCCAAAAGTTCGAATTGAAATAATATTTGGAAATTTATTGAAAAGAATTTCATGTGGAGATTTTCCTTCTAGGATTGTATTTGGCAACTAATTTATAAGTTAAACAACTTGGCTACAAGCAAAACTCCAAAATTGGGGAGGTAAAGAAGCTTGATGCATTAATGTTTTTGTTGTTTCAATGACATGTCGATGTCTTAGTTCAACCAAAGCCACCCGTTGAGGAGTGTATGGTGGAGAAATTAAATGTTCAATTCCATTTTCCTTCAAATAAGTTGCCAAACTTTGAAATTCTCCTCCACCATCTGTATAAAAAGATGAGATCTTATTTTCAAATCTGCGTTCAAGAAGGGATACGGAGTTTTAAAAACTTATTGAACCTCATCTTTTGTTTTTAGATCGTACAAGCATATATATCTTGAAAATTGATCCACAAACAACCATAATATTTTTTGTTATCAATAGACACAACGGGAGATGGACCCCATAAATCACTATAGATTATTTCAAGTGGTTTTTTACTCTTTAGAGAATTTTCAGAAAAAAGTAAGTCTATGCATTTTATTGGAGGAGCAGAAATTACAAACAAACGTTTCTTCAGAACATGGAATGGGAACTTTATTTAAAACTTATTGTAAAATACGTCGACTAGGATGACCTAAACGACGATGCCACAATTCAAAGGAGGAATTTTTATTTGGCTGAAAAGCCTAAATATTGCTACAATTGTCAAAAGGCCACTCGTAGAGCTCATCCTTATTTTGTCCTTGCACTAGAGGCACCCCTGTATTCAGATCCTTCACACAAAAATGAAAGGGAAAAAATTCAATTGAGGCTTTGTTATCTTGGCAAAATTTGGAGAGAGAGAGAGATAAGATTCTTTTTTATTTTAGGTGCACAGAGGGAGTTCGATAGTTGAAAGTTAAGATTTGATGTATCAAGATAAGCTTTACCAGTATGGGAGATTTGTATGGTATTACCATTACCCATTGCGATCTCTTCCGGTCCATGGTAGTCATGCGCTGTGACTAAGTTCTGTGCATCCGTGGTGATATGATGCAGGCACCAGAGTCAACAATCCAACTATGTTATGGTTCTAAAGATGCAGCATAATTTACCCGAGCTTGAAAGTGGTTATGCGATTTTGATCTGCAAACTTTCATTGTATGTCCTGGATGATAGCAAAGTTGACAAGACGGGACATTATCATTTGTAGGATGTTAATAACTACGTCGCGGGCGCCACGAAGCATTGATTGATTGTTCTTTGGATTGTTGAGAACGTCATGGTTGGTTTTGCTGAGACGATGACCTGCGAGAATTGAGGTTTCGATTCGATCCAGAGTTGCTGCGTTGAGCAACAACAACGGTGATTGGTGGAGTCTTCTTTTTTTCTTCATGAGTGAGAAATAACTCATGATCCAATAACTGCTCATAGAGTTCCTCATAACTGATTGGTGTGGCACAAGAACGAAGAGCAACAGAGATGACAGTGAACTCAGGACCCAATCCTTGCAAAATTCGAACCATGAGTTGCACATCCGTGATGAGGGCTCCGACAGTGGCTATTTCATCCGCAATAGATCTGATGTTATAAAGGTACTCAGCAACAGGACCACCATTCTTGGTGATGCGAGCAAGTTGGTCTTGTAGCTCAATAACTCAAGTTTGAGATTTGTTGGCAAATGCAGTTGGTAAAGATACCCATGCTTTGTGGGCTGATGTTGCATTAGTAACAATCGAGGCAAAAGTGGGATCAACAAATGCCAATAATGCATTTTGGACAAGTTGATCTTGTTGAAACCATTTGACATAGGCCGGATTTGTTGTAGTTTGGTTATCAACAATAGTAGTTTTGGTTGGTGCTTCGATAGAACCATCAAGGTGTCCAAAGATGTTTTAACCGTGCATAAGCATTGAGACTTAGGCTTTCCAAGTGGTGTAGTTGTGGCTGCCTGTCAGTTTGATAGCCAATTGTGATGCTGGGTTAAATTGGACAATTATGTTGTTATCAGAGTTGATGACAGTGGGGGTAGTGGGAGCCATTTGTGTGTATAGCAGAAAAAAAATTATGATTTCCCAAGATCTACTCTTGAGAGTTCAAAGAAAGCTATGATACCATAAAGAGTATGATGAAATTGACAAAATAGAGTCCTGACTTTTATTCATAGGAAGCAAGATATATATAGGGAAGTGGTACAACAGAATCTCACATTTATCTCTAATTATAAGTCAGATATCTAGACTAAATCTAATTTGAATACAACAACTTATAAACAGACAAACTAAAGTCCAAAACAAACGGATAAGAAAGATTATCTACAACAGAATACTAAACAAAAGGAATTATACGTCTGTTTCTCTATTATATAGAATAGTCAATTGTTGTGTAATTCATTTTTTATTACATAGACTTTATAATGATCTGATAGATATTCATGCCCTCGATCAGTTTTTAATGTTTTGATCCTTCTGTCTAATTGATTTTCTACCTCATTTCTGTATCGTCTGAAATAATCCAACGCTTCAGACTTACGAAAAATAAAATAGACATGACCAAAACATATGAAATCATCTATAAAAGTAATGAAATAGGAAGCTCCGTGTCTCGCTCTAACACTCATAGGACTACAAATGTCAGAGTGAATCAAATCAATGAATATTCAGCTTGTGTAGCCTTTCAATTCATCCTATCTTGCCCTATGTGATCTAATCTAACATGTCAAACGTCCACATCAATATTTGCATAGTCAGAAGAACTTACATTAAATGAATTACATGTTAGGAATAGTGCCCTAGAAAGCCGATTGTATATCCGCTTTGTGCTTTTCCTTATTGTAATCACAGACAATCTTTGAATGAAATAACGAATTGAGGCAACACTTCTTTATATGCTCTTGTTTGGTATGCGTTTACTTTAGCTGTGCATGTATGAGAACTCCCCTAATCATGATGACTTTAGGACTCTACCATTTAGGTGAAATGGTTCATGAAACGAGCCCTATATCACATAAGTCATGATTAGTAAAATACTCCAAGCCGATGAGTCCTACAGACAGTGGGAGTGTCAACCTGACTCCTCTAAGGCTTGCTTGTGGGATCACGCCCTTAAGAAGGACCACCTTGTTTCATGGAGGTGCAAAGTGTATAGTTGATACCTGCGTGATACATGAGGGTGCTTACTTTAATAAGTAAGTTCACTGAGGTGCCCCGTGTGAGAACATTCCTAAATGGGAAAGGAAGTTTCTATTTCAGGAAATAAAAACTTCCAGATTAGGAAATATCTCACGAGTCATTGATGTGATTAATTGATCCTTAAAACTTGAGGTTCCTTGTCACTTTATGAGTTAACTCTGTAGTCTTAGGTATAAGCTTTAAAGGGTGTCGCCTTAGACAACTGATTCAAGGCTTATGCTGGGGCTGCACAAGTGATTCATGAAAGTGAATGAGAATCAAGAAAGGACCTACACTTGCATTTGCAAGGTGATCTCTTATTGTGTAAGTCATTCATATGCCATATGGAGTCCTTGGCCAAGGCAGTAGATCAAGACATCAAGAAAAGGGTTTCTTGGATTGAGATCAAATGGATATGAAATGCACTTAGCTTTAAGACCGGATTATTAGGGTTCTGATTATTCCCTTGCCCTAGATCTTGGTTGAGAGATAGTAAGTAGGAGGATTGTATCTCACATGAATCAATGACTTAAAGGTTCTGTCGAATCCGAACATTCCAATTCAGCTAGGGGTTAAACACCTGTTGCTAGACTATGGTCGTTTAATCTGTGGACTGATTAATTAATTAGTGAATTAATTAATTAGGGTCACTGCTAATTGAATTGAGAACCTAGAGGGTCACACACAACAACTTGGTTACCTGAGTTAAGGCTTAAAAATGATTAAACAAGTTAATCGGGCCTAAAGGGTTCCACACGTGTGAACCACACGTGTGGCTCACGTGAGTGACAAGTGTCCTTGTGACACGTGTCTCACACGTGTGTAAATATATGTGTATATTTATTTATGTGTTAAATAATTAATGTGATTAATTATTTAATAGAGTTTGGTTTAATTTTGAATTAAAAGGAAAGTCTTATTTTGGAGAAAAATAATCTAGTTAATTAATTATGAATTAATTAATTAGATAAAATAAGTTATTTATTTTAAATAAATAAAGTATAAAATTATCCAAAAGTAGTTTGGATATTTTTAGCTCTCTTGAAAGTTGATTTGAATTTGAATTCAAAGTCAAAGTCAAAATTACTTGATAATCAAGTAATAGGAGAGAGAGACCAAAACCCTAGCCCATAAGGACTAGGATTTTTGGTCCTCCCTTTATTATAAATAGGGGAACTCGAGCTCCCCTTAGAGCGAATTGGCAATTCTTTTGGTTCATGTGTTGAACACCATCCTTTCTCCAAGATAAACGAAACCCTAGGTTAAGCCTAAACACTAACTAGAGAACTAGCATCCTTACTAGTTAGATTGTAGTCAAGTTGGTGGACTATCTCTAGAGAGCTTCAAGTTAGAAGTTTGAAGATTCGAGCTTTACCAAGGAGAGGGGATCAAGCCGCGAGAAGAGCGTTCTTGGGTGACTTGAAACGCTTCAAGAAAGAATAAAAGAAAAGTAAGTTTCTTAATCCCTACGAATTTGGTTACACGATTGCGAGTCCAAAATCCTTTTGTTGGGAAAATTTTTTAAATTCCGCTGCTTTCTGATTCTTGTTTTCCAACAGTACACTGGTCCATATAGTAGTCAAGCATATATATTTTGCAATTCAACACGATAAAAGCATCGCCAATAAGTCCACTACCATAATATGCATCGCCATACTAAAGTTTAATAGTGTCACTGGTGAATATCAAGTCATATCCTAATTTTAGAAGAATAACAACACATACAGGATTTCGTCAAATACCCGATGTAAATAGGACATGATATAGAATAAGGAGCCTACCTTCTTTCAATTCCAACTTGCAAGTACCAATACCTTTTTACCTCTACTCTTGTATTGTTTTCTACATATATTCACCTTGTACCGACCAAAATTTTGGGAAAAATCTACAAATACCTCTCGATTTCTAGTCACATGGTCTGTTGTCCCTTATTCTTAGGTGGCTGAGGATATTCACGAGTAAAGTGGCTTAGAGTGTCACAATTGAATCACTTTATCTTGTTCTTATCTTTCTTATTCCCAAACTGCTTTCTTTTTTATTTATTATTGTTGTTGTGGTTATGGTCATTGTTCTTCTTATGCCACTTGGGAAATCTCTTCCCTTTGTTCCTTTTTAAGTTCCACTTAGGTTTAAACCCCATAAGTTGATTGGAACTACTTTTCGCAACAAATGTACTCACCATGAACTTTGTGGCACTAAGGCACTCGTCTTCGAGCTCAACATGGCGAGGAACAGCAAAAGTTTTGAGTAAGGAACATCAACAAAAGTTTTGATGTTACAATGAGTGAGATTAACTTTCATATGCTCCCACTACTCTGGAAGAGATCAGATCACAACTTGAATTTGTTGCTCGTCAGAAAGGGTATGGTCAGTTATCAAGTTTGACATCACCCTTAAATGTTGTTTCATGTTATAATCAGGGCATTTGCTATAGATGCCAAGCTTGATAGCCAACTGCCTTAAACGAGTGACCGATGTACCTCCACATTTTTTTCTGAAGTAAACTCAAATGTCATGAGCAGTATTGTGTTGCTTGCACTCGTGGATCAAATCGTCCACCATATAGCTTACCAGGATACCTTAAGTTGTGGAATTTTTCTTCTTCCACGTCTGGTAAACCTCTTGATCCCTCTTCTACTGAGCAGTATTGTCCACACCTAGATCTTCCATGATTTGGTTAATACCCTCTAAAGCATCCTGCTCATCAAGCACGTACAAAATGTTGATTAAATTGAAATTCTAATTAAAAATTTAGAGTTCATGAAATTTAAATTCAAACTCAAACCGAACCAAACAAGTTGGAATCCCACCTCAATGCAGAAAAAAACTATAAAATTGGGCTTAGTTGGTGTTAGAACATGGTTTGGGAGAGAAATTGAAGTTTTCATTATATAATTCTATAGATCTGTATGAAAAGAGTTACAATCCGACTCTAACTTATAGGTAGAAGAATCCCTACAAGTCAGGGATATTTTGCATAATTAACGAGATTCTCCCTAAAATAGAAGATACGCACAAATCTTCTAACACTCCCCCTCAAGTTAAGTAATGGGATAGTCAATTCTTAACTTGTCAAGTGCATTCTGAAAATCTTGGCCAGAGATGACCTTTGTAAGGATATCAGCTAACTGATCTTCTGACTTGACAAACGGTAGCTCAATGATGCCTCCATCTAGTTTTTCCTTTATAAAGTGACGATCTACCTCCACGTATTTTGTCAGGTCATGTTGTACCGGATTCTTTGAAATGTTGATAGCCGCCTTATTATCACACTTTAACACACTCGAATTTTGCTGAGGAAAGCCTATCTC
Source organism: Lantana camara (assembly GCA_037501455.1). Classification (NCBI taxonomy): domain Eukaryota; kingdom Viridiplantae; phylum Streptophyta; class Magnoliopsida; order Lamiales; family Verbenaceae; genus Lantana; species Lantana camara. The sequence continues at coordinate 29,662,665 of CM074856.1, read as the reverse complement.
TACCATCAGTTTCCTTAGCCACAGTAACTCCGTTACTCCTTTTGCAATGCCTCAGAATTCTGCTTCAGCAGTTGAGGGGGCAACAACTTTCTGTTTCTTGCTTCTCCAAGTCACCACATTTCCCCCAATCAGGGTGAAGTAACTTGATGTGGACCTTCTGTCATTTGGATTTCCTGGCCAATCCACATCAGTGTAGGCTTCGATATTTAAGTGACCATGTCTCTCAAACATTATCCCCGTGTCCAACTGTACCTTTCAGATACCGCATAATCCTCACAACGGCTTCCATATGATCCTTCTGAGGCTGATGCATAAACTGATTAACTACCCTGACAGCATGGATAATGTCAGGCCTGGTGTGGGATAAGTAGACCAGTTTTCCCACCAATCGCTGATATCTCCCTTTGTCTGCTGGTTCTCCATCTTCTTCTACCATGAGCTTATAATTAACCTGTATCGGAGTGTCTATTGGCTTGCAGTCAACCATTCCGACCTCAGCTAACAGATCCATTATGTACTTCTTCTAAGAGATAAAAATACCCTTTTCTCGACCGAAGAACTTCAATACCCAAGAAATACTTCAGTCCCACTAGGTCTTTCGTTTCAAAGTCCCTGAACAAGTTTTCCCGAAGTCTCTCCATCTCTTCAGCATCACTTCCCGTGATAATCATATCATCCACATAGATGATAAGACAGGTGATCAGGTTCCCTATTTTCTTCAGAAACAAAGTATGATCAGAGTTACTTTGTATGTACCCATATTGTTGCATTGCCACTGTAAACCTTCCGAACCAAGCTCGTGGTGATTGCTTGAGTCCATACAGGGCTTTCCGAAGTCTGCACACTTCATCATTTTTAAATTCGGAGTTAAACCCTGGTGGCGCTTCCATATAAACCTCTTCCATTAGATCTCCATGTAGAAAGGCATTCTTCACGTCAAACTGGTGAAGAGGCCAGTCTTTATTTGCTGCTACCGATAAGAGAATTCTGACAGTGTCAATCTTTTCTACTAGGGAGAAAGTTTCTGAGTAATCAACCCCATATGTCTGAGTATACCCCTTTGCCACTAATCTGGCCTTATACCTTTCAATCGTGCCGTCTGATTTGTGTTTGATGGTAAATACCCATCGACACCCCACTGGTTTTTTTTCTTCAAGCAGTTTACATGTCACCCACGTATCATTTTTCTTTAGTGCATTCATTTCAGTTTCCATCGCCTGTACCATTCCCTTGATTATTCTGCCTCCTGAACCATTCTTAAAACCTGTTTTGTATAAGGTTTCCCAAGAAACCCCTGTGCAGTTGGTGAGATACTCCCCCTCACCACATTCCCTATAGAACACCTAGAGGTTCGTGACACATGTTGGGGGTGAGTACCTATTCGGAGGTATTCCCTGAGTACTCTTTGGTGGCAAAGTATACCTGTTACTTACAATATTTTCAGAGGTGGAATCGACAATATCAGCAGTATCAGGTGTAACATCCCAAATTTCAGGGCCAAGAAGAAATAGGTAAGTAAAGGGTTAAGAAGAATTTCCTTTAGAACCTTATTTACTATTCACTCATTTTCGTAGAAAAGTTTCGAGACCTCTTTACCTATCCAATGTTGGGTTCAAATGAATCCTTACAAAATTTTATAAATTATGATATCATTCCCAAACCATAATTCTCATTATAACTCCCCTAGCAGCCAAAACCGGCCAAAAACCCTAGTTTTGCCCTAAAGTGAAGATTTTCGAATTCTAATGTTTTTCCTACACAATATTATAACCATAATGATCCTTGAATTATTTTATGAATTTTAAGACATTTCCCAAACCCTAGTTCAAATTCTAGCCCGTTTTATAAATTTTTCTTATTTTTCCTAAAGTACTATTCCCGCCGTAAAAACTAACTTTAAACCGTACGGCGTTTGATATTCAATATTATACTCAAAATAATCCTCAAATTATTTTATGAATCATGAACACTTTCTTGAAAATTAAATCTCATCCTAGCTTTGTTTTATGTATTTTATCATATTTTTCAAAATTTCGAACGTCTACTACTTTAATTTTAGACGTTTAAACGTTAAGTGTTTATAACCATCGGAAAGCTCTTTCGATTCTCTTTCTTTTACAACTTTTCTCATTTCAAACTAAAATATAGAGATTCTACTACAATTTTATTATTAATTTTACCCTAATTTAGATTTATTTTATTATGATGTATTTATGAAGTAATACTTGAGTACCTAAGCATATACATCACATATACACCTAGCATAACACCTAAATGCACCTACCTTACTCACCACCTTGAGTCAATACCCTAAAGAATAGGAAATTGCAACATAAGCCCCTAAATCACAACTATAAATAGCCTCCCAACTTCACTTAAGAAAACACACAAAATCATCACTCTCTCTCCCATAAGTCACGGCCAAAACCCTCCTCTCTCACAGGGTGCGCTTTTCTTTTATTATTTCATGCTTTATATTATGTCTTTAATATAATAATAATAGTAGCATGCTTAGGTTTAATTAAATTATGCTTTAGGAATTTATTTTATGAAATATATGTAATTTATGCTAGTTTTATGGATAATGTGAGTAAATATATGAATTTAATTTAATTTAATTCATGAATTATGATATGATATATTATAATCATGTATTTAAATATTTATGATCTTGTTAGATTAAATTCATGCCTAGAATAATTTATTTAGAATTAATTTTATGAAATATGTTACATAAAGTGCTACATTTTACCTTAATCATATGTTATGAACTTAGAATTTATTAAATATGATCATGAACTAGTATGAACATATTCATAAGCTTAAGAACACATTCATATTGTTCTTGAACAATTAAGGTGCACGTGTGATAGTGTGTGTGTGTGTGTGTGTGTGTTCGATTTTATGTTATAAAGTGTTTAATTCATAAGAAATTGAATAGTAAATGTTTTCAATAGTAATTTTGACTTTTTGGTCAACCCATAATTAATTAATTTAGAAATTAAATTAAAAAAAATAATTATAAAATAGGTTTTGGAATTTTTAAAGAAAGATTTTATTCAAATTATTCCAAAAATCGGTAAATTGTAAAATAATTTCAAAATCAACCTACATTGTTGAATTAAACCCTAAATCTTATTTCTAATATTCCAATTAGGATCATAATGTGATTAATAAATATTGGATCAGTTAAAGACTTCATAAAACCCGATTAATTAATTAAATTTCCTTGAACGGTTAAAATTAGGATTTACTGGGTATTCTCTAATGTGCTACATAATACGTGCCTTACGTAATTATTTGATTAGAATATTATGTACCTTATGTGATTATTTGATTAGAATAATAAGAACCTAGTTCTAAGCCAATAGTAGTTATTACTTTCAGGCGACGATAAGATCGAAGAGTGGAATCCCTACAATTCCACTTAAATCTCAGCACTAGGTGAGGGTTAAAACATTTTCAACTGGAATCATGCCTATATCTATGTATCTACATAAAAATATTTTGAAATCTACCTATTATCTGATTTACTCCCTATACATACTATTATACAATATCCCTCTTTATGAGGAAAATACTTTTAAGTCGGAATCAGGATCTTACCCGGACCTTATACATATTACTTCAGTCCGGTCATTACTAAGAACTGATTCCCGACTAAGCAAGCAAAATATCTTATCATTACTATTATGGGCCCCGGCGCTTAACCGTATCGAGCAATTATCCAGAAGGTATCGGGCCGAGGGTATTGTTGGTGATACAAACCGCCACCAACTCTTGGTAGTGGTTTAACTGGAGGTTAGTTACTCCACGCCAAGTTATAAGGGAACACTGTTGGAAAACACGAATCAGAAAGCAGCGGAATTTAAAAATTTTTCCCAACAAAAGGACCTTGAACTCGCAATCGTGTAACCAAATTCGTAAAGATAGAAAACTTACTTTTCTTTTATTCTTTCTTGAAGCGTTTCAAGCCACCCAAGAACGCTCTTCTCGCGGCTTGATCCCCTCTCCTTGGTAAAGCTCGAATCTTCAAACTTCTAACTTGAAGTCTCTAGAGAAAGTCCACCAACTTGATCACAATCTAACTAGTAAGGATGCTAGTTCTCTAGTTAGTGTTTAGGCTTAACCTAGGGTTTAATTTAATCTTGGAGAAAGGAAGGTGTTCAACACATGAACCAAGAATTGTCAATTAGCTCCATAAGGAGCTCGAGCTCCCCTATTTATAGTGAGGGGGGTGCCGAAATTCCTAGTCCTTTATGGGCTAGGATTTTGGTCCCTCTCTCCTATTACTTGATCATCAAGTATTTTCCAACTTTGACTTTGAATTCTAATTCAAGTCAACTTCTAAGAGAGCTAAAAAATATCCAAACTATTTTTGGATAATTTTATACTTTATTTATTATAAAATAAATAACTTATTTTTATCTAATTAATTAATTCGTAATTAATTAACTAGATTATTTTCTCCAAAATTAGACTTTCTTTTTAATTCAAAATTAAACCAAAGTCTATTAAATAATTAACTAATTAATTATTTAATATATATATAATATATATATATACACACGTGTGTGACACGTGTCACAGTGACATGTGTCACTCACGTGAGCCACACGTGTGACTTCACACGTGTGGAACCCTCTTGGCCCGATTAACTCGTTTAATCATTTTAAAGCCTCAACTCATGTAACCAAGTTGTTGTGTGTGACCCTCTAGGTTCTCGATTCAATTAGCAGTGACCCTAATTAATTGATTCACTAATTAATTAATCAGTCCACAGATTAAACGACCATAGTCTAACAACAGGTGTTTAACCCCTAGCTGAATTGGAATGTTCGGATTCGACAGAACCTTTAAGTCATTGATTCATGTGAGATACAATCCTCCTACTTACTATCTCTCAACCAAGATCTAGGGCAAGGGAATAATCAGAACCCTAATAATCCGGTCTTAAAGCTAAGTGCATTTCATATCCATTTGATCTCAATCCAAGAAACCCTTTTCTTGATGTCTTGATCTACTGCCTTGGCCAAGGACTCCATATGGCATATGAATGACTTACACAATAAGAGATCACCTTGCAAATGCAAGTGTAGGTCCTTTCTTGATTCTCATTCACTTTCATGAGTCACTTGTGCAGCCCCAGCATAAGCCTTGAATCAGTTGTCTAAGGCGACACCCTTTAAAGCTTATACCAAAGACTACAGAGTTAACTCATAAAGTAACATGGAACCTCAAGTCTAAGGATCAATTAATCACATCAATGACTCGTGAGATATTTCCTAATCTGGAAGTTTCCATTTCCTGAAATAGAAACTTCCTTTCCCATTTAGGAATGTTCTCACACGGGGCACCTCAGTGAACTTACTTATTAAAGCAAGCACCCTCATGTATCACGCACGTATCAACTATACACTTTCCACCTCCATGAAACAAGGTGGTCCTTCTTAAGGGCGTGATCCCACAAGCAAGCCTTAGAGGAGTCAGGTTGACACTCCCACTGTCTGTAGGACTCATCGGCTTGGAGTATTTTACTAATCATGACTTATGTGATATAGGGCTCGTTTCATGAACCATTTCGCCTAAATGGTAGAGTCCTAAAGTCATCAGGATTAGGGGAGTTCTCATACATGCACAGCTAAAGTAAACGCATACCAAACAAGAGCATATAAAGAAGTGTTGCCTCAATTCGATATTTCATTCAAAGATTATCTGTGATTACAATAAGGAAAAGCACAAAGCGGATATACAATCGACTTTTAGGGCACTATTCCTAACAATCTCCCACTTGCCCGTCAAAGCCATTCTAAAGCTACTCTAAGTCCCATCTTCTGAAGATGACCTTGGAAAGCTTCTCGACTAGGGGGTTTAGTAAGTGGATCTGCCACGTTCTCTGCTGATGTGACCCTCTCAATTTGCACATCACCTCTTTTGATAATATCACGGATTAGGTGATACTTCCTCATAATGTGCTTGGTCCGTTGGTGAGATCTTGGTTCTCTTGCTTGAGCAACCGCCCCAGTGTTGTCACAAAACACAGTAATGGGGTCTTTCATGCTAGGAACAACATTCAACTCTTGAATGAAGTTTCTAATCCAAACACCTTCCTTAGCTGCATCATTTGCAGCTAAGTATTCGGCCTCAGTGGTCGAATCTGCAGTGGTAGTTTTCTTGGAACTCTTCCAACTCACTGCTCCGCCGTTTAGGCAGAAAATGTATCCTGACATTGACTTAAAATCATCTAAGTCAGATGCAAAGCTTGCATCGCAGTATCCTTCGACAGTAAGATCTTTCTGACCTCCGTAAACTAAGAATAAATCTTTAGTACTTTTCAAGTACTTAAGAATATTCTTCACGACAACCCAGTGACCATCTCCAGGGTCAGATTGGAAATGACTCGTTACACTAAGTGCATAAGCCATATCCGGTCGAGTACATAACATTGCATACATTATGCTACCTATTGCTGACGCATAAGGTGTATGAGTCATTCTCTCCTTCTCAAGGTTAGTCTTAGGACACATCTTCTTTGAAAGACATGTTCCTACACTCATAGGAAGGTTCTTAACCTTTGCTGACTCCATATTGAATCTCTTCAATACTTTGTCAATGTACATCGATTGTGATAGTCCTATTAACCTTCTAGATCCATCTCTATAGATTTTAATTCCAAGGATATAGGACGCATCACCAAGATCTTTCATCTCGAATTGGTTCGATAACCATAACTTAGTCACTTTCATGTCATCCTTCAAATTCCCAATAAGAAGGATGTCATCAACATAAAGTACTAAGAATTGCACTGAGGTCTCCAATTCCTTTCTATACACACATGATTCATTCGTAATTTGGATGAAGCCAAACGCTTTGACCGATTCATCAAATCGAATGTTCCAATTCCTAGAAGCCTGTTTCAATCCATAGATTGATCTTTGGAGTTTGCAAACCTTTTGCTCACTCCCACTGAATGTGAAACCTATGGGTTGCTCCATATAAATGTCTTTATCAATGTCACCATTGAGAAAGGCAGTTTTCACATCCATTTGCCATATCTCATAGTCATAATATGCAGCAATGGCAAGCATGATTCGAATGGACTTTTGCATTGCAACTGGTGAAGAGGTTTCGTCAAAGTCTACGCCGGGTCTTTGAGTGAATCCTTTTGCAACCAGTCTTGCCTTGTAGGCTGCAATGCTTCCATCAACTCCAAGCTTTCTCTTAAAGATCCATTTGCAACCTATGGGTTTGACCCCATCAGGCAAATCTACCAAGGTCCAAACTTGGTTGGAGTTCATGGAATCCACTTCGGATTTCATGGCTTCTATCCACTGTTCAGAGTCAGAATCTGAAAGTGCCTCCTCATATGTTAAAGGATCATTATCCTTTTGAGAGATTTCATGGAAGAATCCATACCATCTCTCCGGCTGTGTAGGAGTGCGTTCAGAACGCCTTAGAGGAGGATTTACATGTGTATCGAAATTCGTGATTGGTTGTGGTTGATCAGAGTGGGACGTTTCTTCAGTGGGTGGCGTGGGGTTACTTTGTACTTCTTCTAATTCTATGATCTTTCCTTTCTTTTCTTTAAGGAACGGTTCCTCAAGAAAAGTGGCATTTCTGGAAACAAACACCTTTTGCTCAGATTGATCATAGAAATAGTATCCTATGGATTCCTTAGGATAACCTACAAAGTAGCATAAGTTAGAACGAGATTCTAACTTATCTCCCACTGTCCTCTTCACGTAAGCAGGACAACCCCAAATTCTTAAGTAAGAATAACTAGGGATTTTACCATGCCACATTTCATAGGGCGTCTTGGGGACTGACTTAAAGGGAACTAGATTCAGAATCTTTGCTGCACTTTCTAGGGCATAACCCCAGAAAGAAGGTGGTAAGTCAGTGAAACTCATCATGGAACGAACCATATCAAGTAGGGTTCGATTCCTTCTCTCAGAAACTCCATTAAGCTGACGAGTTCCCGGAGGAGTCCACTGAGAGATAATCCCATTATCTTTGAGATGATTAAGGAATTCTTCACTAAGATACTCGCCTCCTCGATCAGATCGAAGTGCTTTGATCTTGTGACCAGTTTGGTTCTCAATCTCCTTTTGAAATTCTAAGAATTTCTCAAAAGCTTCAGATTTATACTTCATTAAGTATACATAACCATACCGACTAAAGTCATCAGTAAAGGTTATGAAGTACTGATGATTGTTTCTAGTGCTTACACTAAGCGGTCCACAAACATCAGTATGGATCAAATCCAAAACCTCAGTGGCACGTTCCACAGTTCCTTTAAAAGGAACTTTGGACATCTTTCCTTTGAGACAGGATTCGCAAGAAGTCAACTCTTTGAGATCATTTTCAGAGAATGATCCTAAAGTGTTTATCTTGCTAATTCTGTTCTTGGAAATGTGTCCTAATCTAGCGTGCCATAAGGGAGCTGAAACTTTGTCATCTCTCTTACGCTTTGTTTCTCGTTGTATATTCATAATATTGATATTTTGAGTTAGGTAAAGTCCATTACTTAGAGTACCGATGTGAACGGAAGAGTTGTTCCGTTTGATAAAATATTTACCATTCTTAATATAAGTTTCATAACCTTCACAATCTAATATTGGAACTGAAATTATATTACGAATAATACTCGGTACATAAAGGACTTTGTTTAATACTAACTCAAAACTACCTAAATCTAATCTAATTGTGCCTAAAGCTCGAGCTTCAACGTTTGAGCCATCGCCGATCTTCAAGACACATTCTCCTTCTTTGAGTTGTTGGACCTCACTTAGCATCTGTACATCATTACAGATATGAGTTCCACAACCGGTATCAAGTACCCAAGAACTAGAATTAATAGAAAGATTTACTTCAACGAGAAAGATACCTTTCTTTAGAGTAGCCTTGTACTCTGGGCAGTTTCTCCTCCAATGTCCCGCTTTGCCACAATGGAAGCAAACATCCTCTTTCTGATCACGCTTCTTCTTTTGGGCCTTCCCCTTCGAAATGCCACCAGTGGGCCTAAGGGGTTTCTTCTTCTTCTTTTGGGCTTTCTTGCCCTTACCTTTAGAAGACCCAGAAGAGGAAGATGGAGCATTCACCATCAAAACCTTATTGTCCTTCTTGATCATGCTTTCAGCAGTCACAAGCTGACTAATCAGCTCAGCTACAGTAGCACCAGCATGATTCATGTTGAAGTTAAGGACAAATGGGTTGAATGATGGTGGGAGCGAAGCTAGCAACAAATCCACTGAGCTTTCAGTGGCATGTCCATGGAAGCAAGTTTCTCAGTAAGGGCAAGAAACTTGAGTCCATATTCATGGACACTTGAACCTTCCCTCATTCTCAAGTGGAACAATTCCTTTGAAGTGTTATACCTTGTAACACGTTCATGAGGGCGGTAAAGTTGCTCTAAGTGGTCGTAAATCTCCCAAGCGAATTCCATGGCCTCATGTTGCCTTTGCAAGTCCGGAGACATGTTAGCCAACATAAGGCAACGGGCTTGGAGATTATCATCCTTCCACTTCTGAATCGTGTCCCGCTCGGCCCGAGTGGGAGCCTCCCCTTCGGGACTAGGCTCCCCTTCGAAGAGAACATAAGTTCTCTTCTCAGAATCTAAAATGATTTTTAGATTCCTCAGCCAATCAGAATAGTTGGGACCAGTCAACTTGTTTGACTCGAGGATCGATACAAGAGGGTTTTTGGTTGCCATTTCAAAACACGTAGAGAATCACAGAATCTACGACCTAAATGGTAAAACAGAGAACTAGTGAGCATGCTGAATTATAACGATATACAAAAGATAAGGTCTTTAATCTATTGTAGCTCCCACTGTTTTTCAAAGATCTAGAATTCCCAAAGATCTAAGAGGAACACGTTTCCCAATGGGTACTAAGATCCTAGGCATTTTACCTCGAACTCACGACTCGCGGACATTCTAAGTAAGAACCCTATGTAGGTACAACTTACCAATTCTAACACCTTTAGAATTCTTAGTAATTGTTTTTGCATCACCTATCTTTCAATATGGACCCACGACTCGTGCGACTTCCATATTTACTTAGGCGTTAAGCTAGACCCATCAATCATAAGATCATGACCAAAACTTAGTTCGAACGACCCACGACTCGCGGACATCGCCCTTGCTAAAATTGACCACGAAATATTGACCATTTAAAATGATCAATTAGGTAACTAAGAACTAATAAGCTCCACTAGGTATCCCACGACTCGCGGACAATAACTAGCTTCACTTACTAAACTTAAAACCTATTGATGGAATGCTAGGAATTTAATTCAAAATTTGCATCTCGAATTAAACACCTATTTGTTCGAAATTAGCTTAATATTTAATGGGAATTTTCGAATCAACCGGAGAGTTGTCCGGTTCGACCTCACCAACATATATGTTATCCAATTTTATTAGTCTTGATTAATGCAAGTACACTTAAATGCATATCAAACAAACACATAAACAGATAACATGTCCTAGCATGATACTAACATGTAATGATCATGGGTTCTACCTATCTTATGCGTGATATGTGGGAGCCACTCCACAATCACAAGTTCTAACATACATGCCACATAAACAGTTTAAATCACATAAGGGAAAGCGGTAACAAAATACGAGCCCTATCTCTATTACATTTAACAATTGAGATTCCCCTCCCTAACATTTTGAGGGGTCGTCACTTATGGCCTCCTTGTTACTTGAATGTGGTCCATCTTACTCCATGGGTGCATTGTCTCCAAAATGAAAATAAAACCTCACCACCTATCTCTACTCTCAAATTACAATAAAAAGAAAAAGACATAAAGTAATAAGGCTCAATCTTCATATTGGCCTTAGACAATTACACGGGGCATACCCCGGCCTCAAAAACAGTAATATGGAAAGCCACATAATAAATCACATAACAGTACGCACATAAGTGAGACTCCAACCTCAATTGAAAAACGCAACTATAGGGCTCCAATCCCAATTTAAACCATCCATGTGCATAAATTAAAACCATACATAGATCTAAACCCATGATCACCTAACATGCTTTTGCGAGAATTTAAATTTAGCCAATAAATTAAAATTCTCGTTTCAAGTCCTAATGACTTAAAACACGACTTAGATGCAATGCTTGTTCAAGAGCCTTTTCAATAAAACCAGAAAAACAACAAACCAATAAAATTCCAATTAATTTCCAAAATTAATAATTTTATTCTTTCATTATTTTCAGAAAATAAAATTCATAATTTTCCCAAAATCCAAATCGCTTTAATTTCTCAAAAATCCCAATTTAATCAAAATTTTAAAATAATTTTATTTTAACAAAACTGATTTTAAAAGATAAAATTAAAATAAAATTAAATCGGGATTTTACGGACCGAAAACACGAAAAACACGAAACACGAAAGCGAGCCCGAAAGGGGCCTATCCGCGCGAGGCGCCGTCGCGCAGCAGCGCGCGCAGACGCGCGCCAGCAGCACGCACAGCGCGCGGCATTTGCCGCTCGCGTGCGCGCGCTGGCCGCGCATCATGCGTGCGCCGCGCGCAGTAGCGCCCGCCACGGCTAGGCGGGCTGGGCAGGCGTCCCGCGCTGTTGCGGGACGGGCTGGCGTGCCCGGGACGGCTCCCGCGCGGTTGCGGGAGGAGCTGGGCGGCGGCGACGGGCCTGGGCGTGCGACGTGCTAGCACGCCTAGGCTCGTTGCTTTTCGTGTTCGTTTCGTATTTCTGGGTTTCTCGAAAACCCGGTTCAATCCAAAAATTAAAAATTCGATTTAAACATATTTCAATCAAAACGGTTTTCAAAATCACAATTTAAGAAAACAGTTTCAGAAATTCAGGAAAAATTACAGTTTCGTATTTCAGGCTTTCTAAAAGAACTCATGAATACCTAATTCGCATCTAAGCCTAAGAATTTCTACCAAATTCAGAATAATTGAGACGAATCAGAAACACGATTAACGAGGTGGCTCTGATACCACTTGTTGGAAAACACGAATCAGAAAGCAGCGGAATTTAAAAATTTTTCCCAACAAAAGGACCTTGAACTCGCAATCGTGTAACCAAATTCGTAAAGATAGAAAACTTACTTTTCTTTTATTCTTTCTTGAAGCGTTTCAAGCCACCCAAGAACGCTCTTCTCGGGCTTGATCCCCTCTCCTTGGTAAAGCTCGAATCTTCAAACTTCTAACTTGAAGTCTCTAGAGAAAGTCCACCAACTTGATCACAATCTAACTAGTAAGGATGCTAGTTCTCTAGTTAGTGTTTAGGCTTAACCTAGGGTTTAATTTAATCTTGGAGAAAGGAAGGTGTTCAACACATGAACCAAGAATTGTCAATTAGCTCCATAAGGAGCTCGAGCTCCCCTATTTATAGTGAGGGGGGTGCCGAAATTCCTAGTCCTTTATGGGCTAGGATTTTGGTCCCTCTCTCCTATTACTTGATCATCAAGTATTTTCCAACTTTTACTTTGAATTCTAATTCAAGTCAACTTCTAAGAGAGCTAAAAAATATCCAAACTATTTTTGGATAATTTTATACTTTATTTATTATAAAATAAATAACTTATTTTTATCTAATTAATTAATTCGTAATTAATTAACTAGATTATTTTCTCCAAAATTAGACTTTCTTTTTAATTCAAAATTAAACCAAAGTCTATTAAATAATTAACTAATTAATTATTTAATATATATATATAATATATATATATACACACGTGTGTGACACGTGTCACAGTGACACGTGTCACTCATGTGAGCCACACGTGTGACTTCACACATGTGGAACCCTCTTGGCCCGATTAACTCGTTTAATCATTTTAAAGCCTCAACTCATGTAACCAAGTTGTTGTGTGTGACCCTCTAGGTTCTCGATTCAATTAGCAGTGACCCTAATTAATTAATTCACTAATTAATTAATCAGTCCATAGATTAAACGACCATAGTCTAGCAACAGGTGTTTAACCCCTAGCTGAATTGGAATGTTCGGATTCGACAGAACCTTTAAGTCATTGATTCATGTGAGATACAATCCTCCTACTTACTATCTCTCAACCAAGATCTAGGGCAAGGGAATAATCAGAACCCTAATAATCCGGTCTTAAAGCTAAGTGCATTTCATATCCATTTGATCTCAATCCAAGAAACCCTTTTCTTGATGTCTTGATCTACTGCCTTGGCCAAGGACTCCATATGGCATATGAATGACTTACACAATAAGAGATCACCTTGCAAATGCAAGTGTAGGTCCTTTCTTGATTCTCATTCACTTTCATGAGTCACTTGTGCAGCCCCAGCATAAGCCTTGAATCAGTTGTCTAAGGCGACACCCTTTAAAGCTTATACCAAAGACTACAGAGTTAACTCATAAAGTAACATGGAACCTCAAGTCTAAGGATCAATTAATCACATCAATGACTCGTGAGATATTTCCTAATCTGGAAGTTTCCATTTCCTGAAATAGAAACTTCCTTTCCCATTTAGGAATGTTCTCACACGGGGCACCTCAGTGAACTTACTTATTAAAGCAAGCACCCTCATGTATCACGCACGTATCAACTATACACTTTCCACCTCCATGAAACAAGGTGGTCCTTCTTAAGGGCGTGATCCCACAAGCAAGCCTTAGAGGAGTCAGGTTGACACTCCCACTGTCTGTAGGACTCATCGGCTTGGAGTATTTTACTAATCATGACTTATGTGATATAGGGCTCGTTTCATGAACCATTTCGCCTAAATGGTAGAGTCCTAAAGTCATCAGGATTAGGGGAGTTCTCATACATGCACAGCTAAAGTAAACGCATACCAAACAAGAGCATATAAAGAAGTGTTGCCTCAATTCGTTATTTCATTCAAAGATTGTTTGTGACTACAATAAGGAAAAGCACAAAGCGGATATACAATCGGCTTTTAGGGCACTATTCCTAACAAACACTACTTCCCGCATATTGTTCATGGCCATTAGGGGTAGCTCCCCACGGCACTGGAGTAAGGAGGTATTATCATATTGGTTTTATTAAAGTACCGGTGCCTTGATCAGTCTGGTACTGTTTTACCATATTACTTACGAAGTTATGGATGGAGAGGCCTAGCTTGCGGGCATTAAAGTTATTATTACAAATGGTTCATGTTTCTACAAATATTCCAAATTACCCTATCCCTATTTTTACAATTATTATGAACCGTTTCATATTTGTCATATCCTATTGCTACTATTTTAGATCAAGATCTTCTTGATCATGTAAAAATACGTATACGTATACATATAAACTAATATCCCTTCACTTAGTCACTTTGACTAACTCCTCGCCTGTTTTAAATGCATGATTTCAGGGAGCGGTGGAACGACACTTAAAGGTATCTTGAAGCAATAGGGTGTCGTACATAGTAGGTCAGGACTATATTCAGGACACTTAGTTCTGAGTACGTAGATAAGATAGATAAGCTGACCTTATGTTATCTCTCAATATGTTACTAAATTATATTCCTATTACATGAACTTCTTTAATCAACAATAATACATCCTTATTCTTCTGGTGCATTACCTCCCCGTTCATTTAAAAAGTTTCAAGTCTCTTTATTTTCCGTTGCATTATACCTTGTGCCCTATTTAAGTACCACCTAGACCGTTCGTCATAGTATTCCTCGAGTGTTAGGTCCAACCTCCATTCGGGGAGTATTGCGGTGCGGGAGTTGTAGTGCTAGGGGAGGCGCTACATCAGGAGTATCAATAGTATCAGAAGGAGTATCACTTACCTCGAGTAGGACATCATTCGGAGGATTAGGATCAGGGGTGGTACTGAACCTGTTAATGGTTGGTGTCGGTATATGAGACTCTACAAAACTTAGGTCACTTAGCCAACATAGGGAATCACTAGTACTCTCCCCCTGAGCACTAGGTTGGGTAAGGTAGTAATACTCAGTTTCAAGGAAGTCACAATCCATTGTAACATGAATACGATGTGTGACAGGATTTTAACACCTATACCCCTTTTGGTGTGTGGCATACCCAACAAAGACACATTTAATGGCACATGAATCAAGTTTGCTCTGGTCAGTTTTAGGAACATGAACAAACACTGAGCAACCAAATATTCTAGAAGGTAGGGTGAGTGTCGGACAGATAGTGGCCTGAGTTTGGAGAACAGATAGGGGGGATTTGTGGTTCAGGATTTTTATGGGTAACCAATTTGTGAGATAAGTTGTTGTGGCATCAACTTCGGGCCAAAAATTGGGAGGTACATGGGATTCTATCATTATGGCATGGGTTATCTCTAGGAGTGTTCGGTTTTTTCGTTCTGAAACTCTATTTCGTTGGGGGGAGTTTGGGCAGGTAGTTTGGTGTATAAGGCTATGTTGTTAACACAAATCACTCATTTTCTGGTTAACATATTCCTTTCCATTATCAGACCGGAGCACACAGATTGTATGATTAAACTGGGTTTGTACCATATGAAAAAAGGCAATAAAGGTATCATACACTTCAGATTTATGCCGGAGAAAGTAAACCCAAGTCATTCATGAGAAATCATCGATAAATAATACAAAGTACTGATACTGATTTTTATTAGAAATGGGAGAAGCACTCTAAACATCAGAATTCATCAAAAAAAACACAGACTCCACCGAAGTATCATTTAGTTTAAAAGATGTTCGATGACTCTTAGCAGCTAAACAGGTTTGACAAGTTAAAGTAGACATAAGATTATTCTGAAAAAGTGTGGGAAATAACAAACACAAATACCCGAGGGAGGGATAACTGAGGCGTCGGTGCCAAAGCCAGATTTGTGTCTCAGCAGACCCTTTTGACAGAAGGGCTGTGGATGTGGGTTTAACCTCATCGACATAGTATAGACCGTCACGCTCAGTACCACGCCCAATGATCTCCTTCGTATGAATGTCCTGTACAAGGCAAAAACGAGGATACATCAGAACTACACAGTTCAATTCATTTGTCACCTGGCTTAAAGACAGTAATTTGCAAGACAAAGAAGGGACACAAAGACAGTTTTTTAGTTTTAGCTTTGATGAGATAGCCACTGATCCCTCCTTTTTTACCTCAACCAATTCTCCATTAGCAGTTTGAATATAAGTATTAGTTGGTGAAGTGGACTCAAGAATATCTGCAAGATCAAAGGTCATAGAGTCAGTTGCCCCACAATCGAAGATCCACTGGGACACTTTTTGTGGTCGGGTTTGAGTATGATACGCCTGTATTTGACTGAAGCCTTTTTGAAATGTTGGATCTACAAATTTATTATATGTAGGATCTGACATGTTGGTTGTTTTGTAGGTATAGGCCGAATTGAGGCCAATTAAGGTTTTGAGAAGAATGAAGGGACGAGGATGTTGATGTTAAGACTGAGTCCCAAGAATCTTAACACCGCTCTGATACCATGTTAGAACATGGTTTGGGAGATAAATTGAAGTTTTCATTGTGTAATTCTATAGATCTGTATGAAAAGAGTTACAATTCGACTCTAACTTATAGATAAAAAATCCTACAAAAAGATACCCACAATTCTTCTTGCATAATTAATAAGATTCTCCCTAGATACCCACAAATCTTCTAACCATTGGATCCCTCTACTTAATTGCATAATCATGAAATCTCCAACACTAGAGCAAAGGATACAAAGTGTTTCTTTTTGCCTAATGCAACAGTTTAACCTTTCTCGTCTTCACTGATTAGTCGGTCTCTCGCTCTCTCTCTATATATGTGTGTATGTATATATGTACACATACATAATAGAGGTGCCAAATCTCATCAGCGGAAAACCCCCCATCTCCCTCTTCCACAACTCTAGTCTACACCCAATCCCTTTTTCTAAATTTTCGATCTCTATCTATTAGAATTTGGTTTCTGTTATCAGTCTCATCCCATCCAGTTAATCGGACCGAATTATAGGATAGTTTTGTGTAGATATATCAAATTCTGGATAGTTTCTTGTTTGATGCAGTGTTTTGATTTATTTTTCGATCTAGAATTACGTTTGTGCCGGGAAATTTAATATTTAATCGTTTCTTGAATCGGACGGCAGTGTTTGGGCGGAGTTTCATGTTGTTTGCGTATAAAATATGAGGATTGTATACAAGAGGAATTGAAAATTCGAGGGAAAGATGCCTGGGATAGCACGGAAAACTAATAATAGTATAGACGATTGTAGTGACAGTAATACGAATTATCTGAGTACATTGGTGGGGAATGGAACCCTGCGCTACCATTCGTTTAATGGATCGTCGGTTTCTAGTATTGGGTTCTGGTCGAAGCATCGAGATGATATCAGCTACAGTCAGCTTCAAAAGGTATATAGATGTGAATGTATTTTTCACGTTGATTAGAAGTTTATTGTATACCTCAATGGGTCTCGTGGTGGGGTTTTGTTGATTGGATGGTTAAGGGTATACATTGTGCTGTGGTCTGGATGGTTGGAGGGTTTAATACTTATATTGTAACTTTACAGGAGCGTTTTGCCTACTGCTGTATAGATCCATGTCAGGTCAATTGAAAATTGGACTTTATTAGTTCTATTGTATTCAAGTTCTAGTAGATGTTTAGGGAAATTATTGCAGTGGCCTTGAACACTGTGTTCTATTAATTTGGCAGATTATAATTCGATATAATCAATATTTTAGAGTGTTTTCGTAATAATTTTCTCTAGTGTCCTGAATTCGAAAAATCTAGTAGTTTGCTTGATCATCACTTGGTATCCCCTGGTAATGCTATTTAGATGATATGTTTCTGATTCTTACATTTATATCCTGATTTCTAGGATTGGGTTACCGTGTGCTGATTTGATTTACAGTTTTTTAATCCCAGTGGAGTGACATGATTGGTGTGTCTGGTTGAACTAGCTTCCAAATAAAGACTTTTTAATGGTCAATGATGGTTTTATGTTGGGTGCATGGTAAATTAAGCTGGTTTTGAAATGAAAGGTTCTTTTTTGTTATGTTGTAGTTTTGGTGTGAGCTGACACCCCAAGCCAGGCAAAAACTTCTGAGAATTGACAAGCAGACACTCTTTGAGCATGCTCGTAAGAATATGTACTGCTCTAGGTGCAACGGTTTGTTGCTTGAAGGGTATTTGCAGATTGTCTTGTATGGGAAGTCCCTTCAGCAGGATACAGCAGCTGGCCACTACATTGGAGGATCCATCAACAGTCAGAATGATGGGGTGTCTTTAGCCAATGAGTGCCAAGGTGATGTTATGGATCCATCTGTCCATCCATGGGGTGGATTAACCACAGCAAGGGATGGGACACTCACTCTTTTAGACTGTTACCTTTGTTCAAAGTCCTTAAAGGGGCTCCAAAATGTAAATCTTGTTATCATTTAATTGTTCAATGTATCTTTGTTTTCTTCAGTTTGCACATTAGGTTAACATGTTTTGAGTTTAATTAGGTATTTGATAGTGCACGGGCAAGGGAAAGGGAGCGCAAATTGCTGTATCCTGATGCATGTGGAGGAGGTGGTCGAGGATGGATAAGCCAAGGAATTGTAGGATATGGTAGAGGGCATGGAGCAAGAGAAACTTGTGCTCTTCATACTGCCAGATTATCTGTGGAAACATTGGTGGACTTCTGGTCAGCACTTGGAGAGGAGACTCGACAATCTCTACTAAGGATGAAAGAAGAGGATTTTATCGAGAGACTCATGTATAGGTGAGTCATGCTGTTTTGCACCTTTGTTTTCTTGTTTAGTTTACTTCTTGCTATCCTTCAAACTACAATAAGCAGTTTCAACAAATGGTATGTTGTCTTAAAATGTTTATTTAGGAAGTTCGATATTTTGGATTCTAAACATTTGGTGTTCTAATATCTGGTTACCTAGTTAATCCTGATTGCCATGCGAATGGAGATGATCAACTATTGTATTGATTTTCCTTAGAGCCTGTTCTTGCAATTGCTCTTTGGTGTCTGATTATATCTATTTAGGTTGGTGATGATTGTTGGAGAATGCTTTCTAGTGGATAACAACTCATTCTGGTCTTATGGGGTCAAAGTCCTTTTGGAATCTATAGTAGAAAGTAAACTGTTTCCCTGAAATTGTTCATTCTAACGTGTTCTCCTGAAAAACATTGCATCGACTATTCCCTGCTACTCATCCAATTCATTTTCATTTCAAAGTTCAAACGTGTGGGAAGACCATCCCAAATTATTTCCTGAATAAGTGAAATGACCCCAATCCTAGCATACTAGCAATCTGGTAATATGAGAACTTCCATTTTGTGTATGTAATACATTGTTCTTCTCTGCATGGGGAATATCATGGTGCCTTTGTGTCAAGCGACCAATCTTAATCTCTTCATTGCAGGTTTGACAGCAAAAGGTTTTGTAGAGATTGTAGAAGAAATGTAATACGTGAGTTTAAGGAGCTGAAGGAACTTAAGCGCATGAGAAGAGAACCCTGTTGCACAAGTTGGTTTTGCGTGGCAGACACTGCCTTCCAATATGAGGTGCATATTTGGATTATGCTGCCATTGTCTCTAGAAATTGAGATTTGGAATAATGGAAACTGCACTTATGCATCAAATGACTGAAATTTCAGTTCATATCATAGTTCACTCAGTTCAGTCATAAGTTTGATACATCTTCTGTCTTAATTATCAGGTTTCTTGTGATACAGTTCATGCTGACTGGCATCAAACATTTTCGGATACTTTTGGAGCATACCATCACTTTGAATGGGCTATTGGAAGTGGAGAAGGAAAATCTGATATCTTGGAATTTGAAAATGTTGGCTTGACTGGAAGTGTTCAAGTGAATGGTCTAGATTTAAGTAGTCTGAATGCCTGCTACATAACCCTACGAGCTTGGAAGATGGATGGGCGCTGCAATGAACTCTGTGTGAAAGCACATGCTCTGAGAGGGCAGCAATGCGTTCATTGTAGACTTGCGGTTGGTGATGGACATGTAACAATTACAAGAGGGGACAGCATCAGGAGGTTCTTTGAGCATGCAGAGGAGGCCGAGGAAGAAGAGGTATTCAATTTGTGAAATGAAGATTTTGTTGTATTTGTAGTTTTGTATAATTGGTCGTTTCCCTGCACATGGTTTTGATTTTAATCTGATTGTCTTCTTCAGGATGATGATTCCATGGACAAGGATGGAAATGAGCTTGATGGTGAATGCTCCCGTCCCCAAAAACATGCGAAGAGTCCTGAACTTGCTCGAGAATTTCTCCTGGATGCTGCAACTGTTATCTTTAAGGAACAGGCATGTTTGTTTTCTCCTCCTTCCAATTTCTCTTGTCAAATTCACACACAGTAACTCATCTGGCTAAATCAACTGCTTGCTGAAACCATTTACTTTTCTTTATCTGCTTAGTATTTGGAGTGGGGTTCAACAGTTTTTATATGACACATCCTATTTGAAAGTTAAATTGGCAATAGTTGCTTTGATTTTTTTTAGGCTCAAGAAGATGATATATTGCAAATTTGTCATAGATATATGTTTCTTTGAATTCCCTGAACAACCTCTCACTTCGAAAATTTTGATTCAATAAAATCCGCACAAAGATCAGTAACACCAGATTAGAGATTGCTTAAGCAAGCAATTTGCAATGAACTAGCTTGTTTGACGCAAGTACTCTAGTTAAGTTTGATTATTTTTGAGTTCAATAAAAATTGAGGGACATTTTCATCTTTTCGACTTTATATGCTAAAAACTTAGCATAAGTTCTATTGAGTGCCTCAACTTTTTAACGTTGGAAGCTTTCTAAGTTGACAGTATATTTCTGCAGGTTGAAAAAGCTTTTAGAGAAGGAACTGCCAGGCAAAATGCACACAGTATCTTTGTTTGTCTTGCCCTGAAGCTACTGGAGGAGCGTGTGCATGTTGCCTGCAAAGAAATTATTACTTTGGAAAAGCAGGTGCTTTTTCGTGTGATGTCATATTTGGTTCAGCTATAGGCGTACTTAGATTCTCGCTTCTAAACTAGGATGAATCTTCTACAGGTAAAACTTCTTGAGGAAGAAGAAAAGGAAAAGCGTGAAGAAGAAGAACGCAAAGAACGCAGGAGAACTAAAGAACGGGGAAAAAAGCTGCGCAGAAAGGAAAGATTAAGAGAGAAGGAAAGCAAGGAAAAGAAATGTGCTGAATCGGCAGTAGTGGATCCAATGGTTCCTGAAGTTACACAAGAAGAGGGCGCTAATCTTGAGAGAAGCAGAGATTCCGTCAGTGAAACAGGTGAAGAAGCTACTCCAGCAAGTCCATTATCCTCAGATATTCAAGATGACCAGCTTTTGATGGAAGTTGATCCTAATACAGAAAATCTCTTCGAAGTATCCCAAAACGAGGAATGTCATAACACTAGAGGTTGGAACACCTCTTCACCTTACAATCACTATAAGTATTCTCGGAGGAAGACTAAGTTCTGGAAAGATCCCCAACAGGATTTGGCTCTAAAATGGTGCAATAGGAGAAAAATTGCATCATTTTCAGAAAATGGAGTTGGCAAATATGAGTCAAGTTTCCATGCTGATGGTTTTGAGTCTACGCGGAGCAGTAATGGATGCTTTAATAAGCAGTTGAGAACTAAATTTGTCAATAGGTTGGATTCTCCAATATCTGATACACCAAAAACGTATTATCGTGGCAAGTCGGCTCAAGCAATTGTTGATGTGCGACCTAAAAGCAAGACTTTTACTGGCAACCCTTTTAATACAAAGAAAGTTTGGGAACCATTGGATTCACAAAAGAAATTTGCTCAAAGCAACTCGGCTTCTTCTAATGATGCCTTGAAACCAACACCCAAACCTGAAGCTTCCGGATCTGATGATGTAATAGATATTTCAGTTCAAAACTGCAATGAGGAAAAAGATGTGACGGATTTAAAGAAATTGAGTGACGAGAATCACGCGAGAGTTGATTCATCAATTTGCAGCTCTTCCAACTCTGATAACTGCTCCTGCCTTAGTGAAGGTGACAGCAATACTTCCTCAAACCCTCAAAACAACGAATCAGCTTCCACATCAGATTCAGAAGTGTGTAGTCATAATTCTGAAGGAAAAGAAACTTCACATTGCTCTGAAACAAAAGGGCAGGCTTCTAATAAGAACCTGGAACCCAAAGCAGCAACTGAATCTTGTGAGGAAGTGAGAGACCATGTCGGAATAAGTGCTCCTCCGCCTCAAAGTGTAAAACTTCCTCAAATGCAGAACCAAAGTTTACACTATCCTGTTTTTCAGGGTCCTGCAATGGGTTATTACCATCAGAGTCCAGTTTCTTGGCACTCTGGTCCTAGTCCTAGTAATGGGTTAATGTCTTTTCCCCATTCCAACCATTATTTATATGCAACAAATTCATTTGGATACGAATTGAATGGTAATGCACCGTTTATGCAGTATGGAGCTGTAAAGCATTTGCCCCCACCATTGCTTAATCCTGCTCATGCACCTACCTTAACAACTGTTAATGGAGTTAGCACAAATGAAAATGCTAAAGTTGTTAACATGCAGAAAGCGGCTTCAGTTGGTCAAAATTCTGGAGAAACACGAAAAGTTGCAAATGGAGGGCCAAACGGGATATCTGATAAAACGGATAAATGGACTAATGGCTTCTCTCTTTTCCATTTTGGTGGGCCTGTGGCACTTTCAACAAGATTGAAAGAAGGAAGTGTGGGTGATTCTGTCAACTTATCAGATAACAAGTTCAATGATGGTAGCGTTCCCTTGTGCAATAAGAAAGATTCGATAGAGGAATACAACTTATTTGCTGCCAGTAATGGCATAAAGTTCTCCATTTCCTGAGATAGTTATATACGAGTTAGAGGTTTATTCGGGTTTCTACTCAAGATTTCTTTTCTCAACGGTGAGCTTTGTGAGAATTCTGAGTTGAACCCCTTTTTTGGTTGTGAGTACTGAGCGAAGGAAGCTTGAAGGCTTTGTAATTTTGGTGCGACAATAATCCTCTGCAGAAATTTTACGGTCTCTTTACATTTCAGTGGTTTGGTTTTTACTTGGACTGTTTGGTATTGTGTTTTCCCCTTACAGAGAGAAGAATGGAGAAATTAAATTATATTTGAACCGTATGAGAGATGAGTATAAGATTGGTGACTGCATTTCTGGCATGATTGGTGACTGTTTATTGCTATTTGAGTGGGATGTTTTTTATGAGATTTCAGAAATCTGATAAGAAAATATATCCTATAATTGGGACATAGGAATTACAAAATTAAGATTTTACGATCTATATAACAGATACAAACTTATTTCTGTATTTCATATACAAACTTATGTTTCCTATTGATGATAACAGATTATTCACAACTTATAGCAGAAATACATCAACTATTGCTCAAAAGTTTTAGTATGTGACATCTGGTTTCCTACCAAGGGTAACTGATTGTTCAGAACTTAGCACGAGGCATTTGGTTAAGTCGACACAATAATACCTACTTGTTAGGTTTGTTAAAGATGATTTGGTTTAATAAAAACTAGCACAAATCCTGGGCTTTGCAAGGAATATTTAACAGTATATAAATATTTTACATAAATATTTAATAATATTTGCTAAAAAGTTCCTAAATTGTTAATATGAATTCTCTTAATTAGAGTGGTTTTAATCGACTCCAGCATATTTATAATAGGGTCTGCTTCTAGTTTGTAGTTTGTAAGATCAAGGCATTAAAATTCTCTTACATATTATTCAACAAGGCATTTATCTTGGCAATGGTGCTGAAATGAGATCTAAATCCATGATGTTGAGATTTTGCAGCCAACCACTCATATGCAGCTTGGTCCTTTTCTCTTAGCTGATTCATATACTTTTCAAAACCAACCACTCTTGTAACCTTTGCAACTTTCTAATGAAGATCCTTTAACTATAAGCCCCTGTGATGCACCTTGAAATTCTTGTACATGTGTAGCACACAAAACCTATGTTCATATTCTGACATGATTTGTTCCATAGCTTCAACTAAACCCTTTTGTTTGTTTGAGGCTATTATTCATCTTCTACCATTGTGTATGTTAAAATCTTGAACTATCAAGCTCATGAACCAAGTCCAAAATTTGAAAATTTCTTTCTCCACAATTGCATACGCAAATGGAAAGATGATAATGTTTCCATCCATGCCAACTGTTGTAAATAGTATTCCACCTGTCTGTGTCTTCATGTGATAACTATATAGGAAGATTACTGGCCTACAACTTTCCAGAAAACCCTTCCTCAAAGAACTTCAACATATGTACATTCTCTTGAAATTAGGCACATCATTCACTAGCTTGTACTTAATCTTCACAGTGTTATCAGAATTAGACTTTTTAATTTCAGTAGCATAAAACCAAAGTAATGCATATTCCTCTTTCTCAAAAGTATTACCCATAGCAAATACCAATTTCTTTGCCCTATAACATTGATGAGGCTGAAACTTCAACTTAACATAATTTTGCTACACATACATCATAGACTCTACTAGTCAAGAATGACCTGCCCATATTTTAGTTTGATATCTTTTAGCAATCTATTGAGCATTCACACATTTCAATTTCTGTTTTATAGGAAAGTTATGCTTAGGCATATATGTTTTCACTTGCATCTGTTGGGAATAGTGCCCTAAAGAGCTGGTATGCTTTGGGACTTCCTTATATTACAGACAATCTTTGAATAGTAGACAAATTATTATAATCATAAGTAAACACTTCTTATGTGCCATTACGTATTTTTGTGTGTTTCCATTAATAGGTGCGCATGTATTAGAGCTCTCCTAATCCATGAGACTATTAAGAACTTTGTCATTATGAGAACAACACATGAAACAAGTTCTTAACTTAAGCGAGGGTTAGAAATTACACCAAGTCAATGAGGCCGACAGACAATGGGAGCATCGACCTTGCCTCTATTGAGACTTGCTTGTGTGATTATGTCCTTAAGAAGGGTCATCCAATTTCATGGTGCATAAGTTAATGCATATATAATACACAAGGGTGCTTGTTAAAAGAACAAGTTCACTGAGGTGTCCCGCATGAGAAAATTCCTAAATGGAAAAGGATGTTGCAAGAACTTCCAGATTAGGAAATATCTCACAAGTCAATGACGTGAGAAAATAATCCTTAGACTTGAGATATCCACATTGTCTCATATGAGCTAACTCTGTAATCTTTGATATGCTCAAAAGGGGGTCGCCATATAGACACCTGAATTCTGGTCTATATTGAGATTACACAAGTGGCATATGGAGAAATGTGAGAATACACTTGTTGTAGGCAAGATGATCTCTTATTACACAAGTCATTCATGTTCCATCCCAAAATCCTTGCGCAAGGTGGTTAGATCAAGACATCAAAAAAATGAGGTTTTCTTGAATTGAGATCAAATGAAATATGAAGCGAACTTTGTTTTAATATTAAGATTATTAGGGCTCTCTTCCCATGCCCTAGATCTTGATCGGGAGATAGGATGGTAAGAGGATCATATCTCACTGATGTCATTGACTGAAAGTTTGTTTCGAATATAATTCATTATTCGGGTAGTGGCCACACACCTATTGCTAGACTTACGGTAGTGTGATATATGGACTGATTAATTAATAAAGGGTATTAATTAATTAGGGTCACTGCTAACTGAATAATGAACCTAGAGGGTCACACACAAATGTCAAGTTTAAAAGGTATTATTGGAAAGATCAAATAGTTGATCAAAACGAGACCACACATTTAAAGTACACTTGTAGGATCGAGAGCATGGTTTGGGACGCATGGGTCCAATTGAGAAATTGGACCATGTGTTAATTAATTGGATAATTAATTATTATGTCCAAATATAATTAATTATAAATCCCAAATATAATTAATTAGAGAATTAATTATGTAGCCCAAAAGGAAATTAGTTAGGAATTAATTTTAACTCATTATAATTAATTAGTGAATTAATTCTAAAAGCTCATTATAGAATTAATTGAGGAATTAATTCAAGATATTTAATTATTTAATTATTCTAATTTGATTAAAATAAATAAATAAGTTAAATATAATATTTTCTATTTAATATTATTCTAATTTGATTAAAATAAGATAATATTAGGATAAAATATTTAATTGTTATTAAAATAATTAAATATTCCTAATTTGAGTAGGAATTCATTTTACTAAAGGATAATATCTTATTTGAATAAGATCTTATTACTTGGAGAAAAAGTAAAATAGAAGACAAGTCAAAATAGAAATGTTGTCCAACTCAAACTTAGGGATTTGAGAAATCTCATATATATATATATTAAGGAGCTTATGGAAAGATTTTTTTCAACGTCTGAAATTGAGTGAAAAAATTGTTTTACGTGAGAGAAGAACTTCTGCTCTTACACATGATCTTTCGGCATGTTTTTCACGAGGGCTATGGCGTGGCATTTCATTCTCCGTCAACTAGGGTTTTGAGGGAAAATTATCTGCTCTTTTCTTTTAATTTCTTATTTTCTTTAATACACATATTATAATACTAGCTTACTCACTGATATGATTTGAATCTAGGACTAGTGTGGACTCTTTTAGAGGATTTCTACTTTGTAATCTCGAAGAAAGAATCGTTCAAGAAACGGGATGTTCATTACCGCATGAAGAGCGTTTGAGAGTTGCTCAATACGTTTTATGAAAGCTTCAATTTTTGTAAGTTACTTGACCCTTTATGTGTTAGTTTCGAAATAAACATTGCTTGCAAACAATCCTTGTTGTGAAAAATTTTAAATTTTCTACGACTCGTGAGACATCCAAAGGTCTAAGAATTTTTAGTAGGTACGAAATTGCCAATTCCTAGTAATGTTTTTGCATCACTGATCTTTCAATCATGGACCCACGACTCGTGAGACATCCATATCTACTTCAGTGTTGAGCAGGACCCATCAATCATAAGATCTCAATCAAACTTAGTCCGGAACGACCCACGACTCGTGAGACATCGCCCATTCTAAAATGATCAAGAAATATCAATCACCTAAGGTGATCAATCAAGAAACTAAGATTTAATAGGTTGCACTAATTACCCCACGACTTGTGAGACAGCAATTAGCTTACCTACTAACTCTTAAATCCTATTGATGGGATGCTAGAAATTTTATTACCGTAATAGAATACCTATTTATTCAAAAGTTGCTCAATATTTTAATTAGGGATGTTCGAATTAACCGGAAAGTTGTCCGGTTATTGACCTCACCAACATGTACAGTTATCCGTTTTTAATTATCTTGATTAATGCAGTTTGACATAAAGTGCATCACAGAAGCAATTAGCAGATAACATGTCCTAGCATGATACTAATTATGCGATGATCATGGTATCCTATCTTATATGTGATTATGGGAGCCACTCCAAAATCACTAGTTCTAACATTCATGCCACATAAGATAGTTCATATCACATAGGGGTACAGAATTTAATGGAAAACCCTATCTATTACATTAATAGAAACCCTCCTAAACATTTTGAGGGATTTTCTCTTATGGCCACCATTCTTCAAGCGTTCCTTGTGGATCCTTCTTGCTCCTTGGGTGCTTGTCTCCAAAATGAAAAGAAAAATGCTCACTTCCTAAGTTCTACTCTCTTAACATAAAGTAATATGGCTCAATCTTCATATTGACCATAGACAAATACACGGGGCATACCACGGCCCAAAAACAATAATAAGGAAAGCCACATAATAAACACATAACAGTACACACATAAGTAGGGCTCCAACCCCAATTGAAATAATGCAACTATGGGGCTCCGACCCCAATTGAAATCATCCATGTGAAGAATTTAAAACATACATAAGACTAACCCATGATCACCTATACTAGCATGCATCCGCTTGAATTTAAATTTACCACCTAAATTTAAAATTCCCTTGACTTCAAGTTACAATAACTTAAGTAATTTGAATATAATTCACTGTTCAAGAATTTATTCAAAACACGAATTCGGATCATGACAAAACTCAATTAATTTCAAAAATTAAATTTTTGTCAAAATATCATTCAAAGTGATATTTATAATTTTATCGAAAAAAAAGAACTTGACTTTAATTCATAAAATCCCAAATTTTATAATTATTTCAAATAAATAATTTTATAATTTTAAAATCAAATTTTCGTAATTCGAAATTTTTCGAAACCTGAAACACAAAACGAAAACGAACCCGGGATCCCGCGCGAGGCGCACGACATCCGCCCGCAAGCACGCGCACAAGGCGCCCGCGAGCAGGCGGTGCTCGTGCACACAGCCTGCGAGGGTATCAGCATCATTGCGGGAGTTCCTGCAAGCGCGCGTGGCCGCCCGCAAGGCAGCGCATGTAGCGCACCAAAGCTACGCGAGGGCGCCTGCCCAGCCCGCAGGTGTGCGCGCCGCGTGCTGGTCCTCCCGGTAGATGTGGGCGGAACGGGTGTGGGCATCAAGAGGAGTTCGCCTAGGTTTCGCGTGCCCGAACGCGCGCGGCCTGGTGTTTTCCGCCGATGACGCCCGCGCGGACAACATACAAGGCGTGGCTGCGAGCGCGAAGCGCGGTGGACCACGGGCCACTGAACTCGGCTATGCAGTCCGTTCCGGTCTTGCTTCGTATCACAATTTTCTCGAAATCCAACAATTTCAGCTTCGAATTAAAACAGTTTAAAACAAATCCGATTAAAATAGTTTTTCAAGATTTTCAAGAAACAGTTTTGATCCGATAGATTCGTTTTTAAACAAAAACTAAGAATACATAACTATCATCCAAATTCAAGAATTTTCTGTCAAAATTCAAAAGCAATAAAGATACAATACGAACGTTGCAAGGTGGCTTTAATACCACTTGTTGGAAAACAACAGAGTTAACGCATCGGAAGTTTAAAATTTTTCAAAAGTAGATCTAAAAGACTTGCAATGTTCGTATCGTAACGTTGGGATATCAAGAAACTTACAACAATTAAAGCTTTCTTGAAACGTATTGAGCCGCCCTCAAACGTTCTTCATGCGGCATGAAAATCCCTTTTTCTTGATTCTTTCTTCGAGATTTCAAAGTAGAAATCCTCTAGAGTAATAATTCACACCAACCTAAATTCAAATCATGTTAGTGAGTATGCTAGTACTATAACATGCGCATTAAAGAAATAAGAAACGAGAAAGAGAGCAAGAGAATTATCCCCAAAATTCCATGAAGGTTGGATGTGATCTCCAATCACGGGTAAAGCTCAAAGTTCGAATCCCATGCCCCTTTTATAGTTAGGGTTCGAAACCTAACTAGGTCATGTAGGAATCGGATTCCTACTTTGACTTGTCTTCTATTTTTCTTTCTCTCCAAGTAAATAATATCTTATTTAAAATGAGATATTTATTTTATAGAAAAAAAAGCTTCTAACTAATTTAGGAATATTTAATTATTCTAGCAATAACTAAATATCTTATCCTAATAATATTTATTCTAATCACATTAGAGTTAATACTTTAGAATAATAAAATAGAAGATAGATATTTATTTATTTATTTATTCTAATCAAATTAGAACAAGTAAATAATTAAATACTTAGAATTAATTCTCCAATTAATTACATTTAGGGATTTATAATTAATTTTCCAATTAATTATATCTTGGTGATAACGCCGGAAATTGGTCGCCTTCGAAAGTGTGTAATCGGCTTCGAATCTCCGACGAATCAATTGAGTGTGGGTTCTTTTACCAAATCCGATTGTTTGGATTGAAGAGAGTTGAGTCGAGATTTCGGCAGAGTTTCGGTATGTATTTTTGTGTCTGTTCCATTTTTTGGTGAAAGAAATGATATTTATACTCCTGGTCGGAGCTGGCGCGAGCTTGATCTGACTTAGTGGGCGCGAGAATTGCGGACCACGTACTTAGATCGTGGGGTGGTTGGCGAGTGGGGCAACCGTCGACGTTGGGCTCGTGCTAAGCGCTCAAGGAGCGAGCACTTACATGCCGAGCACTTACAAGTCGAGCTCTTCCCCTAGCCAATTTTGAGAGGTTATGCTAGTATTTACGAGCTGGGCACTCTATAGGACGAGCTCTTCCCTTAGTCAATTTTAACGGGTTATGTCAAGCTCTTACGAGCTGGGCCATCGACAGAACGAGGACTTCCCTTAGTCAATTTTAGGAGTTATGTCAAGCACCTATGAGCTGGGCACTTGGTAGAACGAGGGCTTGCCTTAGCCAATTTTAAGGGATATACTAAGCACTTACGAGGTGAGCACTTGGTATGACGAGCCATTGCCTTAGTCAATTTTAGGAATACGAGGATCATGGATAGTCTAAAATACGAGGAGGTTACTTAGTCATTTTTCGGTACAATCATTTGCCCCCCCGCTCCTCGAGTACGAGGCGTGCGAGGTGCTCGTGGAGCGAGAATGTCGAGTCCTAAAATTTTGAAATTTCTAAGCGTTTTTCGCGTCGTTCGTTACCATATTATTCCGTATTTTAGGGTTTTGACTTTTCAAAAAATATTTCCACGGTTAACTGAATTCATTTTTACCACGAGTGTTGAGTGCTCGGATCCATTTGAGCAGAACGAGGGGCTGCTCATATTTTCCATGGCATTGAGGTAATCTCTGAGCTCTATCCTTGAATTGCTTGGATTGGGTTTCTGTATGTCTAGATGCTTTCCATACCACAATCCTTATTCGTCGGGTTGGAATAGTAAAGTTGATATGAGTTGCGAGCAGGGTGCTCGGATTGAGTGGGTTGTTGAGAGCTCGGGTGTTGGTAACGAGGCCATCGAGGAAGTAGTATAATTTAATTCCTTAGGTTTATGTTCGTCCAGTATAGCTATGTCGAACACTCATACCTGGCTTATTTTTGGAATCTTATGATGGGAATCGAGCACTTTTCTCGTCTTGCCTCCCGCTATAAGAATAGAAAAAACGAGCATAGACATTTGTATGGGCAAGCTACCTCCAATCTCCAGTTACGCACTAAGTCCTTTGAAAACTTTTAAGGCAAGTTCGAGAAGGCGAACGAAAGAGTCCAGATGAAGGAAAATCATATTCTAGCTCAATCGACCTTTGCATCCAGGAACTATGTGATGGCTCAAGCACTTCAAGGCAAGATGTCGGCTCTTGCGAAGAGAGTCGAGAAGATGGAAGAGAATCATCCAGTGACATTCGCTGGTTGGTTTCGTTTAAGAGAAGATTCAACGAGAGCGAGAAGGCACGCTCTAAACTTAGCGCGAAGCTTGAGGAAGGTGAAAAGATGCGTTCTAAGCTGAGCGCAAGGCTTAAGTAGAGCGAGATGGCGGGCCTTGAGCCGAATGTGAAGCTTGAGGAGTTCGAGGGCGCATCCACTGTTCAGACTCGTACGGACATGGTCGAGGGCTAGCGCTTCATGAGGAGTCCATTGTTTGATGTTGTTTGTGCTCTTAACAATATCATTGGATTACAGGCCGTATTTGAGCATGCGTACAACCAGCTCAACTACTTGGGTGTCATTCGTGAAGGTGCAGAGGTTGATGCGATTGATCTTGAAAAGGATGATAAATGAGGCCGGTACATGGTTGTATGGGCCAGGTTCGACCTTACAGGGTGTTAATGCTAATGAGCTCGGATTTGCCATTGATGAGATCAGAGCCGTAGTCGTTGAGAGGGGTGTCACTCGACCAAGGATGATGGCGTTCCAATCGAATGTGAAGTTGAGGATGAGCGAGAGTTGGTCATAACTCGAGGCGAGCATGGCGATGGGGGTGCCATGATCGGGGCGATCAAAGATGAAGCTCAGGATGAGCGAGAGTCGGTCGCAGCTTGGCGCGAGTGTGACAACGAGGTTGTCGTGGCCGAGGCGGCCGAAGGCGTTGCTCAGGATGAGCGAGAGTTGGTCGAGGCTCGGGACGAGCGTCGCGACGAGGGTGCCGTGGTCTAGACGACTAAAGGCGTTACTCAGTGAGAGCTCATCGTGGCTCGGGGTGAGCGTGGCGACGAGGGTGCCGTGGTCGGGACGACCGAAGGTGTTGCTCAAGAGGAGCGAGAGTTGGTCGCGGCTCGGGACGAGCGTGGTGACGAGGATGTCATGGTCAAGGCGACCAAAGGCATTGAGGCGTGCAAAATCGGCGAGCACATTGTTGACAACGAGCTCCTTGGTGATGTGAAAATTGACTAAGTGTTGTGTTTCAACTCCATGCATTGTGTGTAGTGCTCGAACCTTCTGAGTGCAGTGCTCGAACTTCGAGTGTGAACTTTGGAACAAAATTTTGTGTTTAGTTTTTTGTATCGAAGGGGCTTGGCATAAAACGACCAAAGTTGCGAGGTCTTCGCTTTTCATTGAATCAAACTGAACTAAACACTTGTGCAAATAAAATGTCTTTCTTTCTTAACATAAGCTGAATGCAAACTAAACTGGATGTTAAAGAAAACTAACATCATACTTGGAATAAAATGCCACAAATCTTACGCATAAAATTTTCCCAAACTGATTGCTTTTCGAGGCCTAGGCCGAGGCTGCTAAGCGGATATGACTGCCTTTTCGTTCAAGAGGTCAATCAGCGTGACTTGCTCCTTCTCCTTGGACTGAGCTCTAGCCTTAGTTGTTTTCAAACTATCACCAGGGATGAGCTCGAATCCTATGATATCTCCGGTTGACTTCAACTTTGTTTCCTTGGGCTCATTTTGCCGAACTGCCAACTTGCGTTTATTCGAATGAGAGATTCTCCCCATATCGGGCATCTTGTCGTCATCCTCATGAACAACTTCTGATGGCTTTGGAGTTCCATGAATTAGCTTAGGTTTCACAATCGAGAGCATGTAACACTCCCAGGCCTCTTTCAGCTGGCAATTTATTTCTCCAATTCCGTTGGGAGTTGGAAACTTCATCTTGCGGTGGAACGCTGAATGAATGGCTTTAAACTTTGCCAGAGCGGGTCTCCCAAGGATCACGTTGTATGGGAGGTTAACCTCGACCACCGTATAAATCAATGGGACCGTGGCTCTTCTTGGGGCGCAGCCTAAGGAGCTCGCCAATCTTACTTGGCCGAGCGGGTATAGTTCTGATCCGCCGAAGCCGAGGAGAGGGGTCTCTACGGCATCCAGTGCAACATCATTCCCACATAACTTATTGAAGGTGGAGAGTGGCAAGACGTTCACCGAGCTGCCGCTATCTACCAATACCCTTTTAACTTGGGTGTTGTAGATGTCGACATTGATTACCATTGGACAGCCCGGGCACTCACCGTCCTCGTCAACCACGACATTATCAAAATCTCGATCGGTAAAACCCAGGACCTCGCCTTTGTCAACATGGAAGATGTATTGAGCTGAAGTGTTTGGCTCTTGGCTAAATCGGCGCCCTGCTTTCTTTCGCGAGGTCTTGGTATCACCATTTGTTGCTCCTCCGGCAATCATATTAACCACTCCTCGAGTGGGCATGTTATCATTAGGTATCTGCTTAGTGCCCTTAGCTACTCGTCGATCGCGTCGCGGACTGCGTGAGCGCGAGCGCGAGCGCGAGCGCGAGCGAGACCGACGAGGGTTGCGTGAGCGAGAGCGAGCTCTGTCTCCTCGCTTTCTATGATTTCGATCCATGGACTTAACAAATTCTGATAGTTTGCCACCAGCTACGAGGCGTTGGATCTCCTTCTCCAAGCTGATGCACTCATCTGTGTCATGTCCGTTCTGTTGGTGAAATGCACAGTACTTGTTGGAGCGAGAGTTCTTCTCGTTTTGGGGCATTGGACGAGGCTTCTGGAACATTTTCGAACCAACAATGTTCAGAATCTCAGAGTTGCGTTTGGTGAGTTCAACTCGTGGCCCCCCGGGGAGGGGTCCTGCTCGTCGTTCTCTACACTCCTCCCTATTTGAGCTTCTTGATAGTCTATCCTGGACACGCGCTCGTTTCATGCGAGCCATGTCTTCCTGCTCCATGTACTCACTTGCTATCCTCCGGAGATGGACCATATCCTTAGGTCTTTGACGAGCAATAGCATCTCCACATTCTGTACTGATCTTGGAGTTATTCAGCCCTTGGTAAACCGCTTGCCTCAAGAAGTCGCCAGACGGACTTTCAACCTTGGTTAGTTCAGCACCAAAACGAGCAAAGAATTCCCTTAGAGTTTCATTGGGACCTTGCTCCACATTCCAAAGGTATGTGGTAGGCAACTTGGTCTCCTTCAGAGGGCTAAAATGGCTATCGAATTGTTCATACAAGTCATCAATGCTCCGAATCGAGCCCGGGGGAAGTCGCTTGAACCAATCATAGGCAGTTCCTGAGAGCGAAGTAACGAAGATTTTGCACCAGAAGTCCAATGAATGTTCATACAAATGCATGAGGTGATCGAAGGCTGTTAAATGCTCCTCGGGATCACTCGTACCATCATAGCGAGGAACGTTGGTGGGAACCTTAGAATTTCCTGCTCGCGCCATCAATATCTCCTCGCAAAGTGGTGAGGCTCGCTCAGCCCTCGATCTTCGAGGTCGTCTATTCCTCCGACGAGGGGAGAGTTCGATAGGTCTCTCCCGATCGCCTTGTACTGGATGACGTTGGGGCTTATCGACCACTTCCTCATCCCGACGCCGATGATGAACTTCCTCGTTTCGACGTAGCGCATGTCGATGATGGATCTCTTCTTGGTCACCAACGTGAGACCCTTCCACGACCTTGCTCAGGGCAGCACGTAAGTTCTGGTTCTCCTCTTCTAACTGAGTGAGGCGGTCATTCTCTTTCTCCCCTACTCGAGTTTTTGAATGTTGAGCGGGATTGAGAGAATCCAGTTCCTCCTCGTATTCCACCATAGTCTGTTTCCCATTGCGCCGCACAAACGGGACTTGGCCATCACCGTCCGGAGGTGGGATAGGGTCTCTCACTCGGCTCGGTCCCGCTACCGTTGGATTTGCCCCGGTACGAACGGGTGGGGGATCCGTTCGAACGGCCGGTTCCTCTTGTAGCGGCCGGTTGGTCGTGCGCTCTGCTCCACTCGTCATGACGGTAGTGCGAGGTGGAGCAATGGTGGCCTGGACTCCTCCGATCTGGGCTTGCGTTCCACCCTGAAGCCCTCATACCGGGTTAAACAACAATGGGTTCAGCAGCAGCGGGTTTATGCCTGCCGGAATGTTTAAGTTTTGGTTCATTCCGGTGCCGAGGGCTTGCAAGGAGTGGACGGGCAGACTGAAGTCCACGGTGGCTCCAGTTCGATTTTTCTTATGTGGGAACGCAGGCGGCAAGCGGCGCAACACGTCAATGTTCGCCTGACTCACGTTGATGTTCGCCTGAGTTACTCGGGTTGGGGATAGTCACGGCGGCAAGCTGGAACTTCGCTCACCACGGCTAACGTTGTCAGCATCGGCCATTTTTTCACACAAAACACAAAAAGAACCTTGAAGAAAAGTTGGGAAAATGGTGGTTTTCCCACAGACGGCGCCAAACTGATAACGCCAGAAATTGGTCGCCTTCGAAAGTGTGTAATCGGCTTCGCATCTCCGACGAATCAATTGAGTGTGGGTTCTTTTACCAAATCCGATTGTTTGGATTGAAGAGAGTTGAGTCGAGATTTCGGCAGAGTTTCGGTATGTATTTTTGTGTCTGTTCCATTTTTTGGTGAAAGAAATGATATTTATACTCCTGGTCGGAGCTGGCGCGAGCTTGATCTGACTTAGTGGGCGCGAGAATTGCGGACCACGTACTTAAATCGTGGGGTGGTTGGCGAGTGGGGCAACCGTCGACGTTGGGCTCGTGCTAAGCGCTCAAGGAGCGAGCACTTACATGCCGAGCACTTACAAGTCGAGCTCTTCCCCTAGCCAATTTTGAGAGGTTATGCTAGTATTTACGAGCTGGGCACTCTATAGGACGAGCTCTTCCCTTAGTCAATTTTAACGGGTTATGTCAAGCTCTTACGAGCTGGGCCATCGACAGAACGAGGACTTCCCTTAGTCAATTTTAGGAGTTATGTCAAGCACCTATGAGCTGGGCACTTGGTAGAACGAGGGCTTGCCTTAGCCAATTTTAAGGGATATACTAAGCACTTACGAGGTGAGCACTTGGTATGACGAGCCATTGCCTTAGTCAATTTTAGGAATACGAGGATCATGGATAGTCTAAAATACGAGGAGGTTACTTAGTCATTTTTCGGTACAATCATAAACTGATAACGCCGGAAATTGGTCGCCTTCGAAAGTGTGTAATCGGCTTCGAATCTCCGACGAATCAATTGAGTGTGGGTTCTTTTACCAAATCCGATTGTTTGGATTGAAGAGAGTTGAGTCGAGATTTCGGCAGAGTTTCGGTATGTATTTTTGTGTCTGTTCCATTTTTTGGTGAAAGAAATGATATTTATACTCCTGGTCGGAGCTGGCGCGAGCTTGATCTGACTTAGTGGGCGCGAGAATTGCGGACCACGTACTTAGATCGTGGGGTGGTTGGCGAGTGGGGCAACCGTCGACGTTGGGCTCGTGCTAAGCGCTCAAGGAGCGAGCACTTACATGCCGAGCACTTACAAGTCGAGCTCTTCCCCTAGCCAATTTTGAGAGGTTATGCTAGTATTTACGAGCTGGGCACTCTATAGGACGAGCTCTTCCCTTAGTCAATTTTAAGGGGTTATGTCAAGCTCTTACGAGCTGGGCCATCGACAGAACGAGGACTTCCCTTAGTCAATTTTAGGAGTTATGTCAAGCACCTATGAGCTGGGCACTTGGTAGAACGAGGGCTTGCCTTAGCCAATTTTAAGGGATATACTAAGCACTTACGAGGTGAGCACTTGGTATGACGAGCCATTGCCTTAGTCAATTTTAGGAATACGAGGATCATGGATAGTCTAAAATACGAGGAGGTTACTTAGTCATTTTTCGGTACAATCATTTGGCTTTATAATTAATTCACTAATTAATTATATTTGGGCTTGATAATTAATTCTCTAATTAATTAACACATGATCCAATTTCTCAAATGGATCACACGTCCCAACCAATGCTCTCGATCCACACGTGCACTTTACATTGTGGTCTCATTTTGATTAATTATTTGATCTTTCCATAATACCCTTTGAACCCGATATTTGTGTGTGACCCTCTAGGTTCAATTTTAGTTAGCAGTGAACCTAATTAATTAATACACTTTATTAATTAATTACCTCACAGATCACACGACCATAGTCTAGCAACAAGTGTGTGACCCCTACCCGAAATGTGAATGTATATTCGAAAGAACCTTTCAGTCAATGACATCAAGTGAGATACGATCCTCTTACCATCCTATCTCTCGATTAAGATTTAGGGCATGGGAATATGGAGAGCCCTACTAATCTTAATCTTAAAACAAAGTTCCCTTCATATTCCATTTGATCTCGATCCAAGAAAACCCCATTTTCTTGATGTCTTGATCTAACCACCTTGCACAAGGATTTTAGGATGGAATCATGAATGACTTGTGTAATAAGAGATCATCTTACCTACAGCAAGTGTAGGTCCTTTATTGATTCCAACAATTCTCATATGCCACTTGTGTAATCCCAACATAGGCCGCGGTTCAGGTGTCTATATGGTGACACCCTTTTGAGCCTATATCAAAGATTACAGGGTTAGCTCATATGAGACAATGTGGAATCTCAAGTCTAAGGATCAATTCCTCACGTCATTGACATGTGAGATATTTCATAATCTGGAAGTTCTAGTAACGTCCTTTCCCATTTAGGAATCTTCTCACGCGGGGCACTCTCAGTGAACTTGTTTTTACAACAAGCACCCTTGTGTATTGTGTACGCATCAACTTATGCACTTTACACCCCATGAAACAGGATGATCCTTCTTAAGGACACAACTACATAAGCAAGTCTCAACAGAGGCAAAGTCGACACTCCCACTGTCTGTCGGCCTCATTGACTTGGAGAAGTTTCTAATCCTCGCCTATGGAGTTAAGAACTTGTTTTATGTGTCATTCCCATAATGGCAAAGTTCTTAACGACCTCATCGGATTAGGGGAGTTCTAGATATGTACACGTAATGGAAACACAAAACACGTATCGGCACGTAAGAAATGTTCGCCTGTGATTATAATCATTCGTATATTATTCAAATATTGTCTGTGATAAAGGGAAAGTCCCAAAGCATAACAACTTTCTAGGGCACTATTCCCAACACTAAGGTATAAATACCCCACATTTACCCCGATGAGTAAGCATTTCATACACCCTTTAGCTCGATCATATTCTTCCACATCCGAGATTCTAAATTGAGCGTCAGAGTATTAACCCTGGGTCCACCCCATCCTATTCTAGGTCGGCCTCTAGCTTACATTTGTTTCTCATTTGCAGTCAAATTCTAGGTTGAATGGTTTCCTTCAAATATAAATTCTTGAGTGGTCGATCAAGTTCCAGCTTGAGCATCCCTGCAGGACCACAACACTATTATTTTGGTGTTGTCTCTGGGAAACTTCGAACAAAAACTTTGTGAAAATGAGAACTACAAGAAGTGGACGTACTTTTGGTTCTGGCGGGAGATCATTACCGCTACAGATCATATATAGGCCCCAACAATCACCAACTCGCACCAAGCTCGAGTTGGAGACGATCAACGTAGGGCACCACCCATACTAGTTTTCTCCGGCCCGGAGGTCAAGTCAAGGTTGTAGCAACCGCCGCAAAAGGTCGGGAACTAGAATGCCCGAACAATCGAGAGCAAGCCCGATTGACCTTACTCCAACTACTGTTGCTTATCATCCACCATATGCTCCTTCGATCCAATATGGGTACCCCCGTCCCTCCCTCCAGCAAGGGTACTAACCCTAGGGATATCAGCCTGCTAATCCCTCTTATTATCAGGTCCAATATTATCCATCGTTGCTCCAATTATCTGAGCAAAACTAGAAGGGTAAACGTCACTGAGGTCCACCCACAAGGAAAAAAAACACCCTGATCCATCTACATTTTGGGATTAAATTTCTAGGAAAAACAAATGGATTATGGAAAAAAAATTTGGGGAGAAAAAAGGGATTTAATTTGTGAAATGTGAGACTTATCGATGTAATGACCTAAGGCCAAATCTCTCTCACCATTTGGGCGTGCGTTAAAACGCAAAAGTAAAATGTGTGATTAAAATAGCAATTAATATATATATATATATATTTATTTATTTATTATTTTTTTTTTATTTTTATTTTTATATACTAGTACATAAACATAAGAAAAACCCTGACACTAGCAGTCTGCAGTCATCTCCACCATCCACAGCCCTGCACCACGCCACCGCCCACCTCCCGGCACGCCGCCGCACAGCCTGCGACACCAACCTCCAGCAGTCCTCCGCCACGCCACCACCTCTCCAGCGCACCATCGACGCACCACCGCCTTCCCAGGCTCCCACCGTCCTGCCTTTTCAGGTACAAATTAGCCCACGGTTGGTACGGCGCCGTTTCAACCCCTCTCTCTGTCTCTGCAAGTTCCCTGCCCACACACAAAAACTCACACAAAGTAATCCTCACGCAGATGAAGCGATGAACTCGAAAACAAATTTCTTCGCTTCACTAGCGAGATTCCCACTTCATAATCTTCACCATTACCGCACAATAACCAAAGTCCGCTTGAAATGGGTGAAAAACCGTTCCTTGGATCACATCATCGACGTCCAAACGGACATTAAAGCTGCTTGTTTGATAAAAGACGCTATAGTCCGCTCTCCGACGGGCTACTTAACTTCAAAATCGCTTTTGGATTCTCAAAAGCTGTTGGGTCTCACCGTCCCAACTCTGCGTTTTATGCGGAGGTACCCCACGCTCTTTCAGGAGTACCCTCATCCCAAATACCCCTCTTTGGCGTGTTTTAAGCTGACCCAGTTGGGGGAGATGCTGCAGGAGAAGGAATTGAAGGTGTTTGAGGAGTGTGAAGGTGATATTGTTGAGAGGCTTTGCAGGGTTCTGATGATGACCAGGAGTAAGATGGTAAAGATTATACCTTTTTGTATTCTGTTTCTTTTTCCCATTTTGTGTGTCTGACTGTGCGGAATTTGTATTCTATATGTTGGATATCCTGTTAATGATTTTAGCTTTGACCACCACTATCAATTCTGTTTTGTAAATCTGAGTTAAAGCTGTGTGCATTGTTTTACCATTGTCCGTGTAAATGTATGTAAAATGGAGAGGAAGAGTGATTGCATTGTTAAGAGTTGATTTGAAATCATGTAGAATGCAACCAAGAAAATTTTGTTTGAAGAGAAATTTCATGAGGAAATCTAGTTGTTTAGCTTTATCAGAAATTGGATCCTCAATGCTAAGAATATGATCGTGATGATTATAATGTAATCTGAATGGTTATGATGTGATGCTCAAAGCTAAGCTACTGATGCTTATATGTTTCCAGCTGCCTTTGCAATCTTTACATCCATTGAAATGGGACTTGGGATTGCCAGATGATTTTGACAGAAACTTAATCAAAAAGTATCCAGATCATTTCCGTGTAGTGAAGTCAACAAGTGGATTGAACTGTTTGAAGCTTGTCAAGTGGCGCGAAGAGTTTTCTCTTTCTGCACTGCAGAAGATGAATGAGAACAACATAGGAGAGAACATTGATGGAAATGATGTAATGTCGGGTTATAGGGATTTCAAAAGAGGAAAAGCCGCCTTAGAATTCCCCATGAGTTTCCCGAGAGGTTACGGGGCTCAAAAGAAGGTGAAAGCTTGGATGGATGAGTTTCAAAAGTTACCTTACATTTCTCCATATGAAGATTCGAGAGGAATCGACCCACATAGTGAGCTTATGGAGAAAAGGGTTGTTGGGGTTTTGCATGAATTTTTAGGGTTGACTATTTACAAGAAAACCAAGAGAAATTATTTGAGGTGCTTAAGAGAAGAATTGAATCTTCCACATAAATTTACTAGAATATTTACTAGATATCCTGGGATATTTTATCTTTCTTTGAAATGCAAGACTACAACTGTGGCTTTGAGAGAAGGGTACCGTAGGGGACGGTTGGTGGATCCTCATCCTGTTGCTAAACATCGGGATAAACTTCATTATGTTATGAGAACGGGTTTGATTTATAGGAGTAAAGCAGATGATATGTTTCATAACCTTGAAGACTTAGTTATTGATAATAGGGAAGAAGATGATCAAGGAGAAGGAGAAAGTGATGAAGAAGAATTTGAAGTTTGTGATGATTCGGGGGATGAAATTGATTCTGACGAGGATTAGAGTCGATCTAATTGTGGATGGAATTGTTTGTATTGAAGGTTGAAGAAGAGAGATGAGTTTATGAGGTATGCAATTATATTTGCATTTTTCTCTCAATTTTTGCTATAATAGTTAGGAGACGAAAGTTCTACATCTGTTTGCAGTATATGTCTACATAGGTCTCAGTCCATTCATCAAAATACAATCTCTCTGCAGAATCATGTTTGAAGGACACATATTTATTTTTAACTTTATTCTTGTGCTCCTACTGAAGCATTTTTGTTCATATCCCATAAAGTTGACTGTTTTGTTGTAGGTGATCATGTAAATTGTCAACTCTGATTACAATTTTGTTAGTATGTATGTGCTTGAATTCTTTTCAGATTTGCTATTGTTTGCCTCAAATGGATGATTTAGAGCAAAACCTCTTCTTTTCAGCTTCAAGTTTCAGCAATCTGTAGCCAAATTATTCTTGTTATTTTAACCGAGGCCAAGGTGCTCAGATTCAAGAGTTTCTTGGGAAAAAGTGGAAACTCGAATATGGGAAGGTCAATCTTGAAACTTCTGAATGTCATGCAATGGTAAAGCCTGTAGTATCATATTGATTTCCATACCTTCAGAACTTATTTATGGGTGGTTTTCGCCTTGAAAAGTATCCGTAGCGAATGTTTGATTTGATTCGGCATATTAAATGAGTCAAAATTCATGTTTTTTCTGAAAATATTGGAGTTGCAAACTTGCAGCTGCCAGTACAAATTAAGTTGTAAGCACTTTTGTTACAAGTTCTGCACGGATGTAAAAGCAAATAACAAAAGATTATGAGTATTTGACAGTCTTTATGTCCACATTTATTCCTTTTTCCTTTCATTGTTCATTGCTTCTGAATCTCTGCCCCTCAAGTTCGCATTCGAGGGGTTCAAAACGTACTTGGTTTTTCAAGTGCATGTTCTAAGAAGAGAACAAAACATAGAAGTAAGACACAGAAAACCACAAAGAAAAAGGAAAATGCTTTTAGTGAAACATTCTCAGAATCGGTATTGGTTTCAGGGATTATCAGGAAATACTTTTCGGACTGTGAGTCTGTGATGAAGTGGAATCTGGTCCCTGTGCCCCTATTACACAAAGGGAGAAGCTAACTGTGGCAATGGATGAAATACATGAACACTCAGAAATGCACAAAAACCTCTTAAGTTGGAAAGCTGCTTCTGCTAGCACCAGATAGTCTTGCCCTTACCTTCCGTAATCAGAAACCGTCTGTGTCTCTGTGCACCGGCTCGAAAGTTAGGCATGGTTTGGCATTTAGTGTTTGAGATAACTGAGGAAGGCGACTTGGAGTGCAAAACCTTTTATGCCCTCACGGTTCTCACACAGACTAAGGTTCTTCGACTCTTGAAGTTGGATTTGGAGATGCTCATGGAGGGGCAGTCGAGTCTTTTCGCCCTAGCTCCCATATTGGATTCTAGAAGACACCCTCTCAAAAGAAACATTTTTTGGGGGGGTTTGGCTTGGTTTTTAGCTTGTGCAGTTAGCTTGGTTATCCATCGAATGATCAAACCATCTCTCATTTTTTGTGTATCAATATTCTACTTTAGACCACACCGTAGGGGACATCAAGAAAAGTTTGTACAATTTCCCAATCACGGAAATGTTAGTATAATTTAGTCAAATCTCAGTACAATTAAGCACAAAGCAAAGTACAACAAACATATGTAGTTGTAAGGTCTATCAATCACATGACAAATATGAAAATTTTTGATAGCTTTTGC
The DNA here is from genome assembly GCA_037501455.1 of Lantana camara. Lineage (NCBI taxonomy): Eukaryota > Viridiplantae > Streptophyta > Magnoliopsida > Lamiales > Verbenaceae > Lantana > Lantana camara. The sequence goes on along the minus strand of CM074856.1, from coordinate 29,619,874 downwards.
GTTGCCAATCAAATCAAACTAAAATCTTCCACCAGAGAGTGTTGATGCAAGAATGAACAAAGAGCAACACCTACAAAAATCTTCACAACAAAATTTCAAATTTGGAAGGTATCCACCAAAAGCACATTAAGAAACAAGAAGATTTTCAAAAAACGGGGTCAAAACCCTAACTGTCATTAATCAAAACCTATATACTCTACTACCACAGACACCTCTCCCGTAATCCTCAACAGGATTACACTTACACACACTGTTAGCATTGTCAGCAGTTACAAAATCAAGTATCAACTATATTTTTCTCAATGACAAAAGGAGAAGCATCATAATCATCAGATTTTAGATGAAAAATATATATACTCTTCAAGATAACATTAACTCATATCTCAAGACTCTAAAAGAAAATAAATTAATCCCATGCACTCGTCACCCCGGGACCATATCCTCCGCCGCCACCATAACCACCACCACCGCTGCCACCATAACCACCACCCCCGCCGCCATAACCGCTGCCGCCACCACCATAACCACCACCTCCACCATAATAGTCGTTTCCGCCACCATAGCCCCTATTATAAGAGGAATCCCTTCTAAAGTCGCGAGCACCAAAACGCCCACCACCGCGCCTGCTTTTGCTTCCATATGAAGCCCGGCTTGCAAACCGAGTCAACCAATCAGGTACTTCTTGGTTCGCTTCTTGCATCAAATCAGCTAGTGGTTTTGCTAATGACATGTTGTTCTCATTGAAGAAAGCTGTGGCCAATCCCGTCTTGCCAGCTCGACCCGTACGTCCTATCCGGTGAACATAGTCATCAATGTCGTTTGGAAGGTCAAAGTTAATAACATGAGCAACGTGTGGGATATCGAGACCACGAGCTGCCACATCGGTTGCAACTAATATTGGCGTATTTCCACTCTTGAAAGATCTTAACGCTAACTCCCTCTCCTGAAAAATAAATAGAAGTGAATAAAATAAAAGAATGATGCAAAATATAAAAGAACCTAGCATTAATTGACTGCATAAAATTAAATATGCCAAAGCTAGAAAATTACTTTGAAATTCAAGTCGTTTCAGGACAAAAAGGGAAAAAGAAAGGATTTCTCTTTTTACCTGTTGTGTTCTATCCCCATGAATAGTAGTAGCAGGAAAACCATTAAGATACAACCAATGTTCCAAAGAGTCTGCTCCTTTCTTAGTTTCCACAAATACTAAAGTAAGCATTTGCTGCACAAACCAAAACACAAATGGTTACTCAAACAAATAGAAACAACCTTAAAGAAGAAAAAAAGGAAATGGTTTGAAGAATAGGACCCGATGCCAATTAACATAATTTAAAACTATATTTTACTCTAGAAAACAAATCAACGCCAAAATCAAAATTCTTAACAAAGTTTTACATAGATATATTCATAATCAATTGTAAACTACGCCAGAATTAAGCCAACCACTGAATCCATCAAACCAAAATACAGAAAAGTGGATTTCAGAAGATCGAACTTACCTTTCCATGAGCTCCATTTGCCTTCTGAGCATGAAGAAGATCCATCAAATGGCTTCTTTTGTCACCATCATGTACATATTCAACTCTTTGAACTATCAAGTCTGTACTTGAACCAACTCTTCCAACCGTCAAAAAGATGTAATTTGAAAGAAAATCGGATGCCATTCTCTGCACAACAAACAGCAGCACGGTCAGAAGATTCCAGTGAATTAGGTGTCATTATCAGATCATCGCCTCCATTCACAATATACTAAAAATGCTTAGCAAACTATGCAGTGAATGAGGCAACAAAACGTGCACAGCTATCAAATACATTCTCTCTTATTTCAAGAGATGGATATCTTCATATAATTCTTCAGACATAAATTGATGCTTACTTGTCCTCAAGAGTAGGTCATTTCTGTTATTCCATTCTAAGCTACCATCTTCACTAAGAGGGGTGTCTAGCTAAAGTTAGTAGTGCTTGGTAAATTCTTTTATGAAAAAAATATACAAGCTCCTGAAATAAGTTAATCAGAGCTTTTGAACTTCTGAAATAAGATATATTTAAAATAAGCAAGGAACTCCCAACTTATTATTGAGATCTAAACAAATTTCTTTCATTCTGACCATACTAATATCACAATGCTCATTAGTTACACTCTATAACTCTTAATGTCTTATTTTATGCGACACTTTAAGATTTTATTTTCAAAATATGATCTATAATCTTATAAGCTTCAAAACAGATAAGTTCATCAAATAAGCTTAGCCAAGCACCCACTAAGTCAAACTAAAAATTAAGAACCTTATAATTGAATCTATACACCAAGAGATAGATGTCAAACTGTTATAAAAAAAAAAAAAAAGATGTCGAAATGTTGAAGGATAAGGTAACCAGCCACAACAGTCAACAGCCAACAAAAAAACATAATTTCCCTCGATGCAATTCTTTCTTAGGAAAAACTTCAACTGTACATGTCAACTATACATGAATCCCAAAAGACATACAGTACAATTCAGTGGAAAGTGGGGAGAAATCAGTTAACTATAAATTAAAAACGACAAACATAAAATATGTATATTAAAAACCTGAATTTCTTTGGGAAAGGTGGCACTAAACAGCATTGTCTGTCTTTCACCACGAGGAGGCATATCCATCTGTTGCACTATTTTTCTTATTTGTGGCTCAAACCCCATATCCAGCATTCGATCTGCCTCATCAAGAGCTAAATATCTTATCATTTGTAGTGAAACTTTAGCTCTCTCAAGCAAATCAACCAATCTTCCAGGAGTTGCCACCAAAATATCAACTCCCCTCTCAAGTTCACGCAGCTGCACCACAAATGAACTACAGTTAGTTACCTATAGGCTATATGTAGTAACAATCAGTACTAAGGTGAGTGCATGTATGGAGCAGATATATATAGAGAGACAGAGAGACTCTCGTAAATTATATCAAGATTTAAGGGTGCTACAATCAGCGAAGGGACCAAAAAGAAATTACAACGAAGTCAAACAAAGCATATGGACAACATATATTTATGCACATACATTTAGTCTTGTGATTTAAATTTGGCTTGAAATATATGCGTACAAGATAAATGTACTTTATAGTTTATATATATATATATATAGTGCATGTGTGCACGTGCGTGTATGCTATGTGCGTCACAATGGACTCATTTCTTGACCGCTTCATCATTGGATAAAAAAAAATTTGGACTAGTAACTAGTTGCCTAACTCTTTTAATTTGATGACCCCATTGTATGCAAATGTTACATTTTTCATCACGGTGGATGGTTATTATAAAAAATTTCATAATGTTATATATTCCCATGGATCAATTGAGATCAATTGAAACCCTTAAGTTGTACTTGGCTTGGCCCGTCGTTACAATGGTTAGCTTTTTCAATCTTAATGTGGCAATTTATCACATTTCCTACTAATAATCTTATAGATCATTTACCCAAAACTTTAGCAGTCATCTGACATAATTAATCATCTAAAAATCAAAAAGGGGAGACAAAAACACGAAAAATAATAACTATATGAACCTGCTGATTGATTGGTGCTCCTCCATAAGCAACAACCACTCTGACCCCAGTCTGGTAAGAAAATTTCCTAGCTTCCTCGTGGATCTGCAAACCAAATGCAAACATGATCATCACATACTCCTACATAAAGTAAAAAATTTCCAAAATACACGCAATTTCCTACACAACAGTAACGAATTTATAAAACATACACAATTTCTCTAGATAAAAATAAAGAATTCCAAATCATACACAATTTGCCACCTAAAAGTAAAGAATTTCCATAATAATTAATATACAAAATTTCCTGCATAAAAGTAAAAACTTCCCTAAATTTACACAAGTTTCCTACATAAAAGTCGAGAATTTTCAAAATTAATAGATTAACATGCTCACCTGCATTGAGAGCTCCCTTGTGGGAGAAAGAATAAGAGCTAATGGAAAAACGGTCCGAACCCCACGAGGCCTCTGGGGGTAATCGCCCTTCATAATTCCACTAATTATGGGGAAGCAAAAAGCAGCAGTCTTTCCCGACCCCGTCTGGGCACAAGCCATCAAATCCCTTCCCGCTAAAGAAATGGGAATCGCATACCGCTGGACAGGTGTCGGTTTCACATACTTACACCTACGAATATTCAAATTAAGGGCATCACCTAGATCTATCTCAGCAAATGTATTGACAGGTGGCGGCACATTTTCCCCACTTGTCTCCACTGGAATATCCTCGTATGCATCAAAGTTAAGACCCGTATTCTCCTGCTCATTAAATGCATGCTCCGTCTCAGAATCCACATCAACATCATTACCAAAGGGATTGACTTCCCTGTCCCGACCACCACCACCACCCCAACCACCACGCCCCCCACCCCAACCTCCACGACCGCCACCCCAACCACCACGGCCACCAGGCCCACCACCCCATCGCGACCCACTAGTAGGCCCACCATATCCTGACCTGTCATTTCCAGGTGGCGGTCCAGCAAGAGATGGAGGTGGTGGGTCTGACCCAGGAGGTCTGTTCCTAAGGTGTGGTGGAACATAAGACGACTTCGTGGGAGCTGAGGTGCGGTCACCCCCACCTCTAGCCGCCCCAGCATTGTCCGAAGATCCCGCAGCTACATATTCCGCAACATCTGCCCATGAAGATTTCATTTTCCCAAAATTACTCGAAAGCCGATCCCAGCTTAATAATACACAAAACCTACGATCCACCAACTATTCAATACCACAGGTCCAAAACCTGATTGAGGAAAAAAAAAAAAATTAGAGACTTAATTAAAATCTAACCATGCATTCGAACACAAGCAATCAAACCAATCAAAAAGGAAGAAAATAAAAAAGATCCGATTCAACTATTCACCAAGAAAATAAATAGAAACTAGGAACCAATACAAAAACAGTCAGCAGGTAGTAAATGCAAGCAGAAATTCCGGGGTAAAATTTCCGACAAATGAAAACAGATAGAAAAATGCAATTCAACAAAAAAAAAAAAAAGAAGTTCATTTGAAGAATATCAACGATTATCTCCGTTATCCTCTCCGACCCTTTCTTACAGCAACATAGACATCGCTTAAAAATCTCAGAAAAAGAACTTCAAAACTCATCAATCGTGACTGCGCCCGTACAATGTCTGAGAAAACAGACGTAGACAGACACAGCTTATTAATCAATCCGAGAGGAGAGAGTGAGATTGAACCTGAGAGAGATCAGCAAAATGTTGTGGCCGTATATTTCGATAGGAGGAGGAATTATAGAAACCCTAGCGAGAAAAAGGGGGAGAAAATATAGAAGTTAAAGAACAAAATCGGACAAGAGTGAGAAGTAAGCGGATTTCAGATTTTATTACATCAATTAGTTAAATTTTTATTTATCTTTTTTGGATTTATTATGTTTCTGTTTTAACCTTTTACTACAAGTAACTGTAAAACAGTTAAACGTACTTATGTTTTGTCTTTGACTTCCTTGATATGGTCAAAAAGCGCGTTAATGTAAAGCGAGAGTCGTCATGAAATGGATGGAACATTTTCATGTTAGGGTTTTAAGCTGTCTCTTAGAGACAAGATGCCGGTATAATTTAACACTTTGTTGCTATATTAGTTTATTATATTATGAGTTTAAAGAGTACGCAATTATCATTAATAGAGAAATTTACACCTTAATAATTCGACTCAATTCAAACTATAAAACAAAGTATATATATATATATTTTTTGATGGGAATAAAACAATGTGTATATATATATATATATATATATATATATATATATATATATATATATATATCGGTCTCCATTATTTTTGAAAAATGAAAATTACAAATAATTTTATTTTCTTGATAAGTAAAGTGCATCTCATCGACGCAAGAATATCCGCTACCTCGATTTTCTCTTGGTTGATTTGCAATGGCCATGCCTCAGAAGGTATGTGCAGAAGTTTGTGGCAATTGATCACTAATAATCAACTTCAGTGGATTACTATGCACGTCCCCTTTGCTCACTAGGTTTAACATCAGATTCACATTGTAATAGATTCGTCCAATCATACTAAATAAATAAATAATAAAAAGAGATTAACACCTCTTTTTTAAGGTATTACAATAGTAAAAAGTTATTACATAGCAAGAGAGATTAATCTAGAAATTAAATTAAATAACGAATCGTCATATCTCAAAAATGGTATTTATACAGTAAGAATTAAGGTTAGTTTTAGTCTCTTATATCGTATAACTAATTCTTTTATCGATTAGGTATCATTTGCTTTAATCCAGGAGAGATAGTATTCTAGTCAGAATTTATTTCATTGGAGTTACTTATTTGGTCAACTCCTTTGGATTGAAAAATGGGACACCATCACATTCAATCCTCAATACATGGAATTTTTTGGTCCCAAACTCTCCTCAGGTCTTCTCTTAAGCCCGAATAACTCAATCGTTGTGATAGATACTCGACCAAATTTTCATCGGAAATTCCAATTTCCGCTGACCTTTATATCATTTCGTAGAGCTGCTCTTACGTACACTTATTTCAGGCACACCGAAGACACTACAAATCTACAATATTGCCATGAAAATGATTTGCCTGAAGCATTCCAGAACAACGATATTCCAAAGCCTTAGCAATCCAGTCATCTTCACAAATAGCCCCAAAGCCAACTTTATTGCTAGTCGGACATCTATGAACTATGAAGAATGTGATATATATCCTCCGACCACGAAAGCATCTTCTACAATTTGGCGGTGTTTTCTTGTCGGTTATAACTTATAACAATATATGTTGATAATTTGCCGGCCGTGACTAAAGCACTATGTATCAGTGTTTTAAAAACTGGACCGTTAAGCGAACGGAAAATCAACTGAGTCAAGGGTCACTGGTTCAACCGTTGGATCAACCGTGATCGAACCGGTGACATCATAATTATGTCATAAATAATATTAAATATTTATAAATAATAAATAATAAAACATATTTTAAAATTTACTTTTATATTTTCTCAATTTATATACAAATATAATATGCAAATATAAGAATACTATAAAAAATGAATAAAAAACTAAAGATTATGAACTAAAATAAAACATAAATTCATAATTCATGATTCATAACATAAATATTTAAAGTTTAAAAGTCCGAGACAAGAAAATAATCATCCCAAATTAAATGAAAATACATAATACATTAGTTTTGAAGAAGTGGTTGCATAAAACATATAGAAATAGTGGAGAAAAATATAGAAAATTAGAGAAATTTGGGTTTAATTTTATCAATTTATTGTTTTTTTAAAAATCAAACGGTTCACTTGACCCGGGAACGCTTCTACGATTCGAACGGTCCAACCGCGGTTCGAAATGGTTTTCACAAAATAGAGCGGTTTTTGAGTGCGAACGGTTTTGGGGTGATGACCGGTTCGTCCTTCCGGCCGGTCGACGGTCCGGGCGGTCCGACCGTCCGATCCGGTCCGGTTTTTAAAACATTGCTATGTATATAGGAAAATTTACATTTGACTACCTTACTATTAGACCTAATTATAACGTAGCCCATTTTTATCAGGAAATTACAATATAGTCCTTCTAATTCATGTTCCGTTAATAGTCCCTCTATTATGTTGATTTCGTTATGATTTTGCCCTGTAATTCCAAAAACACCCTTAATTATTTTCACAATTTTTATAATTACCAAAATACTCTTATATGAAATATCTGAAAAATATTACAAAAACATCCCTATCTATTACATACTCCAACAAAACAATCCTTTCAATTTCAAAAATTGCGAAAATAATTAAGGGTATTTTTGGAATCACAAGGCAAAATCATGATGGAACCCTGAAGGAATGGAGGGACTATTAACAAAACATAAATTAGAAGGACTACATTAATTTTCTAATAAATATGGATTGTATTGTAACTAGGCCTAATAGCAGGTAGTTATGTATAAATTCCTCATATATATATATAGACGTGTTTTATTTTATTCGCCTGACTCAAACTCAAATAAATACCATATAATACTAATTATATTGTTGGGGTCCTATCAGTGGATCCTAAATATGCCCTAAGCCCAAATTTTCCGGTTCAGAGGTACGGTTGGCAAGAAGTGTTTAGACCAAATAAACCTGTTCGTTGGGATGGCTGATAGATTAACCTTTAGTATCATCAACCGTGAATATTTTATTATAAGACCAACGGAACCTGTAGATCACAGGTTGAGTCTTATTAGGATAGTTGAAAAAATATTTTATTATCAACTAGAATGTTATAATGTTGGGATAAAGTGTATTTTTCAGGTTTTATTTAATTTTTGAAACTGCTAAACCGCATAAGACCTACTGAGATTGCATTATTGCACTAAAAGTCTAAAACCAAACATTAGCTTTTAAGTTAGAAGACAACAATTTCATATTTTTATTAAGTAAAATCTTTTTTCACGTATCAAATTCTAAATTAGTCAAAAAAATAATTCAAAGAAAAGCATAATCACCCTAAGCACGTCATTAATAGCAAGAGACAGTCGGATGAGTTTACTTTGGGCGATTGTTTTGTTTATTTCACTAGGAGACCAGATAGCACGGCTAATTCGAATTAAGTTTTAAGTAACAAGATCATGTTTGTTCAAACCAAGAATAAGTTGTTGTTTCAAGTTAATCTGAATCTCTTCCAAGATCTGGTAGTTTACTTGATTGTCGAGACTTGATTCTTAGCTGCTAATTTAATTGTCGTAGTTGTGCTTTCTCCTGCTTTGTCCTCGAATGGGACTCGTGGTGCACAATTTATGTGTTCTTGGGTTTGCTTTGGGTTGTTTATGCCCTATCTTTATCGTGAGCACTGTTGGTTTTCGTCTCTCTACGATGCTCGGATTAACGTTTTGTATTTGTTTGTCTTGTGGTATATAGGAAGGGGGTTCTCGATTCTAATCCTACGGTCTTTTAACCTTTAAAAAAAAAAAAAAAAAAACCCTAAACACATCATTTTTTTCTTTCTTGGTTTAGAATAGAACATTTGTGATTGATTCCTTCGCAAAATTATAAGAACCACCATGGTGGACAACTAACCAAATAATTTAAAAAATAATTCGAAAGTAGATCTTGTTCGGGTGAAGATATCAATCTTTTATTTACCAAAAAGTCAATTGGTTGGGAAGATCGTCTCTTTGATATTAAAATTTTATAATATTCGAATTCGGTAAAGAAAAGTGAATTAAAAAAAAAACAAATCCTGTCACGAATCTTATTATTCTCTTTGTCTACGAATTCATATATGCTTTATTTATTTTTTCTTCTTAGAGAAGGGGAAAATTACTAATTTTTAAATTATCCCGATTCAACCCATACTCATAATCGACACATTTTTGCGTTTTATAGATATTAATATTTACGGCCCAACTAATTATTAGTCTACATATACTTTTCGTATAGGATATTCATTAAATTCGTGTTGAATTAATCATAAAGATTTGTAGACTTTGTTGCCTCAGTTGTAACCATCGCCTTCTGTTTTCCATCATGTTATTTTCTTTTTATATCAATTATTATTGTGTGAGTTGAAAGTTGGTACCCTCTTATTCTGGTAGGGAATAGTCCTCACCATAGTTATTTACAAGAATAGTATAGCCCCCACCATCTTTAATCTTATACTATTATTTCGACACACATAGTTGGACATATAATACGACTCGATATATCGATATAAATATGGTAATAAATATCATTTTCTAAATTTATTATAAGAGAAGTATTTGATATAAATATTTACCACTATATTATAAAATGACATATTTATCAGTGTCCATTCATAATAAAAGATTTTATAAAATAGCAATAATTATCGTGAACACCGTTTTTTCATAAAGTTTAATTTATATTTTTCTTTACGCTACTATAGTTTAGCTAAAATTATAAATAATATTAAATCTCTTCTATAACTACAGTACCTATATCCTTTATTCCTTGATGAATATTAATAAAGATTATATATTTTATCAAAGAATTATATATTCTTATTTACCTACTGCAGTTATATAGTAGTCTTTAAATTCAAAAATAAAATTTTCATGTCCCAGCTCACGAGCTCGTTGGATGAATCGATAATTCAATGAGTTGGCTTATTATTGTAGTCGATGGTAAATATTATAAGAGACATTTATCTCTTTCCAGAGGTGTCTAGAGAGAGGATTAATTAGTATAGTCGACTGAACGAATAAAGTAATTTTAGCACGAATTTGTCTCAGTTAAACCGGTGTAACAAGAGAGTGAGTGTTTTACACTTATCGTGTAGTTGGTGAAAATTTTAAAAAGAGTGACAAATCAAATAATAAGTGTAACATAGTTATCCTATTAATTGATTGAGTTTTGTGGAATTAGATTTGAATTAAAAATTTCCCAACCGATAAATGCTCTGGTTCTTAAAAAAAATTCATTCTCTTTTAAAGATAATTCTAGTCAAGCCTGACTCGACCAAACCAGTGTAACAAGGGACGAGTATTTTACATTTGTCGTGTGGTTGGTGAAAATTTTAGAAAGAATGACCAATCAATCAATTACACACTTAATAAGATTTTAACTCATAATCTATCAATTACACACTCTATGAGATTTTAACTCGGCTGGTTAATCAATCACACACCATCATCAGATTCAAACTCGCAACGTTATCAGTTCAGAGGCGGATATATATAAATGAGATAAATACTTTTTGCCATCCGAACTATGCTTATTTTTGCAATTTACTATCCAAACAAACTTTCATTGTAAACCGCCATCCAATCTTTGCATTTGTGACAAAACGCCATCTGAAAGTGGTTTGGTGTGACGTGTATGATTTAGGGAAATGACACGTGTCAATTTTTTTCCCAAAACCACCGAAAAAAAAGTGGTTTGGTGTGACGTGTATGATTTAGGGAAATGACACGTGTCAATTTTTTTTCCAAAACCACCGAAAAAAATGGTTTAAATGGCGTTTTGTCACAAATGCAAAGATTGGATGACGGTTTGCAATGAAAATTTATTTGGATGGTAAATTACAAATATGGACATAGTTAGAATGATAACAAATATTTATCCCTATATAAAATACAAAGTTGTTGTTGTTGTTGTTTTTTTTTTTTCAGCATAAAATACAAAGTTGTTAATATTGTTTTCTGAAATTTCTCTGCGATATTCTTGAAGCGAGTTTACTTTAGTGGTTAGCAAACCATTGAGAGACGGTTAGGAAATATAAAAATTCTGGGTATATAACACAGATTTCTATTTACTTTAATGGATAAACTTCCGTTTAAATAGCCTTAAATTCTTTTATTTTTACTTTTCTATTTTATGATCATTATCTTTCCATAGTTGTCCTTATCTTATTTCACTCCCACATGATTTACTTTTAAATGAAATTTTATAAATAATAGTAATTAATGATGTTCAACAATTAATAATAAAATTATAAATAATAATAATTAATTCTTAAATTTGGGGTATTAAAAAAAGCAGATTTATTCTTAGATAATCTCGCGGAGAGCAACTGCTCACAGCAGATATGTTCTTAAATTTGGGAATTGGAGGGAGAAGAAAAACATGGGAAAATAAATGGAAAAAATTTTGAGCGAAATTATGAGATATAAAAAAAAAAAAGGGTATTACCGTAAAAATACCTCTTTCAGAAAAAGTTGGGTATTTAGTGACTACTTTCAATCCCATTTATATACTCAATTTTTTTCCGTCTTAAACCCAGGCTTCTAAGAAAAGAATAGATTTCTTTTCTATTAAAGTAAATTATAGATTATGGGTCTTTATTTTATCAAACCCATTTATTCTGCTAAAGTAAACTCGCCCGAATCCTTGATTCTATGGTCAAAAGCCGACTGCGTCTGCGCGTTTCCATGCCACTTGCGAGCACTACAGCGCCAACTGCCAGCGAAGCTTCCACATAATTCCCTTCATTTTCATTTCTTCATCTCAAAACTATCACCACAATTAACGTAATACACCATTTAACTGAATTTTAAATGGAGAATCGGATGCCCGTCTCCATCTGTTTGTGGATTTTAGTCTAAGTCCACCGCATAGATTTTTCCACTGATGAAATCTGTCTGGGTATCCTAGTTTCCTCTTGTTCTTCTTCAATTCTACGGGGGAGACGCGGTGCGAATTGAAGGAATCGAAGAGGAAATCCGGGGAATTTTCAAGAAAATTTGATGGAATCCGCAGCTGGATGGCAAGTAACTTCTCTTTGTGGGCTAGCATTGTGGGTTGTGATCTCTTCGATTTTGAACGTGACCCATCTTCTCAGATCTCTCACGCAGCAATGGGTTTCTCGCCGCGTGGTTGCTGACACCCCTGTTATTCTCAAGATCCAGGTTGTTATTTTTGGTGTGGAGTTTAATTCAACTTTTTGAATTAATTTTAATTGTTTTTCGTTCGAGATTTAGTTATTTTTTTCTTGGGTTTTGCAGAAATACCAGCATAGACATTTGGATGCCTTCTTTTCTGGGTTGTCCTGTGTTGTTTCTGTGCCTTTCTACACTGGCTTTCTTCCCTTGCTTTTCTGGGTATGCTCTGTAATTTTCAATTATTTGAAGAATTGAGAGAATTTTGGAAGTTTTTATCTTAGTTTTATTGAATTTTTGTGTGTTATTTAGACTGGGCACGGCAAATTGGCTAGACAAATGACTCTCTTGATGGCCTTTTGTGATTATATGGGGAACTGTATAAAGGTATCTGTCTCTATTTCGCGACAATTATGCATCAGTTATTTTAGATAATGCTCTGCTGTATTTGTTATTCATGAATTTGGATTCAATTTTACTGATTATGGCTCGTAGGATGTTGTCTCGGCACCTAGACCGAGTTCTCCACCTGTTAGGAGAGTAACGGCCACCAAAGATGAGAAAGAGAATGCCATGGAATATGGACTACCTTCTTCACACACACTTAATACCATCTGCTTATCAGGGTATGTGAAATTTTCGTGCGTTTTGTCATTTTAGTGTTCGTGAGACTAACATGAGAGATGACACAATCTATATTGTCATGCACGCATGGTTATATATTTATTTATGTTTCACATAACATGGCAACGAGTAAAATATGTATAGTTTGGAAGGAAAAATGTCGTGCAGAACTTGTACTTTGGATGATAAAGTGTTATGTGATAGACTCTGGGTTGAATATTCACCTGGAAAATGTCATATGTGAAAATGTGTAAAAAGTAAAAACATGCATGGTTTGGATGGAAAACGTTATAATGGGCATAATTTGGATGGGAACGTGTTTTTCCCTTGGTTTTTACCTGAAGCCTGAGTTTTGCAAATTTTGCTACCCACAATTTTTAGCATGCTTTAGGTTCTTTGTCTAAAAAGTTTGTGATTGTTTTGTCTAGGTTCTTACTACACTACATTCTTGACTACTCTGAAAGTAATGCCTTGGTAAAAGTTGTGGGATTTGCCATGGTTTGTTTGGTTGTTGGTCTCATAGGATTGGGTAAGTTTTCAATTTATTTCTAACTTTTCTAATATTCTCATTTTTTCAAAGGGATGTTTGCTTTTCCTTAAAGTTTCCTGTATTAAGAGTTGCTAAATTGTTAGGAAGGATATATCTCGGAATGCACAGCTTGATTGACATCATTGGTGGTTTGGTTTTGGGACTTGGGATTCTAGCAATATGGCTCTCTGTTTCGGAGTACATAGATAATTTCATAGTTTCTGGTCAAAATGGTATGATGCTAATTCTTCTTCAGCATTCTCTCTTTCTCTCTTCATTTTCTTCTTCCAAATCTCTTAACTTTGGGGAGAATTTTGTTTGCAGTTGTATCATTCTGGGCCGCCCTTAGCTTCTTGTTACTCTTTGCTTACCCAACTCCTGAATTTCCAACGCCAAGTTTTGAATACCACACGGCTTTTGATGGTGTTGCCCTTGGAATTGTAAGTGAAGATCTTCCTACTAAGTTGCACTCCACTTTGTAATTATCTTACATAAAATTCCCAGTTGGTTTCAAAATTACATATGATCCCTTTTAACCATCGAAAATTTGATTTAAGATTTGTCAACAAACTTGGTTATTATCATCTGTATAAGCATTTAAAAATTTGAAAAATGACATCTTTTAATAAGCGACGAGCACTTCACATAATTACTTGGTCTGGCCTTTATATATTTGATCTGTCAATTTCATTTTAAGAATAGAATAATATCAATCCACCACAATTCAAACTCCTCATCAGGCACCTTCTTTTCTTCTCCCATATTATTTCTTCACTCTCTTCTCTTCTTTCAACCACTCTTCTACTTTCTTAATTTCTCCTCTCTTTCCAATTATTCAAGATTCTTTATTCTTTAAATTTATTTATTATACGTTATATAATATCATCTCATTTAAATTTATTTTGTTTTATTTATCATCAAGTGAATAGATTCATATAAACTCAATATATTCATGTAACTTTTTAGTATCATCCAACATAAATGTATAATTATGTCTTTTCTTATTCTACACACACGAGTGTCACCTTGTAATGTACAACAACGCAAGATTGGGCTAACTCTAAGTTGGAGGCAAGTTACAAGGGAGGTATTTGTAATATCGAAACTAAAACCGTCTATTTGTTTAATTACACATAGTTATAAGGTGAGGGCATTGTAATTGTTGCAACTTACCTATTTCAAATTATATGATTACACAATCCAGGTGATCGGTGTCCACCAGACATTCCATCAGTTCCACCACGAAAATGTCGCCCGCGTATTTTCTCCACAGCTAACATTTCCTGCATTTGTGGGAAGATTACTGTTGGGAATCCCAACAATCCTTATCGTCAAGTATTGCAGCAAGGCTCTTTCCAAATGGATTCTTCCCATTTTTGCAAATACTCTGGGGATCCCTCTAAGATCGACGAGCTATATTCCTGCGTTAAACGGTATGAATGCTGATAAGAGAATAAAGCAATCAGGTTATCTCCAGAACTTGTTCTTCTCAAAACAGACCTCGTTCGATGTTGATACTGGAATAAGGCTCTTTCAGTATGCTGGTCTTGCTTGGTCCGTTGTTGATCTCGTCCCGTCTCTCTTCTCTCACCTCGGCTTGTGATTCTTGAAATGTGTAATATGATGAAACCATTTCTTTTTCTTTTTTTTACCCTTTTGTTTTTTTGGGATTGTGTGATTAGCTAGGTAGGTTGTAGTCTAAGATGCCTACTGTATAGTGTCTTGTACCATTTAAAATTCATATAATAGAAGCTGAGCTGTTTTCCCTCTTTTACATTGTTATTCTTGTGAATTGGTTGATGTGTTTGCAGGGCCGGAGTCAGGATTTTGACGAGGACGATTGCAAAGAAAAAAAGGTTCGTGGTTTAGGTTTTCAACAAATTTTTTATCTTTTTACATAAAAATGAAGGGTTTATCGGATGGGAAAAAAGAAGCTTTCGAGATAGATCTAAAAGTTTAATCTGAAAGGAAAACTGGATATGAAATATCTTTAGAGTACAAGATCAAGTCTTGGCGGTTTTTCTATGTTAATACTTTGTTTGCCCGAATAACTACCTCGTTGAGAAGTTTAAACTATTATTAGAATATCTTCAAACTTTTTAGTTTTAATTCGATCCCATATTGAATAACTGCCTCCTCTAAAAGTTTAAAAGTTTTAAGTTACCGATAGGGAAACGAGAAACCGAACACATATCTTCTCAAACTAATTCATGCTAATGTTCCATTGCAGGAGTGGAGACAAACACAAGCGTTTATGATCACTATTACACACATTATACTAATTTTATTAGATTATATAAACCAGCAAATATCTGTTTCTGTTGTTTTTTTTGGCCCTTTTCTTACAGGAACATGCAGGGCTCTGTAAAATAGCTATATTTTTCTTATAATAAAATGAAGCTTTCTTGACATATTTGTATTAACTGCTGCTACTCAGGCCTCTGCCCTTCATGACATGCCTCCTCAACCCTGGAATATGAACATTTGTAATGTAATCTTTCCAATCTATGTTCTCCACGTCAAATCCAAACATTTGTCTCTCTTCCTTAGACATGAATCCCATCAATCTTTTCGTGTTGCTATTGTCAAACCTGTTATTTTTCAAGAAACAATGAGATACGACACTAAGATCATGCAAAAGAAGTCTGAATTTGAAGTATTTTTGTTGTTTTTTTTATACCTTCCACTGTAGAAAGTGTAGGATTCGTAGATGCTCGCCAAGTACTTTGCTTGTTCGACTGATTTTCGGCAGATGGTTTCGAGCTTCTGCGACAGCTTTCCGTCGAGATTGGTCAGAGTGCCTAGGCCGGTTCGGCTGATCGCGTGCCTCCACAGGTGGGAGGAGAAATCTTCCATGGAGTTGAAGAGCTTCATTTTCGGGACGTGAACTGGATTTCCTGTGGGGTCTATGAATGGCGAGGAGTTGAAGTGTTCGTAGAGCAAGCGAGCTAGGTCGCAGAAAACTAAGGGGTTGACGACGGATGAAGCCACTTGGTAGATGTTGCATTCGGGTTTTCCTGATGTGCCGTGCTTCGCCATGGCTGCTAACATTGCGTTTACAACCATGTCCGCTGGAACCTAGAACACATTCGGTGCGTGTGTGAATTAAAAATATAGGTTTTAGACTGAGATTGTTATTAAAAGAGGTTAATGCTTCATAGAAGAGTATATATTTTTGTGGAAGTTAAAAGACACTGTCTCCAAAATATAAAAACTGTCCTCCGTATTATTTGAAGATTTAATCTTCCCCCCAAAAAGTGATTTAAAAAATTAAAATTTCTGACTCCGTCCCTTAAAAACCCGTATATCAGCTTTAGAGAGGATACATAGCCACTCACAACATCAAGAACTCCATTAGGGTCGACTAGGAATCCGGTTAGTTGCCCCTTTCCGTAGTGAAGAATAATCGGGTCCATCATCCTATAACACCAAAACCTTCAGTTAGTTAACCTGAAAAAATTCACCAAACTTGTACCAAATTCATGAATTTGACCTAAACACCATCATGTGGTACCTGTTTCCTTCCATCCATCCAGGAAATGGCTCTTTATACGTGCTCTCAATGACGCTAGGCCGGATCACAACAACCGGTATGTCTCCTCGTAGTTTATCTATCATCATCTCTCCCATAGCCTTCGTGAATACGTAGGTATCTTGCCAACCGAAGTTGTTAGCCCTGAGGGGAAGAGACACCATGGGATTAGTTGGGATTTAAGTGATATATATGGAGATGAAATCGAGGGGGTGGATTCGTTTACCTCTGCATTCCGAGTTCTTTCATCTTGTTACCATCTTCAAGGGCTTGTTTTGATTCCAAGACTATCTTGATCTCATCTTCAACACACAGCTTGGGATGGTTCCCATTGATTAAAGCCTCACCTGCAATACTTTGGCCTATGCTGAAGGGCTTTTCGAGAATCCTGCCTTGCCTTTGTCCATTCACATAAGCTGAAAAAAACAGAAAAGACAATTAGAAGACAAATAGCTGTTTTGAGCTCCATGAAAAAGCTTCTGCTTTTGGAGAAGTAAAAGTTGTAAAAAAAAGCTGAAAAAACTCATTATAGTGCAATAAAGTTCGATTGTTTGGGGAAAAAAAAGTGAAAAGGAAGAAAATAGAAGTCACGATGTCCAAATGACAATCTAGATCTCTCTCTTTCTCTCCATACTTGCCTGTGGATACTTGTAGGAAGAGTTTCAGTTTCTGGCATTGTTTCGCGAAGCGCATCAGACGAGTAGGTCCGCCGGTGTTTATATCAAGAGCTGTATCATACCTGAAACCAAATACGTATATCAATCTAAGTCATATTTAATTGCTGAAAATGACGAAAAAGCTATCAAGAAACAAAAACCAGGCTCAAACCTTTCATCGAACGTGGTATTCGCTGCCGAGTTTATGATGACATCGACCTCTTTGGTCATGAAATGAGCAGCATCTTCATCAAGACCAAGATTGGTTTCACACACATTTCCAACCACTGGAATCAGCTTACTAAGCATGAAATTCTGATATGATTTCCCATGAATGTGCTTCAGGCGCTTGAAGAGTTCAGCATTTATGATCTACAGTTCATTTTTTTTTTTCCAAAAATTGGGTTAAAATGTAATTTTATAAATAGGAAAAAAAACCCATATATATATATATTGCATATATACTTCATTTTTCAATCTTTCTAGTGCAGCTTCTTTGTTGGTGGCCTTGATCAGGACGAATATCTTATGAACATCAGGAGCTGTCCGTAGTATCTTCTCAATGAGGACTGAAATTCAATTACCAGACAATGAGGAGAGTCAATAATGTGCAAGAATTGCATGATTTGGTGGCAAATGGGTAAAAAAGACGTTTTTGCTATCTAAAATTTCCCCCTTTTTTTTTTTTTTAAATTCCAAAAAGTCCATACTGATTAATAATTCAAATAAACCCAGAAATTCAAAATTATTATTATTTCTTTTCGAAAATTATTATTCCAAAAAGTTTGTACTGATTAATAATTCAAATAAACCCGTATATCCAAAATTATTGTTATTTCTTTTTTAAAATTTTCTTGATTACATTTTGTAATTTGGACTACCGCCTCATGTAATTCAAATGGTAAAATATTTACATTTTCAGTCATTTAATTAACACGTCAAGATAAGATATGCAAAATTTAGAATTAATTTTGCATAATGCAGATTACAAAGTGTAACGAGGTGACGAATATTTTACCAGCAACTTGAAAATCAACACATAATTGTAGAGAGTACCTTTTCCAAGAAATCCAGTGCCACCAGTGATGAGAAAGGCTTTCCCTTTGAGAAAGCTAACAATGCCAATTCCCTCATCATGCACTTCCACCACATTGGGGCTCAAAACCAGGCTCCCCGCCGGCTCCACCAATGGTGTCGTTCCCGTCAGCACCGACGAGATCCCGGTCGACTTTATCGCATGATTCCCACTCTGACATCTCACCATGACGACGTTCTTCTTCCTACATTTCAGAAACACCCCTCCATTCTTGGAATTCGCCACTTTAACCACACCTCTTGGTGCAGTGAAGGAGTTTCTCAGAGAGAGAGCCTCCATTACTGCACAAGGGAAGTTAAGAGTAAAAAAAGAATGATAACCTTAAGCTTTTTTGAGGAGAAAAGGGTTGGTCTGCAAGCTTAGCTAATCAGCTTTCTTTCTTGCAGAAAAACTGTTTAGTTTAAGATGTGAGTTTGGTTAGATGTAAGAGGGTGGAAGAGAGAGAGAGAGAGGAGAAGTGAGAAGAAAAATGGTTGATTTCGTAATGATTTTAAGGCATGAGGAGATGAGAATTAGGAGAATAACAAGAAGGCTCTCTTTTTGCCACCCCTATGAATCACACGCTTACTTAGAAGTTAGAAGCGACTAATTTTGCGGAAAAGTTTTTATGCTTTGTTTATTTCATTTTAATCTTATCTTAGTCGTATTAGATGGATTAGCAATGGATAAAGGGTGTGATAATTGGGTGATATCACTACATACTTGCTACTTTAATCTGAAAATTTTTGATGTATCCGATTAGTTACTCTTTCTAAAATTCTCACAAATGATAAATGTAAAACGATCGTCTTTTGACTGTACTATTTTGGCCGAGCTATGTTCGGACAAGAGTTATCCTTCTAAACTCTTGTTCTTGTATGGGAAAGCCATATTATGGAAAATTAAGTACTATGTTTTGAAGTACATGGTGCAAGTTTTAATTGTAACGAAATACTTTGAGATTTTTAATTAACATAATCAAATTTGTGATGATTTTCATGCGCTTAAAATGCAAAGATAAAGGTGTGATTTGATCGTGAAAATGTTAGAATGTATTCTATTATTTATTATTTATTTTTATTTTTAACACAACCCAAAGTAAAAGTCAAACTCGGGCCATTACCCTAAAAAATGAATATATTAACCACTTGAATCAACCTCCATTGATAAATTTATTTATTATGTTAGAATGTATTCTGTTGATTTTATACACACCCCTAATTTTATATAGTTGTAAAATAGTTCAGCCTAAAAATGTATAGTTGGAAATCCCATACAACTTGTTTTGCTTCATATCCATTTAATACAGATATTATTCATGTTTGTTTAAAAAAATATTATACGTATTCGATTAATGATATTTAAAATAATAATGCATACAAATACGATAATAGTACGACATTCGTTTTGTTTAACATCTATTTATCCCTTTAAATAATTTGAAGGAAACTGCACAATTTCTTTCTTTTTTTTTTAAATCCGTGAGGGTGAGCCAACCGTATATATAGTTAAATTAGTCCCAGAAATTATATTGGCCATATGTCTTTATAGCCATACAACAGTAGCCAGAATGTCTCTATCCTGTTTCTTGAATTCATCCATATATAATTCTATTATTCTATTATGAATCAGTAAAATAGGCCAACCAGTTAACTGAGGCTCGAACTGCAGCCCTAATTAAGACGAATTGGGATAAGGGCAATTAATTTGTGACCTATATACATGGAAGTGGAACAAAATGGTAAAAATGCACAGACAATGTATCTTAGTCTAGCCTACCGAACACAAAATGGCACAGTAAGAATTGAGTCCGATTCTACTTCGGATACTAGATCCACAAATCCCCTAGCAACAGATGAACTCGTCGACATTATGGAGGTGTCAGAACCCACCCCTGAAACAAAATTGAAAGAGGTTGTCGTGCCTCGAGAAATGGGAGAGGAGCCGTCGACATAAGATCAAGAAAATATTCATATCGATCAATATTCACTACCAAACACGATATTATATCCGTAGAACTTGAACTTAATCGTTGTCAATGGACCAGATCAATATATGTTAGTCTACCCTACAAACACGAAATGACGTAATGACTGATGAGGATTGAGGAGGGTCCAGATCAATATCCGCTACCAAACACGATATTATATCCACACAACTTGGATTTAATCGTTATTAATGGACCTGAACAAGATTAGACATTAAAAAACAATACTGTTAGGTGAAAAATGTTTGATATTTTGATTCCATTTTCCACGTATTTTCTTACCAAATATGAGCTATTTATTGCATAAGTTTGTCCTTTTCAGGTAATTTCCACTAAGGAGTTGGAATTGGCCGGCAAGATTGGAGCTAAAACAACGAGACAAGTACAAAAGTGGAGCTGTCTGAGAAACCTCGCGGCCACGAAGAAATTTACACTGCAAAGTTGGCGGCCGCGAAGAGCTGGAAAAACCGCTTTTAGCGATTCTTTAACTGCCGAGAAAGACTTTGCCTTGGATCATTGGCGGCCGCGAAACACCTAGGCGTGGACTCTTGGGAATTTTGAGCTTTTTACTTATTGAGAGGATATATATATTAGAAAACCCTAAGACCTAAGAGAGTCTTGGATTTTGGAGAAGCACAACAGTAAGAGATGAAGAAAGGAGAGAAGAAGACCTTCAAGTTTTCTTCAACATAGTCAAACATTCGGTTTTTTTATGTCAAATTAATTCTCTTATTTCGTATTCCGCAAGTATGCAAACTAATGTCTCCTAGTTTGGTTTTAGACTTTGTTTTATGAATTGTTTTGGAGATTTTATTCATCGTTATTTATGAGAATTGAGTCTTTTAGACTATAATCATGTTTTGCTATTGATGATGATGAGTAGCTATTCCCTCGTAGGGGGAATAATGATGGATTGGAACTGAATATGTGATGCTTTGATTGATGAATGATTTTCATGTTACGAAATGGATATGATAAACACGTTAGATGATCACCTTTAATATGGTTTAGAGTTTATTTTATAATTTAAAGATGCTAATAGACTTGGAATGAATTTCGCATCACATAGGGTTTCGAGTATAAAGAAATTTAACTTGACTCTATGCAATTAGTAATTAATTGGTGTATGTCAAAGCCGCTGCTTATTAATTATGATCATCTTAGGCTAACAACTTGATTAGAGAGACATTAGATTATGAGAATAGGCAATGAGAACTAACGTGGTATTTATGCTTGATCTTGAGAAAGAGTACTTGTACTTATTTTTGTGATGATAATTGTGAAAATCCGACATTCATTGATTCTTGCATTGCTATCAATTTCCATGAATTTATTATTCCCCATTTCTCATCAGTGTTGATTTAATTCGGTTAATTTGCTTAGTTGTGTATGCTAGTTAGAACACCTCTTGAATGATTGATTTGGTCTATAGATTAATGAAAATACGATGCGATTGGTTGGTTTCCTTCGTCTCTGTGGGATCGATACTTATGTGCTACAATTGTCATGTGTACACTTGCACTACATATGGTTTTAATTAAAACTTTCGAGAAAACTTAGAAGAAGTTTTTGGCGCCATTGCCGGGGACGGTTGCTGGAAACCACTCTCGCTTAGTATTAGTAGTTAGTGATTGATAGACAAATCTTGAACCCAAGTGTAAGTTCTAAATCCGATTGCAACACTTAAGGTATCGTATCCACAGGGAAGGGAACTCAACAACCACTTCTATGACTATTTCTAATCTAGAGACCGAATAAGATTGACAATGTTGTACTATACTACTATGAAGAAATTAAACTTAACCAATAAGTAATCAATCACACGAGCTAACAAATAAAAACAAGATTAAACCACTTAATTAAAACAGGTCGGGGAGTAAATCATATGCTCTTTTGTGATCAAATCAATACTCAAGTACGGATGTATGATTCTTCAACCTAATCACAATTTTATACCTAGCTTCTCTCGAAGGCTAGATGTCTAATTAATTAAGCCAAGTGTTGTTCTCACAATCACTTAGTAACCAAATTAATCGAATAAAGCAAGATTAGTGTATTCAAAACCTAGCGGCTTGGCATAGAATTCTAAATACTTGTTGTAGAAATTAGGGTTAAATTTCTTTAAGCCCTAAAGTCTAAGTTTTGGAAAACACTCTCAATTATCCTCAATCTCTCGATTATCGGATAATTTATAATATGTTCATGGATGGCCAATCCATTCCCAACCTACTCAATACCGTTTTCCTAACAAAGAATCTCACAAATTAACTCAAGCATTAATTCAAACACCTTAGATGCATAATCCTTACCCCCTAACCCTAGGAGATTAGTTCCTCATAATTGGCTCAAAACTTATTAAAATCAAAAGAATTGCATTCAAAATATTCATGTCTAGCATAAACATCAAAACGGAATTAATAATTCTGAATTTTAACCTAATTATCCAAAAACGAATCTAAAGCGAGAAACTAACTATACTAGAATTGAAAACCAAAACTTGAGGAATTAGTTTAATCGAAAAGCAGTAAATAAAACCAAATTGATAAAGTCTTGTGAATGGAATGAATCTTCAACTCTCTGCTTCGAGTTTCTTCCTTCTCCTGGTGTTCTTGAACTTCTGGGAAGCTATCCGTCCAAAAAGCTCCTTTCGTCCGCCTCAAAACCGTGTTTAAATAGAAGTTCGCAATCCGAAACTGCCCCGTGACACGGGCGTGCAGAGATAATGCCTAAAAATGTGACACGCCCGTGTCACATATTAAAAACGTATCCGCGCTTATCCTACTGACACGGGGGTGTCAGGACTTGTTCTTCTCGATGACACGGGGGTGTAAAAGTTCCAGGCCTCTCTGTACCTAGTCACGGGCGTGCAGAAAATTGCTCTACATTGGTGACACGGGCGTGTCACCATCCGGAATCCGAGGGCCACTTCTGTACCGAGACACGGGGGTGTCTCAGTTTACTCTTCCACGGGGACACGGGCGTGTCCCCTAGAATTTCTCGTTTTTCGCCCTTTATTGCATGGTTTTGCTTCTACTTCGTCTTTTCAACTCCAAGGTGAAAGGTACCTAATAGGGAGCATAAATCGCGTTATAAGTTCTTAAAACTACTTGAATCTAACTCAAATTGCTCTACAAATCCATGCAATAAACCGATACATCAGTGATTTAGACCAATTTTTATTTTATTTCATTAGTTTGATTTAGTCTATTTTCTTTTGTAGGCTTGGTGTATGAGAAGAACTCGAAGTCTAGTCCTCATTGAAATTGATCTATAAATCAAGAAAACGCTTCATGTACTCCGAAAAGAATGCAAGCAAAGAGAACAGCTAAATACCATCCCAATGGAAGACGGTAGAGTCCCCCTAAATTTGGAGAATGTTGTCAATGGACAATGGTGAAGTTCCGAACCAAGGAAACTGTAAGGCCTATGCAATGCCCGATGTTGGACTTATTCAAAACAACTTAGTTCGGCCTACCGTTGCTGCAAACAATTTCGAAATTAAGGCCTCCACCATCAACCTTCTTCAACAGAATCAGTTCGGAGGATTAGCTACCGAAGACCCCGCCAATCATCTCTCTTATTTCTTGGAAGTTTGTGCTACTTTCAAGATAAACAATGTCACCGATAATGCAATCAAAGTTAGGTTGTTTCCTGACAGGTGTCGAATCCGTCAAAATAAATTATAATCCGGTTTACAACTAAAATAGAGTATAGTGCAAACGGGTCGAATCCACAGAGATTGGTTGAAAATAATTCTAATTAATTACAGAAAAACTCACAAGAATTAACAAGTAGAAGTAAGGGGGGGTTCAAGATTTAATTAAACGAATTAAACTAAACTAATAAAGCGATTAAAATTAAACTAGAGAAACAATAGATAACTTGAAAGTAGGCTTTGGTAAATCAGTGGGGAGACAATACCTAGCTAGGAATTACAATTCAGTTTAGGACATCGATCATAGACGCAAAGATAAATTCAGTTATTCAAATAGACTAGCTATAGCAGATAGAGACACTCGACTCCGCCTCGTTTTCTCTTAAATAATAGAATAACCTAGAGACACTCGACAGTTATTCCCTAATCAACTCACAACCCCTAGAGACACTCGACAGGATTCAATGAGTCAACAGCATTATGAATTAAGAAAACACTAATCCAAATTAACCAAGTCACGACACGTGCAAGATTCAAATTCGATTATTAATTCCCTTAGTGAATTAGATTCGACTTTACGACTTCCTCTCACTAATGCACCACTAATTATCTATCAAGCACTACGTATACTTCATGCAATCAAGATTAGCAATATGCAATCATCTACTTAGAAAATCCGGCCGTAATCAACTAAGTAAATAAATCACAATAAACAAGACACTCGGAGAATTAATAAATACTTGAAATAAAACTGAATTATAAAAACCAATTAGGTCTCACGATGTCAAAAAACATAAATTGTAAATTCCTAACTAGGTACTACAGAAATTAGCTACTCATGAAAATCATGTTTAAAAGCATAAAATAAATAAAAAGCATAAACTAATTAAAACTAAAGAAATTAGAAGGTGCTGCTCTCGGAAGCCTTCAATAGTTGCTGGCTCCAGCTGCTGCTGCGTAAAAGTCCCCAAAATTGGCTGCCAAAGTACCAATAAATAGCCTGCTCCCTTCTGCCCTCAATCCGAATTCCAAATCCAAATAGGACTCCCTTAGCTTGCCGATCAAGTTGATGCCCAAATATTGGCTTTTTCCCAATTAATTACAAGCTTGTGCACGCAGGCCCACTAGACAAAAAAAATCCAAGCCCATCTCCAATTTTAATCCTAACCATGCACTTCAATTGGCACGTTCATGCATGCCCATAAAATTCCAAATACTTCCAAATAATATTCATGCATGCAACAATAAACACTCCCCAGTCGTAGCTATATTCCAAGATCCAAGAGGGCTCGCCTAGTGCGCGTATTTCTTCATAAAACTATCGAATAAGCATCAATTTCGTCTTCGGGTCCCGATTCTACAATAAAGACAACAAAGTATCAATCTTTCCCAAATTAATATTAATTAAAGCACTAAATGGGGTTACAAACTCACAAATATACGAGGATAATACATGCTAACATTTCCATTTTTTCTTAGGGATTGAGCAAGAACGTGGGTAGGCACTTTGCCTAATGAAACCATGCAAATTTGGGGTGCACTTTTCAAGGCTTTTCTGGCTAAGTACTTTCCATCGAGCAAAATAGTTCGTTATAGGAATGATCTCACCTCATCCCGACAATTGGATGGAGAGTCACTTTATGAAGCATGGGACAAATTCAAGGACCTACAGAGAAAATGCCCTCATCATGGAATTCTCTCTTGGCTTTTGGTGCAAACATTCTATAATGGAATGAATCAGAACATAAAAGTCATAATTGATGTTGCCGCCGGTGGAGCATTCATGGCTAAGACTTCGGAAGAAATTACGGAATTGTTAGAAAATATGGCTGCTAATAATAGTTGGAGTCATGAGAGGAGCAATGTCAAACCAGTTAATGCTATAGCTGGAAAGATTGAGTTGGATGGATTGACTGCTATCAATGCGATGATGGAAGTTTTGACCAAGAAACTTGATCAGTTGGTAGTCAATGCTGTGTTAACTCCTAATTCACAATCACCCTCTCAGGTACTTTATGAATCATGTAGTAATTCTTACCCATGTAATACGTGTTCTCTGTCTTCTATAGGTGACCAGGTTAATCCAATTTCAGAACAGGTTAACTATGTGAACAACTAGAAGCCGGTTAACAACCCGTGTTCCAATTCTTACAATCCAGGATGGAGAAATCACCCTTATGTTGAAAAACACAAAGTTGTAGCAACGAAATTTCAAATTTTTTTTTTAAAAAGCGAATCGTGTTCTTGCAATGGTCGTTTCAAAACAAAGAAGGTTTCAAGAAACTTACAATAATAGAAGCTTTCTTGTGATGTTTGATCTCGCCTATCAAACACCCTTCGTGTGGATTGTCCCTCAAACGGTTCTCGAAAAGATCCCAAAGTAGGTAATCCTCCAAAGCGTATCCACACCAGTCCTAGATCCCGATCAAACTATTGAGAATGTTAGTTCTGTAGCTTGTGTTTTGGCTAGGAAATTTTCTTTGAAAATTTTTCTTTTGATTTTCTTAAAAACAATTAACGCTTCAAGAACGTTGGTCTAAACCCAAGAAAGAGTCCCACCCCTTATATTTATACCATGGGGTTCGAACCCCTTGCAGGTTTCTCAAACCTAGTGGGTTTTGATTTCTTTCTGAATAATTAACTAATTATTTATTATCTTTTAATTGAAAATAAGATCTTATCTTGCTCTTCAAGATACTGCAAGAAATTTTTCTCTTTCCTACTTTAGAAAGTTTGATTATTCAACTTTATCTTGCATAAAATTAAATATCAAATTCAATAAATAATTTAATTCATAATTAATTAGTTATTGGGTTAATTATTTTTGAGCTTGGACTTAACAATTAATTCATAATTAATTAAAAGATCAAAAATTAATTAACAATTTAATTAATTAAGAAAAGCTTCACACGTGTGGCTCAGGCCACACGTGTCCAGTCACGTGCGTGACGCATGGCATGGGTCCCACACATGTGTGGCCCCATTTTGATCAACAATTTGATCACTTTGTTAATCCGATTAACTTCCTACCAAAACCTTCGTGACCTGGCATTTGTGTGTGACCCTTTAGGTTTATTATTCGATTAGTAGTGCCACTAATTAATTAATTCCAATAATTAATAATCAGTTCACAGATCACACTACCGTAATCTAGCAGTGGGCGTGTGACCCCTAGCCGAATAATGAAATGAATTGAAGAACCTTTCAGTCAATGACAATCAGTGAAATACGATCCTTCTACAACTTCATCTCTCAATCAAGATATTAAGGTATGTGAATATTCTTAGAGCCTTATTATTCTTGATCTTTAGAGTTAAGTTCGTTTCATATCCATTTAGATCTCAATCCAAGAAAACCTCATTTTCTTGATGTCTTGATCTTTTATCCACCTTGGCCAAGGGTTTAATATTTAATGGACTACAAACAACTTAATCAGTAAGAGATCATTCTTGTTCTTAACAAGTGTAGGTCTTTTATCGATTCTACTAATTCTACATATGCCAGTTGTGTAATCCCAACTGGGCCGAAATTCAGATGTCTATATGGCGATACCCTTTTGAGCCTATATCAAAGAGTACACAGTTAGCTCATACGAGACATTATAGAATCTCAAGTCAAAGGATTATTAATCACGTCATTGACCTATGAGGTATTTTCTAATCTAGAACTTTCTGGAAATTTCCTTTCCCATTTAGAAATGTTCTCACGTGGGACTTCTCAGTGATGAAGTTCTCGCAACAATCACCCTCATGTATTATGAATGCATCATCGTATGCACTTATAACCCCATGAAACAGGGTGATCCTTCTTAAGGACATAATCACATAGGTAAGTCTCAACGAAGTCAAGGTCGACACTCCCACTGTCTGTCGGACTCATCGGCTTAGAGAAGTTTCTAATCCTCGCCTATGGAGTTAAGAACTTATTTCATATGTCGTTCTTATAAGGACAAAGTTCTTAACGGCCTCATCAGATTAGGGGAGTTCAAAACATGTAAAACACAGTCAAACCCAAACAGACATAAATAAGCACATAAAGAAGTGTAGCCTATAAAAAAAATCATTTCGTTTATTATTCAAAGACTGTTTGTGATTTTACAAGGAAACAGTAAAGCAAAATAGCGGCTTTAAGGGAACTATTCCTAACACCTCACTTCTCATGGGTTAACAATCAGAATGGACCTTAGAGACCACCTTTCCAACCGAGGCCTTAATTCCAGACCCCAATTCCACCACAACAGGTTCATTTTCAGCCATCACCCCAGCCTACGGCGCCTCAACAAGTTGATCAAAAGAAAGGATTTAAGGTAGCATTGGAGAAATTCATTTCATCAACAACTGACCGATTTGAGAAAATTGAGACAAAGCTCGACCAAATGGTTAGCCACAACAAAGGATTTGAAACTCAGATGGGACAGTTAGCTAATGCTGTGAATTCTAGCCCTCAAGGCTACGCCTAGCAAACCGGAAGTGAACCTGAATGAATATTATAAGGCTGTAATGATTAAAGATACAAAGCAAAGTGAAATTCCACCAAAACTGGATGATCCAGGGAGTTTTCATATTCCTTTAACTATTGGTGATCTTACTTTTAATAAACCTCTTTGTGATCTTGGATCAAGTATTAATTCGATTTCTTTTTCTTGGTACAGTAAATTAGGATTCAAAGAATTACAACCAGCCCGCCATATCATCTACTTGGCTGATGGTTCAACCATTGAACCTGTTGGTTTTGTAGATAATGTTCTAGTTAAAGTTGGAGAATTGAAATTCCATGCTGATTTCGTGATTCTGGAAACAATTGATTTGGAGGATGATATGCCCATCATTTTGGGAAGGCCTTTTCCAGCTACTATTGGTGCGAAAATTGATGTGAAACACAATATTATAACTGTGTCTAGGGAAAGATAAGCTAGTGTTTCGGATATCCGAGGAGGATAAAGCTCCTTCGAGCCCCGAAATGGAAATAAAGGAAGAACCAAACCCCCTACAGTCACGAAAAAGAGTTAAGAGCCCTCAAGAATTGATTGCAGATATCACCGACATGAGCCCGATAATGGAAGAGATTTTTGTTTGGAGATATAATGGTGAAAGTTCGTGCTTCAAGAGCCACGAACAAGAAGGAGATGAATGTGGCCATACCTTATGATTGCGCATTCTAAAGCTTAAAAGAATAAACTCAAAAAGTCAAGTTAACGACTATAACTTATAACTATTGTTTTTCCCTTTCTTTTCATTGTTTTTATTGAGTCTTGTAGGTTGTAGAAAATGTAAAGTATTTTATTCTCTCTTGTGCAGGAATTGATACGTTGGATGGATCAAGCAAGTGAACAAAATTGAGCTCCATTGAGGTGACAAGTATTTAACTCGTATTGAGAATTTTACTTGTATGATTGGGAAAATTTTGCATGATATAAGTGTGTTTGTGTGGAATTGGAATTTGTATGAATAAAAGCATGATTAACAAGGTTGATTGGAAAAGGATTTTATGCCATTACGAAACATGTGATATTTGTTGAAAATTTTTGAGCATGTATGAAATGGTGTAAAGTGGATTTAGAGTGAATTTTAGATGTTGCATGATTTGTCAAATGCGTGAAGAAATTGCCTGTTTGAATTGTTTGGTATTAGGAAATTCGCATTGATTGCTAATTGCCAGAGTTGGCGACCCCCAATAAGCCCTTTACAAAGTAGTCGCTGCCACCAAAACTCTGTCCAGTAGCTCAGGCTCTTTCTTCGTGGCCGCCAAAGATTCTTAGCGGCATCGAATTTTCCTTCTGTTGTCTCGGGTATGATCCCTAGCGGTCGTGAATATTTTCCTAGCGCCCGCCAATCTATTACGACAGAAACTGATACTCACACCTAGCGGCCGCCAATAATTCTTCACATTTTAGTTAGCGGCCACTAATCCACCTGTTTTTGACTAACTCTGAGTTTAGAGTTGGCGGCAGCAAATCTTTCAAGCTAAACTCTTAGCTGCCGGGAATCGATCCGAATTAGGTTTTTAAAACCTAATTGGATTCCTGCTTCCCCAATTCATTCCTTTTTGACTCTTGCTATCTTTCAAGCCAAATTCTTAGTGGTCTCGAATCGATCCGAATCAGGTTTTTAAAACTGAATTGGATTCCTTCTTCTCCAATTCATTCCTTTTTGACTCTTACTTATATATACTTTCTCCCCAAGTAATTGATCTAGGAAAAAATTTCAGCCTAATCCACTAATTGGAACTTCAATCAAGATCAAGGTACTCAAATTCACTCTTTCTAATATTGAATCATGGATTAAATCTAAGTTTTTGAGAAAAATTCTTTCTACCTTGCATGAGCTTGAATATGCATGATTTATTCTTCTTGATTAAATTCTTCTTGATTAAAGTCTTGCATGATTTGGACCCGTAAACTTTAATTTGATGCTTTTCAAATGAATTTGTGTAAAATTGGAGATTGAATCACTTGTTTAACTCTCTAAAAAATCCCTCCTTTTAAAACCACCTCAAGTGTTTGACAAAAGGCCTCCTTGAACTTTTCCTTGTCTTTTGAATGATAAATTGATCTCTTCTTGATTATTTGTCCTAGCATGGATCCTAAAGCCTCAAATTCGGAAAGAACTCTAAAGAATGAGGAATTCGACCCATTGGAGGATCCTTTCAACACACCTCTTTGGCATAGAAGCATACGCCCCAATATTATTCTTGATGAAGAGTTCCTTGAGTCCTTATCTCTAAAAAAACCAATCTGAAAGTGTTTTGAGAACGTCAGATGAGAGACTTTCCTAGATGTCCCACTCTATACCTATTGTGATCTCACTCGAGAATTCTACGCCACATTCAAACGAACACTCTACCACATCACATTCCACATGAACGGGGTTGAGCACATACTATCATATAGTGAGCTTACGAAGATATGGGGATTTCCTTCCAGGGCAAGCACGTATAGTGATGATTGACTAGAACATGAGATGGGCATAGCATGTAGAGCCCTTTCCCCAAGAGACGTGTACAAATCCTTTGATATGGACAAAAGTGTGAGCAAGGATATCAATGATCCCATGTGGAGGATCATACATAAGAGTTTGGTGACGGGAGTTTGTGTGAGGGACCATTAAGACGCTATCATGTATGAGGAACTACGGGTTATGTGGTGCATGCAACAAGGAATAAAGATGAATGAGACACATATGATTGTTGATGCAATGGAAAGGGTCGCCAAGAGCATCGACGCTATCCTTACTTATGGAGGTTTAATCACTTTGCTCGCTGAGGAGTTTGATTGTTGTCCCGAAGTTGCACCTCACACAATAGATTGCACGCTTGAACTCGAGGAATGAGAGAACATGAAGCACATAATAGAAGGACCGGGTGAAATCGACGAACGGGTAATTTGGTGGCCTTCTAAAGAAAGGAAGTGCTTAGAGATATGCTACGAAGCCGGTTTCAAACGAATCATGAATCATGGATATACTAAAGGAGATGCGTGCCAAACTTCCCTTACCAAAAAAGTCTTAACTTAAGAAAACAAGGAACAAGAAACTTGCTGAGCTACAATAGGCGATAAAACAAGACGAGGAAGTAAGGGAGAATGTAAAAAGGATAAGGGAGGAGTTGGAGGAGCTTAGGGCAAGGGAAAAGAAGATCAAGGTGAGGGAGAGAAAGAAAAGGGGATGATGCTAGCTTGCATGTGACTGAATTTCAATTGTTGAAAACTTTGTTATTGACTATTTTTGTTATGATTTGTTAGATAATTGCGTCTTTATGTTTTGGTTGTTTGATGAACTTACAGGTTTAGGAGGCATGGTTTTCTTGATTGAATGTTGCTTTGATGGAATATGTGCTAGCGTTGTTATTAATTATTGTGTGGTTGTTTAGAGTCCTAATTCATCGAACTTCTACATGTCGTGATCTTTTGTTGCTTGTTGAGTAGGAATGCAAAAATGGAAGCACAAATATCCACACGAATTGTTGCCGGATATCATCAAAATACAAGGGAGTATCTCTCACTTTCCCTCTTTATTTTTGAATAATTTTCGCATGAGGACATGCTTAATTCTAAGTGTGGGGGAGGGGATGGAGATGATTATGCTTGATAATTTTACCATTACTTGTATTTTGATGGAAAATTGCGTGTTTGATGGAGTTATATAAATTTGTTTTGAAATTGCTAAGATAATCATGATCTCAAACCTTGTTGAGTTTCAAAGTTGGGAATTACAAACTTGTGTGCATTTTACGATGGAAATAGTAGATCACTATAGCCTTGAATTTTGAGCACAATTGATGAACAATTTATGCAATATTGATTACCTAGAGGACAATTATGAATTTTGAATAAGTCTAATCATGAATTGAATTTGCCATATCATCTTTCAAAGTGAAGTGTAGTTGGTGAATAACGAAGAAAAGGACTTAGACCCTCATTGTCTTGAAAATTGAGCCTTAAATTTTAGCCTTTCACTAAATAACGCTAGAACTATTGACCCCATTTGAGCCTTTAGACTTGTGCTTATATTTTTTTCTAGCCACGATACAAGCTGAAGCACAACCATAATTTAAACACCCTTTTGTTTTTGAGACACCGAATTTGCTCTTATATTCATGATAGAAGCTTGATTGTATATCTCGAAGAATGTTACAAAAGGAAAAGAAAAATTGCAAGAAAATCAAGAAAAGAAAAGAAAGAGCAAAAAGAGGAAAAAAAAAGAAAAAGAAAAAGAAAAGAAAAATCAAAATAAGAGAAAAGAAATTAAAAAGTGTTGAAAAATAAAAAGAAGGCGGATGAATAAAAATTTTAAATGTGGGAAAAAGAAAGTCAAGTTACGAAGGTGAAGGGTAATGCTTGAAAGAAGGATATAGGTATAGATTCGGTGTTGTGAGTCACTTTCTCAAATGTGCCATAACCTAACCTTGAGCCTACATTACAAGCCATTGAAAGACCTAACGATTCCTAGTTGTGATCTCATTACATTAACCGAGATTGAGGTATATGGTGAGTTCCAAGGATTGTCTAGTGCTTAAGATGAATTCATAAGGTAATCCGGGTAATTGTATTGCATTTGTTGTTCATGTCCACACACGACACGAGGTTATGTCTCTCCTACTATTTTGGTCATACATGTGCATTTGTGAGTAATATCTGACTAAGATTCTTGATAAGGGATGTTTGAATGATGATTCTTGGCTGTGCTATTTTCCTTTGAATATAACTCTCTTGGATATGATGTTATTACTCGAGGACGAGTAACGGTTCAAGTGTGTGGGTATTTGTTAGGCGAAAAATGTTTGATATTTTGTTTTCCACGTATTTTCTTGCCAAATATGAGCTATTTATTGCATGAATTTGCCTTTTACAAGTAATTTCCACTAAGCAGTCGGAATTGGCAAGATTGGAACTAAGAAGATGAAACAAACACAAAAGTGGTGTTGTCCGATTAACCTCGCGGCCGCGAAGAGCTGGAAAAACCGTTTTAGCAATTCTTTAAGAATCGCGGCCGTGAAAGATGTTAGAAATTAAAGGCTACATTTCTATTACTTGTGTTGTATTCCATTACCGATAGACCAAAATATATAAAGACTACAACCCTAATCAAATCCCTAATTAAGCCATAAATAAGGCTTAAATTATACCACTAATCAAGGAAACATAATCAGGAAAATACTTTTGTAAATGTTGACCAATATTTCCAACACTCCCCCTCAAGTTGAATTATCGGATCCCCGATATTCAACTTGCTCAAGACTTTGCCGGGAATCTTCTTTGCCAGATTCCAGTATTATTGTTGATGGTTCTTCAAGTTCCGGTGACTGCTTTCTTGCCGTCGGAGACCCGGTCCTCACGATTCTTGGTGCGAACGGATCTTCTTTTCTCGTAGATAGTTTATGCTCATATCAAGGAGCCCTGATTTGGATAGTTTATGCTCGTATCGAGGAGCTATGGTTTGATTTTGTTGACAGTTTATGCTCATATCAAGGAGCTATGATTTGATCTTCGTTGACAGTTTTTGCTCGTATCAAGGAGCCGTCTTTTTGAATTTGTAGATAGTTTATACTCATATCAAGGAGTTCTGATTTGTTTGGGGCTGCTGTGCCCTTTTTTCTTGGTGGCGTCTTTCGGACTCTTACCGCGCCGCCTCTCAAGCTTGTTTTCCTCAACTGAATTTTTTTTTTTTTTCAATTTTAATTCTCCCGGCAACCCCTCTCTATCATTTTCTTTCCTTTGCTTTTCAAACCAATATCATTACCACATGAGTAATGATTAATACCATCATCATTACCGCATGGGTAATTAATTGGACATGGTTCACGGGAATTGATTTCATACAGATCATCACCACCATTTCCTTTCCTTCTGCATCTTTTCCTCTGTCTCTCTCTCACCCCAACAACCCTTCTCTTTCTTCTTCTTTTCTTTTTCTTTTCCTTTTTTTGACTTTTTCTTTTCCTTTTTTTTCTTCATTTTTTTCCTCCTCTGCTTTTCAAACGAGATAGAGCAGCGAACAAACATCCCTTTCATCTCTCTGCTCCGCCACTTTCGCCATTGTTTTTCATTATGGCGGAAGAGCAACAGATCCATTCGACGGCCTTCTCGCAGTGCTTGCTGGCGACGCTTCTTTGTTAGCCGTCGCCGTCGTATGGCCTGCCATCCGTCGCCCGGCGTTCTCTGCCGCTGTTCTGGCCGACGATGCTGGGTTTTTTTTACCGGGGGCCTGAGCTCCGGGATTGGTGTCCGCTGCACCTTTTCCTCTTTTTTTTTTTTTTTTAATCTTATTTCTAGAGAATACTAAGGCTTCTCGTTTCTTGGGCAGAACTGAGTTTCTTTCGCCGCTGGAAATCGTTCCGCCGTCGTTCCCTAAGAATCTCGACGTTTTTAATAGCCTGAGGCATAATCTTGCGAATGAGAGTGTCTGCATCAAGAACGGTGGCCTTAAACATCTTAGCAGCTGGGATTCTGGAAGGGATTTCCACATCATAAGTGTTGGCACCCATGGCTATGATTTTCAAAGGATGCTTAGAAGGAAGAAGCTATTGGCTGATCAAGTTTTAGCTGTGTGAGTGGTTGGTGTTTTGTTGGGATTGACTGCTTCTGGATTGCTGGGTATTAGGTTGTACATCGCGACGACGTCAACAACAAACTTCCAGCCATTATTTCTGAATTCTACGGTGAGTTTCACCGATGGGGGTTGGGAATTTGAAGCGAATTGGAAGACTGATTTTGGTTCTCTTGTTTCTGAATCTGGGTTGGTTCTGATTCTTGGAAAGGTATGGGAAAGTGATGAGCTAGGTTTAGATCCGTTCCCGGATCATTACCCGCTCTGATACCATGTTAGAAATTAAAGGCTACATTTCTATTACTTGTGTTGTATTCCATTACCGATAGACCAAAATATATAAAGACTACAACCCTAATCAAATCCCTAATTAAGCCATAAATAAGGCTTAAATTATACCACTAATCAAGGAAACATAATCAGGAAAATACTTTTGTAAATGTTGACCAATATTTCCAACAAAAGACTTTGCCTTGGATCATTGGCTGCCGCAAAACACCCCAGGCGTGGACTCTTGGGAATTTTGGGCTTTTTACTTATTGATAGGATATATATATTAGAAAAACCCTAAGACCTAAGAGAGTCTTGAATTTTGGAGAAGCGTAGTAGTAAGAGACGAAGAAAGGAAAGAAGAAGATCTTCAAGTTTTCTTCAACCTAGTCAAACATTCGTTTTTTCTATGTCGAATTAATTCTCTTATTTCGTCTTTCGTAAGTATGCAAACTAATGTCTCTTAGTTTGGTTTTAGACTTTGTTTTATGAATTATTTTGGAGATTTTATTCATCGTTATTTATGAGTATGAGTCTTTTATACTATAATCGTGTTTTGCTATTGATGATGATGAGTAGCTATTCCCTTGTAGGGAAATGATGATGGATTGGAATTAAATATGTGATGTTTTGATTGATGAATGATTTTCATATTACGAAATTGATATGATAGACATGTTAGAGTTTGATCACCTTTAATATGGTTTAGTTGATTTTGTGCTAAAAGAAATAAAGACCAATATTGGACGTGAGAATTATACCGCTAGGGACTAATATTACACTATTTATAAAAATAGTGTTAATCTTTGTTTTGCAATTTGATGAGCTCGGCTCGAAGAGCTCGTAATTACATTTGTGATAACTAGATTGATTTAATGATCAAGAGCATCGGGCCATAATCATTGTGAATTTATGGTTTGATTTATAAAATCATAAAATCTTCATATAATATCAAAAAACAATTAAATGATTAAAATTGTGTACCCAAAAAATAAAAAAGATAAAAATTATTTTACAATTATATTTTAAAAAAATTACGAAGTTAGAATTTAAACAAAACCGAGATAATTACATATATTATAGATTAAAAAGAAAACTAATGATCATCGTGCTACCACGTCAATTTAATTAGAGCTTAATTAATAGACTGCATTGATCAGACATTATTATTTTAGTTAATTAATAAATGGTTTTGTGATACTAGATAGATTTTAAATACTTAGTTAACTTATATCGCGCATCTCATTTCCATTAATTAACAAAGTTTGTCAACTTTATGGATTCTTACATAAAGCCAAGTATATGTTAGAACAATTTGTAAAATTACGAGGTAGACCAACTTTAGTTACTATTGCTCTACTATTTTACTAATTAATAATATAAATAATTAAATTTTTATTGAAGTAACATATACCCTTTTTTTTCCAACAAAAAAAAATAAATAAATAAAAAATACCTTTTTTTTTTTTTTTTTTTTTTAAACGTGTTCCACTTACTATGTTAGTTAATTAACTAATAAATGATTTTGATACTACAAAGATGAGAAAATCATAATTAACTATGTTTCTCGCGCCTCGTTTCCAATAATCAAAGAAGTTTAGAGTTTAGACATAATCCTTTGTGAACATTAATAATTAAAGAAGAGGAAATTGCTGTTTTCGTCCCGTAAATTACCCACTTTTTAATTTTGGTCCCAACCATTACGTTTTTTGCAATTTTAGTCCCATAAAGTCGGTTTTTTTGCAAAAATCGTCCCACCGTCAATTATCCGTTAGTCACAGACGGAAATGGCACGTGCAACGCACGTGACAGTTAAAAAAATTGCATTTTGGCCCATATTATTTATTTACTTTTCCAAAACTACCCCAAATTATTTAAATTATATTTTTTTTACCCTAAACAAAGTTAGAAGAATTTATAAAACCATTTTTACATATAATAAAGTAACTAATTTTTTAATTGGCATATATTCATTATCTTATTAATATAATACCCTCTATATTTTTTCTTTTTCCTTTTTAATCACCTTATATATTATATGGAATTGCATATATCTTTTTTATTTTAATAAAATGTGGAAATTGAAAATGTATACCTATACTATTATATTGAGTTTTTTTTCTTTTCCTTTTTAGGGGTGGGGGCAATTTTTTTATTTTTAATATTTTTTCTTTTTTCTTTTTAATCACCTTCTATATTATATGGAATTGCATATATCTTTTTTATTTTAATAAAATGTGGAAATTGAAAATGTATACGTATACTATTATATTGAGTTTTTTTTCTTTTCCTTTATAGGGGTGGGGGCAATTTTTTTATTTTTAATATTTTCCTTTTTATCTAATTAATATATAATACGCAAGTTTAAAAAGTGTGCAAGTAAAAAAATATATTATTATTAAAATATATTAATATTAATTTCGTATTAATGTATTTTAATAATTATTTTTAATATAACTATGAAATTATAATAAATAAAAGAACAAATAGTATAAGGTAATATTATATTAATAAAAATAACAATTAATATGAAATTAAAAATATGAGGAAAAAAGCTAAAAATTATATAGAAAAAAAAAAAAAGAAAAAAATTGAAGTGGGACGAGAGAAAAGAG
Source organism: Lantana camara (assembly GCA_037501455.1). Lineage (NCBI taxonomy): Eukaryota > Viridiplantae > Streptophyta > Magnoliopsida > Lamiales > Verbenaceae > Lantana > Lantana camara. The sequence continues at coordinate 29,581,568 of CM074856.1, read as the reverse complement.
AAGTCAAGCAACAAAAACAAATTAAATTAAAAGAAAAAAAACTCAATATAATAGTATAGGTATACATTTTCAATTTACATCACATTTTATTAAAATAAAAAAGATATATGCAATTCCATATAATATATAAGGTGATTAAAAAGGAAAAAGAAAAAAATATAGGGGGTATTATATTAATAAGATAATGAATATATGCCAATTAAAAAATTAGTTACTTTATTATATGTAAAAGTGGTTTTATAAATTCATCTAACTTTGTTTAGGGTAAAAAAAATATAATTTAAATAATTTGGGGTAGTTTTGGAAAAGTAAATAAATAATATGAGCCAAAATGCAATTTTTTTAACTGTCACATGCGTTGCACGTGCTATTTCCGTCTGTAATTAACGGATAATTGACGGTGGGACGATTTTTGCAAAAAAACCGACTTTATGGGACTAAAATTGCAAAAAACTTAATGGTTGAGACCAAAATTAAAAAGAGGGTAATTTACGGGACGAAAACAGCAATTTCCTCATTAAAGAATGAGAATAACTGGAAAGATCAGAAGGGAAAAAAAAAAAAAAAAAAAAAAAGATCCGAGAGACGTGCATACCTGTCACCATTAGTAAACAAACAAAAAATTATTACAAAAGCCATACCAAATTAATCACGTTCAACAAATTTGAATTGACGAGAAAGAGTAAAGTAATGGATATTTGGTTTCAAATTTATGTATAAATAGGGCAGCCCGCTGCAGCACATTCTCCACCAATTCACTTAAACAATCTTTCTTGAATCATTTAAGTAAGAAAGAGTGAGATAAATAAATAGCGATGACGATGAGCTTGAAGCGCAAGTCTCCAATGGCGGCGTTGGTGATGATCGCTGTGCTTCTTATATTATTCGCCTCTCTCAATAATGTGCAGGCCCAAGACATCGACGAAGCTACAAGGCTGGCGAATCTCGCGTCATGCAGGGCAAATCGATGCCCTAAAATTTTTCGTGATTGTGAGGACAAATGTCTGGCTCTTCCTATGAGTCAGTTCAATGGTTGCCTTCAAGAGTGCAACGTCCCAAGGGACTTTTGTCTGGCCAATTGCCTAGACGGCAAGGTGAAATGATCGTCATCTATCAAGTCGTGTTTGTTTCTCTGTTTGTTTTTTTTTTACTGTCAGTTCAAATAATTGATTCAGTGTTGACAAATTAATTGTCGATGATACTGATAAAGTTTGTGTGGTCGTACCAAAGTGTGGCTAACTAATATATATATATATATATATATATATATATATAGCCACACTTCTCATCTTCTTTCTATTGTTGTAATCCTGCTGTTCTCGAGCATTATCAAATATTGTAATTGTGTGCTTTATTTTTATTTAATTTTCGGTGTTTTGAGTTAATGATCAAATCAATCACTCTCTAAATGACTTTGCTAATTTTCTATATGCTTCTTGGTTTCTAGCCGGAAAAATATAGAACAATTATTTACAAAAAAGCCCACTTGTTTGGAATTAACAACTTTTAGAGTTATGAGCTAGTTTTTTCACTGAAAAATATTTTGTACCAAAATTAGGAATTAGGACTGATATATCAAAATTGCAATTTTCTCATCCATAAGCCCTCCAAATGATAATCCATAAACATTCGTGAAAAGGTAAAAGATTGAAACCAAGAAGAAGAAGTAAACGAATAATTAACATTTTATTGAAATGATTATATATATATAATCCAAAACAGTTGAGAAACTATGAATAAAGCAGTATCCACATCAATTGACACTGCCTGCATTGAAACAATTTATTACACAACACCACCTATAATTAATAATCAATGCTTATTCCAATAATTAGAAGACAGCATATATATATATATATAGTAAGAAGGTGATCATGATGTGATGCAATTGGTCCGACAGTTGCTGTTCCCAGCCGAACAATTCTGTCTGCAGCTGCTGAACTGAGCTGGTGTGACTTCGAGACATCCATTCTCACATTGAGTCTGCAACAGGGCGCATCGGGTGAGGCAGGCTGCGCTTTCAAGCTGGCCTTGGACAACGACGGCGACGTCGGTAGAGGTACTGAATAAGATAAGAAGAAACAAAGTAATTGTCACCGAGTTCTTGATGGAGGAGGCCATTGATGACCAACGTCGAATTCTTCTTCTGATCTGTGTTTGTATTTTGGAGATTATACTAAGAGCGTAGCCGTGAATTGATTTGCCTTTGGTGGAGATATATGGAAGTTTGGAAATATTGTGTCTATTTATAGCAAAAGAATAGTTGATTGATGTACTTCTGCGATTAGTAATTCTATCTCGACCCTATTTCGACAGAACCAATGCAATTATGCTGAGAGGGAGTCTTGATACATTTCACGTGATGATCGTGAGTTTTTAATTAGATTTTTGTTAGGACATATGTAGGCAATGGATTGTGCATGAAAGTAAACTGGGATTGAAGAGAAGTTATTAGAGCGTTGTTAATAATGTAAGTCATCAAAGATTAGTTTGTACTTGAAACAGAACACTGAAATTGAATTTTTTATGTTCTTGGAAGTTGGAAGAATTAGGCACAGCTAATCTCGAGTGGATTATATAGGTTACCAAGTTAGTCAATTAGGATTTCAAGAAATAAGTTTTGCTTACGTACGTTGGATTTAAATCTTGGGAAAAATGCAAAATGGGTTTACCAACTCCAACGATTTAGCGTTTTCGGTACTTTAAATTTTCCGGTGAAAAAAAAAAAAACCAAAACTATTAAAAAAATACAAAAAAAAGCCAAATTTGCCCAGAATAGCCAAAACCCGCCGAATATCCGACCCGGATACGCACGTGGCTCGCCTGAGTCCATGCTGTCCGAAAATGCCCGTCCACCTCAGCAAAAACCCGCCATGCTGTAAATACACATAGGTAATTAAAAAAATTAAAATTGCCAAGTAAGCCAATTAAAATTATTTAACAATTTAAAAGCATAATATTGCTTTGATACTAATTAAATTAATGTTTTAATTAACTACAGAAACAATAAAATCCTACGGTATGTATAATATATATATATATATATATATATATATCATAAAATTAAGATAAAATAAAATCAAAATTTTATCTTAGTTTTTTTATATATTAAATAACTTTTATTAATTATTAAAAAAATAACTTCAATCATCATCTTCATTCCTCGTCCGCCGCCGTGGTTGTCGCCGACACCGCCGCCATTGCGACCACCATCACCTCTATCTCCCCAAATCCACCGTCTCCCTCACCGGGGATGCCAATCACCGCCTCGCCCACTACGGCCTCCGCGCCCTAACCCACCACCTCTCTCCCGCTGCCACCACCTCCGTCGCTCGTCCGCCTCACGATGGTCGGCCCCCAAACTACCGCCGCCGCCCCTTTCGCCAACGGTCCTCCAAACTACGATTTCATCCCAAGACTACTCACCCTCGCAAAGCAAAGGATATGAACATCAAGATACAAATCAACAAGATGAATAATTTCCCACTCCTCAACCTCAATCCCCAGTCCGTCATCGGGCGCCGCCCCATCTTCCCCACTCACAAACAAAAAGAAAGACTCCCTCCTTCCGCCATCGAAGGAAGACCACCGCGCACCACCACTTTCTTCTCCTCTATGCCTCTATGCTTAATCGAATCCTTCTCATTTGAAGAGGGTGTGCGGGGAAGAGGAGGGGGGTGACGGCGCCATTAGTTACTTTCCCAGATCTGATGAGGGAGAAGGGGGGTGGGCGGCGACAATGGGTTCGTTTGCAGATCTGATGTGGGAGAAGGGGGTAGGTGGCGGCGATGGGTGGGTTTGCAGATCTAATGTGCAAGAAAGGGTGTAGGCGGCGACGATGGTGGTGTTACAGATTTGATGCGGGAGAAGGAGAATGGGTGCAGCGGCTGACGGAGAATGGGTTTCTTTTCTTTGTGGAGAAGAAGAAGGGGTGGAGTGTTGGCAGGGATGAGGGAAGCGATACTTTGATTCTTCGTAGAGCCTGGGGGTGGAGTGTTGGTCGTGGTTGTCCGCCATTGCCGCGACTTTGATTCTTCATAGAGCCTCCACCGCTAGAAATCGGGCCATGAAATTAGTATCACGGTGATCGAAAAACACTACCCGTACGTCGAATTCGGCGAAGAAACGAAATTTTCCAATTTCTTGGTGCAGCTGAGCTATTCATCTTCTCCGACGCGACACAGGGGTTGGATTGGATTTTTTTTTTTTGAGTTTTTATTTTAATTTAACTTCATTAAAAATATATTATGTAAATAAAATATAATTTGTATGAATAAAATAATTTGAAATATATTAAATTTCCTCCAACTAATTATAATTTTTTAATAATATAAATAACGGATAATTAATCAACACTCCCCACCATACATCAATACTTTTCCTAACCCCCCAATTCATTTTTTTTTATGTTTTAAGTACTAATTATAATTCAAACTTTTTCTAAACCCCCTAAATCGTGTAAAAATACTAAAATGCTCTTAAAAAAACATGAGAAATTACCCCAATGCCCTTATTTCCTTTTCCCCTATTTTTCCTTTTTTTTTTCCTTTTTCTGCATTGGCGTGTTTTCTATTGAAAACGTAGCTTCTCCGGCGGTGATCGGAGCGCCGTCTCCGGCCACTTTTCGGAGACGGCGCTTACGTGTTTCAACTCAACTCGACGTCGCGACTTCATTCGTGGCAATCTCGTCTCCGTAAAGTGGCCGGAGAAGGCGCTGGAGCTCCCCCCAAAATTTTGGTTTTTTCAATACAAAATGGGTTTTCCGTCGGCGACATTCTGGCAACTTTCTTGAACGATTTTTGTATGGATCTTGAAGATCTCGACACGGAGAGTCTATTGCAATTTACGGAATCGATTTTTGTTAAGCGGTTTGTGAGATATGGACATTTTTTTTTTAGATCTAAAATTCTTAGATTTGAGATTGGGGACAAATGGATTCGAATTTTGAAAAACTAACCGAAGATATGGAACGAGGACGAGGAGTACGTTCCCGGTGAATTTTTCGGGATTTTTTGGACCACCTCCGACGGCGGCCAGCGGCGGTCCAGTGGTGGCAGTGGCGGCGCTCTGGTGAGAAGAAGGGAGGAAGAAGATGATGAGGTGGGGAAGAAGAAAAATTGATATGGAAAAAGTAAAAAAATGGGGGTAAAATAGACTTTTTAAGTGATTGGGGGGTTTAGGAAAAATGTTTTGTAGTGGCAGTGGCGGCGCTCTGGTGAGAAGAAGGGAGGAAGAAGATGATGAGGTGGGGAAGAAGAAAAATTGATATGGAAAAAGTAAAAAAATGGGGGTAAAATAGACTTTTTAAGTGATTGGGGGGTTTAAGAAAAATGTTTTGTATAGTGGGGATTAGAAATGTATAAAAATTGAATTGTGGGGTTTTGAATAAGTATTATACATATTTGGTCCTGTTCAAAAATTTGCCCTATAAATAATTATATTTTATTATAATCATAAAAAAAAGTTGTATAATGTCATTTAAATTTGCTAATTTGTTAAGTATATATCAAATACTATTTATAAAATTTATTGTGTATATATATGTATATATATAGAATATATTTATTTTAATATTATTTAATTTTATGCAATAAATTTTATATTATATATAATGTTATATATTTTTTTTTAATAATATAACTAATTATATTTATATGATAATTATAAAAAATTGATGTATAATGTATATATTAAATATTATATTACTTATGTATATAATTATTATGATTTTTTTATTTATTTATGTGTATTTACAGCATGGCGGGTTTTTGTTGAGGTGGACGGACATTTTCGGACAGTATGGACTCAGGCGAGCCACGTGTGCATCCGGGTCGGATATCCGGCGGGTTTTGGCTATTCTGGGCAAAATTGGCTTTTTTTTTGCATTTTTTTAATAGTTGTGGGTTTTTTTTTTCACCGGAAAATTTAAAGTACCAAAAACGCTAAATCGTTGGAGTTGGTATACCGATTTTGCATTTTTCCCTTAAATGTTCTATTTCAATTTTATGTTTTATTTCTCTTTTCACTTATGCACACACACAGCCGGTTTAGGTTGAAACAATTGTGATATGGAAAGAAATAACAAAATTTCCTCTCTTCTAAATCTAAATTGTATGTAGGTGAATAAAACAAGAGATGAAACAATAATTGGAAAAAAAGATCCGAGGTCCTTGGGATATTGTCCATCATTTGTTTTAGGGTTAATTCAATACATACACCTATCATTTGGGGGTTTACGTTTTGTTTCCTAACCTTTGAATCTGTGCAATTACCCCGTAATTTTTGTAGAACGTAACACTTAACCCTTTTAAACAATTCTGACAGAATATTCTGAGAATATTCCATTCAAGGGTATGAAAATATGTATGGAAATAACCTGGTCGAAACTGTGCGTGAAGGTATTGCAAATTTTCAAATAAAAAGAATTAATTTATAATTTGACACTAATTTTAGGGTAAATGTAATTCATCCTTTTCTTTTAAATATATTCTTCTGAGAATTAGGCATGGCTAGTCTTCAATGGATTGTAGGTCAACAAGTAAATAAGAATTTCAGGTGTTCATCATGAGCATAAATAACTTTTTTTATGTGTTTGATCATCATTAATTTTTTTTTGGTACCAATCATCATTAATTGGTTGTTATGTGAAAGTTCCAAGTTTTAAATTTAAGTTTTTGATTTGCGTGTATTCTTAAATTTTACTGGAGCCCCTTAAAATCTTAAAAGTTTGGATGTAACCCTACTGAAATGCAGAAAAGGGACTTAATTTGGTGCAAAGTCCTACATAACTTTATAATTTTAGGGGGGAAGTTTTGTTTCATTTTTGTGGAGGGAAAAAAAATTCTTTAGGCGTCAAGTGAAACTTATTGATTTGCTTAAATATATTTTCGGATATAGAATATAATTATAATAGCCCACTGAAGAAATGATTGAGGAAATTGTAAATTTGGTATACCAACTCAACAATTTTGGTACATTTTATTTTTTGGTGACAAAATAAGATCGCATCTTAAAAATCATGTAATTTAATGCACTTTTTGATTCAGAACCCGATTTTTTCCGCTTGAAACTCGACCCGAATTTATAACATATGGTGAAATCCTAGTTCGCCACATATAAATTCCAACGAATAAAATCAGTTTCCGCCAAAAAAATGTGCACTAAATTGTTTGATTTTGGAGATAGGGTCATATTTTATAACCGAAAAATAAAATGTATCGAAAATGTTAAATCGATCGAGTTGATATACCAAATTTATAATTTACATTCAATACTAAACACAAAATAATTTTCAGAAAAAAATAATAATAAATTGTTTGAATATTCTTATAATATCGATCGATCCGTGTAATACTAATATTATAAAGGATACGATAGAAACATAATAGCATGTTAATGACACGATACCAATAGAAGATTACTATTTTAAAACTTTTAGCATATAATAATATAACTATCACTTTTTTTAAGATATTTGTGCAAAAAATAATTTAATTTTTAACAGAAAATAATTATGTATATAAATTTACGTTATTAAATTCTAGAGTCTAGAGATAGCAATAAAGATCAAATAACTATAAAAGAAACGGTTTTTTAATGCGAATTAAGTGAGCAGATACATGTTACCACACAATTTCTTGAAGGTACCTCATAGTCCTTCAAAGCCTAACCCGCATAGTCTCCCAAAATTTCAACAATTCAGTAATAATCAAGGAATCATTTCAACTATTTATTACAACAAACTAAATTGATAAAATCTTAGTCCTTATATTCGTTGCATGTACAAATAAAAATATATTAAAATTAATTTATAAATTTTATAAACATTTTTAATTAATTATAAAATATGATAAATAAATAACATAAAGGAAAAAAGATAAAATTATATAAAAAAGAAAAAAAAAAAGAATTGAGGTAGGATAAGAAAAAAAAAGAGATTAAGAAAATATTTTTTAAAGTGATAAAGTAAATAAATAAATAAAAAAAAATATAAGAGAATGAAAAAATATATAAATAAAAACAAAAAAAGAGTTCAAGAATTCAAGAGACTAAAATCATTTTTATTTATTATCATTTTTTTTAAAGAACTGGCCAACAAAATCGTAGGGTTTTAACGAGACCCCTACCTCATATATAACCAGATAGGATCAAAGAATATATAAATCTTCATGATCCAAAGATTATCAATACAAGACAACTTAAAGTGCCGACGAAAATATGCAAAGCAAATAAGCTTTATGGGCCAAAATATAAGCTAAAATAGTTATTATTTGTCTTTCTCATTTAATATAATAGTGTAATGATAGGTATATAGAACGAATATACCGTAATTAAAGACATTCTAAGTAATAAATCTGCTTCAAACTTCATGCATTCTTTCAAAAACAAAAACTTATATCTTTTCTTAATTAGATTATTAAACTAATAATATGCAATTAAATCCTTCTTGGCACGGTAAGATATTCTCGCCAAAATCTATACAATAAATTTGGAATATTAATATAATCAAGAGTATAGTCATACTTAAATTTATTGGGTCTAATAATTATCATAGTATCGAAGTTATTGGGTGCATGGTTAGATCTTTCTTAAAGCGTTATATATGAGTCGCCCTCAAACAGTTTTCAAGCAGCAAGATCCCTCGAACGATTAGATTCTAAATTAGCAATCCTCTAAAGTAGTCCATACATGTGGGACACATGGCACAACTCACTATTCCCACACGCCTCACACGTGCTCCACGCACGTGTGGGGTTGACTCGATCAAGTTCTTTAATCATTTAATTTATCCAATTAATTTCTACCAAAAATCCTCATAAGCCGGTATTTGTGTGCGACCCTTTAGGTTCATTATTCGATTAGTAGTAACCCTAATTAATTAATATCTTATTACTTAATTAGTTTACAAATAACACATTCATAGTTTAGCAACAAGGGTGTGACCCCTAGTCGAATAACGAGACCCCTAGTCGAATAACGAATTTATTAGAAGAACCTTTTTGTCAATGATTTACTGTGAAATACGATCCTATTACCAATCCATCTCTCAATCAAGATCTAGGTTATGGGAATAATCAGAACCCTAGTAATCTTAATCTTAAAGTTAAACTCTAGCTCATATCCATTTAATCTCGATCCAAAAAACTCATTTTTTAATCTCGACCCACTACCTTGGTTAAGAACTTCGAGATGGAATATATGAATTATTTAAATAATGAGATATCTTCTTGCCTTAAGCAAGTGCAGTTTCTCTATTGATTCTCACATGCTCTCATGTGCCACTTTTGTTATCCCAGCATAAGTCGTACTTCAGGTGTTTCGAGCAACACCCTTTTAGACCTACATCTAAGATCACCTAGTTTGCTCACATGATAAATGTAACCATGAAATCTCAAATTTAAGGACTAATGACTTCACATCATTAACTTGTAAGATATTTACTAATCTGGAAGTTTCCATTTTCAGAAATAAAAACTTCTTTTCCTATTTAGGAATGTTCTTACGCAGGACACCTAGTGTACTTATTCTTTTAATGAGCCCCCGTGTACATTACATATGCATCTACAATGGATTTTGTCATCCCATGAAACTATATGATTCCTTCTTAAGAATCTAATCACACAAGCAAGTCTCAATCGAGTCTATTTAACACTGCCTCTGTTTATTGGACTCATTGACTTGGAGAGTTTTCCAATCCAGCCTAAATTAGGGCTTGTTTCATGTGTTATTAACCCAAGTGACAAAGCCCTACAAAATTTGATGGATTATGGGAGTTCTTATACATGCATATATAAAATTAAAGTAAATAACTAAACATACAAGAGTACATAAAGAAGTGAATGTCTTTTGATCTTAATCAATTCGTTTATCATTCAGGGATCTTTTGTAATTTTACAATGAAATAGTTAATGCAGATTACAATAGATCGACTTTAAGGGCATTATTCCTAACACTATTATGAGTGTTAATGTACGTGTATATATCTATATATATTAAAAATAATTAAACATTTTATTATATTCCAAAAATATTAGTTAATATGTAATTATTTAAAAATATTTGGGGTAGTAATTTAAAAAATTAGATTATTTATTTTACACTTAATTTGAATATTTAAACATAATAAGAGGAAAAGGATTTAGATTTGATGGTAAAAAAATATCCCTCAAATATTTTTATCCTCAACTTAATATGCACATTTAAGTTTTAATGTACTTTGTATTTTTCTGAAAAACTAGTGAAATGAGTGTGCGTTGTACGTATATCATTTAATTTTATTTAAATAAGTTTAGTTATTATGTTTATTGAATGAATTAAGATATTAAAAATATCTAATTTGTTAAATAAATATAATAACATTTTTAATAAACTATTTTGATCTTAAAAAGTTACACATACAAAAATATTTATATGAAATTTCACTTTGAAATCATGTACAATTAGTAGAAATTCAAAGTAGAGAGACATTCAAATAATTAAACAATAAAAAAATTGAAATTATATTATTATAGAAAAAAAAAGGTTTAATGTGTATTATAATTTGTCCAAATAATTATAGCTTTTAAGCATAAATAATAATTTACAACTTTCAGATATATTTAATAAATAAAAAGACATATAAAAAATATAAACAACTTGTCAGCACGTGGTCCACATATTCATGTCCTGTATAACAACTTGTACATACATTACTTTTTCCAAATTTTCTATTATACTTTAGTACATTCGTGAGCAAGCTATCATATTGGCAGTCATAGGAAAATCTTGAACTTTTGGGGGTGGGGTAATTTTCAAATTCATTTCCAATTTTTCTAGCATGTCTCATCCCACATCATAAGTAAACTATATGTCGTTTCAAAGAATACACCATTACCATATGTAAATTTTTGAACAGATAATAAGTTCTTAGTGAGGGACGACACTCGGAGTGTGTTATTTAATGAGAGAACTCCTTTAATTGAAGAAATACCAGCTTTACCTGTATGTGTAATAGGCAGCCCTTGACCATCACCAACATGAAGTTCATTTTGAACCAAACCATGTGTATATTTGGGGTAGAGTACAACTCACTCGGCTGCTAGGTGTCCGGAACCAGTATCTAATCGGATATTTCTTGCTCGTCATGTCAAATTTTTTGAATGCAGTCTTCTCTTCACGGATGCTCAGACACCGATGACCTCCTCGCCACCTCCATCACCATGGATGCACACGCACACCAGTACTCTCCCTGATCTCACTCAGCAGAGCACATTGTTAGGTATGACTACTTCATCCTCTACATCTTCTCCTACAGGTACCAGTGATTCTTCAACTCCTCCCACAAATACCACACCCTCCATAGGTTCCAGCGGTATTTCCTGAAATGCCAGCCACACTGACCCACAACAACCTGATAATTTCAACCTCGTTGTTGATTTATCCTACTACCCCAACCTCACTACAAAAATACAACACACTATAGCGACCCTACACTCACCCTATGGACCTACGTCCTTCCACCCTCTCTTTCCGTGAAGTATATGTTGCTTCCACGAGAACAAACTGTTGGAAAACAGGAATCAGAAAGCAGCGGAAATTTAAAAATTTTCCAACAAAAGGATCTAGGACTCGCAATCGTGTATCCAAACTCGTAGAGATCAAGAAACTCACTTGGGTAGTAGCTTTCTTGACACGTTTTGAGCCGCCCTCAAACGCGCTTCATGTGGTAATGGCAACCCGTCCCTTGAAAGTCTCTTTCAACTTCAGAATCCATTGTAGGGATAACAATCCAAACCAACCTAGATTCAAATCATGTTAGGGAAGCTCTTAACGATATAACATAAAGAAAGAAACATGAAACGAGAAAGGCATGATTGAAACTCCCTTCGAAAACCAGTTTTGAGAAAGTAGAAATCTGCCAGCCATAAAACCCTCGTGAAAAAATTCATCCTTCAGGATATCGACGAACGATTTTCGCCATCTTCTTTGGTTTGATTTTTTCACTCGTTTTCTGTTGGGTTTAGAATCGTTTCATCATCCCTTCTGATCGTTTTGCTTGATCCCCACTTTTGGTAAAACTCGAATGTTCAAAACTTCTAACTTGAAGCTCTCTAGAGATAGTGCACCAACTTGGCTACAATCTAACTAGTAAGGATGCTAGTTCTCTAGTTAGTGTTTAGGCTTAACCTAGGGTTTAGTTTATCTTGGAGAAAGGATGGTATTCAACACATGAACCAAAAGAATTCTTGATTAGCTCTAAGGGGAGCATGAGCTCCCCTATTTATAGGAGAGGGAGAGGGACGCCGAACCTAGTCCTTGTGGGGCAAGGATTTGGTCCATCTCTCTTATTACTTGATCATCAAGCAATTTCCAACTTTGACTTTGAATTCAAATTCAAATCAACTTTTAAGAGAGCTAAAATATCCAAACTATTTTTGGATAATTTTATACTTTATTTATTTAAAATAAGTAACTTATTTTATCTAATTAATTAATTCGTAATTAATTAACTAGATTATTTTCTCCAAAATTAGACTTTCTTTTTAATTCAAAATTAAACCAAAGTCTATTAAATAATTAACACATTTAATTATTTAATATATATATATACAATATATATATTTACACGTGTGGGACACGTGTCACAAGGACACGTGTCACTCACGTGACCCACACGTGTGGTTTCACACGTGTGGAACCCTCTTGGCCCGATTAACTCGTTTAATCATTTTAAAGCCTCAACTCATGTAACCAAGTTGTTGTGTGTGACCCTCTAGGTTTTCAATTCAATTAGCAGTGACCCTAATTAATTAATTCACTAATTAATTAATCAGTCCACAGATTAAACGACCATAGTCTAGCAACAGGTGTTCAAAACCCTAGCTGAATTAGAATGTTCGGATTTGACAGAACCTTTAAGTCATTGATTCATGTGAGATACAATCCTCCTACTTACTATCTCTCAACCAAGATCTAGGGTAAGGGAATAATCAGAACCCTAATAATCCGGTCTTAAAGCTAAGTGCATTTCATATCCATTTGATCTCAATCCAAGAAACCCTTTTCTTGATGTCTTGATCTACTGCCTTGGCCAAGGACTCCATATGGCATATGAATGACTTACACAATAAGAGATCACCTTGCATATACAAGTTTAGGTCCTTTCTTGATTCTCATTCACTTTCATGAGTCACTTGTGCAGCCCCAGCATGAGCCTTGAATCAGTTGTCTAAGGCGACACCCTTTAAAGCTTACACCAAAGACTACAGAGTTAACTCATAAAGTGACATGGAACCTCAAGTCTAAGGATCAATTAATCACATCAATGACTTGTGAGATATTTTCTAATCTGGAAGTTTCCATTTCCTGAAATAGAAACTTCTTTTCCCATTTAGGAATCTTCTCACACGGGCACCTCAGTGAACTTACTTATTGAAGTAAGCACCCTCATGTATCACGCACGTATCAACTATACACTTTGCACCTCCATGAAACAAGATGGTCCTTCTTAAGGGCGTGATCCCACAAGCAAGCCTTAGAGGAGTCAGGTTGACACTCCCACTATCTGTAGGACTCATCGGCTTGGAGTATTTTACTAATCATGACTTATGTGATATAGGGCTCGTTTCATGAACCATTTCTCCTAAATGGTAGAGTCCTAAAGTCATCAGGATTAGGGGAGTTCTCATACATACATAGCTAAAGTAAACGCATACCAAACAAGAGCATATAAAGAAGTGTTTGCCTATGATATTAATCAATCGCATATTATTCAAAGATTGTCTGTGATACTAGGAAAGTCCCAAAACGGATTATGACTAATCGGGTTTCTAGGGCACTATTCCTAACACAAACTACCTCCTCCATGAACCTAAAACATTCAAATAGGCCTATTCTCTTCTTCAATGGCAGCAGGTTATGCAAGTTGAGTATGATGCTCTTATTTCGAATAAAACTTGGTCACTGGGACCTCGCTATGGTACTAAAAATATTGTTGGGTGCAAGTGGTTATTTCGCATCAAACGAAATTTGGATGGGACTATTGATCGTTACAAAGCCCGTTTAGTGGTGAAAGGGTTTTCTCAAGAATCTGGTATTGATTATCATGAAACATTCAGTCCGGTGGTCAAAATGACCACCATTCGGATGGTTCTCTCCTTGGCAGTCTCTCACTCTTGGACTACTCACCAACTGGATATATCTAATGCCTTCCTCTACGGAGTTCTGGATACTGATATCGTATGGAACAACCTCAGGGGTTCATTCATCCTTTTTATCCTGATCATGTTTGCAAACTTCAGAAGTCACTCTATGGTTTCAAGCAAGCTCCCCGAGCTTAGTTCCAACGCCTCTCAGCCTTTCTTATTCAACGGATTTATCTTGATCGTCTAAGGCTGATCACTCCCTCTTCATTCTCCATCAAGGTACAATGGTTCTTTATAAACTGGTTTATGTTGATGACATTGTTGTTATAGGTTCCAACACTCTGAAACTGGACTGGTTTTTATCTGCACTTAAAGCGGCATTTTCGGTTCGGGATCTTGGCTCCCTCTCATACTTTTTAGGAATTGAAACCATTCATACATCCACAGGAATACTCCTCTCCCAGAAAAAAGTATGTGAATGGTCTCTTGTACCAGTTCGGTCTTGCTGATTCGAAGCCATGTACCACTCCAATGGTGATAAGCTCCACATCATCCAAATCGTTGGGACAACCCTTTGATCAACCCCAACAGTACAAAAAATTGTTAGGGGCTTTGCAGTATGTCACTCTCACTCGGCCGAATATCACATTCTCGGTTAACAGACTCTCGCAATTCATGCACAATCCTACCAATGAGCATTGGAAAGCTACGAAACGTCTTATACGGTATCTTAAAGGCGCACCCAACCTTAGGTTATTCATTTCTCGCAACAAAGATCACACCTTACAGGTCTTCCTGGATAGTGATTGGGGTGGATGCCCTGATGATCGACGTTCAACTGGAGGTTATGCCATCTATTTTGGTACCAACCTAGTATCTTAGTAATCAAAGAAGCAACCCACTATTGCACGATCATCGATACTGAAAGTGAGTATAAGGCCTTAGTTAATGCTACTGCTGAGGTCTTGTGGATTCAATCGCAACTCACGAAACTTGGCTTTCCTATATTCGTACCAACGGTTTTATGGTGTGATAACATAGGTGCCATATATTTATGTTCTAACCCGGTATTTCATATTCATACCAAACATATTGAGCTAGATTACCACTTTTGTTCATGAGCAAGTGGCTTGAGGCACACTACAAATCCTTTTCCTCTCTACCGATGATCAATTGGCCGACATCCTCACTAAACCACTTGGTCAACAACTTCATGAGTTCCACCGAGCTAAGCTTCGACTCGCATTACCCCCGTCTTCAGCTTGCGGGGGGTGTTGAAGGATAAGATCACATAACTAAGGGAAGATTTTGATTACCTTAAATCTCTCTTGTAATATTCTCCTTCCTTATCTTTCCCTTGTAATCAGCTCTCTCTCTCTTGTATGTTGTAGCCCTAGTTTTCTATATATATTGTAGTTGTATCTTGTATCTTGGTAATCAAATGAATACACAAAGCTCTTGGCTCAATAGCGACTTTACAGTTACTTGACCTAGTCCAAACCCTCTTATCACCGTTATCATGAAGAGCGATTAGGATACTAAGTATCTCATTTACCACCTCCTTAGACATTAATGTTTTCAGCTAATTTAGGTTTTAGTTTTTATTTGTGCCAATGAGATTACATACCATAAGATCTTTCTGCTCCTCATGAATGTTATCTCCAAAGATATCCGCTAGTTTGCCTTGTGATAACCATCTATCATTCCATAAAGATGTCCCTTCACTGTTCTCAATCTTCCATTCGGAAAATGGCTCCACCATTTAAGTGTTTCTAATTATCCCCTTCCATGCTCGGGAAGCATAAATTGAGGCTTATATTCGATCAAGATTGTCCTCCTCTTTTAAGTATTTTTTCTTATATATCTAGTTTAATTTCACACCGTCGCCTCCTTGTTTAGCATTCTCCATTTCATTTTAGCGAGTATCGCTATATTTTTTTTTGGATTTCTCTAAGACCTAATCCACTTTCTCGCTTCTTTCTAGTCACCTTCTTCCACCCTACAAAATAGGTTCGTTTCTTTGTTATATCAGTCACCTAAAAAAAGCTGTGCTTGAGTTAATCAGGTTTATCGACACATGATTGAGGGGCCAATTTGTGTGTATATGGTAGATGGAGATCGAGATCGTGATGGACTAAATAAGTGTCATTCGTCCAAAAAGGTTTGTCGTTTTGGCTTCTATCATAAGAAATGCTTTTCAACTCTATTAATCACAATCGAGAATTAATGCTCATTATAGTTTCGGCTAAAGTTCATCTGCACCTCTAAATAGTCCCTTAAGTTGTCTAGGCTTTCCATGCCCAGAATTGTACTAACCTACTACTTTAAATCATTTGACACATAAGGTGCGAACAACACATGTGATTTAATGAAGTTTAATTTGAGGCCCAACGCCTTAATTACACTTTGAATGCACTTTGCTCCATTCACGGTAGATTTGGACCAAGACTCATCACCTCTTCAATGGTATCTCTATCGAATAGTTTAGTGTAGTACTCCCAAGTGTGTGGCTTCACTTGATCATTATAGGTTGCCCATTCATTACCTATTTTGAGAGTATTCATCCGGTTCCTCCTTCTTAACGTTATGGTTGAGAGATAAAAGAAACGTGTATGATTATCCCTGAATTGAAGTCAATTATTCTCGACTCTAAAAACCAAATAATCTCTTCTTGTTATAATAGTTTGTTGTGCTCTGTCATCAATTCTTTCTCAAAATCTTTTGGATATTTACCTTGCTTGCCTAATGCATAATGCTTCGAAAGTTTTTTGTATTTTTTTTTATTTTTTTTGCATTCCGAGAACATTGAAACTGTTCAAGAACCATTGTTTTGAAGTAACAATCCCAAGTTAAAATGTCCTTCAAGTTTTGATTCGACCAATAAGGGAAAATGTATATTTAAATTGATAACTATTGGATCAATCTCATTCAAATTAAATAAAAAATTCTCCAAATTGTTTCTAGTGGTGAGATTCTTGATCTAATCTTCAAATTTTTGTTTACTATTGTAATTCTCACTTTGCCATGTCCTTTTTAAATGTATTTGCAACGATATTTTATAGTTGTCCTTAATTTTGGTATGCGTGTGTATATACATTAAAATCAAGTAATTCGTTCTTTTAACTAATTATTCTTTATCTCTTTTTATATTCTCTTTGTCATTTGATCTTGCATTCCATTTTCTTATTTGTATTTCTCTAATGAGAATTATTTCAGATTTATGTTAAATTTTTTTATAATTGATTTTATGTATATAGTAGCAATAATTAAAAGAGTATATTTATATAAAAATTTTAAGTAATGTTTAATCGAATACTATAAAAATTATTTAAAAATTATATTATATCTTATTTTTATATGCACACACATGCATTGAGTCCCCTTAGGATTCTTAATTTAAAGTAACTTTAATCTGACGACATGCAATTCTAAATTGTGGTATATTATGTCGTTAGAAACTAAAAATGCTATTTGTACTTTTACGTATTATTTAATTTATATTTTATCATATAAACTAAAAGAAGAATATATGGTTAGTTAGATTTAAATAATTATAATTATATTAGTATTAGTTAATTTTTTAAAAAATACATTAGGATTTATTAATTTATTAAAAAATATTTTATGTAAACCATTCAATTATATTATTTTATTATAATATGATTATAATTTAAGAAAGTTTATGAACTTAGATAATTAGAACTATGGACTTATGTAAATTAGATTTACAATAGGATTGATTTATTGACAATTATCTTATGTAACTCATTCAATTAAAATAATATTTTATTTTACATAAGCAAAATTTTATTAAAATTTATAAAGTGAATTAATTTGTTGTTTTCCAATTCGTTAGATATATTTTATTATAATATTTTAAATTATAGACCTTAAAATTATAAAATAGACAACTTATATTATAAATTTTGAATATAGTTAATTAATATATTAATATTAAAACAATCATTGTTGAACTATGTACCTTTTTTGGGTAAGTTGAAATTTTTTCTAGCTAGAGTTCTATTTTAAGTTAATAAGTGCTTTGAATTAATAATTTATCACATGTATTTACATCATTATCCTTAACTAATAATTATTGACGTAATTATTGTGAGGATATTTTAGGCGATTTGTATTTTGTAAGAAACTAAAATCCCAACTCGTGCTTTTATAAGATATATATATATATAAATATATAGAAAAAAAGAAAAAAGAAAAGAGAAGAACCACACACATATATAATAAATATGCACTAATTTAAAATATTTTTATTTATTCTGATTTAGGTATGTATACATGATATAACATTTTATATTTTTTTAATTCGTAACATACATGATTTGATAATATATATATATATTATATATATATATATATATATATATATATATATATATATATATATATATTATATTCATATAAAATTTTTTATAAAAAAGAGTTTATCTGTCTTTAATATGGACAATATAATTATTCATGTGAACTAAGTATGCCATGTGTCAATTACGTGTGGTTTCCGATGTACATGTTATTTTTTCAACGATTATTGCCCCAAAAATACAATTTTTTTTTTTTTTTTTGAGTTATGTATTGATTTTGCTGTTAGGAAAAAAAAAAAAAAAATCCTAAAAATACAAGTTGAGGGTAATCGGTATCCCAGTGTAGCATATTTCTCATTTTATTACAAATGATAATCCAAAATAGCTGATCAGAAACCAAATTAATCAAGACTTATTCCAACAACGGGCACGAAATTAAGATTTTCTATATATATATATAATTAAGAAGCCGAGAAAGACGTTGATCATGGTGAAATGCAATTGGTCTGACAATTGATGTTCCCTGTCATACAAGTCTGTCTGCAACCCATAGACTGCAGTGGAGCGAGCACGAGACAACCAAATTCACAGTTAGTTTGCAATTGACTGCACCGAGTGTGGCAGGGAATATTTGGAAGCTGGCCTTGGACGACGTTATTGGGAGAGATGATGAATATTAGAAGAAGAAGAAGAAGAACCACAGTAATTAAGTCTGAGTTCTTGATGGAGGTAGCCATTAGTGATGGTGTGGAAGTATTCTGATAAGTATCTCTGAATGTTTTGGATTGGTTGTTCTGGAGATGGAAGCTTGGCAATGTGCCTATTTATAGCTAGCTTGCGAAGTGAAAGTCTTGCTTGCAATTAATTTTATTGAAGGGTAGTGAATTAATGTCCTTTGCAATTGAAGATAAATTTACATGCACGTGATGATCATTAGTTTTTAAGATCCATCGGCTGATGAACTCATCTACGGTTTAGTACAATGCTACTTTGATTAGAAATTTTGTTAAAAGTCCTGCACCAAATAATTAAAGATATGGAGTTTAGTATATAATGACTTGACAACCCTCCCCTTAACAGCTAGCTTTTGGGCGTGAGTAAGACCAAACACATTATTTATCATGGTATCAGAATAGGTTTCATGTTTGAACCCGGCCAGATGTTCCGATGTTACAATTTTTGGCTTGGCAACCCTCCCCTTGGAGGTGAGTAAGGTCAAACACATTATTTATCAAATGTCATGCATGTTTGAACCTTTGGGTACACAGTTCTGAGCCCTAGAAAGAAGGTTACACTTCAATACTATTCAAACCACTCTAAAAAGAAAAGAAAAAAAAAAATACTATTCGGCAAACTCGTACTCATAACTAATGCGATACAAAATAGTGCGTTGGGGTTTGGCTAGAAACTAATTGGGACTAACAAAAAGGCTACTAGTGCGATATGAAAATAAAAATAAAATTAATATTATAATATGTAATTCCACAAGATTACATATATATTGGTCCAAAATTAAACACATACAGCTTGAGGTAACTTGATAACCTATAATAAACTCGAGACTAGCTATGGCTAATTCTTTGAAGAAGATAAAAAAGATTCAATTTTAGTGTTCTAAGGAAACTATGTACAAACTATATTTCAATGACCTAGTGGAAGTAGTCATGCCTATGGAGGAGTAAGGAAAATAAATAAATATCCTATATATATATATATATCATCGTCATTTTCAATATCCTTTTTTATACAGATAATGAATTAAACGAAGGGGTGTTGATTCAATTTTTTCCCCTAATTCTTGTGGTTTTCGGACCACCTTCAGTCCTTCCTGAATCTTAACAGTGACAAAGGGATAGAGACTAGTACGATTCCGGTTACCCTCCACAATACATGCAAATTAAATTAAAAATGACATCTGCATAGTACGACACTACTAAAAAATTGTTAATTACCTACGAAATTTGTTTACAGAATTTTTTCGTAGGAAATTTTCAACAGATTATCTACAAATTTCCAACGATTTATTAGTTGATAAAGTCAATATTCTTATCCACTGATTACCTACAAACACTTCCATCGATAAAATTTGCTGACACATTACTTACCAATATTTCGGTCGGTAAACTTTATTGATGGATTACCGACAGATCTCTCCATCAATACATTATAAAATTAAAAAAAAAATTGAAAGTAAAATTTTTCCTACGAATTACATGTCTCAGTCTTTGCATTACAAAAAAATAAAAATAAATAAACAGTGCAATCTAGGCTATAGATTCTATAGGAAAAGTTCTCTCAATAATAAAATAATTTTTTTATATACTGAATTTATGATTATCTACGAAATTAATAATAAAATATTTTTATATATTTAATTTAAAACTTTCGTATAAATTACCAACTGACATTTACGTTGTTAATAAAATAACAAAATAAAGTTTTAAATCGAAAACCATTCAATTAGTTATTATTTAATATGTATTGTTAAATACCTAAATATGACACCAAATTATAACATATAGATTTTTCTTGATATTTTTATAATTATTTTGTAAAATGTTAACTATATAAGTTTCAGTTCATTATATTTTTATTATTTTCTGAAATTAAAATACTAATATTCACGTATCATGTTTTTTACGAAACATTGAAAATATTACAATATATGAAAATATTAATAAATTAATATTAGTATTAAAATATTCATGTATATCATATTTTTTTTAGAGTAGTTATAAAACCACGTTCATTATCCACTACTCCCTCAAATTTCAACTTCTTTACTCAAATATTCATGTATATCATGTTCAACTCCTCCTCATCCGAAACATACATTTATGTTTTTATGGTCTCAAGTCTCAACTCTTCTTCTTCTTCTTTCCAAGCTTCAAATTTCATTTTCTTTCTTCCTTTCTTCCTTATTTTTTTCATTTTCCTTTTCGAAGAGTGAGTGTTTGGTGAATGTCTTTGGTTGAAGTGGTGATCAAAGGAATGCAATCTGGTTTGATTTTGCAAACAAATAGATTTCTGTACAATTTCTTAGTAAGATTTTTTACTTTATCTTTATTATGAATTATTTTGGATAAACTATACGAATGCATATTGAGCATTTATTTCTTTATAAGGATATCTGTTGAGTATTTTGTAATCTTTGTGAGATATATGTTGATATGTTGTGGATTCCATAAGATATTTCTGAGTTTCGTTTAGTTCCAGGATTTTTAACCAATTCCAGATGATCAAGTCAAGAAGATACGAATAATACATATTAAAGGCAAAAAATAAAAAAATATATATAAAATAAAAAATAATAATAATTAAAGGCAAAAAATAAAAATAAAAATATATATAAAAAAAAAATAATAATAATAATACGTTTCTAAGAAAAATCTAATGAATATATCAAAAAATAAATAGAAATTAAAAATATTTTCCATGGATTGTTTACGGAAAATTTATCAACAGATTTCAGTCAAAATTCAGTAGACACATTTTAATAATTTAAAATAAATAATTAAATTTACCTACAAACTTTCTGTCAAAATTCTGTAGATATATTTTAATAATTTAAAATAAATAATTAAATTTACCGATGAATTTTATGTAAATACTCCGTTGGAAATAGTCAATAAGTGACAAAATCAAGACGACATATTTTTGATAGATTACCTACAGTTTTCCAACGGAACTCAGTCGTGGGAAAAAACTGTCGGTAAACTGTAAATAATCCGTAAACATATTTTGCTACGGGCACTTTACCTACAAAGTGTATTTCATAGGTAATCCGTCAATAATCTGTAAATAAATAAAATTTTCTACAAATTATCTACGAATTTATCTATAGGTAATCCTCAAATTTTTTGTAGTGCGATTTATAATGAAAATGCCTATGCAGATGTATGACTAAAGGTTTGTTATGATTTTTACGACAAATATATTTGTCAAAATAAGTATCCATATTTAATCATGATCTCTAGTGGCAAAATCGAACTATAATGACAAGTAGGCACTGTTGTGATAAAAGTTTAAGAAAATATCATTTTTTTGCTCTTTAAAGATGTCCTTGTTTGATTTTGGTCCTGAACTTTTAACATTTATCATATTGCATCTTTTTGATTCCACAATTTCTCAATTTCAGTCATTTTGCTCGAACGTTAAAAAATTGACGGAAAAAGGCACGTGTCACTCATGCGCCACTCACATTTATTCAGGGCGCGTGAGTGACATACGCCTTTTTTCGTCAATTTTTTAAGGTTTGTTAGCTAAATGATTGAAATTGAGAAATGTGGAATCAAAAAGGGTGCAATGTGAGAAAAGTTAAAAGATTAGGACCACAATTGAACAAGGACATCTTTAAAGGACGAAAAATGATATTTTCCCTAAAAGTTTTTTCACAACAGATTCTTTGTTAACAAATTTATTTTTGGTGGATTCAGCACCCTATGGGTATTAGAGCTCATATTAATTAGAAAATCTTAACGAACTTTCACATGCATGGATGTAATGCCAGACAAAAAAAAAAAAAAAGTCGGCTTTGAGTATGTTGAGATTTTTATACATATTCTAAAATTCTGCTTTTTAATAGTTTAAGCAAAAAGAACTCCAATTATTTAAATATGTTGGAATTTGACGTTATGGATAAGTTTATTCTTGGAGGGATACCAAATTCCTTGGTAGGAATCCATAGAATAAAGTTTATAAACTAATAATAAATAAATTGAAAGCAATAAAGATTGGAACTTTGTGGTATGTTATATTCCATATGATATATCAAGATGTTTGTACTTTATATGCAATTAACCGTTGTATATTAAGTTATACATTAAGGATTGCACATTGGTAAGTATAAACATGAGTTTTATTGTTGGATATTTATTTTGAATTTGAAATAAAGTTGATACCAGACAGTTACAATGTTAATTGTATGACATTAAAGGTCTTGTTCATGTGTTGGTAACTGTTACAAAACGTTCCATACGTTTTTGTGAGTTTATTTATGTATTATGGTTGTATTAATTGGGAGGTTATGACCTGCCATAAACAAGACAATTAATAGACATGTATATCATGGTTTGTGCCCTATAAATCTGCAGTTCCAAACCACAGAATATGGGAGAGAAATAGAGAGACAAGTATGTAATTTGTGGTGAATTAGGAAGAGTTAGAAGTCTAGATAGATTTCTGGTTTGGTACTGAAAAATACACTCTGGTACGAAACATACACGCACTGGCACTTGTGAGTTGAGTCAGAAAACATACTTCCACACACATAACACGTTTTCTGAAGTACCAACCAGACACCACACTCTCTCATAAGAGCCCTGGTTAGTAGTCGAAGTGAGATTATCTTGAGATCGTGCGTATCTGTGATTCGAAAATCTCTGGATTGTCTTATCCTGAAAGAAGCTTCGCGACAACCCAACGCACCGGTAGTGGGGCGAATACTTCTTTAAGGCAAGCTGGCTTTTGCCGTCGATTCAATCATATCACACGATAAGTCTCTCGGATTACCGCTTATAGTATTGTTCTGATCATCGTTGTCATGTGACTATACTTTACTGGAACTTACACTATGACAAGTATACAAGATCTATATTCTGGTCTTCCACTGGTATATTGAGCATATATGTTGCTGGTATTTATATCTCAATAGGTATGTTTCAGGCATTCAGCATGTTTCTGGTACTTACGTTTGAAATCACATGTCATCACATGTCTAGTTGTATATCATATGTATATTACGAAATCTGATTATCATCATATTTGATAATCTGGTACTACCATAAAGCTGATTTCCAACAAAATATTTAACAATTCTGTTCTCGTTTGAAATTTTAGATGCAGTGCTTATTCAATACTCGTAACGGCCTAAAATTGAGATGGTCCAACTCCAAATCATAGTCCGGAAACAATAAATGTGGACAACAGTGGGGAAAAACAATAAGAGTTAAATTAAATGACGTTATTAAAGGGTTTTGCCGATAAAACAGCATCTACATCTGCATGAATTGAATCATTTTATTACACAAAACCCCCTAGAACTAATCGAAGCTTATTCGAAATAAGATAAAACATATCGTGAAAGCTCATGATCATGAACTTGATGATCAGATCGAGTGGCAGTTGGTCTGACAGTTGGCGTTCCCAGTAGAGCAATTCCGTATGCAGCCGGAGAACTGGGCCGGAGGGGTTACGAGACATGCATCGTCACACCCTACTAGCAATTGGCTTGCTTGTAAAATTTATTGAAGAGTACGAATGTAGATATTGTGCTTTGGGACTTAGGGCGGCCGGCGTCTTGAAAATTCAAATTGCATTCACTTGATGATGGGGTTTATAAAATTTCCAAACATTAGGGCATATAATTCCTCCTTTAGTGATGTGTTTCCAAACAAATCCTCTCTGAGTATTACTTTTTTTATTTTTTCTATGTTTTATTTATTTGGGTTTGTGTCGGCTCGTAATTACTTATGTATAAAATTTTTTTTAGAGTAAATGTTATGTTTAGTCCCTAAAGTTTTGAATTTATATCATTTTTAATCCCTGAAGTTTCAAAAGTAACAGATAAGTCATTCATATTACTAATCTGTTTCAAGTTATAAGACCCTCAATAACTTTTCTGATAAGAATGTAACCGGAAAATAACTTTTCTGAAGTTTCAAAAGTAACAAATAAGTTCTTAATATTTGTTACTTTTGGAACTTTAGGGACTTATATATATTTACCTTACGTACACTATTGATTTTATGTTTATAAATAATAATTTAATAAATAATATCATTCTAAACGAATATAATATATTTATTATATGAAAGAAAATATAATATAATTTATTATATTTATATAAATTATAATCTACTATATGATTGTATAAATTAATCTTATTACTATATATTTGTATAAACTCTAGACGTTATTTATGTGTAAAAGGTTAATTAAGAATATTAATATTTTAATCAGCTTTTTATCGTGTAACTATATAATCTATAAGCAGGAGTTAATTAGAAGCATGCATGTCTTGGGGTGCTTTTACTTATTTTTAAGCATAAGTGATTTTTTCTAACACTCCAAAACTGCTAAAAACAAATGTTTATCCCATAAGATCTTATTTTTAGAGTTTATAAATATCCCCTTACTAATATAATGCATCAGACACCGAGGAACTTGTTTTTGTAAATACGTCGAAACTTAGGTGCTTAGATGTAAATTTCTATATGACTAAATTATGCTTCAAACTTGTCGGGACTTGGAAGAGAAAGTTATTAAATCATTAGGAAAATGAAATAATATTAGTTATGCTATTGTACGAATTTGGCATTGTTGGAATACACTATCTATGGTATGGTTGACTTACCATACTTAGATCCTAATCAATGTAATTAGAACAGATTTGTAGGGGTTGCATACTTAGGCCTATATATCTCTGTTTTAGCTGTGAATATTGTATCGAAGAATTTCTACAGAAAACACAATGAATACAAGAAAATCTTCTCACAAATACTACGTTCTAACATGGTATCAGAGCAGTGTTAGAACCTTGGGGACTCAGTTTTAATCATCATCGTCCCAAACCAATCCCTACAATAACCTGCAAATCAACCACAATGTCAACCCCAACAGAAATCAATCCAACAAAAACCAATCCAGACTTGCCAATTCAATTGGCCAGTTTGTTGCGAAACAACAACCAAAACCCCACAACACAGAACACTGGAACTGGTTCTGTGGCAAAACGCGAGACGAACGGGAGAGGATTTATGCGCTCAGAGGGCGCCACCAGGATCGATGGTGGTGGCCGCCGTTCATCACCGCGCGACAATAAGAAGAAATTGACCTGCTGTCATTGTGGAAAGCCCAGACACACCACAGAGCAATGTTTCGAGATCATAGGCTATCCGAAATGGTGGGTGGGGCTTCGCAAGAATGGCGACGCAACTCAGACGGGTAAAATTGGGAATCAATGGGTCAACCTCGCCGTCAGTGATGCGGCCATCGGAGGAGAGAGTGGTGCCGCTGCCGGCGTCGTCGGAGGAGACGCTATGACAGCAGCGACAGGCGTTGGTCAAGCGAAAATCGCCAGGGGAATAGGCGGACAGGGGAGCTGCGGCAGATCTCAAGGTAGAGGGTTTGGGGGTAATGACCCAAACCCTAGGTTATCTCCTTATAATATGTCTACTTTGCAAAATGGCCCCCCTATTTGCGATCACCTGCAGATGGGCCCCCAGAATTTTGAACAGTGTGGTCTTCACACCCAAACTAAATCTGAACCAACTACACAGTGGATTTTTTACTGTGGCGCGACGGATTCCATAACTTTCGACCCGTCAGACATTATTGATCCCAAGAAACCGACAAGATCCCACATTTCGACTGCAAGTGGGGAATTTATTTCGGTTGAAAAAGAAGGCCCTGTTTCTATTTCCCCAAATCTTAAACTGAGCAATTGTTTTTATATCCCTTCTTTGTCATGCAAACTGGTGTCATTAA
Source organism: Lantana camara (assembly GCA_037501455.1). NCBI lineage: Eukaryota > Viridiplantae > Streptophyta > Magnoliopsida > Lamiales > Verbenaceae > Lantana > Lantana camara. The sequence goes on along the minus strand of CM074856.1, from coordinate 29,554,639 downwards.
GTCAATTAACGAAGGAATTAAATTGTGTGGCCCTCATATATCCTCATTTTTGCGTGTTGCAGGACATTCATAAGAAAGAGATCATTGGACGTGGTACTGAGCGTGGTGGGTTGTATTATGTTGATGAAGTTGAAAAATAGTCCACAGCTCTTCTTTCACAAGGAACGAGAAACACGCAACTCTGGCTCTGGCATCGGCGGCTTGGCCATCCCTCACTTGGGTATTTAAAAATATTATTTCCTTCCCTTTGTCAGAACAGTCAGTATTTGGACTTGTCATGTCAAACATGTCTTTCTGCTAAGAGTCATCGAACTTCATTCAAGTCGAACAACACTCGAGTTGAGTCTGCTTTTTCATTAATACATTCAGATGTTTGGGGACCGGGCCCGGTGACTAATCAGAATCAGTTTTGATATTTTGTGCTGTTTATTGATGATTTTTCTCGCACGACATGGGCGTATTTTCTGTGAAATAAGTCTAAAGTTTTTGGTACCTTTGTGGCTTTCTTTAATATGGTACAAACACAGTTTGATGAGAAAGTTAAAGTACTTCGATCAGACAATGGACGGGAGTATGTTAACCAGGACATGCACAACTTTTTCCAGAAACAGGGCATTATCCATCAAACCTCTTGCCCAAATACCCCTCAACAGAACGGAGTTTCTGAACGAAAAAATCGGACCATACTTGAGATGACCCGTGCTTTGCTCACTGAAGCAAGTGTCCCAAAACATTTTTGGCCTGAAGCAGTTAGCACCACCGTCTACTTAACCAACAGATTGCCCACCAAAATCCTGGCTCACAAAACCCCCTTGTCCATACTCCAAACCCAAACTACAGTGCCACCACATCTCACTCTACCACCTCGCATCTTTGGGTGTACGGTCTTCACTCATATTCCCAAAGCTGATCGAACCAAGCTGGATACATGTGCAGAAAAATGCGTATTCATGGGGTACGCCCCGAGTCAGAAGGGATATCGGTGTTACAACCCCAGAACTCGACGATTTCTCATTACCATGGACTGCAATTTCGTCGAAACTGAGTATTTCTATGTGTCCCAGCACAGTGATCAGGGGGAGATTCATAGTGACAGATCTCTAAGCTGGTTGAACTATACTGATCTGACTGACTCTACACCACTTGCTCCTGCTTCTGAAGATCTCAGTACCACACCTACACCCAATGACTCTCCTTCGAATGATGTCCAAAATGAGGTAACTGGTCCTTCTCCACTTCTTGTTGTCATTTATGATACATTTGATGTACCAAATGCTCCTAATGCTGTGACCGAGAATGCAGAAACTCACAGGTACAACTTACCACAAAGAAGTACCAGGGGGATGCCCCCGCAAAGGTATTCACCCGATCATACATCCCGATCAGCTAAGTACCCTATGAGAAATATGGTAAGGGGAAGTCTGTTACATGAAGCAAAGGCATTCCTCAGCAGCCTGTACCGAGAGAAAATTCCCAGAACCGTACAGGAAGCTAAACAAAGTGAGGAATGGCAGAGAGCAATGGAAGTCGAAATGGAGGCATTAACAAAAAATGAGACATGGGAGAAATGCGAGTTACCAGGAGGAAAAAGACCGGTTGGCTGCAGGTGGGTCTTTACAATTAAACATAAAGCTGATAGCTCCGTGGAAAGATACAAGGCCCAACTGGTTGCAAAAGGATACACTCAGACGTTAGGGATCGACTATTCTGAGACTTTCTCACCAGTGGCGAAACTTGATACGGTTCGAGTACTGCTGTCTGTTGCAACCAATAAGGATTGGCCACTTCACCAGTTTGATGTGAAAAACGCCTTTCTACATGGGGATTTGAATGAAGAGGTGTACATGGAACCTCCACCAGGATTTACTGAAGAATTTGGCTAGAATGAGGTGTGCAGACTCCGGAAAGCACTGTACGAACTTAAGCAGTCTCCTCGAGCTTGGTTTGGCAGGTTCACCTTGGCTATGCAGCGCCACGGATATGTCCAAAGCCACGCTGATCACACTCTGTTCCTAAAGAAACGAGGAGATTTGATCACGTGCTTGATCATTTATGTCGATGATATGATCATAACAGGCAGCGACGAGGAAGAAATGAAGAATCTCAAGGAAAATTTGTCTAGGGAGTTTGAAATGAAGGATCTCTGAGGGTTAAAGTACTTCTTAGGCATTGAAGTTTTTCAGTCACAGAAGGGAATATTTATTTCTCAGAGGAAATATATCTTGGATCTGTTGGCAGAAACTGGGTTAGTGGATTGCAAACCCGTGGAAACTCCGATACAACTAAACCACAGACTCAAGATAGAAGAAAGTGGGGAAACAACAGACAAGGAACGGTATCAGCGTTTAGTTGGGAAACTGATCTACTTGTCACATACGCGACCTGACATCGCTTATTCCGTAGGCATTGTGAGCCAGTTCATGCACCAGCCGCAGAAAGAACACATGGAAGCAGTCACCCGCATTATCAGGTATCTTAAGGGTACTGTAGGAACGGGGATTATGTTTGGGAGACATAGTCATCTCAACATTGAGCCGTACACTGATGCAGATTGGGCAGGAAATCCGAACGATCGTAGGTCCACATCTGGGTTTATCACACTCGTTGGGGGAAATGTGGTAACCTGGAGAAGCAAAAAGCAAAAGGTTGTAGCACTTTCTAGCGCTGAAGCTGAATTCAGGGGAATAGCAAAAGGGCTCACTGAGCTCATTTGGCTCAGGAAACTGATGGCAGAAATCGGCATGGAGCAAAAAGGCCCGAGTCCTCTGAGGTGTGACAACAGAGCTGCAATCAGCATCTCAGAGAATCCAGTCCAGCATGACAGAACGAAGCAAGTGGAGGTTGACCGACATTTGATTAAGGAAAAATTGAAAGATGGCACTGTCTACATTCCCTTTGTGAGGTCCGAAGATCAGCTAGCAGACATACTCACAAAGGCGGTTACAAGTCAAAGCTTCCAAACGGTATTGTGCAAGCTACAGATTGGAGATTCCATCACTTAGCTTAAGGGGGAGTGTTGGAATACACTATCTATGGTATGGTTGACTTACCATACTTAGATCCTAATCAATGTAATTAGAACAGATTTGTAGGGGTTGCATACTTAGGCCTATATATCTCTGTTTTAGCTGTGAATATTGTATCGAAGAATTTCTACAGAAAACACAATGAATACAAGAAAATCTTCTCACAAATACCACGTTCTAACAGGCATGATTATATATTTCCAAGTCATGCTAGGTCATTGAATATGGTATATACTTGCATTAGAACACAGAATTGAATCCAAGAATTAGGCATGGCTACAGTCTCTAGCTAGTTGATTAAAGATTATCAATTAAGTTGGTTGAAAGGATTCCAAGTGCTCATCAGCATGATATTTTGTATATTTCTAAGTTTGATCGATCATATTTGAATTTATACTGTTAATATACTCTATATATATAGTCGTAACTTGTTCAAATCTGATAAATGATCGGTTTACCATTTCTTGATTGATCTATTCGATTGCACCTTCTCTTTCATTTATAGGTACGAAATGAATTTTAGTTTGGGACGAAATGTACCTTTCTAGGTAGAAATTTTGTCCTCTTTATTTTTTATATTTTAATTTCTGCCTCTTTATGTTCTGATTCCGTCTCTAGCGGGTTACCCATTTGAAATTTTTTTATTTTTGCACTTAATCCTCCAAAAATGGAGGAGACTTGGCCCTTCTAAAATTATAAATCTCACTCTGTACCAATAGGGTGCAATGTGCTAAAAAAATTTATATTTTTAGGGGTGAAGCTCTTTTTTTTTTGTAATTCGATAGAGTCATATATGTCCGAAATTAAAAAATCTCTAGCAGTTAATTGCCACTTAAAAATATTTTTAAATATATAAAAATTCAATAAACATGCGCCATATGACACAGATACAAGAGTACAATCATTTTTAAAAGTTTGTGAATACGAAAACGGTTAACATCATAATATATTATAGGGCACTATACGGCTCTGACACAGTTAAACACGGAAATACAGAAACGACACAATATGAAAAGAGCAATACATAATTCTTTAACATGATATATAGGGCGCTATGCGGCTCTGACACAGTTAAATAATATAATATTAAATTGAAAAATATGAAGCATATAAATGAACATTCATTACCGAAAATAAATAGATTAAAACAATTATAATTAAATAAAAATATGTGTTTTCATGTTAGGTGAATATTAATACTATTTGTATATTATAACCTTCTGGAACAAAAACCAACACATAAATTGAAAATAAATATAAATTAATACAGTTCATATCTTTTAATAAATTTATATAAATTCTTTTTTTTCCTTTAAAGTTTATAATCCTAAAGTTTTAGAATAAATGAAAAAATAAGTTATTTGAATTTCTATTATATTAAATTAAGCTACAGATGCATATATGACCTCTTTAACTCTAAAAAAAAAAAAATTTTCATCATTCTCACAACGTGTTATTTTTTCTTAACTTCTTTTTTATTCTCTTACCCCACTCTAATCTTTTTCTATTATATATTTTTCTTCTTTTCTCATATTTTTTTAATGTTTATTTATTTTTTTTTTGTTACTGTAATATTATCTTATTTTATGTATTAATTTATCATAAATCTTAATTATATAAAAGATAATCATACAATAAAAAGTTATTTTAAGATTTTAATTAAATATATATTTAAATAATAATTACTTTTTTTATTTGCACACGCATAGAATGTACATGAGTTATTAGTATCGGAATTATGTTTGTATGTCGGTTTCATGTCTCTAGTGACATGACATGTACCCACTGAGCCATGTGGACAAACACTCATTGGACACGTGGAAGCAAATATCTGCTCAATACAAGATTGTCTCGACCCAGACCTCGAGATGCCCCATATTTATCTTCTTCGGTACGTGGCCTTAGGTTGACAAGACAAGATCGGTCATACAAGCTCGACCTTTCATCTCCGACTACTTCCACCCATGCGGCCACTAGTGGTTCCCTGATGAAGTGGTTGACCACGCATTAAATGCATCCTTGTAGTGGGGCAGTTGTCAACTTGAGACGCTCATAGGTCGTCCGAGTTCATTACTACCCCACTTAGTATAAATACTTCTCATTTATACCACAGGTAACTAACTCTCATAACTGCCAACTACCTCATTTATTACTCCCTCTATCAACCTCAATCATCCGATCACTGACTTGAGATTCGGTGTGCTAACCCGGATAACATCCCTCCCGGTCCCGATTTGGCCTCGAGCTTATGTTTCCCCTTCTTTCTTCTAGATTCTCGAGCTAAAGCAGATTCCCCTCTCAGCAAATTCTAAGTGGCCGAGTTGATTGATCATCGAGCTCCCTTTCACTCTCCTCGGTCTGACCCCGACGTTTGCCATCTACATCTTCCTGAATAGATCAAGCCTCCCTGCCCTCTGCCGTCTTGAAATTCTTCTCGGCCTTAGATAGGTTCTCGATAACTTTCACCAAATTCTTGTCGAGCTCCTCCTTCTCTTTTTATGCCCCTTTCAGCTTTTTATCCTTCTTCCCGAGCTCTAGTTTCATCCTATCGACCGCCTTCTCGAGTTGGGCCCTCGCGGTTCTATGAACATAGCTTCTTTGAGATATATGGAAAAAATCTTGGATCTAATACGAAAATAAGACATATATCAGAATTATGCACAAGAAGAAGTAACAAGGAAGGCAATAACAAATTTTCCTTATCGAGATGTCCTTCTGAACCCCCTTGACCCTCGATCTCATCATCGGAGTAATTCCACCTTTCTTGGTGATCAATCTCCGTTTGAATCTATACGAGGCCCCAATTGCTTTATAATCCCGCGGGCCGAGCCAACCCTTCTCGATTGTCCATTGTCGTTGAGGCTATTTAAACCACAAGGAAAGTGAGGCTCGATCAGAGGAGGATAATCGAAGAAGGTAATGATGTCGGATGCTCTAGCCTTCCAGGGTTCAACTTCGGCAGGTCTTTTGTTGAGAGGAGGTGGCATTCGAACTCCGGCCAGTGTGTTGGCCACATTCAGGGGAAAAACCACTCCTCGAGCGGGAGTTGGTGGCCACGACACATTAGTTGCCGACCCAGAGGTCTTAGTGTGACACCCTGATATTTGGAAAAGTAAGATAAAGATAAATTAGGAAAAGTATCACATCATAACATGCATACATATTATTTGGCATATTAACTGTGCAATTTATTTTTTAAAATTTATAATGTTACTTGATCCGATTATATTTATGAAATAATTACATATCTCTCTAACAATAAAATTGATGGGTAGTTTTAAATTATGTAAATACTAATTCTGAATAGACCCAAATATTTACATTATAATGAACAAGCTTGCAATTCAAATATTTTAATAACTTTAGATGATCATGTTTATGTATTTCGAAAATTTAAGATTTAACCTTAATTTCTCCTAACAATCTGATGATTATTACATCCTGAGAATAAAATAAAAATAAAGGGGAGGCTACGGAATTCATTAAAGGTGATTATTTCATGTATGTGAATAAATTGAGATTGAAAATTAACAACTCCTAAAAGCCCTACCTTCATTTAATTATTCAAGAATAGTTGTATGATGTGCAAGTACTTGCAGCATATATATGGGAGAATTACATATAGATCGATGAGGTTTGACCTAATTACAAAACGGTCCACGTAACTTAGAAAATTATATACAAGTCCCTGATGTTCGGTCCAATTACTAGCCGGTCCCTATTCTTTTAAATATTACACTGTAGTCTCTGAAGGTTTGTTCATTTTTGTATACTTTTAGGGACGATTTTGTATTTTTGATCATACATTATATGTAACACTCACAAAACCTTCAGGGACACAAGTGTACTTTTACAAAATTCGTTAATGGACCTCACACAAAACAAGAAATATAGGGACTACAGTATAATATTTAAAAGAAAATGGACCGGCTTGTAACTGGGCTAATTATCAGGGACCTGTATGTAATTTTTAAAGCTATGTGGACCGCTCTGTAATTAGGTCAAACCTTAGGGACCTGTATGTAATTCTCCCTATATTTTATTATATATGTCATGAAAAGATTATTTTCTTCCTTAACCCTAAAGTTAGGAACACATCTATTATTTTATTAAACAACTACCACTAACTTGTTTCATGTTAAGCCACGTCAATTTAGGCATGAATCAGCATACTTGAGAAACAAATATAATTCAAGTATCTTTACCTTTTCATTCATTTTAACTTTTCCTTTCATTTTGGGACAGACAAGAAGGTACGATTTCTTCTATGATTTTCCAATAGAATTGTTAGCAAATGAAATTGTTTAGTGATTCCTCTTATTTCCTAATTGGGTAGTGATTAGGTACTGAATATTTTCCTAATTCTTATAATAATTATTTTTAATCTCAAGTACACCCCAAGCTCATCAATTGACTGTACACAAAAGTCTTGAAGCACGTCCATGTATCTATATATATGAATCACAATAAGATATTAGGTTTAAATAATTATTTGGTTTAATTAATTTTATCATTGAAATTATGTATTTGTATTTCACATATTAATAATAGTGGATTTAGATCTAATAGTACTAAAAAAAAATGTTCTTCATATCTGAATATCAACTAATTGATGATTGCGTAGATTAGCCCTTAATTATAATTTAATTAGAGTTTGTAATTACTTGATTTAAGCCCTAAATTTGACTATTCACATTAAACAAAGCTTTTATAATATTAATGTGTGCCTAGTGTGACCTTGTATTTTAATTGAATGGTTGATGATTTTAATTTAAAAGCAATGATACAATCTGTTGTTGTTGCCATGCTATAAAAGATAAAAGTGGACTCAATTATTTACTAATTCCATATTAGGTGATTTATAATAATGAACAACACACCTTGTTATGCTGAGATTTAAGAGCAGAGTGTCATGAATGTAGTATTTGACTGATTATATCTAACAAGCATTTCGTGACATTCAAAGAAGTTAGATATTGTAAATTATAAGAAAGAAAATGTCAATCATAACCGCAAGCTGTAGTATAAAATAAAATACTCCTGTACTCCTTTTTTTTATAAGAGAGGTCCGAAATTTTGATTTAGGTGATTGTTTTGCAATTTTGTTGATTGAGTGCGTATGTATATGTATTGTGTAACTGTGATTAAAACTTATTTATTTTATTGATAGTGTTAGGTCACACTAGGATTTTTAGATTTAACACTTTTTGATCTAGAGTGGTGTTTGATCTTTTGTCAGGCGAACTAGGACCAGCTGCGAATCAGTACGGTGAGGAAATTTTATCTTTAAAACTGAAATACGTATATCTATATTATTATACCAACCTTCGTAAGATCTTTATTTGATGATTTTGATTTTATTCCCTTCATGTTATACTTATGCATGTAAATAACTGATTATTAATTATTAGTTTTAAGACAAACGATTTTGTTAGTTAAAAAAAAAATGATTTCTTATCTATAAGTATTGCATCAAATTCTTCGTTTTGTTTGAAAATAATCTATGGTTCTTTTTAATGAGCTATTTGTTTTGTTACTGTTTGATTGCACTCGTGGGGACACGCATGGGGTAGTTCTGAGCCACGGGGTTACTCTCAAAATCAGACCGGTTGGGCGGTATCGGGCCGCGGTTGTAGCTGTGCGAGGTAACGCCCATATGTTGACGCTACCATTCGGAGATGGTCTCGAGTGGCTAGCCGAAGAGATGATCTCATGGGCATGTGGGACTTTCGACCTCTATTAGTTGGGGGATACCCCGACTCTGGTGTTTGGAATTATTTTATGATTTTGGTTTTAGGCGAAAAGGGGAGAAATCATTCATAACTCGTTCATATGCATGTATATCCTATATATAAACTGTTCCTTGCCTACGTATACATCTATTATGATTTTGTTATGGGTTAATCTTTCTTTGCACCCCAACCTTTGGGGTGTATTGCACTTTAGTACCCAACCTTTGAAACGTTGCACTTTGGTACCCAACCTTTGAATTTTATTGCACTTTAGTACCCCGACCAATGAGGAAATGCCACGCGGTACCAACCATGGGGGTACACGTCTGCACTTGGGTACTAAAGTGCAACAAAATTCAAAGGTTGGGTACCAAAGTGCAACGTTTCAAAGGTTGGGTACTAAAGTGCAATACACCCCAAAGGTTGGGATGCAAAGAAAGATTAACCCTTTTGTTATTATGTAATGTTCTGCATTCTTCCGCCTACCTCACTAAGTCAGTTTGACTTACTCCTCTCTTTTAACTTGTATTTTAGATATTTTTTAGCGAGACCAGGAGATAGGTGAGCAGCACTTGGATTAGAGTCGTTAGAGTTGTCTTGCTTGCCGTTTTGTCGTTGATATACAACGCCCACCTCGGGGAATGTATATATTTATGTGGTTTGTAAGGTGAAGCCCCGCATAAGGGCGAAAGCGTTGACTTTTGTTTCGTACTTGTTTTGTCGTCGTCTTTCTTGGGGTCGGTATGTAAGTTCAGTTATTTCGTTTTGGTTTGGACTCTCATTTTAGGACCATTACCTTTATTTTACGTTATGTTACCATTTTCGTTGTTGTTATTTTGCTTTGGTGTTCACTTTGAGTTGTTACTCTAGATTACCCTAGTTTTGTTTTGCGCTTATGCGGCTGAATCAGGGTAAGCGCTTAGTAAACCCTAACTAAGCCGTGCGGGCGGCACTCCGCAGGACCCTCTAGGTCTGGGGATCCCATTGGGGTGTCGCACTTAGAAACCAGAGTTTTTTCAACCTTCTTTTGCTTGGAGGAAAAGCCTTTGACCGCAGGGTTTGATGAATGATGGTGGTGTCCCTTCTTTTGTTTCTTAGAGTGGGGGGCTTCACCACCAATCCCCTACTTGTCGTTTGATCCCCTCTTCTGGGGGGCTTCAGGAGTTCTCCTCTCGAGAACTACAAGGACAACATCCTGGATTGCCTTCCTAGAAGCCTCGATCTCTTCCTCAGTTTGACCCACTATGCCATGTGGTTAAACACTTATTGGACACTTGGAAGTAAAGATCTGCTCAATATATGATTGCCTCGACACAGACCTCGAGATGCGCATATTTACCTTTTTCGGTACGTGGCCTTAGGTCGACAGGACAAGATCGGTCATACAAGCTCGACCTTTCATCTCCGACCGCTTCCACCCACGTGGCTACTAGTGCTTCCTTGATAAAGTGGCCGACCATGCATTAAATTCATCCTTATAGTAGGGTAGCTATCTGTAACACCCTAACCCCCAGGACACTACATCCCCCGCACTATAGCCCGATCCATATACGAAACGGACAATCCGTACATAAACCGAACATATAGCGAACGGGTGACAATCAAGAAATAGACGAGCTAGGCGGGACATTCCCCAATATAAACAACCAAGACATGCAATCAAAAGTGGAAGCATTAAACCGCTCATACAGATAGGTACCATATTTACCAAAATATATGTATATAGTAGGTACCAACACTATCAATACATTATCATCTCCTAATTCATATACATGTCCAAGTGTATCCCAAAATGTAATAGCAATGATCATAACATGATATTCCAAAAGTGCTATACATGGAAGATAGATGCTAGACTCGGTGAAATGCAAGACCTGACTCGACTCCCCCCTAGCACGACCGAGTACCTGAAAAGTGAAGTATCAGTCTACCGAAGACTGAGTGAGGGGCAATAAATATATGTAACACATGTCACATGCAAGTCATAGCCTCGGGTGAAGACTTAGAAATGAAATAAATATAAAGTTCAATAATAGATTGCTCTTTGCCCGAGACTACAACTATCAAGTTTAACTTGTTAACTTGTCATTTTCATGAAATACGTGGCCCGGCGAGTAAGGGCAATTCTCCAACCTTTACACTAATCGTGAACAATACGTGTTTGCATGAATGATTTAATACGTGATCATGCATTTCATTTAGTGCTCAAGTAGTCATAATCATGAGTAAAACATGTAATAACCCGAGGACAATCCGTGGTGCCGGATCCGTCCCCAGTCTCCTTCTTCCTCCGGGTGATAGTGGGTTTGCAAGACCCAACTATCCACGACATGGTGTACGTCAGGAACATGACTCCCACGCACGGAACTCCTTCCACCACCAATCTCCTAGTGGCTTCGGGGGTGATCCCAATGAGGTGAGGATAGTTCAAGAGTTACCCGTCAGCCCTTGCTTTCCCGGTTGGCTCAAGACACTACCCTCGGGCCCAAGTGTAATCATGGTACTCGCCAAAACATGCTTGAATCATGAACAATTATGGCTTGCTTGCTTGAAAGTGTTTATATTTTGGAAAGCATTTATAGATATAATAGGTTTTGGCCGAAAACATCACATAAGGGTTATAAAGGTTCTATATACCTAGAACAAAACCTCATCTGTACAACAAAATATGACAAGGATATACTCTAGTGAGCCTGCTCCTCGTCCACGGCCTCGTGATCTGTGCAAACACGACGTGTATACGTAAGACTTGACTCCAAATGGACCAAATAGGACGAACGACGAAAATGCAACGAGATGACGAGCAATATGAAATGTGGCATGAAAATATCTAGTTTTAGCATGAATTCAATCATATAATAGCAATTTTGGGATCAAAGAAGTGATCGGGTAAAAATCCCAAAATCGGAATTTTATGCAGTAGCTTTTGCTCTGCCAGACGGCTGGGAACGGTCGTTCCGGCTTCCCTTTGAAAATGGGAAGGGTCGTTCCCATGCCTTCCGAGAACGTGCCAGCGTTTTTAATTTTAAAAATGAGCCTTTGCTGGGAACGGCCCTTCCGACACGCAGGCCAAAATGGGAACGGTCGTCCCCAGTCTCGCTGGCCGCCCTGACTCAGAAGCCTGGGAACGACCGTTCCCAAAATGCACTAAGGCGGGAAGGGCCGTTCCCAGTTTCTGCAAATTGAAAAACAGGGCAGTAGCTACGACACAACAACAAAGCTTCCGAAACTCCAAGTTTGATCAATAAAAGCAAGGATTTCTGGTAATATACATGCATACATATTCAAGATATGATAATATACTACTTAAACACATAAATCATGAAAAATCATCAAGAATTCAAGTCTCCAAATTCAAGCTCATCTCATCATATAATTCCATATTTTGCAAGAATTCATGCCATAAATCATGTTATAATCATGTATTCATATATCAAACAACCAATAATCCACATACTCCATGATTTCTCAAACCCTAGCTATCATACATTTGATCAAGAATCATCAAACCATGCACACACCCACCTTTGAATGAAAAGAAATGAAGAAAGGAGATGAAGGTGATTATCAAGCTTCAAAGCTTGGAAATTTTCTTGAAATCTTGGATGATTTGATGAAATCTCTTCTTTCTTGCTTGGAGCTTATGGTTCGGTGGAAAAATGATGCAAATACCGATGGAGTTTTGATGAAAAATGGAGCAAGGAAGCTTGGAGATGTATATTACGTGATTCATCCAATTTTGAAAAATGTGAAAGGCTCAATTTGCAATTCAATCCCTCAAGAGTTTAAATCATGCAATCAAGTATGCTTTGTTTGGTAATTGATCAATTGAATCCATGAGAAAGCTATGCAATTTGGTCCCTATATTTTAGAAAAATAAGCAAGTAGGGACAATTCGATAATTAAATCACTCTCGGTATATATTTCACGTAACAAATATTTTTCCATGACATGAAATAATTTTTCCAATGATATGATTTCACATAATTCACATAATAATATGTCATGAATTTTATAAAATATTGATGTCACGTAGGAAAAATAATAAATTAAAGAATTAAAATAAATTCCTACGCTCACAAACTCACACGTGGCGTCCGTACCTGTTCACCCGGAACCGGGGCGTTACACTATCAGCCTTGAGATGCTCACACATCGTCCAAGTTCATCACTACCCCACTTAGTATAAATACTTCTCATTTATACCATAGGTAACTAACTCTATCAACCTCAATCATCCGATCACTGACTTGAGTATTGAAGTACCAACCCGGGTAACACCCCTACCCATCCCGAATTACCTCGAGCTTATGTTTCCTCTTCTCTCTTTCAGATTCTCGAGCTAACATAGATTCCTCTCTCAACAAATTCTAAGTGGCCGAGCTGATTGATCATCAAGCTACAGGTGCAGAAAATCGACTCGATCACTTAGTATGAAAGATTTTTTTCTGAAGAATTTTTTTGCCATGCCTAACCGTATGTCCGAACACACCATCAAAATTTGAGTGTACATGCATTAAAAGATGATATAGATGCAAGATGCAATTGCTTTTAAAATTTTTAGAGTATAATTTGGTCATTTATAATTGATATGAAACTATTTTTATTTAATAAAAGAATATAAATTGAGTTAATTGATTTTGTAAAATAATGATAAATGCAAAATAATGTATCCTTTAGGAGCTAAATAAAAAAGAAAGGTGAAGTGCAAGGTATGTTGGCTAGCCCCTGTAAAGTTGTAAGGAAACATTTCGAAGCATGTATTTGTTCGGGATTTTCTCGAAAGTTTTAATTAAAACTCTATGTATTGCAAGTGTACACATGAAAATTGTAGCATATAAGTGTCGATCCCATAGAGACGGAGGAAACCAACCAATCGCATCGTATTTTCATTAATCTATGGACCGAATCAATCATTCAAGAGGTGTTCTAACTAGCATGCACAACTAAGCAAATTAATCGAATTAAATCAACAATGATGAGAAATGGGGAATCATGAGTTCATGGAAATTGATAGCAATGCAAGAATCAATGGATGTCAGATTTTCACAATTATCAACACAAAAATAAGTACAAGTCTTTCTCAAGATCAAGCACAAATGCCAGGTTAGTTCTCATTGCCTATTCTCATGATCCAATGTCTCTCTAACCAAGTTAGTAGCCTAAGATGATTGTAATTAATAAGCAGCGGCTTTGACATACACCAATTAATTACCAATTGCATAGAGTCAAGTTAAATTTCTTTACCCTCGAAACCCTATGTGCTACAAAATTCATTCCAACTCTATTAGCATCTTTCGATTATCAAATAAACTTGACAAAAATTAATTTACAATTATTTTTAAAAAAGTATCAAATATTAGAATTTAATCAAATATTAGAATTCAGTTAAAAGATATGTTTACTAGATCATGGTTGTCCTACAGCTAATTAGAGCCTAATTAATGGACTGCATTGGTCAGACATTATTATTTTAGTTAGTTCAAAAATGGTTTTGTGATACCACATAGATTATAAAATGGGCTAATCACAGAAACCCCCCCATCCTTTGGGGGTTTTGGCACTTTCCCCCCTGTCCTTTCATTTTTGGCATTAAATCCCCTAACCTTTGAAAAATATCACACTTAACCCCTTGTAACAAACTTTAACAAAGCAAATCTATACAAAGTTGATCTCAAATGTGTAGATATTATATATCAAATCGAAGCTCTCGACGCAAGGAACACAACAATGGTCTCGAAATCAAAATCCGACAACCGACGAAGTAGAAATCATCGGTTAAATATGACGCACGCCGAACGAAGCTTTTGGCGGCCAATAGGTTTAGCTGGGGTATGGGCTTTGTTCTCCTTGGAGAGACGAACACGATAGCGGTGGTCTTGAAGCTTGGGTTGCTATGACGGAGGAGAAATCGATGATCAAATTTTTTTGAAGGGATTAAGTGTAATATTTTTCAAAGGTTAAGGAGTTTAATGCCAAAAATAAAAGTATAGGGGGGAAAGTGCTAAAACCCCCAAAGGATGGGGGGGTTTCTGTGATTAGCCCTTATAAAATCTTAGTTAACTACTTAACTATATATATCGCGCGCCTCATTTCCATTAATTAACAAAGTTCGTCAACTTTAGTGATGCATTATGAATACAAATCGAGCCTGATGAGCGGATTCAACAAAAGTTCGGGCTTGGGTTCAAATAATTCGAATCCGAGCTGAATCGTGGTTTAATTTGAGTGTTATTCAAATCTAGTCTTTCTTATTTTTGGGTTCAATCCAGCTCGAGTCTTTATATTTAAATATAAAATTATTATTATTATGGGCAAACTAATTAGAAGGACCGTATAGTTTCAAAACTTATTCTATAATTTTGATAGCTATTTTCATGGGCAACTGGAATATGCTATCAATTTTGAATTTAGCTAACCGTATTCAGAATAATTAAAATTTGAATGGATTGAGTTTGTATGCATACAAGTTTCTAAAAATTTCTTTGGAGTATTGATTAATTCTCAATGACCGAAAATATGGTAGCAGATGTGTATACATTTTGAGCATATGCTACTTTGTGTACATTAATGCTATGTGTGTTCTCATTAGTGGATAGCATTAATTCTTGGAAGTTGACCTTTGGTACAACGATCGTGTTGTATCTTGTAAATCTGATTTTGTGTCTTTCTATATTGAATTATTTTTCAAAATTCTAAATTTAGTGAACTTTGGTAGTGATCTAATTATCCAACTTGTATTATTAAATTCTTGTACATTGGCGATTGGTACCGACCGATAATGAAAATACTACCCCATTCTTTTTTTTTTTGGGTCAAGTACTACCCCATTCTATTCTAACAATAATAATAGTTTAACACCTAGTTTGGTTTCTAGTCTTGGTATAAAAAAAATGAGTTTTTTGCTTGGATACCCCCTGTGTTATGCCTAATTAGTACTCCGAACCCTGTAATTTGAAAATTTTCAAAGAGAACCCTGTGATTATATAAATTAGCACTGAAAACCCTGTGATTGTATTAAAGTTAGCACTCAAAACCCTACAACCACGGCTGCAGGGTTTAAAATTCTAATTGAGTGCTAATTTATTACAATCACAAGGTTCGTTTTGAGAATTTTCAAATTACAGGGTTCTGAGTGCTAATTAGGTATATCACAGGGTTTTTGGTACAATAAACTCAAAAAAAAATACATTAACCTGCTCTTTTGACTCTTCCAAGTCCCATATCAATTAAAAAGGAAAAATGCAATTCTAGTATCATAGGTTATAAAAATGTGAATATGTGCTGTCCCAAGAACAGCAAAACTCTAGATGAAGAGGAGAATCAAAGGTAGTGGCTGACGAACGAGTTTCTAAAGATGATTTAGTTGTGACTTATTACTTTAACCGGTTATCGAGACAAACATCTCCAAACAAACAGATTACTTAACGATAACCGATAAATATTTTCGCATGTGAACGTCTCATTGGGGTGGTTAGGGAAGTAAGTAATACTCCTCTTTAAAAAGGAAAAACTGCCGCGGCCGGCGGGGATGGAAGATATATTGTGAATGTAACTGTAGACGGATAAAAAACTTTAGATTATTAATTTAATTTGCTATTTTATATTTTAAAATTATACTAAATTTAATTTCAAAATTAAATATTTGAATTTAAATTGATAGTACAATGTTTATTTTATCAACAAATCAAGTGATGACACGTGTCAAAGTGATGTGTCTCGACCAATCAAATCAAGTCTTGCAGTCAAAGAAAGCCAAGTCAAATCATATGGCGACATGTGGCGTATTGCATCACACCGACCAATCAAATTCAAGTCTTATTTGATATTATCCCTTTGAAAATAAAAATAAAGAGATAATTATTAAATAAACTTTGACTTGAGGCACAAGTCTTGAATCCTACACCTGTATAAAGGGTCATGTGTAACAGAGAACACGAATTCAGAAAGGCTAAAAACCTCTCTACGAATTCAAGAAAGGCTAAAAACCTTTCTACAAGTCCAAGAAGAAGGCTAAAAACCTTTCTTCCCCGAAGCTACCAAATCAAGGCGTTTGATCCGCTATCAAGGCGTTATACTGGCGAATCGGCGTTATATTCAAGCTAAATCCACGGAGTTACCGACTAGTTCAAAGGCGTTCTTGGCGGAATTCTCCAAAATTCGGCGTTTGATTGGTAAATAAGTCGAAAGACCTACGAATTAACGTTATTCAAGTTCAAATCCCTCAAAATCCAGTGTTTGATTCGTAAATAAGTCGAAGGACCTACGAATTAACATTATTGAAGTTAAATTTCAAGTTGAAGAAGATCAAACCACCAAATCCATCAAGGAGCGTTTGAAGATTCAACAACTTTAAGTTCAAAGGAAGAATCAGAGGATCAAGCAGAAGATTGAAGACCCACTTTTACTTGAATTATCAAATAATTTGTATTATCTATTCGGTATTGACTAAAAATCAATAAACCCGAATTTTTAGTGCAAACAGTACCTATTTATTATATATTTACCATGGAGTGTAATGAAAATTATATGATTTTGAAATTGAATAAAAGAACTTCCATTAATATTGTCGAGGCCATCATGATATGGGCTGCACCTGACATTAATTGAGCCATCACTGGGTTGAGTAACCTTGATAAACAGTGAGGTCCAAGATTAAAGCAAGGCTTGGGCCTCCACTTAATGGGGGCACTTCACTTTTATTATGTAATATTAAAACCCACTCATGTTTGGGCCCATAAAAAGAGCAAATCGGAGGATGCCAGTTGAACTGTTTGGTACCATGCATTCATTATAAATAACAACTCATTTAGAAAAGCTGACCTACTTAAGCTTTCTTTTTTTTCTTTTTTCCTTTTTTTTTTTGTGGAGGGAAGAGGTTTTTACCGAAACCCTCTCCTCATATATAGCCAAACGAACCGGGAAAAAATACAAGATTGCATGATCCAAGGATCAGTCGTACTACAGTGGCACGAATGCCACGAAAAACAGAAATAACAAGAAACAACGCGTGGGAACTAAGCCAAAACACATTGATATAATCGATTCTCCTGCCATGGCAAGCATCAATATTCTTGTAAGTGTTGAGCCACCGAAAACAACCCCTCATATTAAGCGCACAATTCGGACTCTTCGTTGGCCTCCTCAGGAGGCGCCCAGACATCCGGGCAAGGGCGACAAGCATTAGGGAAATACTCGTCTGGCAACGGAGAGACGCATACGTACCGCTAACGTCCTCAGGGCTCTGAAAATACAAATTAGGTTTGTGATTGGCCAAGAAATGAATACGCGCGACCGTCAATTCCAATAGTACAAGCTTCCCAACGCCAATGACCAGATCTTTTATGTCTTCTTCCAACAGCTATCCTGACCTGATTAACAAAAATAAAGCAGCCCCTTCCCAGGCCAAGATCAAATGTATAATAGTTCCAAGTAACTAGATAAAATTGGAAGATGAAGTTACCATATTGACCGAAGCCTTTCTTCCATATTTGCATATGAATATTGGTTTCACTATGTTCCTGCAAACAATTAGTCAACTCTGCCTCTCCCTCTCGGTTAGTGACAATGCAAAGTCCCATATCACACAAAATATAATCCCCACCAGAAAGAGCCAAAATCAAAATTTTATTACCAGTACCAAGCGCAAGATCACCTCCAAGCTTTGTATGAGTTGATCATCATGAACGAAAACGGATGTTAGGGATATTCCACTTATCCATTCTTATTATACCTTTTAAGATTCCTTCCATCAGTGAGGCTGGAAAAGTCCACGAGTGTTGTTCTTATGCCCCCCAAGTGGCTAAATAGTCTGCCTCCTTGTTTCCTTCTCTATAGATGTGCGAGATGTGGGAATTCATCCTCTTTACCCATCTCTTAAACTCCATGACAGATCTCTGGGTATCCAAGTGTCCCGATATCCCTCTTTTGATGATATCTATCGTTGCCTCCGCATCAACCTCGATCCACAGGTTTGAACACCCCAATTCCATCGCTTTCTTAGCTCCAAGTGCCATCGCACGTAACTTCGCTTCGATGTTTGTAGCATGACCTATCCCCGAGCTAAAGACAAACATAACGACTTCATTTGAGTCTCTGAGAACACCCCCTATCCCAGCTGGACTCGGGTTCCCTCGGGATGTTCCGTCAGTGTTCAATTTAATCCAATCCAGGGGTGGTGTTAGCCATCGTACCACCACTGGCATCTTTAGGCGCTTTTCCTGAAGCCTACATCCGAATCTCCTAGCCGTGTGAATGTCGCCTCGCCACCATTCCATGTACAATTGCCCCGTTTTATTAAGAAGAAAAACATAATTTTTAACACGGGTTATAATATTAAAATGAGAATAGCGACTTCCTTGATGTTTGTATCGGTTTCTCTCCAACCATGAGAACCACAGAATGAGGATCGGAATGATGATCCTGATATGTTTTGAAGCGCTGAAAGGGAAGGAATTTATCCACAGCTGTAGCACGTTCCCTGGGACAGCCTCTGTACTCTGATCAATGCCAAAGATCCCACAAAAATGATCCCACACCATTTTCATTTTGTCATTCAGGAAGAAAACATGTGCCTCGATTTCCCTGTTGTAGCAACAAACGCATTTGGAAGGGACAACAATCCCTTTCCTTTCAAGGCGGTCGCCTAATGGGAGCCACTCCATTAGCAATCTCAGCATGAATATTTGTATCATAGGCGTAAGCTTGACACTCCATAAAGCTCTTAGGATTACAGATTTCGGTTTTCGTTTCCGAATCATCTCATAAGCAGACTTAAGAGTAAAGATCCCTTTCACCTCTAAGGTCCAGATTGGTTTGTCCGTATCGCCGAGTACGATAGGAATCTCTGCAATCTCCTTGGCTAATCGCGGCCCTACAAATGCACCAGCTATCATTAACCCAAAAGAAATTGACCTGTAAATCCTCATTGAGCTCATTCATGATGTCGATGATTCTTTTACCATCAAACCACTTATCAACTGAGAAAGAAGCCGAACCCTTAGATAAAGCCTAGGTGATGTTCTGTTCGGTTTTCTCCCTTGCTGCACACAGCCGCTTCCACCCTGGAGAGCTATACCTCTGATTAAGTGCTTGGAGAGGGTGCATTTGATCGCAATATCTATCTCTAATGAATCTAGACCATAGTGAATCTGAAGTCCTGATCTTCCACCACAGCTTGTAAGAAAAGGTTTCCACTACGTCTTCTAGATTTCAAACTCCAATCCCCCCCTCATCTGTGGGATACGTCATTCTTTCCCAAGCGGCCCAATGTATGGTCTTTGTTTCCGATTTGCTTCCCCAAAAATACCTGTTGAAAATCCGATGGATTCGCTGGATAACTGACTTAGGGGGCTCCAAAATTTGAAGTAAATACGCCGGAATCGCATATAAGACTGATTTGATAATCTGGAGATGTCCCCCATAAGAGAGGTTCTTATTTTCCCACCTGATCAGCTTGTTGTGAAGCTTATTAATTAAACTTTCGAACAGAGCAACTTTTATTCTTCCTTTGAAAAAAGGAGCTCCAAGGTATGTTATCGGCAAGTATTCTCTCTTATAGCCTAAAAGTCCTCTCACCACCTCCGCTGTCGAATCTACTTGAGTTCTCACTATATACGAGCTTTTCTCCACATTAATTTTCTACCCTAAAGACTTTTGAAAGGTGTCAAGTATGTCACTAACATTGATGATGGAGCTGATCCGACTGTTCGCGAAGATGATAGTAACATCTGCATAAGAGAGGTGGGTGACAGCTATGTTTTTTAGTCCTCTATACTTACACGAATTGTCGATTGTAGCCAACCTATTCAAGAGACAAGACAAGAGATCAGACGCAATGACAAAAAACGAGGGTGAGAGTGGGTCACCTTGTCGCAATCCCCTCGTAGAGTGAAAGAATCCAACGGAGACCCCATTTATAAGCACCAAAAACCAACAGTTATCAATACATCGTCTGATCATGTCAATCCAGTCCTCTAGGAAACCCTTTTTGCGTAGCATTCCAAGCAAGAAAGCCCAATCAACCCTATCATAAGCTTTTTCCATATCTAGCTTCAAAATAACATTCTTAACCCGTCCTCTATTGTCCAGGCCATGAGCCATTTCCTGGGCAAGCAGAATATTGTCGCTGATATTTCGTCCCCGTATAAGCCACTCTAATTTGGAGAGATCACTTTAGGTAACAAATCAGCCAATCTCGAATTAAGGAGCTTAGTAATGATTTTGTTGTCGATGTTGCATAGGCTAATAGGCCGAAAGTGCTTCCAGTGCACCGGATTTTCTACTTTGGGAATGAGGACGACCGTCGTCGAAGTGTACGCCTTAGGTAGAGGCGATCCATTAAAGAAATCCAAGACTGCCTCGAAGATATCTTCAGCGATTATATCCCAGAAAGCCAGGTAGAAACGAGCACCAAACCCGTTCGGGCCTACAGCACTCGAAGGACTTATCGAGAAGATCGAGTTCTTGACTTTTTGGAGAGATGGCATTCTGCACAGATTATCTTTATCCTTCACACTTAATGTTGAATGGATGCAGTCCATTCTCGAGTTGTAAGAAGCCGTGCTGGGTTCCATTTTGAGCAAGTTTTCCAAAAATTCAATCGCAGATTTGATAATGTGGGTCTGATCTTTTATAGTGCGATCACCATATTTTATCGAATTTATGGCATGCCAGAATCTTTTCTTCTTGACCAAGGAGTGGAAATATCTTGTATTTCTCTCCCTTTCTACCAACCATTTACAGGCTACTTTTTATCGCCAGAAATTCTCTTCCATCTTTAGGCAATTCTTCCATTCAGCTGCCTGTTTATTCATGGCGACTAAATTATCCTCAGATGGGTGCATATCATAAACAGATTCTTCTTTTGTAGCTTCTTCCTCAACGACTTTAACTCTATTAAAGACGTTTCCAAAAACCGACTTATTCCACTCTTTAAGGAAACCTTTTAACCGTTTGAGTTTGAGATGTAACTTCCACAAGCCAGCAGCATAAATTGGTAAATCCCAGTTCTCTGAGACTTCTCTCTCAACTTGTGGTGTCTTAACCGCATTTCTTGGAACCTGAAGGTAGAAGGGTGAGTTTCCTGTGGATTCTCGCAGCATATAAGCAAGGGACAGTGGTCCAAAGTGCCGCGGGACAGGTGCTTAGTTTTCGTTGTGGAGTACAATTCGGCCCAAACTTCATTCACCATGACACGATCAATTCGTTGCCAAATTATCTTGTTTGTCCAGGTAAATGGGGATCCCTCAAACGGAGTTTCAATCAGTGCGTTGTCCTGGATAAAATTCACAAACTCCTCCATTCCATTCAAGTCCGGAGTTCGGCCACCCCTCCGTTCTTCCGGTTTTGCAACGATGTTAAAGTCCCCTCCAATAATCCATAGGCAACCACTCTCAATGTTATCTTTAAAGAATTCCCAAAGATTCCTTCCTGTGAAGTATCACTATACGTATGGATGACTGAGATATAAGCCGGTTTTTCCCAATCCATGTAATTAACCTTCAGATGTAAATACTGGCGATCATCTCCCAGAACTTAAACTTGCATGCCCTCGCAAGAGAAGATAAGTTGTCCTTGGTTTTTTTCTTTTTCTTCAGTGGTTCACGGTGTTTAGTGAGAGCATCTCTAATCTGAGCCTTTTGTTGCAGCTACTGTGTTGATGTTTCTTTGATGTTCTCTAGAGATTTGGTTCTCTTGAAGGTTGCTTTTTTCCGCTGAGTGTTGGCATCATCCTCCTGGTCTTCGAGGCATCATCCTCCTTGTAACATCCCGATCGTTCGGATTTCCAGGTACGCCGTAACGAGAGGGTTTTATGCGCATTTAAATTATTTAATTACGTATTTGAGTGTTATTTTAATACTTATATGATTATTTGAATTTATATGAAATTAATTGTTTATATTATGAACTTTGAATTTTAAACGTTTAAGTTTGCATGCTCGTAATTTGCTCGTTATGTGCCGGAATTCAATTCCGATTTTTGTGAAATTTTGATATGTGTGATATATGTGAGTTATGAATGTGTTTGCACGCTCGTTTTAAGTTTTCGAGTTCGTTTGTCGAGGTTTTAAACCTTAAGTATTTGACGAGGGACATGAGGGCCTAACTAGTTTTAGCGCGCCTCGTGTTCCGGAGGCCATAACTTGAGCTCGGGAATTCGGATTCGAATTCCGGAAGATGCGTCTGATTCATAACGAAGAAAGGAAACTTATGAACCTGGTTTGGTATTTTTCTAAGCCCATTTGGACCCTCGTTTTTCTCCCGGAACGAACAGCTTGTGCCAAAGCTACCATCTTTGACTAGTCTTGTGCTTGTGGGCCCATTTTAACCATGCTTAAGCTTTAACCCTTGGTTTATTTGATCTTTAATCACTCCTCTCTCTTTCCTACCTCTCCATTTCGGACCACACACCCAAGAGAGGAGGAAGAGCTGCTGATCGATGGGGAAAAGAAGGAAGAAAGAAAACCCCTTTCCATGGCTTGTGATTTTTGGAGCTAAACTCTTCAATACTTCATCAACTCTTGAAGGTATGTATATTTTCGAATTCTCCATGATTATATGATGAATTTGATCCATGAATTTCATGCTTTACTTGAGATTTAAAATGAGTTTGGGAGATTGTATGTATAGAAGGTTGAGGTCATTTCTTGCTCCTTTGCCTTAGCTTGAATATGTGGCTGATTTGATGCTCCTTTGATGATTGTATGAACTTTTTTGCTTTCATTCTTGAATTATACTTCATGTTAGATGTGTTAGGGTTGTTTTCTCTTTGATAACTTGATTAAAACTTTGAGCTTTTGGGCATGAAAAACTGAAATTATAATCTGCTCGCCCGGTATGAACTGCTGTCACGTTTTGAGGTTTGTTTGATTGAATTCTTGCCTCCAATTTCGTGTGTTAATGCATGGCTATGTAGTAAACATGTTGCTCTATAAATATTCTCTTGGTTGCCCCGATTTCATGCCTCTTTTCAGCTGTATGTATGGATTACATGAGTGAGAACATGACTTATTTTCCCTCCTTTCTCGCAATGGTTTTATGTGGCTGTTTTGGTACTCAAAAACTGATTATATGGACTTGTTTCTTTGACAATTTGATGCTTAACTGATATTATATGATGTTTGGATGATTTTCTCTTAAGATCCTTTGATGAAATTATGAGTTTTTGAGCCCCAAACCTAAGCTAGAAATCTGCTCCCCTGTTTTGGAACTGCTGTGACGTTTTGTGCTTTGTTGCTTGAGTTAATGGCTTCCAATTTGTGTGAATTTGCATGGAGATGTTGTATACTAATTTCTTTACATGTTAGCCCTGCTCTTGCAAGCTTTTAGATCCATTTTCAGCTTCTAAACCGAAACATGAGGCCTGTTTGTATGCTATGTACGAACCTAACTGCTGTTGTGATACTTGAAGTGTTTGGTTGATCTCTTGTACTTATTTTCGTGTGAATTTGCATGAACATGAAGTATATGAATTGCTCTTTATGTTAGCTTTGCCCTTCCAAGCTTTTAACTTGCAATTTGACCCAAAGTTGAAGTTCATGGCCTGTTTGTAGGCATGGTATAACCGAACTGCTGTTGTTGCATTTTTGTGATTACTTGGTGGTCCTAATGTGCTCCAATTCATGTCAATTTACATATACATGGATTATTTGAGTATCTTAGTATGTAAACATTTAGTCCCCAAGCTTTTAACTCCAAACTCAGCCCCTAAGTTGGTGATCATGGCATGAATGCATTGGTTGCTCTTCCTTGTCCGATTTTCCTTGCTTGATTTGAGAGGCTTTTGTTGCTACATTCTTTGGCCTTTTAAGGTGATTCTTTTGTGTGTATTTCATGCATGTTATGTGTGTGTTTGAGGCCTAAGAAAGTCCCCAAGAGCTGCTGCAAAATGCCCCGTTTTTGCCTTCAAAACCGTTGATGCGCCAAAGTTTAATTTTCAGAAATTTGAACTGGACACGGCCGTGTCCAGTTTGTTCTAATTCTTGACACGGCCGTGTCAATGGTTCGGGATGGGCATCTGATTTTATTTAATTCGGACACGGCCATGTCCGTCTCCTTTGTATTTTGGACATGGTCGTGTCATGAGTCAAGGTAGTGCCCCGGGGGAGTTTCTTTCGTCGTTTCGTAGCTTTTAATTGCTTTCTCTTGTCCCGTTTGTGGCCTATATGCATTGTCAGCTTAATGTATTATGTGCTAACTTGTGTAATATGAATTTATGGCTTGATTGGTTTGCTCGTTTTTGAATTATGACTTCATATGTGCGATATGCTCCTCTAATGTGTGTTTATGACTTCATGCCTCGTTTATATGCCTTGCATGATCATTCTTTGCTCCTTCTATGCTATGAATGCTTTGATAACATGTTGTATAGTAGGATATGATCGTTATATGAAATCTGTGAATCCGTTCGATATGATTTATGAGACTTATGAATTAATATGAACTCGTATGCATTATATGTCAATTTGTTAAGCTTCATACGCATCACTTGCATTCATATGCATTCACCGAGCGTCGATATGGTTCATTTGAGTCTAAGTTTGCCTCTTGCTCTTTGTTTTGCTCTTAGGTTCGTTCCGTTGTTGAGAAAGTGGTTCGTTTGACTCCTTTTGGGTCCGTTTTGTTCGGATTGGTCGGCAAGGTGAGGTTTTCTTTCCTTTTAGTTATTATGACCTAAAACCTTATTTGTATTTCGAGCCCGCATGCGACTTATATAAGTATATATATAGATATATGTTTGGATACGTATTTTGTGGGATTTGTCCCGTTTGTCTTGAGACTTTGAAAACGCTTTTATAAGTATATAAGCTCTATTTTCGTTTGTTTTGACAAGTTTTGATAAGAGGGTGTGTGTGTAAGCGTGGTATGATCTGTGGATAAGCTTCGTATGGTAATTATGATAAGTATGATCAGCGTAAGAATATGTGTTTGTGTGATGGGCCCCGGAGTTGTGGGTAAGGGAGACCCGGGACGGCCATGGGGTCGCCGGTTACCACCCCTGTGCACTTCTCCACCAACGGGAGACTTAGTTCTCCTATGCTGACGGAGCGCATTATGGCTGGC
This sequence comes from Lantana camara, assembly GCA_037501455.1. Lineage (NCBI taxonomy): Eukaryota > Viridiplantae > Streptophyta > Magnoliopsida > Lamiales > Verbenaceae > Lantana > Lantana camara. The sequence continues at coordinate 29,528,817 of CM074856.1, read as the reverse complement.
CGTCGAAGGAACCGGGCGGGATCCTCCGGTTCACAAGTTTCGTTCTGTGGTGGGTTGAGAGGAGCACCTCTCTTCCCCAAACGGTGTTGGGGTGGGAATGATTTATGATTTGTTTTGTAATTCGCTTCGCCTTTGCTTCTGGAGTAAGTGGGATGGATTTACGCTTTCGGTTCGTTTATGGTTGTGAAACGGGGGCGAATTTCTAAACTCTAAAACTTGACTTGATTTGGCCTTCGGCCCCAAGCTTCTTTCTTTATATATATTACCACGGGTTAAATGTTTTAGAATGCAAAAATCGTGTCCGGTTCACGAATCCTGTCAGCTTTGTTTATGCTTTGCTATTACGTATATGTATGGGTGCGTGTGTTAGCCCTTCACCAGTCTCTAGGACTGACCCTCGTTGTTTCTATCTTTTCCCCCTTTGATTTGAATTTGCAGGTTTTCGTTCTGAGGAGTTGGAGCTATGCGGTTGTCTTTGAGTCTTTATTTTGGGGAGAGCTTGAGTCACATGCATTGTATTTTATTTATTTATGCATTTTGCTAAGTGATGATATATGTATAAGTTTTGACGAAAATTTCGAAATTGTAAAGGTTGTATAACTTGAATCGTTAATTTCGATTTGTCTCGAGTTTGTTTATTTGTTTTGTGAGATTCTGGTGCTTCCGCATTCGTTATTGTTTTGTTGCGCACTCTGAGTAGGGTCTAGACCGCCTAGCTTAGGTTGAATTTTTTGTTTGTTACCCGTTCGTTATGGTTTGATGCGTGGACGGAGTCTCCATTTCGTTTCACGTGTTGAGCTATGGCGCGGGGGATGTGGCGCCCTTCGCTCCGGGGTGTTACACTCCTGGTCTTCGAGCTTGTCCCTGTCTCTATCGATATCCCCTTCATTGTTGTTTGGGGAATGTGATTCTGCCTCCAGACCATTGTGCTCATTGTCTGCTACATCATCCATGGATTGGTCATCCTCAAGTGTCTCTGAGGAGCTATCATTCTCCTTCTCTTCATGGTTTGTGGCCAAGTTTATCTCTTGGCCACTATTCATATCTTCTTGTTCTTCATTGTTTTCGCCAATCAAGTTAAGTGTGTCAAATCTGTTCCCAACTACCGTTTGAGGTTCCCCTGCTTTTTGGGATTCTGATTTTGCTTCTGAAACGTCTTCTCAACCCATTGCTTTGTTGAGATTCCTTGTTTTTTTTTTTCCCATTCTCACCATCTTTATTTTTAGTTCTCTTTTTATTGGTCTTGCTGGCTGCGTTCACCGCACTTTTTTTGTCGATCACATTTCTCAGGTCGATTCCTTCTTGTTGGTCACTTTCCCCATTTTCCTCCTGCGCTCCCTCGTAACAGTCATTTTGATGGTGGCCTAGTCTGTTACATCTGCAACTATATGGCGGAAGTCTTTCATAGATTACGGGTTGGATGTGTTAAGCTTTCTATTTCTTGATTCCGTGCTATACAATTCACCTAAATTAAGAGACCTGCTTAAGCGTCGGAGGATCAATACCTCTAACGTAGTGTTCGCATATTTGTCGAGCAGTTCAAAGATCAATGGGTTATAAGAGATACACAGAGATTACGAGAACAACGTTATATCACATTGTATTATATTATTTTATAGAAATATTATCTTAATCAACAAATTAATATTTTATATTGGTCCAATTCAGGATCGAAGGAAAAAAGTTTTTCGAAATATAAATTAAACTGTTGGGATGACGAACCTTTCTTCCTTCCAACTTGAAAATATAAATTAATGTGTCAAAGACTTATGTTCAACTAGTATTATTACACTTTACAGATGCTCATCAACTAGAATAGAATATCTATTGCAATACACTCATCTCACGGAACTATGGAAGACGTAAATATCAACGAAAGAAAATGTAGTTCCTTGTTTCGTTCTTCCCAGACGCAGTTGTAATAAGAAACTAGTCCTTAGAGGCGCATCTAAGACAGTTGCAACGAAAACCGAATCCTTCATAAAGGATTGTTTGTCGGGCCTCATAATCCATGCTGGCGTCAATGTAACATATCCTCAGTTCTTCCCCTGCAGCGCCAAACAAGTACTTTAAACATTAGCCTCGAACAACCTCTCAAGGAATTACTTCACACTAAGTTTGTAGGGTGAGTTAGATTCTATATATGTTCATATGATCATTCGCATTGCTCGAATGAAGTTTCTCAGGTCAACAAAAAAAACAAACAAGATATAATCGACAAAGATTATAAAAGTGTGAATAAAACATAAAATTGAGTTTCGTTATTCACAAGTCACACCCTCCTCTCCAAATTAGATGTTCCGGCAAAAAACAATAATTTGGGACTGTTGAAAGTATTAACGGCTAAATTAAAAGAAAGCACCTTCTTCAATTTCACGGAGAGCCTTAATTTGAGCATCCACATTTTCAATCCAGAAAATATTTACATTAGGATCTGCAATAGAAGGCAAGAAACAGTCATATGCATGGCTCCTTTGAAGAGATGAGATGAACGATATATCTCTACACGTTTCAATTGAAAACTCATTCCTGCTCTGCTTATGTGTCCCGTATTGCCAATGGAAAACTAAGGAGAGTTTGGAGTTAAACAGGGTAAAGACTACAAAGGCATAGACAATAGAAGTTCAAAAGTAAGACTGCATATAAATGCTTAGTCAGAACAAAGAGGTTACGCATGAAAAGGTAAGCACGTGACAACAAATGAGATGTCTTACCACAATCATGATTGTACAAGGAGGGAAGCACATAAACGGCAGTTCCAACAGCAGCTTCTGCTTCAACTGAAGCTGCTGCTGAGGAAAGAAGATCTTCGTATGATCCCATCGCCAATTCAATACGAAAGGCATTGATACGAATCCGTGCCAAAACCCCAGTGTACCATTCTTCAGTCAGAACTTTGTAAGTCAAAGACAAAATCTTTAACACTAAGAGAAATTGGGTTCTGAAGCTTCAATAAAACTAACTCAAGGATGAATGCAAACCATAAAAGGGAAAACAGAAACTTCAACAAGTTCAAACATTGATGAACTGTACTGCACAAGGATACATGACATTGGTTCATTTTCAATATCCGAGGCTTCAAACGTTCTTCTCAGCAGTGCAAATTCCTTTTTCATCTGAGAATCATTTGAGAAAAAGAGAACGAGATTACCTGTGGTCCTATACCAATTGCATATGCATATAGTAAGGACACTTAAGAATTTGATGAAACTTACCTTAGAAATTCTATCAGAAGATAAAATCTGTGGCTGAAGTATGTCAAGAACATCAGACGAGACTACTCCAGAAATAACCTTACAAGCCAAACGCTTGACGAGAAGTGGATATTTTAGACCCTGCAATCTTCAGATGGAAGATTAAGCATCCATTACATCAAATAATATGAAAGAGTTCATGAAGAACTCCTTACCGGCAGTATTCATTGAATTCTGACCAATCTTCCTTCTTCTCAACATCATAAAACTGCTAATGCCGTGAAGCAGAATAAAAAATCAATAAAGCCAAGAAGCAATAAATAAAATAAACTAAGAGTGAACAAAACTAAGGAATAAAGATACAACTTTCGGTTTGTGAAATACTTAGGAAACTATTCCCCATTACCTCTTTGAGAACTCAGAGGATTTATAGTCGCATTTCTCCAGTGATATCGAGATTTTGTTAAAGTAAATGAAAACTACAGCAATCTTATTCGTGTGAAAAAACAGTAGAAACACGCGGAACATTGTAAATTTCAATTCGTGCTATACTTTTAAGCTTCACAAAGATCATTAGTCTAGCTTCTGCTCTGTGAGTTCGTCGGTAAAGCTTCACATCAAATTCTGCTTCACTCTGTGTTGTAATGCTACATATTTACTAAATTCTTCATCATGCTATTTATAAACTCCAGATGAAGGATTACCTATATAGTACTCCATAAAGCAAGATAGATTAATGTTCTATGATAGAAAGAACAACGGATTGGAGCTCTGAACACGAAAGAGAAAACAATATTCAACCTTTTTATTCATTTACTTCAACTTATCTAATGAAAACCTCAAACTTTAGCAGAATCCTGAAAATCGCATCTTCTACCCTATCTTTGAATAGTTTTCACAAGAGAAATCGAAATAACAGAAACACCTTCCTATCAGTAATTTACTAAAAAACGTGTATGATATGGGTGATGACTGATACCATACCTTAGATTGTTCTTCGCATTGTTTACTGCAGAACCGCACAATCTGAGAAGCTTCCGAGCCGTCGAGGTACGGAAGTTTCCTGAGGCAGAAATAGCAGACGCAGTGGATCGAAGAGAAAGAAGGATGCGAAACGACGGGTTTGGCTGTGTGGATGAGTTCGCCGGCATCAATTCTCCGAGAGGCGAACACGCCTCGTCCGGCATACTCAGTGAGTCCCACACGGATGGGAGGCGGAGATGGACGACTCGGTGTCGACTCGGCGGCAGAAGTTGAAAAGGACGACGCCGTTTTCAAATGGGAAGCCCATCGGCTGCAGCGGGCCAGGCGCGACATTTTGTTGGTGGAGCATGGGACTTCAAAGAGAACAACCTAATAAATTTGTTGCCAATAACCGGTAATTGAACAACGGATTTTTATAAACCCGAACCCGAGACCTTACTTAACTGAACTCAAGTCCCTATCCACTTAAGCTCTGAACAACGGATCGATAATCTCTGAACTCTCTAATTGGGTATTAAATTATTATTTTACTCCCCACATATAATGATATAATACAATATTTATATCCTATTATGTTCTATGTTTTAAAACCCGGACCGGACCAACCGGTCGGATCGGTTTAACCGGTGACCGGCCGCCCATCCGGCCCGGCTAGCCCCCAAAAACCAGTCCTCAATCGGACCAGTGCTGACCGGGGCGAACCGGTCCAAAACTAGTTAAAAACCCGACCGGACCGTTCCACAGGCCGGTTGGCCCAGTTTTTTTTTTTTTTTAATTGTAAAAAATCAAATTTTAATTTGAGGGTTGTGGGTTCGAATCCCACAACCTCTGTCTTAAAAGGTGGACTTTGAGACCATCTAGGCTAATTAGATGGATGACATCCATTTAAAAAAAGTTTTAATAATAAACCATTACTCAAAAAATTCAAATTCTAAAAGAATATTAATTATGATTATAAATATTATAATATATTATAAGAATTCAATTTAAACATGGATAACATAATATGAAATATTTTATTTACTATAATATAAATTTATAAAAGATAAATGTATGTGTGATGTGTTTTTTATTTTTTTTCACAATAAAAGTATGTTATTTGTTAAATCAATCTTTTATCTATATTATTAATTTGGTTGATATTGATTATTTTGCTATTTAGTTAAATATTTTATCTATATATTTGTAGATTTATGGTTTGAAAGTCTATTATTGGAGATGTTATTTGAAAATTAATGAGTACTTTAATATCATTTTGATGGGTCCAGGAATGGATGGGTCTGAATCCGATCACTTTACGATTTGTATTTTGTGGAGGAAACCACCGGAGCTTCGCCGGAAAAAGAGAAAGGGGTTCAACCTGTTGGGACAAGCACAAGAAGAGTCAGAAGGCCAAGCTGGGGGAACTGGGGGTGATACCCAGTTTGGCTCTCCGACGCTCAAGTCAGTTCAATGTATGAAGATAAGTGTAAGCTCAGTTACAGTTGCAGTGATGAAGAAAGCTTAGAGAATGCTTCAGAATGCTTACAGTGTGGAAGATGACTTGGGTTATTTATAGTTGAGGGTCAAGGGCCCTTTGGTCATTTGCCTCAAGTGGTCCTGGCCGAATGTTGCCCTAACACGTGGCGCTGTGAGAGAGAAACCTAGGAGGAATCTTCTGCAAAAGCGGCCCAAAAGTTAGTGCTAGCAACAGTGGCAGGTGCGCGGGCATGTACGTTGTGTCAGAGAGCCATGTGGGTGGTTGGTGACGAGGGCTTGAGAGCGCGCTCGTGACAACCTTGAGTCTTGGAGGCCAAGATATCCGCTGAGGGAGATGAAGGCTCCAGTTCAAGTGACGAGCCAAAGGGGAGGCCACTCTGAGGGAGTGTAACGCTCGAAGAGTGCTCCCTTGGCACGTGGGCGTACCAACCGTTCAGTTTGTTGGACGCTCGTGGGAGTGATAGCGCTCGTTGGGCTTAACTCCTTGAAGAAGGATTGCGCTTGTTGGGTTTGGCGCTCGTGCGCCGATGGATTCACCCTTGATGGCGGCCGGCTTAGCGCATGGCTTAGCGCTCGTGCGCTGATGGGTGCAGCCTCGTGGAGACAGATGTCATCAGCTCGGTGATGCCAAGTGTCTTCATGTGGGACGATCGTATTTTGACCCCATCATTTTGCCCCCCAATTCTGTAGTCCTTAGTGATAAGGACTGTAGAATTTTATCCCGCTCTATCTCTTGTTTATAGAGAGGCATCCCCGAGCGCGAGCGCCAATAGACCTTCCCGCAAGAGGAAGAGAATGCCTGACTCCGCCGCGATTATAGGGAAGGGCAAACGAGTGATGGAGGGCCCCCGAGGCGAGGGGGACACTTCCTCTTCAGAGGAAGAACACATGTGGGAGTTCCCCCGCCGAGGGGACAGAGACTTTTCTGGCGCCCCCGACGGCGGGCCGGTTTTGCTGAGGCCGGGCTCGGTCGCCCAGACTATTACTGACGATTTGTTCAGCCGGGCTCAGTACTCAGCAGATCACAGGCATCTCTACAGTGAGTCTGTAGAGAAGGTGACGCTCGATGCCGCCCACGCCCTCATTTCCGTAAGTCCTCATTCCTTGCATTCTTCTGTTCTGTAATTCACCATTCTTTTGCTAACACTTTTCCCCTCGATTACGCAGCAAGTTCTTCCTCGGCTCCGGAATGTGCAGATGCGAGCCTCCATATATGCCGAGCGCAAGGCCAAGTACAAGAAAATGGCCCGCTCGATGGACCCGTCTCACTTCCAAGCGGAATTGGCTGCTGAAACTGCCAAGTATGAGACCCTCAAGGGTCTATACAACAAAAATGAAGTGGAGCTGACAAAGCTGAAGGAAGACTTTGTGGCTGTGGACGGCGCTCGGATCAACTTGGGCAACCAGCTGGCCCAAGCTAACGAGCGGCTAAAGAAGGCTGAGGCAGAGAGGGAGAGCTTGAGAGCAAGAGCTATGGAGGCCGAGCGCAAGCTTAACGATACTGTTAGCGAGTGGCCTCGGAGCTTAGAGCGTGCGACCAAGGAGGCGCTGATTAAGTTCTGTCATTCCAAAGCATTCAACTTTGCGGCCTCGTTACACTGCTTGGACGAGGCTCAAAATGCCTTCAACCTGGCAGTGGATCAGGGCATCCACAAAGGTCTGACAGATCCGGCGATGAAGGGTGCTGAGGGTACGGGGCTCATGTTTAATGAGCGCTGTGAGGAGGCAGAAGAGGATCCCAACGACCCCGCAGACAGTATAGCGGAAATGGAGTATGACTTCCTGGTGAAATTGATCCAGGATGAGTACGCCGATGCCCATAGGGAAGGGGGTGTGGGTCCATCTGATGCTCATGAAGACGAGCCACAAGCGCCCCTCATAGAAGAAGCCCCAGTTCAAGCCGCCGAAGATGCCAACGCTCTTGATGCCAATGAGCCTGTTCCTGCCAATGCCCCCAACGATCCGCAAGAGCCTGAAGGTCCCATTCACGGCCCAATTCTGGTGGTTGTTGATGAAGACGTCGCCCCAGCTGCCTAAGACTTTTCCTCTTTGTATTTTTCTGATTCTCTGCTTTTCCTTGTATTTAGAATTTCATGGGCCTTTGAGCCCTTTTGTTTTGTAATAATTCCCTTATTTGATGAATAAATATTCCGTTTTCCATGCCTTTGTTCTTCATTTCCTTTATGAATCGTATAATAAGACTGTGTAGTATACTCCTGTGAATGCTTTATTCCTTTGATGCAATGAAAATTTGCCTAAGTCTTGAGCGATCGTGGGGGTCTTATTGTGAGATTGCCCCCCCACTCAAGACTTGCATAAATTTTGTTTTTGCTCTTGAAATTGAAAATTTGTCTAAGTCTTGAGCGCTTGTGAGGGTCTTACTGTGAGATTGCCCCTACGCTCAAGACTTGTATAAGTTTTTCCTTTTGAAAATTTGTCTAAGTCTTGAGCGATCGTGAGGGTCTTATAGTGTGATTGCCCCCCGGCTCAAGACTTGCATAAATTTCTGCCTTTGTAAATTTGTCTAAGTCTTGAGCGATCGTGGGGGTCTTACTGTGGGATTGCCCCTACGCTCAAGACTTGTATGAATTTCTTCTTTTGTAAATTTCTCTTAAAAATCTGTCTAAGTCTTGAGCGGTCGTGAGGGTCTTATAGTGTAATTGCCCCTACGCTCAAGACTTGTATAAATTTCTTCTTTTGTAAATTTATCTTGAAAATCTGTCTAAGTCTTGAGCGGTCGTGAGGGTCTTATAGTGTAATTGCCCCTACGCTCAAGACTTGTATAAATTTCTTCTTTTGTAAATTTATCTTGAAAATCTGTCTAAGTCTTGAGCGATCGTGAGGGTCTTACTGTGAGATTGCCCCTACGCTCAAGACTTGTATAAACTTTTGCTCTGGGAGAATTTGGCTAAGCCTTGGGTGTGTGCGAGGGTCTTACTGAGTGGTTGCCCTCGTTCAAGACTTGCGACATTCTTTCTGCCCTTGGGGGGATTTTGCTAGGTCTTGAGTATTTGCGAGGGTCTTACTGAGTGGTTGCCCTCGTTCAAGACTTGTGCAATTCCTTTTTGATTCTGTGGCCATCGTTCGAGCGCTCTGGCTCTTGTCGTTTTCTTGGTTCTGCAGGAAATCCCATTTTCGAGCGCAAGGCGTTTCAAGAAACGACCAAGGCCTACTAGGACTTTTTCTGTGGTAGATCCCATTTTCGAGCGCAAGGCGTTTTAAGAAACAGCCAAGGCCTACTAGGATCCGTTCTTGTAGGAGATCCCGTTTTCGAGCGCAAGGCGTTGTAAGAAACAGCCAAGGCCTACTAGGATTTTCTTCCATAACCTTCTTCCAATTCACCTGTTTGGTTGTGAGCGTAACCAGTCTATCCTTATGAGGGCGTCCCCCCATGTGGAGTAGAGCGCTGGCCAGCGTAACCCATGAGAGATAACAGCATTTATATTGGAATGGGTTGCCAACCACGCTCGCGACGACGAGGGACGTGGGACTTATCCATTCAAGCAACCAAAGAAACAGGAATATTAAAGAAATCAAAAAGATTATGTTACCTTTTACTTTGTTTTGAAGTACATAGAACCCGTCAACGAGGGTTGTTACATCAGAGTTTGCAAAGAGCTTTTAAACATAAAACCGCCGGAGGTTACATGCGTTCCAAGGGCGAGGCAAGCGCTCACCTTGAAGTGTCTCCAGGGTGTAAGTGTTGTTAGCTCTGAGTTGTACGACCTTGAATGGGCCTTCCCAATTGGGGTCCAATTTCCCCACGTGCTTGGATACTTCCACTTTCTTCAAGACCAAATCTCCCAGCTGGAAAGTTCTTTCCTTCACACGCTTGTTGTACTGTTGGGCCACAGAGGCTTTATAGTGGTGGATCTTAGCCCACGCTCGGTCTCTCCTTTCATCCAGCAGGTCCAACTCCAAGCTCCTGTTGCCATCGTTGAGCTGAGGCTCGAAATAGCCGACACGAGCGGATTCATTTACAATCTCCGCTGGTATCATTGCTTCTGATCCATAAACGAGCGCGTAAGGTGTTTCTCCAGTGGCCGCTCGTGGGGTGGTGCGATAAGCCCAAAGCGCTCCTTGCAGCTCCTCAGCCCATTCACCTTTCTTGCTTTCCAGCATGGTTTTTAGATGCTGCAAGATGATTCTATTGGTAACTTCCGCTTGTCCGTTAGATTGTGGATGTCCTACAGAGGTAAATCGCTGTTCTATCCCCAACTCAGAACACCACTCTCGTGTGTCTGCTGCTATGAACTGGGATCCATTGTCAGATATGAGTACCCTCGGTATTCCGTACCTGCAGATGATGTTCTTCCAAATAAAGTCCCTTACAACCTTGAAAGTGATTTTTGCAACAGCTTCAGCCTCGGCCCACTTGGTGAAGTAGTCGACGGCTAGAATGACAAACTTCCTTTGTCCTGCAGCTATGGGTAAGGGGCCCACAATGTCTATTCCCCACTGGTCAAAAGGCCAAGAGACGTCTATTGGGATCATTTGTGCGGCTGGCAATTGAGGGAGATTTGAATGAAATTGGCATTTGGGGCACTTCCTCGAAAATTCAATGGCGTCTTGGAGAACTGTAGGCCAATAAAACCCACTTCTCAGAACCTTTTTAGCCAAAATACGCCCCCCAGAATGATTTCCACAGCTCCCGTTATGAATGTGTTCGAGCGTCTCCTTTGCTTGTGAGGGCCTTAGGCATCTCATTGGGGGTCCTTGAAATGATTTTTTGAACAACCTCCCCTCGGGATCCAAAGCGAAACGAGGGGCCTTATTTCGGATTTTCCTAGCTTCCACCTTGTCAGTGGGAAGAATTCCATCCTTGAGGAAAATGATGACGTCATCAAGCCAGCAGGGCTCGTTTGGATCAATCATAGCGATTATCTTGGTGGCGACTCTTTCTTTGATCAAAGGTTCCTCCGTCCTAAGGAACGTAACGGAACGTTCAGAAGTACCCTCTAAAGCTGACGCAAACTTTGACAGAGCGTCCGCTCGCTCGTTTTCTCCTCGCGGCACCTGAAGTAGATGAAATTCCTTGAACTTCCCAATGATTTCTTTGGCTTTCTTTAAGTACTGTATCATGGTGGTTTCTCGAGCCTCATATGTTCCTTCGATCTGGCTCGCTATTAACTGTGAATCCACATAAGCAGTGATTCTGGAGGCTCCATTTTGAAAAGCTATGTTCAAACCTTGCACGAGGGCTTCATATTCTGCTTCATTGTTAGTGACTTGGAAATCCAGCTTGATCGCAAAGTCCAGTTCAATCCCATCGGGGTTTCTGAGGGCTACTCCTATTCCTCCCCCTTGAGAGGTTGAGGAACCATCCGTGTGCAGTACCCATAACCCCTCATTCTCCGTAGCGGCGGGTTCGAAACCAAAACGTTCAACCAACAGATCCGCCATAACCTGAGCTTGTATCGCGGTCCTGGGCTCGAAGCATAAATCGAACTGGCTCAATTCGATGGCCCACTTGATTAATCTGCCAGATACGTCCGGCTTGGACAATACTTGTTTTAAGGGTTGGTCGGTGAGAACTGTTATGGAATGCGCTTGAAAGTAAGGCCTTAGCCTTCTTGAGGCGTTAATAAGAGCGAACGCAAACTTCTCAATCTCCAAATATTTCTTTTCGGCTCCTTGCAAGGTTTTGCTCAGATAATAGACAGGCAAATGTTTCCGCTCCCGTACAGCGACCAGAACCGCGCTCGTGGCTTCAGGAGAGACAGAAAGATACATGAATAACCTTTCGCCTTCGACAGGCTTAGTCAGCAGTGGAGCGCTCGATAGATAAGCCTTCATATCCTGCAGAGCCCTTTCGCATTCCTCTGTCCAAGCAAAGTTTCGTGCGTTCCTCAAGATTTTGAAGAAGGGAAGGTTCCTGTCTGCCGAGCGTGAAATAAACCTGTTCAACGAGATGATTTTGCCTACCAAGACCTGTACTTCCCGCAAATTTCGAGGGGAAGGAATTTCCAAGATGGCCTTGATCTTCTCCGGATTGGCCTCAATTCCCCTCTGACTGACCATATATCCCAAGAACTTTCCCCCTTGTACACCAAAGGTGCACTTCGAGGGATTCAACTTCATCCCATATTGGCGCAAAATTGAAAACGTACGCTTGAGATCCTCCAAATGGGAATCCTGGCGCTCGCTTTTGACAATCATATCATCCACATAGACCTCCATGGACCTCCCAATTTCACTTTCAAACATCTTATTGACGAGCCGCTGATAGGTAGCTCCGGCGTTCTTAAGTCCAAAGGGCATGACCAAGAAACAATATACCCCCATATGGACGACGAACGAAGTTTTGGGGCGGTCTTCCGGGGCCATAAAGATCTGATAGTACCCCTGGAAAGCGTCCATCATGCTCATGAGCTCGCAGCCAGCGGTCGAATCCACCAATTGATCAATCCGGGGCAGCGGGTAAGGATCTTTAGGGCAAGCCTTGTTGAGATCAGTGAAATCATTGCACATGCGCCATTTATTTGCGCTCTTGGGCACCAAGACTACGTTGCACAGCCACTCCGGATACAAGATGGGCTCGATATACTGAGCTTCCAAGAGCTTATTGACTTCCTCTTCAATGACTTTCTTTCGAAAGCCATGTACATCCCGTTTTTTCTGCTTGATAGGCTTGAAAGATGGATCCACATTAAGTCTATGGACAATGACGCTCGGGTCAATCCCTGTGAGATCAGAGGCTTTCCACGCGAATACATCCTTGTTCTCCCTTAGAAAATCAATCATCATGATCTGAGAAGGCCCTGAGAGGTTTGAGCCGATCTGTGTAGTTTTATCTTTGTTTCCAGGTTCCAGCTCAATGGTAAGGAATTTTTCCGAGGGTTCGATCCTTACCTCTGGGCGAGGAAGTTCGAGCGCCCTCTTCTTTCCTGTTAAACGATCGCCAGATGCTGGTTCATTCTCTTCCGGCTCATCTTCTCCTGAGGACGATTCACCAACGACCCCTGGGGGGACATTTTCGAGGGGATTCTCCCCGTTGTCTCCCCTCTTCTTCTTATTCTTCTTCTTGTTCAATTTCGCCCGTTTCCTTGCTGGGCTGTCCTCGTCTAAATTGGGGAAATCCACTGACTTCTTGGTGGAGCCGTCATGGAAGGTTTTCTCCGCTTTAGGCTTTCTGAGGGACAGCATGTAACACTCCCAAGCCTCTCGTACATTGCAGAGCACTTCTCCAACGCCCTCGGAAGTAGGAAACTTAATCTTCTGGTGGTAGGTGGAGATGATAGCTTTAAAATCCACGAGGGCAGGGCGCCCGATTATGATGTTGTACGGGATGTCAATCTCCACCACCGCGTACGTTACCAAAAGCGTTTTGCGCTGAGGGGCTCGTCCGAATGAAGTAGCCAGGCGTATTTGCCCTCGGGGGACAACTTCTGAGCCTCCAAAGCCAATGAGGGCTGTTTTAAGAGGCTCGAGCGGGAGATCAACCTTCATTTTTAAGAATGTAGAGTAAGGCAAAACATTAACGGAGCTTCCACTATCAACCAATACTCTTTTTACAACATGGTTATGAACATCTAAACTAACCACCATGGGGCAATCTGAGGTTACACCCTCCCCATGGGGCGTTACAATATGTTCTAGATCCCTATCATCAAAGCCTATTACATCATTTTCTCTTGATTTTGGAGCGCTTGATCTCTGGATAGCGTAGATAGGCTTGGGCACTGCTGGGCGTTGGTTGTAGCTCCGTATGTGCCTCCGTCGAGAGGCGTTTGAATCCCCCCCTGATGAGCCTCCTGCAATCATATTTATGACTGCAAAGGGCTCGTTCTCCTGCTCAGGGGCTTTGCCTTTGTTGCCTCGGCGACTGCTGCTTTCCGGGGGTCCCCTACCCCTTGGGCTCTTGGACCGGGAAGGACTCCTTCTTCTCCTTCCAGAGCGCTCGTTGCATTGTTCATCGTAACGTTCGAGCACCCGGACAAATTCTTTCAGATGGCCCCCTGCAACGAGCCTTTGGATTTCAGCCTCCAACTGTCGGCACTCATCCGTGTCGTGCCCTCTCTGCTTGTGGAAGGCGCAGTATTTATTCGAGCGCCTTAGTGAGTCTGTTTCTCTCATTTTGATGGGTCTTTTGAAGAGCTTCTTATCAGAGAGATTGTAGACTTCTGAATTGGGCCGGGTGAGCGGAATGCGCTCGAATCGACGAGGGGGTGGTGGCGACCTCCTGCGCTCTTGAGGGCGCTCTTTCTTGACTGCCACATCCCGCCCCCGCTCGTGATGAGGTCGCTCGTTCCGGGCCGGGCTGTGATGACGGGGACCATTCGTCCCATACATATCTTCGAGCGCGAAGAACGGCTCGGCTATTTCTCTTAGGCCCATGAGGGTCCCAGGCCTTCTCTCCACGATGGCTTCAGCAAATTTTTTGCTCACATACTGCTTGTGATCCACAGCCTGGAAGAGAACTGGGATCAAGAAATCCATCGAGGGCCTTTCCACCTGCAAGATCTCCTTATTGAAGCGGGCGAAGAACGAGCGTAGTGATTCGCTCTTGCCCTGCACCACGTTGTAAAGCGCTGTGGGTGCGGTGACGGGTGCCTTCAAAGAGTTGAAGTGGTTGAGGAAGGCATCGGCCAACTCTTCGTACGAGTGGATCGAGCGCGGTGGCAGGCGCTTATACCACTCTTGAGCCATCCCTACCAAGGAAGTGACAAACACTTTCGCCCAGTAATGGCTGGAATGCTCGTAAAGGTGCATGAGATGCACAAAATGATCCAAGTGCTCCGCTGGATCGGTTGTCCCGTCGTATCTGTTGATGGATGTGGGGACTTTGGCCATTCCGGCTTGGGCCATCAGAACTTCTTCGACGAGGGGTGAACCTCTCGCCAGTGGGTGATATTCGTACGTGCCGAAATTTTCCTCCGGCTCCTTTCGACGGGGGACCCTTGGTGGAGGGTCCTTGTTGCGGGTACTCCTGGCGTCAACCCGTTCATCCCGACTATGGGAGATCTGAGTTGAGCGCCCTCGTGAGAGCTGTCCCACGATATCCTTGAGGCCCTGTAGCTGGTCTTGCACAGCCGCGAGGACGTCAGGATTTACTTCTACTTGCTTGTCCTTGTGGGCTCGTGAGCCCCTCCTGGAGACATGAGAGTCTCCTTCATTTTCGTTCACTCGCTCCGTGGGCTCTTTGTTCCTTCCCACGGAGGCACGCTCGTTGCCCTCCTGCTGGGGCACTTCTTTCGCCGGTGGTGGTGGTGGTTGTGCCCTTAGGACAGCCTGGGCTTCCCTGAGGGGAAAGTTCTGCTGTCCGCCTAAAGGGGCTGCAACCTGAGTGGCCTGCCCAGAGGGAAAGTACATGGAATGGAATCTTTCCCATGCCCCCTGGGCCGCCTGAACCTCACATTGGGCGTAAAGAGCTCGTAATTGTTGGGTGGTCAGTGGAGGTAATTCCACTCCTTCAATCTCCCTGGGGACCACCACTGGGAGCTGGAGTTGTCCGGCATGGTAAGGCTGGACCGGCGGCGCCATCATAGCCGGAGTAAGAGTGTAGCCAGGCGGAGGCATCATGTAACCTTGTATTCCAAGGTTCATCTGGGGATGAACCCAGGGATTCTGTGCAAGCGGTGGTGGAGCTGAGAAAGAAACTCCTCCAGTGGTGGTGGGAACCTGCGGTGCCGGCGGAGCAGGTGGTGGTACGGGGGATTCTGCTTGTGGAGTCACTCCTGCGGGGGGAGGTGCTCCACCATCAGCGAAGGTAGGTGGCAGTGCTCCGCCTATAGCGGTGACGGGAAGAACGATGTTTGCATCTTGGGAGGTGTTTTCTCCTCCTCCAACAGCTCCAGATCTCGTTGCAACCATGGCTGTTGAAAACGAAGATGTGCTTGTTTTTCTACCAACAAAAAGAAAGGAAGAATATGGAAGACTGGTTTTCCCACAGACGGCGCCAAAAATGATGGGTCCAGGAATGGATGGGTCTGAATCCGATCACTTTACGATTTGTATTTTGTGGAGGAAACCACCGGAGCTTCGCCGGAAAAAGAGAAAGGGGTTCAACCTGTTGGGACAAGCACAAGAAGAGTCAGAAGGCCAAGCTGGGGGAACTGGGGGTGATACCCAGTTTGGCTCTCCGACGCTCAAGTCAGTTCAATGTATGAAGATAAGTGTAAGCTCAGTTACAGTTGCAGTGATGAAGAAAGCTTAGAGAATGCTTCAGAATGCTTACAGTGTGGAAGATGACTTGGGTTATTTATAGTTGAGGGTCAAGGGCCCTTTGGTCATTTGCCTCAAGTGGTCCTGGCCGAATGTTGCCCTAACACGTGGCGCTGTGAGAGAGAAACCTAGGAGGAATCTTCTGCAAAAGCGGCCCAAAAGTTAGTGCTAGCAACAGTGGCAGGTGCGCGGGCATGTACGTTGTGTCAGAGAGCCATGTGGGTGGTTGGTGACGAGGGCTTGAGAGCGCGCTCGTGACAACCTTGAGTCTTGGAGGCCAAGATATCCGCTGAGGGAGATGAAGGCTCCAGTTCAAGTGACGAGCCAAAGGGGAGGCCACTCTGAGGGAGTGTAACGCTCGAAGAGTGCTCCCTTGGCACGTGGGCGTACCAACCGTTCAGTTTGTTGGACGCTCGTGGGAGTGATAGCGCTCGTTGGGCTTAACTCCTTGAAGAAGGATTGCGCTTGTTGGGTTTGGCGCTCGTGCGCCGATGGATTCACCCTTGATGGCGGCCGGCTTAGCGCATGGCTTAGCGCTCGTGCGCTGATGGGTGCAGCCT
This sequence comes from Lantana camara, assembly GCA_037501455.1. Taxonomy (NCBI): domain Eukaryota; kingdom Viridiplantae; phylum Streptophyta; class Magnoliopsida; order Lamiales; family Verbenaceae; genus Lantana; species Lantana camara. Next base: position 29,512,436 of record CM074856.1, on the reverse strand, counting down.
CGTGGAGACAGATGTCATCAGCTCGGTGATGCCAAGTGTCTTCATGTGGGACGATCGTATTTTGACCCCATCACATTTAACCTATTTTATTATTTTTGATTAATATTTGATGGGGTCAAAATACGATCGTCCCACGTAAGACACGTGGCATCGCCGAGATGATGACATCTGTCTCCCCAAGGCTTCACCATCAATACACGAGCGCTAAACCCAACGAGCGCCCTCCTTCTTCAGGAGTTAAGCCCAACGAGCGCTGTCACTCCCACGAGCGTCCTACAAACTAAACGAGTGGTACGCCCACGTGCCAAGGGAGCCCTCTTCGAGCGTCACACTCCCTCAGAGTGGCCTCCCCTTTGGCTCGTCACTTGAACTGAAGCCTTCATTCCCCTCAGCGGATATCTTGGCTTCCAGTACTCCAGGTTGTCACGAGCGCGCTCTCAAGCCCTCGTTACCAACCGCCCAAATGGCTCTCTGACACAACGTACATGCCCGCGCACCTGCCACTGTTGCCAGCACTAACTTTTGGCCGCTTTTGCAGAAGATTCCTCCTAGATTTCTCTCTCACAGCGCCACGTGTTAGGGCAACATTCGGCCAGGACCACTTGAGGCAAATGACCAAAGGGCCCTTGACCCTCAACTATAAATAGCTAAAGTCATCTTCTACACTGGTAAGCATTCTTCATCACTGAAACTGTGACTGAACTCATCTTTCCTCATACCTTGAACTGACTTGAGCGTCGGAGAGCCAAACTGGGTATCACCCCCAGTTCCCCCAGCTTGGCCTTCTGACTTTTCTTGTGCTTGTCCCAACAGGTAGAACCCCTTTCTCATTTCCGGCGAAGCTCCGGTGGTTTCCTCCACAAATACAAATCGTAAAGTGATCGGATTCGGATCAACCCATTTCTGAGCCCATCATTTTTGGCGCCGTCTGTGGGAAACCAGTCCTCCATTTTCTTCCTTTCATTTTGTTGGTAGAAAAGCAAGCACACCCTTACCTTCAACAGTCATGGTTGCTACGAGATCTGGAGCTGTGGGAGGAGGAGATAACGCCTCCCAGGATGCAAATATCATTATTCCCTCCACCGCTACTGGTGGAGCCCCGCCTCCATCCGCCGCCGCTGGTGGAGCACCTCCCGCAGCAGGAGTGACTCCGCAAGCAGAGTCTTCCGTACCTCCACCTTCACCGCCGGCACTGCCGACTCCTGCTGCCGTCGGAGGAGTCTCTCTCTGTGCTCCTCCGCAACATGCTCAGAACCCCTGGGTCCATCCCCAGGTGATTCCCGGAATACAGGGCTACATGATGCCCCCACCTGGATACACCCTCACTCCGTCTGTTATGATGCCGCCGGTCCAACCGTATCATGCAGGCCAGATCCAGCTCTCGGTGGTGGTCCCCAGGGAGATCGAAGGAGTGGAGTTACCTCCACTGACCACCCAACAGTTGAGGGCTCTCTACGCCCAGTGTGAGGTTCAGGCGGCTCAGGGGGCATGGGAAAGGTTCCATTCCATGTACTTTCCCTCTGGGCAGGCCACTCAAATTGCAGCCCCTTTGGGCGGACAACAAAACTTTCCCCTCAGAGAAGCCCAGGCTGTCCTGAGGGCACAACCACCACCACCACCAGCCAGAGAAGTGCCCCGGCAGGAGGGCAACGAGCGTCCCTCCGTAGGCAGGAACAAAGAGCCCACAGAACGGGTAAATGATAATGAAGGGGACTCTCATGTCTCCAGGAGGGGCTCACGAGCCCCCAGGCACGGAGACAAGCAAGTAGACGTAAATCCTGACATCCTCGCGGCTGTGCAAGACCAGCTGCAGGGTCTCAAGGATATTGTGGGACAGCTCTCACGAGGGCGTTCAACTCAGATCTCCCCTAGTCGGGATGAACGGGTTGACGCCAGAAGCACCCGCACCAAGGACCCTCTACCAAAAGTCCCCCGCCGCAAGGAACCGGAGGAAAACTTCGGCACGTATGAATATCACCCATTGGCGAGGGGTTCACCCCTCGTAGAAGAAGTTCTGATGGCCCAAGCAGGCATGGCCAAAGTCCCCACTTCCATCAATCGTTACGACGGGACAACTGATCCAGCTGAACACTTGGATCACTTTGGGCATCTTATGCACCTCTACGAGCATTCCAGCAATTACTGGGCAAAAGTGTTTGTCACTTCCTTGGTAGGAATGGCTCAAGAGTGGTACAAGCGACTACCGCCGCGCTCGATCCACTCATATGAAGAACTGGCTAATGCTTTCCTCAACCACTTCAATTCTTTGAAAGCGCCAGTCACCGCACCCACTGCCCTGTACAACGTGGTGCAAGGCAAGAGCGAATCTCTGCGCTCGTTCTTCGCCCGCTTCAACAAGGAGATCCTACAGGTGGAAAGGCCTTCAATGGATTTCTTGATCCCAGTGCTCTTTCAGGCTGTGGATCACAAGCAATATGTGAGCAAAAAATTCGCTGATGCCATTGTGGAAAGGAGGCCAGGGACCCTCATGGCCTTAAGAGAAATAGCCGAGCCGTTCTTCGCGCTCGAAGACATGTATGGGACGAATGGTCCCCGGCATCACAGCCCGGCCAGGAACGAGCGACCTCATCACGAGCGGGGACGGGACGTGGCCATCAAGAAGGAGCGCCCTCAAGAGCGCAGGAGGTCGCCACCACCCCCTCGCCGATTCGAGCGAATTCCGCTCACCAGGCCAAATTCAGAAGTCTACAACCTCTCAGATAAAAAGCTCTTTAAGAGACCCATCAAAATGAGAGAAACAGACTCGCTCAGGCGCTCGAACAAATACTGCGCATTCCACAAGCAGAGGGGGCACGACACAGATGAGTGCCGACAGTTGGAAGCTGAAATTCAGAGGCTCGTCGCAGGGGGCCACCTGAAGGAGTTTGTCCGGGTGCTTGAGCGTTACGATGAACGCTGCAACGAGTGTGCTGGGGGAAGAAGGAGAAGTCCGTCCCGTTCAAAGAGTCCAAGGGGTAGGGGACCCCCTGAAAGCAGCAGCCGCCGGGGCAATAAAGGAAAGGCCCCTGAGCAAGAAAACGAGCCCTTCGCAGTCATAAATATGATTGCAGGAGGCTCATCAGGGGGGGATTCAAACGCCTCCCGACGGAGGTTCGTCCGGAGCTACAACCAACGCCCAGCAGTGCCCAAACCTATCTATGCCATCCAGAGATCAAGCGCTCAAAGGTCACGAGAAAATGATGTAATAGGCTTTGATGATAGGGATTTAGAACATATTGTAACGCCCCATGGGGAGGGTATAACCTCAGATTGCCCCATGGTGGTTAGTTTAGATGTTCATAATCATGTTGTAAAAAGGGTATTGGTGGATAGTGGAAGCTCCGTTAATGTTTTGCCTTATTCTACATTCTTAAAGATGAAGGTTGATCTTCCGATCGAGCCTCTCAAAACGGCCCTTATTGGCTTTGGAGGCTCGGAAGTTGTCCCACGAGGGCAAATACGCCTAGCTACTTCGTTCGGCCGAGCCCCTCAGCGCAAAACACTCTTGGTAACGTACGCGGTGGTGGAGATTGACATTCCATATAACATCATAATTGGGCGCCCTGCCCTCGTGGATTTCAAAGCCATCATCTCCACCTACCACCAGAAGATTAAATTCCCTACTTCCGAGGGCGTGGGAGAAGTATTGTGCAATTTGCGAGAGGCTTGGGAATGTTACATGCTGTCTCTCAGAAAGCCTAGAGCGGAGAAAACCTTCCAAACTGGTTCCACCAAGAAATCGGTGGATTTCCCCAATCTAGATGAGGACAGCCCAGCACGGAAAAGGGCGAAATTGAACAAGAAGAAGAACAAAAAGAAGAGGGGAGACAACGGGGAGAATCCCCTCGAGAATGTTCCCCCAGGGACCGTTGGTGGATCGTCCTCAGAAGGAGACGAGCCGGGAGAGAGTGAACCAGCACCTGGTGACCGTTTGATAGGAAAGAAGAGGGCGCTCGAACTTCCTCGCCCTGAGGTAAGGATCGAACCCTCAGAAAAGTTCCTTACCATTGAGCTGGAACCCGGAAATAAGGATAAGACTACACAGATAGGATCAAATCTCTCAGGGCCCTCTCAGATTATGATGATTGACTTCCTCAGGGAAAACAGTGATGTATTTGCATGGAAAGCCTCCGACCTCACAGGGATTGACCCGAGCGTCATTGTCCATAGGCTTAATGTGGATCCCTCTTTCAAACCCATCAAGCAGAAAAAGCGGGATGCACATGGCTTTCGGAAAAAGGTCATTGAAGAGGAAGTTAATAAACTCCTGGAGGCTCAATATATCGAGCCCATCTTGTATCCGGAGTGGTTGTGCAACGTCGTCCTGGTGCCCAAGAGCGCAAATAAGTGGCGCATGTGCAACGATTTCACTGATCTCAACAAAGCCTGCCCTAAAGATCCTTACCCGCTGCCCCGGATTGATCAATTGGTGGATTCGACCGCTGGCTGCGAGCTCATGAGCATGATGGACGCTTTCCAGGGATATTATCAGATCTTTATGGCCCCGGAAGATCGCCCCAAAACCTCGTTCGTTGTCCATCTGGGGGTATATTGCTTCTTAGTCATGCCTTTTGGACTGAAGAACGCCGGAGCTACGTATCAGCGGCTCGTTAACAAGATGTTTGAAAAGGAAATCGGTAAGTCCATGGAGGTTTACGTGGATGATATGATTGTCAAAAGCGAGCGCCAGGATTCCCACTTGGAAGATCTCAAGCGCACTTTTTCAATCTTGCGTCAGTATGGGATGAAGTTGAACCCTTCAAAGTGCACCTTTGGAGTACAAGGGGGAAAGTTCCTAGGGTACATGGTCAGTCAGAGGGGAATTGAGGCCAATCCGGAGAAGATCAAGGCTATTTTGGAGATCCCTTCCCCTCGAAATCTGCGGGAAGTGCAAGTCCTAGTAGGCAAAATCATCTCGTTGAACAGATTTATTTCGCGCTCGGCGGACAGGAACCTTCCCTTCTTCAAAATTTTGAGGAACACACGTAACTTTGCTTGGACAGAGGAATGCGAAAGGGCGCTGCAGGATATGAAGGCTTACTTATCGAGCGCACCACTGCTGACTAAGCCCGTCGAAGGTGAGAGATTATTTATGTATCTTTCCGTTTCTCCCGAAGCCACAAGCGCGGTTCTGATCGCTGTGCGGGAGCGGAAACACTTACCCGTTTATTATCTGAGCAAAACATTGCAAGGAGCCGAAAAGAAGTACTTGGAAATTGAGAAATTCGCGTTCGCTCTTATTAACGCCTCAAGAAGGCTAAGGCCTTACTTTCAAGCGCACTCTATAACGGTTCTCACCGACCAACCCTTGAGGCAAGTATTGTCCAAACCAGATGTGTCTGGGAGATTAATCAAGTGGGCCATCGAATTGAGCCAGTTCGACTTATGTTTCGAGCCCAGGACCGCGGTACAGGCACAGGTTGTAGCTGATTTATTGGCCGAACGTTATGGTTTAGAGCCCACCGTTGCGGATAATGAGGGCTTATGGGTCCTGCACACAGATGGTTCCTCAACCTCTCAAGGGGGAGGAGTAGGAGTGGCCCTCAGAAACCCCGATGGGATTGAGCTGGACTTTGCAATCAAGCTGGATTTCCAAGTCACTAATAATGAAGCAGAATATGAAGCCCTCGTGCAAGGATTGAATATTGCTTTTCAGAATGGAGCTTCCAGAATCACCGCTTATGTGGATTCACAGTTAATAGCGAGCCAGATTGAAGGAACTTATGAGGCTCGAGAAACCACCATGGTACAGTACCTATGTAAAGCCAGAGAAATCATTGGGAAGTTCAAGGAATTTCACCTACTTCAAGTGCCGCGAGGAGAAAACGAGCGTGCGGACGCTCTGTCAAAGTTTGCATCAGCTTTAGAGGGCACTTCCGAACGTTCTGTTACGTTCCTTAGAACTGAGGAACCTTTGATCAAGGAGAAGGTCGCCAGTCGGATAATTGCCATGATTGATCCTAACGAGCCCTGTTGGCTTGATGACGTCGCCATTTTCCTTAGGGATGTAATTCTTCCTACTGACAAGGTGGAAGCCAGGAAAGTCCGAAGTAAGGCCCCTCGTTTCGCTTTGGATCCCGAGGGGAGGTTGTTCAAGAAATCATTTCAAGGACCCCCAATGAGATGCCTGAGGCCCTCACAAGCGAAGGAGACGCTCGAACTCATCCACAATGGAAGCTGTGGGAATCATTCCGGAGGGCGTATCCTGGCAAAGAAGGTTCTGAGAAGTGGGTTTTATTGGCCTACAGTTCTCCAAGATGCCATCGAATTTTCGAGGAAGTGTCCCAAATGCCAATTCCATTCAAATCTCCCTCAATTGCCAGCAGCACAGATGATCCCAATAGACGTCTCTTGGCCTTTTGACCAGTGGGGAATAGACATCGTGGGCCCCTTGCCCATGGCTGCGGGACAAAAGAAGTTTGTCATTTTAGCCGTCGACTACTTCACCAAGTGGGCCGAGGCCGAGGCCGTTGCAAAAACCACCTTCAAGGTTGTGAGGGACTTCATTTGGAAGAACATCATTTGCAGGTACGGTATACCGAGGGTGCTCATTTCTGACAACGGGTCCCAGTTCATAGCGGCTGACACACGAGAATGGTGTTCTGAGTTGGGAATAGAACAGCGGTTTACCTCTGTAGGACATCCACAATCCAATGGGCAAGCGGAAGTTACCAATAGAATCATCTTGCAGCATCTAAAAACCATGCTTGAGAGCAAGAAAAGTGAATGGGCTGAAGAGCTACAAGGAGCGCTTTGGGCTTATCGCACCACCCCACGAGCGGCCACTGGAGAAACTCCTTACGCGCTCATTTATGGATCAGAAGCAATGATACCAGCGGAGATAGTAAATGAATCCGCTCGTGTAGGCTATTTCGAGCCTCAGCTCAACGATGGCAACAGGAGCTTGGAGTTGGATTTGCTGGATGAAAGGAGAGACAAGGCCTGGGCTAAGATTCACCATTATAAAGCCTCTGTGGCTCAACAGTACAACAAGCGTGTGAGGGAAAGAACTTTCCAGTTGGGAGACTTGGTTTTGAAGAAAGTGGAAGTATCCAAGCACGTGGGGAAATTGGATCCCAATTGGGAAGGCCCATTCAAAGTCGTACAACTCAGAGCTAACAACACTTACACCCTGGAGACACTTCAAGGTGAGCGCTTGCCTCGCCCTTGGAACGCATGTAACCTCCGGCGGTTTTATGTTTAAAAGCTCTTTGCAGACCCTGATGTAACAACCCTCTTTGACGGGTTCTATGTACTTCCAATCACAAGTAAGTGGAAACATAATCTTTTTAATTTTTCTAATACTCCTGTTTCTTTGATTGCTTGAATGGATAAGTCCCACGTCCCTCGTCTTCGCGAGCGTGGCTGGCAACCCATTCCATTATGTATGCTGCTATCTCGTATGGGTTACGCTTGCCAGCACTCTACTCCACATGGGGGGACGCCCTCATAAGGATAGACTGGTTACGCTCACAACCAAGCAGGCGAATTGGAAGAAGATTATGAAGAAAATCCTAGTAGGCCTTGGCTGTTTCTTAAAACGCCTTGCGCTCGAAAACGGGATCTCCTACAGAGAAAGTCCTAGTAGGCCTTGGCTGTTTCTTAAAACGCCTTGCGCTCGAAAACGGGATCTCGTACAGAGAAAGTCCTAGTAGGCCTTGGCCGTTTCTTAAAACGCCTTGCGCTCGAAAATGGGATCTCCTACAGAGAAAGTCCTAGTAGGCCTTGGCCGTTTCTTAAAACGCCTTGCGCTCGAAAATGGGATTTCCTGCAGAGCCAGAAATACGACAAGAGCCAGAGCGCTCGAACGATGGCTTCAGAATCAAGAAGGAATTGCACAAGTCTTGAACGAGGGCCACCACTCAGTAAGACCCTCGCACACACTCAAGACTTAGCAAAATCCCCCAAGGGCGGAAGGAATGTTACAAGTCTTGAGTGGGGGGGCAATCTCACAATAAGACCCTCACGACCGCTCAAGACTTAGACAAATTTTCAAAAGCAAAAACAAAATTTATACAAGTCTTGAGTGGGGGGCAATCTCACAATAAGACCCTCACGACCGCTCAAGACTTAGACAAATTTTCATTGCATCAGAGAAATAAAACATTCACGGAGTATGCTACACAGTCTTATTATATGATTCATAAATGAACGGAAGAACAAAGTCATGAAAAATGGAATATTTATTCATTGCAACAAGAATTATTACAAAGCAAAGGGCTCAAAGGCCCAGGAAATACTGTTACAAAAGACAGAAAAGCTGGAAAATACACAAGAGAATTGATAAAGGGAAAAGCTTCAGGCGGCTGGGGCGATGTCTTCATCAACGATCACCAGAATGTTCTGAGCCACGGGGCCTTGAACTGGGCCCTCAGGCTCTTGTGGTTGATCTTGGGGATCGTTGGGCTCGTTTGCACCAGGAGCGGGAACATTGGCATTTTCAGCAATTATGACCGGGGCTTCCTCCATGACGGGCGCTTGAGGCTCATCTTCAGGACCATCATTTTGAGCCGCACCTCCTTCCCGATGAGCGTCGGTGTACTCATCTTGGATCAGTTTCACCAAGAATTCATACTCCATCTCCGCAATGGCGTCCGCGGGGTCGTTGGGGTCCTCATCCACCTCCTCACAGCGCTCGTTGAACATGAGCCCCGTGCCTTCAGCTCCCTTCATTGCCGGATCGGTCAGCCCCTTGTGAATGCCCTGATCCACTGCCAAGTTGAAGGCATTTTGGGCCTCATCTAAGCAGTATAGCGAGGCTGCGAAATTGAAGGCTTTGGAGTGGCAGAACTTGATTAGAGCCTCCTTGTTTGCACGCTCTAAGCTTCGAGGCCACTCGTTGACGGCGTCATTGAATTTCCGCTCGGCCTCCAAAGCCCTCGCCTTCCAGCTTTCCCTCTCCGCCTCTGCCTTGTGGCACCGCTCGTTAGCCTGGGCCAGCTGGTTGCCCAAACCAATTCGAGCGCCGTCCACCGCCACAAAATCCTCCTTCAGCTTTCCCAGCTCCTCCTCAGTTTTGTTGTACAAATCCTTGAGGGATTCATACTTGGCAATTTCAGCGTCTAGCTCTGATTGGATCTGAGCCGGGTCATTCGAGCGGGCCATCTTCTTGTATTTGGCCTTGCGCTCGGCGTAAGTGGAGGCTCGCATTTGCACATTCCGGAGCCGGGGAAGAACTTGCTGCACAAGTGGGAGGAAAAGGAAGTGTTAGCCAAAAAAAAAAAAAAATGGTAATTTACAGAAATAAGTAAAGAAAGCAGGGAGTGAAGGCTTACAGAGATCAGTGCGTGGGCCGCATCAAGGGTCACTTTCTCCACAGACTCGCTGTAGAGATGCCGGTGGTCTGCCGAGAATTGAGCTTTGTTGAACAGATTCTCGGTGATAGCCTGAGCGACCGTGCCAGGCCTCAGCAAAACCGGCCCCCCGTCGGTGGCGCCTGTAAAGTCTCTGTCCCCTCGACGGGGGAACTCCCATATGTGCTCCTCCTCTGAAGAGGAAGTTTCCCCCTCGCCCCTGGGGCCCTCAACTACTTGCTTCCCTTTGCCCTTGATTGCCACTGAATCGGGCATCCTCTTCCTTTTACGGGAAGGCCTACTTGCGCTCGGGGAAACCTCAGTTATCGCCAGGGTGGTTTCTGGCCTCGTTTGTTCTGCAGGAGTGGGGGGTTGAACATCTCCCGCTCTCTCTGACCGCCCCCTGGTCTCTCTCGGGACCAACCTACGCTCCCCTCGGCCACGAGGGTGCTGGACCTCAGGATTGGCGCTCGAACTGGCGCCACTACGAGCGTCCCCTCGATTGTTACGGTTACGAGGGCGCTGTTGCTCACGCTGTTGGTCCCCCTGTGGGGCTTGGTTCCTGTTGGCGTGGGCAAAACGAGCTGCTTGTCTAATCCCTCCTGCCATGTCTAATATAGCGGCTCCTGCAAAAATAGAAAGTACAAGGGTTATAAATCCTTGGACAAGAATTGTTAAGTGCAAGTTACAAGTACAGAGAAGCAGTTAGTATTCATTCCTATCTAAAGTTAGTGCCCTAAGAATCTAACCATCTCTCTCTATGTCACGAGCCGGAGGGTTGTCAAGGTAATAAGGGTCGTTGGAAAGACCACACAAGAACATGAGTTCCGCATCGTCTATCCATTCTTTCGCTTGTATGAGGTGGCCCTCGTCCCTCAGGGTTGCTGCCAGGCTCTTGGCCCAATCTTTAGGGAGTGCGGGTTGCAGCCGGCTCTTTGCAAACGAGCCCCATTGTGTGGGCACCCCAAAGCCCTCTTCTGTTGGAGCCTTGACGAAGATGAACTTCTCCTTCCAATCAGGGCCATAAGTGCTCGAGGGCGAATTGATCAGTTTCATGTGTGCCTTCGCCTGGACATAATAAAAACCGGCCTCGGGGGATGAGCGGGATGAACTGACCACTTGAAAAAGGGCGTTGAAGTTCCGTAAAAAGGGCTCGTAACCCATGCTTCTCATCAAAATCACAAAACATGTCAGCAAAGCCAAACCGTTGGGCACGATTTGTGATGGACAAAGTCCCAGATCATTCAACAAATGAGCCAACGAGATTGAGATGGGGAATCTCAAGCCCCCTGAGCTCACTGAGGCCACGTACACTGCCATCTCCCCAGAAGGCGGATTATTGGCACGCTCGTGGTTTTCCGGAATTCTCCACGTATACCGCTCGTCCCAGTAAATGGGTGCCATCATCGTTTTCACGTCTCCCACGGTAACTGTGCTGGGAGTCTCATCAGGCGTGCGCTCGGTAGCCTGGTAGCCTGACCCTTCACCCTCGTTGGGCCCTTTGGATTTTTGGGATTTCTTGCTTTTTCCCTTATCCCGGGCTCTTTCTGAAGGCCCGATTATGGCCTCAGCCACTGGAAGCGGGTTCGCAATGGCCACAGTCACGGTATGGCGGTGGGGATGAGTGGCACTCTGAGTTATGGGGAGGGTGACCCCTTGCCTCTCTGCCTCCATCACCAGATCCATCTCCTCAAAGAGAGGATCCATTCCGCCTGGATTCCTATCCTCCATGGCCATCACTGCCGCCCCCAAATCCTCATCTCTAGGGGAATCGGGAGAAGAAGAACTATCAGTGGCCATTTCGTTAATTTCACGGGCAAATTCCTCAACTTGTTGGTCGGCCATGGCAGAAACTGGGCTTTGGAGTTTTCTTGGAAAAAGATTAGGGTTTCCTCAAGGAGAAAAATCTAAGGGGTTATGAAATTCTAAAGTCCGAATCTACGGTTAGCAAAGTTAGAAAGTTACACTGGAGGTTTACCTTGAAAGTTTTCTGAGAAAGTTTGGGAGAAAGGTTGAAGATGCTCTAAGAACTGGAGTGCGAGAGAATTCTTTTTTGCAAAGGATGCCTGGAAGTTCTGAATGCGTAAAGAGTATGGAGATTTCAGAATCCCGTATTTATAGGGATGGGAGTTGGTACCCTTCTCGGCAATGAATTCAAAATGGTAATCATTTCCCGCCTAGGAAACCGCCCACTTTATGGAACCGTCACATGCTTCCCCATGCTCACGCGCCCCACGCGCACCCGCATTTAATGCTCTGACGTTTCGAGTGCTTCAGAATAGTACAACATTTAATGCGGAAGTGTTACGAGCGGTCAGTTGAAAAGACCGCATTTATAGCGCAACCAGAAGAAAAATTGCTCAACACGCCAAGCCTTACACGAGCGCTATGTGCAAGAGATAGAGCGTGTCAAAATTCTACAGTCCTTATCACTAAGGACTACAGAATTGGGGGGCAAAATGATGGGGTCAAAATACGATCGTCCCACGTAAGACACGTGGCATCGCCGAGATGATGACATCTGTCTCCCCAAGGCTTCACCATCAATACACGAGCGTTAAACCCAACGAGCGCCCTCCTTCTTCAGGAGTTAAGCCCAACGAGCGTTGTCACTCCCACGAGCGTCCTACAAACTAAACGAGTGGTACGCCCACGTGCCAAGGGAGCCCTCTTCGAGCGTCACACTCCCTCAGAGTGGCCTCCCCTTTGGCTCGTCACTTGAACTGAAGCCTTCATTCCTCTCAGCGGATATCTTGGCTTCCAGTACTCCAGGTTGTCACGAGCGCGCTCTCAAGCCCTCGTTACCAACCGCCCAAATGGCTCTCTGACACAACGTACATGCCCGCGCACCTGCCACTGTTGCCAGCACTAACTTTTGGCCGCTTTTGCAGAAGATTCCTCCTAGGTTTCTCTCTCACAGCGCCACGTGTTAGGGCAACATTCGGCCAGGACCACTTGAGGCAAATGACCAAAGGGCCCTTGACCCTCAACTATAAATAGCTAAAGTCATCTTCTACACTGGTAAGCATTCTTCATCACTGAAACTGTGACTGAACTCATCTTTCCTCATACCTTGAACTGACTTGAGCGTCGGAGAGCCAAACTGGGTATCACCCCCAGTTCCCCCAGCTTGGCCTTCTGACTTTTCTTGTGCTTGTCCCAACAGGTAGAACCCCTTTCTCTTTTCCGGCGAAGCTCCGGTGGTTTCCTCCACAAATACAAATCGTAAAGTGATCGGATTCGGATCAACCCATTTCTGAGCCCATCAATATTTATATAATTATATATATTATATATTTATATAATTAAATATAAATATTATTTAATTATGACGTCACACCGGTTTGACCGGTGGTCCGACCGGTTGAACCAGTAAAACCAGTAACCAGTAAGGGCTCCGGTTCGACGTCCGGTCCGGGTTTTAAAACATAGATTATGTTGTATAAATTTTTACAATTTGCAAAACATGTTGTATAATTTTCTTATAATATAGTACTAAAATATTCTAATGCAGTATTTATCTCGTATTATGTAGTATAAATTTTCGAGAAATAAAGTAAAAATCTCCAAACTGATGGGGAGTTATTTGAAATTGTCCCTTCGAATAGCGGGTATTATAAAAATTAAAAAAAGAAAAAAAGAACTCACAAATTTGTTGAAAATTAGAGTTTTGGAGTCATGGGTTGAAGGGGAAAACAAAAAAAGAGATAATGATTTTCACCCATCCGAACTATAGGCCATTTGGCAATTCACCATCCAAACTATTTCTCCCCCGAAACCACCATCTAAACTTTCAATTCCTGACAGACCACCAATCCACAGTGGTTTTGACCCTTTTTTGAGCGGTTTTGACTCTTTTTTCAGCGGTTTTGGATGTTTTAACACATGTAAATCTGTCTCTCTTTGTTATTTTTTCATAGATTATGTGTTAAAACATTCAAAACCGCTGAAAAAAGAGTCAAAACCGCTCAAAAAAGGGGCAAAACCGCTGTGGGATGGTGGTTTGTCGGGAATTTAGAGTTTAGATGGTGGTTTCGGGGGCGAAATAGTTTGGATGGTGAATTACCAAATGGCCTATAATTCGGATGGGTGAGAATCATTATCCCAACAAAAAAATCAATTCAATGTTTTATTTAACAAAAAAGTTGCTAAATCACATTTTATTTTGAAATTACTAATTTACCTTTACAAATTACAAGTTTTCAAATTATTTGAAAATAATTTATAATATTATATTAAGCGAGAAAGATCGTATTAGCTTGATTTTTCACAGTGCTACTTAAATTACACAAAAGAATTTATGAACGTGTGCCTTCTTATTGTCGGGAGTGCACGCATGTAAGGCACCATGAAAAGGACTGCAATGTTTCTCTTGAGGAGAAGCCGATAGTGGAAGATAGGCAGGTTCCACAAGTAACGAGGAAAGAAGATTGAAGAAAGATTGGTGGGAGTTTGCCTCGCCGGAGTAGGCACCACTAGGGCGGCAACGCTGATGTGCGCGACAGAGAAGGAATTTCATATGCTAGGCATTTAGGAAAGGACTCTTCCCGAACTTTACTTGGGAAAGAGATGGGCCCTTCCTATACTTGGATTGTAAAAAATCCTAAGCCCACCTCGCGAAAAGCCAACAATTTGAATAAGGGCCTAAATGGACAGCCTAAGAAAGATTTCTTGAAAACAAACTTGGGATATAAGAAATTTCCTTCAATCGTTCAAAAGTGCAACGGCAGGCAGCGTCCCGTTGTTCGCCAATTTGCAACAGTTATAGGCGACTAGCATCCCGCCATTGACAGCCAAGGCTTCCACAACTGGACAATAGCAGCTGAAGTTGCACGACAGTGGCAATCACCGATCCTCCACACATTACTGTCAAAACAGCGGCTTTTAGGCCTTTTATTGATTCTACTAATTCTACATATGCCACTTGTGTAATCCCAACATGGACCAAAATTCAATTTTCTAAAGTCAACATCCTTTTGAGTCCATATCAAAGATTACAAAATTAGCTCATATAGACATTACAAAATCTCAAGTTAAAGGATAATTAATCACGTCATTGACCTGTGAGATATTTCCTAATCTGAATGTTTCTTGGAAACATCATTTCCCATTTAGAAATATTCTCATGCGGGACGTCTCACTAATACAGTTCTTGTAACAATCACCCTTATGTATTACGCACTCATCGTCTTATGCACTTTATGTTGGGAAAACGAAACAGAAACGCAGCGAAAATTTAAAAATTTTCCCAATATGATACATCGAATCTTGCAATTCTTATTGTCAATTCTGTAGGGTTCTAAGAAACTCACTTAGATAGTCGCTTTCCTGCCACGTTCTAGCCGCCCAAGCACGCTCTTCAAGAGGCTTGTCCCCAAAAGCTCCTTCTAATCTTTCGAGACTTCACGATAGTAGCCCTTTAGAGAATTAGTCCACCAACCTCGACTACGATCCTGAATAGGGAGGATGCTAGTTCTATCGGTGTTTAGGCTCTAGGGTTTAGTGTATAATTTGGAGAAGGAGAATTTTTATCTATCATCCTTTAAGGGGTTCAAACCCCTTGTATTTATAGCTCTAGGGGTTCAAACCCCACTCCACATTGGAATAGGATTCCTTAACCGTCAAGTTAAGGGATTTCTTGCTTGGAAAGAAAGCTTTGCAACTTTGACCATAAGTCTCCTTTTGACCAACTTGTTGCGCAAGAATAAATATCTAACTTCCTTAGATATTTTAATTTAATTAATTATTTATTCATAATAAATAACTTGAAGCTAATAATTAATTAATTCATAATTAATTATTTATTAGACTTTATTTCTCCAAATTAGAACTTTAATATTAATTCATAATTAAATTAAAGTCCATTAAATAATTAATCAATATTAATTATTTAATCTACACAGTCACGTGACACTTGTCACTTGGGACACGTGTCCCACACGTGTGGACCCCACCAATCACCTATTGGTTCGATCAACTCGTTTAATCGATTCAAGCCTTAACCCACGTGACCGGGTTGTTATGTATGACCCTCTAGGTTCTTAATTTGATTAGCAGTGACCCTAATTAATTAATCAGTCCACGGATCACACTGTCATAGTCTAACAACAGGCGTGACCTCTAACTGAATAAGAATATCTCAATTCGAAAGAACCTTTAAGTCATTGACGTATGTGAGATAAAATCCTCCTACATCTCATCTCTCAATCAAGATTTAGGGCAAGGGAATAATCAGAACCCTAATAATCTCGATCCTAAAGTTAAGTGCATTTCTTATCCATTTGATCTCAATTCAAGAAACTCATTTCTTGATGTCTTGATCTACTACCTTGGCCAAGGACTCCTTTATGGCATATGAATGACTTACACAATAAGATATCAACTTGTTAATGCAAGTTGTAGGTCCTTTGTTGATTCTCATATGCTTCCATGTGCCACTTATGCAACCCCAGCATAAGTTTTGAATCAGTTAGCTAAGGCGACACCTTTTAAAGCTCATACCTAAGATTGCAGAGTTAAGCCCACAAAGCATCAATGGAATCTCAAGTCTAAGGATCACTTAATCACATCAACGACTCGTGAGATCTTTCCTAATTTGGAAGTTTCTATTTACACATCCTTTCCCACAAAGCATCAATAGAAACTTCCTTTCCCATTTAGGAATCTTCTCACACGGGACACCTCAGTGTACCTACTTAGAATGAGTAAGCACCCCCATGTATCACGCACGTATCAGCAATACACATTGCACCCCATGAAACAAGGTGGTCCTTCTTAAGGGCGTGATCACACAAGCAAGCCTCAAACTAGTCAAGTCGACCCTCCCACTGTCTTTAGGACTCATCAGCTTGGAGCGATTTCTAATCATGACTTATGTGATATATGGCTCGTTCTATGAACTACTTCACCTAAATGGGTGAGTCGTATAAGTCATATTGATTAGGGGAGTTCTTATACATGCGCATTTAAAGTAATCATGCAATCAAACCAGAGCATATAAAGAAGTGTTGCCAAAGTTTGTTATATCATTCAAAGATTGTCTGTGATTTATAAAGGAAAAGCACTAAGTAGACTATTACATCGGCTTTTAGGGTACTATTCCTAACACTTTACACTCTATGAAACTGGGTCACCCTTCTCAAGGACGTAATCACATAAGTAAGTCTCAACCAAGTCAAGGTCGACACTCCCACTGTCTGTCGGACTCATCGACTTGGAGAAGTTTCTAATTCTCATCTATGTAGTTAAGAACTTGTTTTATGTGTCGTTCTCATAAGGACAAAGTTCTTAACGACCTCATTGGATTAGGGGAGTTCAAAACATGCAAAGACTGTGACACCCCGTCCGTCGGCACATACAGGTTGGTACCACGTGGGAGTTTAATTTTCGTATTTGCGTCCATTTTCTTACTACTTGATGCATCTTACATGTGTGAAGTATTTGAAGTATTTGATACGTATGCGCCTTACTTGAACGTTTAATTCGATTATATAAGCTTTGAAATTTAGAATTCGAACCCGAGCATTCTTAATTTATGTAATACGTGAATTATATGATTCTTGGATTTCATTGTATGATTTATATATGTTTTGGACTTGCTTAAATTGGTTTGGACTCAATTGAATTTTACTTCAAACTTTTGGGCCAATTTGTAATTTGGTCACTCTTGAGTCATTTTCTCGTAGCTTGAGCTCGGGAACTCGGATTCGAGTTCCATCTTCACCATTGAACTCGAATCAACGATTCAGAGATCATGGAACAAGCCTTGTACCTTTTTGATGCCGTTTTGACCCCCAACGATGCAGATTTTGACTCTACGTACCTAAAACGCACCTACATAATCCACTTGAGAGACTAAACTTATGCTTTACCACTAGCCTTGACTTTTAAGCCACAAAACTCAGCCATCCCTCTCTCTTTTCCCCTGAATTCGAACCAAGAAGAAGAAAGGAAGGAGAAAGAAGAAGCTCAAGCCATTTTCCTCCATTGTTGAACCCTTTAAGCTCAAGTCTTAAGCCTTTCTTTCTCGGTTTTGGCCCCGGTTTCTACTCTTTTACTACAAGGTGGGGTTTAGGATTATTTTCTTCTAGTTAAGAGACCTATGACCTAATATGTATTGATTTCTCACCCCGCATGCGACTATATATCTTATATATAGTTAAATATGTGTGTTTAAGATATGTTTATGATCTTATGACTGAGTTTAAAGTGTATGAAATCGGTATAAGTATATGTGAGCTTATGTTTTAAATTCGTTTTATGTTATGATATGAGCGAGTATGCCCTGAAAGATGGGAATTGGTACGGGTAAGGTATTTTGGGCCCCGGGAATTATAGATAAGGACGCCCAGGACGGTAAGGGTCGTCGGGTTAAGCCTGTGCATGATTCCCATTCGTAGTATTACGCGCGATTCTTGGAGATTGATGAGGCGTGATACTCCAAGTACATTGTGGGTTAGATACCCTTTGTACATAAGTAAGTAGTTGAAGAGGGTTTGATTCCCGAAACACCAAGGTTGTTGGGGTTGGATTTGATTTATGATTTTTGTTTTATGTTATGCTATGAGAAGTAAGAGGAGGTTCGTTCTTACCGGACATTTGGCTATGTTTTGTTTGATGGATTGTGAATCGACTTAGGATTTCTTTACGTAGTATATGTTATGCTTTTGGAAACGTTTTGGTATGCAAAAACCTTAGCTCGATTCATGGACATCACCTTTGTTAATTGTTGTGCTCTATATGTATTTAAGTGTGGGTTTGCATTTAGGCCCCTCACTCAGTCGAGTTTTGACTGACCCTCCCTTTTCCCTATCTTCAGTTGTAGATTGCTTTGAGCTAGGCGGGAAAGTGCTTCTTTGTCGGGTTGTACTTTCGAGTCTAGGTCGAGTTGCATACATACTTCCTGCTTTTGGACACTTCTGCTATGTATTTGTTATATAACTTGTATATTTTGGAGAATTATGAATACTTGATGTATAAACTCAATCTTTTTGGACCGTGAGGCCATGTATATGTTAATATGTGTTATATGTTGAGCTCTTTTAGATCCTGTTATTGCTTCCGCATATTTGTATGTTTGTGTTGCGCGCTCTGTTCGAGTCTCAACCCTGTTTAGCCTAGTGTGTGTATGTAGATCCCCGTTCACTTAGACTTGGGCTCATTTATGGAAAGCCATTTTATATGTCGGTTCGGGTTTAGGTGCGGGGGATATGGTGGCCCACCGCTCCGGGCGTCACAAAGACAGTGAAACCCAAATGGACATAAAATAGAACATAAAGAAATGATGCCTATGAACAAAGTCATTTCGTTTATTATTCAAAGATTGTTTGTGATTTTACAAAGAAATAGTAAAGTAGAAACTCTGCTTAAAGGGCATTATTCCTAACAAGATGATCAGGAAAAAATGTGTCTACTGGAGGATAGTTATCACCATGATGACCCTCAAGGGTCTGATTTGTAGGCATCTGATGAAGATCGCAATATCCAGGCTGGACAAACAGCTTGCCTTTTACAAACCAATTAACTCAGATGGTGAGAGACATACAGACACAAAATTTAATCTGGTGGTGCAAAAGAAAAAGTGTGGCAGACCACCAAAGGTTAACAACCTGGCACCTAAAGGAACGACATTGTCATTGGCCAATAAGCAAGTTACGTCATGATCCAGCACGGCCTGATTTGGAATGTGAGAGGGTTGGGTAAAGATGATCACCGTCTGACCTTCAAGCAGTACTGTGAAAAAAAAAATATTTTAATTTGTTGCTATCTTAGAACATATGATTAATTTAGATTGTGGTTTCATGTGCCGTAAATTTAGTTTCAATAATGTTATTCAGAATTATTCTAATCACATTGGGTTCTTTTCTTGCGAGGATTTGGAGGTCGAGGTTCTTAAGGCTGATAGGTAATTCCTTCATCTTTGCATTGAGTGAAAATCAATGAACAAGTCTTGTTAGATCACTATTGTCTATGCAAGATATAATACAATAGCAAGATGAGAAATTTGGGATGCTTTGTCGATCAGAAAATATGTAGAACTCCTTAGCTTATTGGTCGAGATTTTAACACGGTAATGTCTCTAGCAGAAACTAAAGATACCTTGGACTCTGATTTTCAATCTATGAGTGAATTTAGTGATTTTATCAATGAGTGAGGCCTAATGAGTGTGGCCTCATAGAACCTCCGTTCGATGGTTCTCCATATACCTAGACTAATAAGCAAGTTTGAAAAAGGCTTGATAGGATATTGGTTAATGACGCGTGGAGTGGTTTATATCCGCAAAAAAAATGTTAAGCATCTAGCAAATAAAGGACTCATTGGATTATTGCCCCTTATTTTTGGGCACGAATGATGAAATTCCCTCGCACCCTGTAGCGTTTCGGTTCCAAGAGATGTGTCTCTGACATCACAACTTGAAACCAACTGTGATGGAAAACCAAAATCAGCCTATTGGGAGTAATGTTTTGAGAAAACTGTCTCAAAAACTCAAGCGGCTTAAGCTCCATGTTAAAGGGTGGAATAATAATATTTTTAGTAATGTTCCTGACAGAATAAAGGAGACGGAGAAAGCAAAGTTAGAGGTTGAACAATACTTTAATAATAATCCTATGGAAGAGGCGGTAACTAATTGGAATAAAAAAAAATAGCAGACAGAAAAAGGGCATTAGCGATGAAAGAGGACTTCTGGCGTCAGAAATCAGTTTGCCAATGGATCGATGAAGGTGAGCGCAACACTAAATACTTCCACTCCCATGTTAAGAAGAGGAGATTCAGGGAAAGAATACAATTGATACATGAAGGGGAAATGGTATATCAGATCAAGGTCTAAATAGGAATTTTCGGTTAGAAAATATTTTGAAGACTTCTTTCAGCTACTGATACGGTTAACGCTGAGGCAGATTCTTTTGAGCATGTGAAGAAGGTAGTTTGAAACCAACAGCGGGGTAATGTTGTTCTGGAACTTTGGCAACTTCGGCAAGGGTCGAGAAGTGAATGATTTGGGGTGAAAGTTTCAGTTGATGGCGTATATGGTGTAGGACCCGACTGGAAGGATGTCCAAGACAAGCATGTCATAACTCAGTTGATCATTTATTTGCTGCAAAATAGATTTTACTTGGAAAAGAACCAAGAAAATAGATGCCACCTTTAAGAGGCCCTTGGTGAAGGAAATGTCCAGTCTTCTTGTCCTCAATACAATAACTAGAAGAAGTAAATAGGAATGACCAGTCATAAGTTTTGGCTAATTGAACAACGTTTAAGTATTTTCGTGCGTCATATATGGTCATTTTGAGTCTCACACTACCTCTTTTGCATAGTTTTGGGTCCGGTCGAAGACGAGGGCGATCTTTGAGACTCTTGTGCTTCTTCTTTTGCTCTTACAAGGTGGGTTTCTCTTCTAATAGCTATGATGAGCCAAAGTATTATAATTATATATCGAGTCTCTTTAGAGTAAATGATTTTGAACGTAAAACCTTTCTTTTATGTATCCCTACCTTATGATTTTAGTGAGAACATGATTGTACGTATTGAATGGGGCCCGGGAACTTAGTGCAAGTGACTATCTGGGGAGGCAAGGGCCAACGGTGATCCCTTGCACTAGTTCCAACCAAACTACGGTGATACCTGCCCTCACTAGGAGATTAGCGGGGAATGGAGCTGAGGCTTTTGGGGAATTCATGTACCCCCACCTGCCGTTATGTATGGGTGGTCGGGCCTTGCAAACCCGTCCACCACCCGGAGGGAAAAGGTGGATATGTATGATTATGAAAGAATCGTATGAATGTGCGCGAAAGATTATATGTGTGATAACGAATGAATAATGTTTATGATTGCACAAGGTATAGGTTGGAGATTATGCACGCCCACCAGTCTCCTTTAGACTGAACCCGGTTTGTTTCTAGTTGTGTTGTGCAGGATTGGGAAGTGCTAGGCGGGAATACGAGTCGTCTAGGTCCTGCATTTGGGTCTAGCACTTTCTTATACACTCATATTGTGATTTTGTATTAAGATTATGACTATGTTGGGCACTTATTGATTTTGTAGGCCGTGTGGGCCGTTGATACTTGTACATTGGATATATCTTGTTGTTTTGGAGCTTGAAAGCTCATGGTATATATATATGCTATGACTTGATTCCGCTTTTATTATGTCCTTGCTCTGAATTATTATTTCTCGTTCTTGTATGGTTTAAGGGTTTGCTCCCGCCTAGCATAGCGTGTGTGTTGTGTCCCCGTTCGCCGTGATTTGGCTTATGCATGGACTTTCCATTTCATATGCGGGTTGGGTCTCGGTACCGGGGATGTGGTACCTTGCGCTCGGGTGCTACAATCTCTCCCATACTTTTCATTTTTCCTCTACCCCTTTAAAAATCTTTATTTTTCTTAAACTCACCAAATAGAAAAATGGATAATTACTAATAAATACCAATTATCGACAATCAATTTTAGTTATTTCGTCTATCAAAAAAATTTTAGTACTAACTACACATTTGAAAAACTAAATTTTTTTTAAACCCTATTTTGCATAAAGTTATTTTATTATCCATATGAGAGAAAAACAAAAACATATGTCTCCCCGCTATGTCGGTTTCACTCCCAACACAAAGAAAGAGACGTTCTAGAAAAAAAAAAGACGTTCACCGATAGAAACTTCTCAAAAGAGAGACGGCGACAAGAAAGGGAGAAGGAGATAAAAGAGAGAACCATTAGTGGAGAGACGAAGAAGATAAAGAGGAGCAACGACTTCAGAGACGGAAAAGAGAGAGATTGACGAGAGCGGATATGATTTAGAGAAATCAAGGTATCTAAATGTACAAAGTGAAGTATGATTTTCCTATAACGAGGTACTGAGTATAACATATGAATATTAAGGTACTCAATTTCAGATACGGAGAAGAGAGAAATTGATGAGCGAGAGCGAAGTTTGATTTCTTGATGAGAGCGAAGTATGATTTAGAGAAATCAAGATATCAAAATGAACAAAGTGAAGTATGATTTTCCCAAAGGGAGGTATTTGGTATAATATGTGAATATTGAGGAATTTAGTATAATATATAAATATTAAGGTACTCAGTTTTAAAAGTAAGGTACTGAATTAAGAACATAAAGTACTAATATGACCCAATTCCATACCTAGCTAGAGAACATATGAATATTAAGATAGTCAGTTTTCAAAAGAAGTACTGGGAACATAAGGTACTAGTATAACAAATCAGAAATAAGGTGCCCAATTTTCAAAATAAGGTACTATGAAAGAAGGTGAATCACCTATTGTTTGTTGAATCACATGGTGAAAAATCATAAAAACTTTTTGTTGTTGTATAATGGCGTATTTATTCACTTGAATAACAGAAACACTTGAATAACAAAAAAGACAGAACACAAAGAAACACCAGAGGTTTTCTATAATGTACGACTTCAATAGAAAAAGAAAAACAGATGAGAAAGAAAAAAGAAAAGAAAAATAAACAATAAAGGGTATTACAGTGAATTTAGGTGTTTGGAGAATGAATAAAAATTAAAGTTTAAGAATAGAAAGTTAATATCAAGACTATTTTTTTGGGAAACAAAATAAAATTCCCTAAACTTATGGTCACTTAAAACTAATTGCCCCATTAAAAAAATGCTAATATCAAATCTCTCCCACATTTTTCATTTTTCGTAAACTCTCTACCCAACTAAAAAGATTATTTTGTCCCTAAAATTATTATCAACGTAATTCTTCACAATATCTCATTAATTCTTATAAAATTTTTCTGAAGAAAGCCGCAGGAAGTTTAGTTGTTGTCGTCGGGGGCCTCGCACCACATTCATGCCTTCATAGCAGCTCCACTATTGATTTCCTCCATAATTTCTCATCCTCAATAAGTTCCTCACAATGAATTGGCCTGAAAACACCCGATTTTCATCCAAGACGGTTGTCAGAACGCTACCGTTGACCACCACCTACCGTACGCCACCATCTCAGCGTCCTAACACCTTTGTTACTTCACCAATGGTTATAAAATCGCTCTCAATGTGTAATACCTGGTATTTCATTTTCTTTTTATTAATTTTTAATACTTAATTATTATTTTTATAATTTCATCCAGGACTTAGGGCTTGTGGAGTTATGGTCCGAAGGAATGATTTATGCTTGGACAAACAAGAGCTTACGACAACGATTAGATAGGGTAATGGTCACCAAACAATGGGGTGAGCAATATCCAGACACACACATTAAGCACTTGATGCGGGGCACATCCGACCACATTAACCTGCATATATATTTTATGAATATTATGAATGATACTCAGTATAAGTCGAGGAAGGTTATCTTTTGGCAGGAAATCTGGAGCAAGTTGTGGGAGCATTCAAATGCAAAATATTTCTGTAACGATGCCAACAGTTTCCATGCGCAGCCAGATAATCACTAAGAAATTAACGGATAAAATTTTATACAACTTGTTCGACACCGATCGAACAAAAAACACAAAGGCCCCCAAGAGGCTATTGACAAGGTCATGATCATTTTTTTCTAGATGAGAATTACACTGGTCCGCATCATTACTGTTCGAATGTCTGAGCGCCTCCATAGGAGGCGAACTGGTGATACATTAGAGCAACTACTGTTAGGGGTTGTATTTTAACCCTGGCCCATTGCTTGCTTCTTACAATGGTGAGTTGAGATCAATTGTTTTAGAAAATGCTCCAAAAAATGTTGTTTATACAGCTCCTTTAATCAAAAAGAATATCTTATCTCTCTATGCTAACCGCGTTCAAAAATTCATAAGGGAAGAAATAGTTGGTGCCAAATATTGTTTTATTGTTGATGAATCTCGGGATGAATAAAAAAATGAGCAAATGGTCATAGTACTAAGGTTTGTAGATAAAGAAGGCTATATTCGGGAAATATTCTTTGATGTGATTCATATAGAGGATACTAAGACTATTACTTTAAAAACAGAATATTCAATGTTCTTTCCCAATATAGGTCAAGGGCCTTGCACTTGAAGCCAATCTTCTTCTGGTTATAGTCGACCGAAAGGAGCCCTTCAACATGAACCTGGGCTAGGCATTTCTCAAACCCTATTTTCAATTCATCCATGCCGAAGATGGAGGAGGCTTTTTCGAAAGCGGGAGGCTTCATGAAGTGATAAACCCCATACTTCTCAGTAAGGGGCACTATTTGCTCGAGCATAGTTCTACCATGCTCGATGGCAGTCTGAGCTCCCCTCTTTTCTCCAACCTGAGAACCATGATTGAATTTGTGGATTTTCTCTTGGGAGGACTTTTCAAGATTCTTGTTGGCCTCCAGCAGCCTCTTTTGCAGATCGGAGATTTGACTCTTTAATTCGGAGGCCGAAGACTTGGCTTGTGCCTTTACAAGCTCAAGATCCTTTTTCCTCACCTCAACCGCCTTCAATGATACCTGGGCCTCGAGTAACTCTTACCTCAGTCCCTCGACTTCCTGATCTTTCGATGCCTTCTGATGCAAGGCTTCTCAACCCTCTTTGCAGATGTGGCCCTCCGACTAAGTTAGTAGATAACTTGACATAGCTGCATTAATGTAAGGGTCAATCGGATAAAGGAGAAAGATTGGAGGAGGAAGACGGATAAAGATTTGAGGAGGTAGCTGGAGAAAGAGAAAATTACCCTGATTGCCCGGTTCGCCGTAAACGTCTGGAGGTTGGCATCGTTAACCTTCCTTTTCACTCGGTGATCAGCCTCTATTTGGACTGACTCATATATATTCTTCATTGCTCGAGCATCCCGGGGCTGCGATCCCACTCGACACAACTTTCCTTCTGGGTCAAGCCGGCCCACGGGAAAGGGTGGTTTTATTCTCGGCAATTGTTTGAAGAATTAGGCCATGTCATCCTTGGGGGCTTGCCAAACCTTTCCTCGAGTCTGTTGGGCCTCAGTCAAAAAGGCTAGAGGAGACTTCGAGGTCCCAGTTGATCGAGCAGATTGAACAGGCGGCTGGGGAACGACGTCCTTAGAGGAACTTGCCCTTTCCTAGGGTCCTTTTGGTCCTCGACCACCCTCTTCGCCCTGTAGCGTGAAGCCTCCCCGACATTCTCCTTCGTGGGAGCGTCTGTAGTTCTATGTCGAGGTCGCAAGAGTTCGGGCTTCTCTTGTACCGACATAGCCTCGGCCTCTTCCAATTCCTTCATCATCTCGACCATGCGAGCAGCCATCAATAAACGATCTGCATTCGAAAGAAGAAAAAGGGGTTATCTCGACTCAATGAAAGAAAGGTGACTAAAGAAACAAAGGAAGGGCCTCGAGCAAATTTTGAGTCAAGTACCAGGGTCGAAGCTCTTTTGAACCCCAGGAGCCAACCCTAAGTTGATTAAGATTGAAGCCGAGTCAAGAATTTGCAGTAAAAAATCCCAAAATCTCTCCATTCTTGGATCAGAGTTGTAGCACCCACACGTAGGGCCACATCCCCCGCACTATAATCCAAACCCGAATACGAAATGGAATGTCCGTACCCGAATCCGAACCATAGCGAACGGGAGACCAAACACACACTCTAGGCTAGGCGGAGCTAAACAACTACACCAGAGTACGCAAAAGCGAATAAATAAAAGCAACAACGAAAGATCATCACATATATATATACTTATAGGTACCATCACTTACATATTCACATTATTTACATATAGGTACCAACACTAGATTCCTGTACAAACGCCATCACGGCTGAAGCAACAAGTATCCAAAATAGACATATACAAAATGATATAATATGCAGGTGAGTAAAAGCTACTAGCAAAACCTAGACCGACAAGTGTAACAAAGACACACTTCTCCGCCTAGCTCAAGCCCCAAAAAGACCCTGCAACTAAGAGAGTAAACGAGGGTCAGTCAACTGACTGAGTGAGGGGCCTAACGCACACCCACACCCTATATAAATATAAAGCATAGCACGTAACAAAAGGTGGACCTATGAACCGGAATAGGTTTTACAAACCAAACTTTCAAAACAACCTATTATACTTGAAATCATTTCACAACTCTGTCCCGATTCATATTTCCCAAACATAACATAACATATGCTCGGCGAGAACGAGCTTCCAACCTTTACTCCTCTTAACATAAAACATAAAACATAAAACATCCTCTCCTCCAATGACGGAAGAGCCACGCGTTGGCCCTAACCATCCATATCATAACAAACCCCCGAGAGGTAGCTAACCTACAACGGGGTCCTCCCCGGTAAACCGAAGGCATCGGAATATCACGCCTTCCCTAGCTCCCGAGGTCGCACGTGATACTCTAGGTGGAGACTATGTACAGGTTTAACCTAGACGGCCCAATGCCGTCCCGAGGGCTCCTTACCCATAGCTCCTCGAGCTCACAAACACAAACACATCATATAACCAGTCTTTCATGGTTCCACTCGCTAACAAACATAAATAGAACCCTTTTCGAATGGCTTACATATACCTTCATATTATTTTTCGAAATCAAAGTTGGTTCACAAACTCATAACATATATTACATAACACTTATTTACATATGCATATAATTTATCCACATGCAGGGCAAGAAAACGACATATAAGGTCATAGGTCAAGTAGCTATACAACACCTAATCCTCACCTTGTGCGTAGGAAGTAAAGAAAATGATCACCTTAAGCCTCGGGCTCGACCCTGGCCGCTCCGTCTGAAAAGGAAACAAAAGCCCACGACTTAGACACTAAATGAACCAACTAAGACGCTCGGCATATGCTTGACTCATGCTTGGATGTGAAACAATTGTGCAATGAAACATATAAATCACAAAACATAACATATAGCAATTATTCCCAATTAATTAAGCAATTAAAATTAAATTACAACCTTAAACAAACAAAAGAAAAGCAAAGAAATGTTTAAGTATGCACAAAATGGAAAATGGAAAATGGAAAGCAGTAGCAGCTCCCAGGATTCGGCTGGGCTGGGAACGGCCCTTTCACTGTAGGGAACGGTCGTTCCTGGCCTCGCAAAAAGTTTCTGGAAGATGGGAACGGCCGTTCCCAGTTTGTACTGGGGACGGGAAGGGCCGTTCCCAACTACCCGAACTTCTCCCCGCGCGTCTGTAACTTTGAACTAAAAAAATTTTGATCATGGGAACGGCCCTTCCCATTCCCAGTTCAAACTGGGAACGACCCTTCCCACTCTTGGCAAAGGTCATGAATAGGGCCCGGAAGGGTCGTTCCCAGTTTATAACTGGGACGGGAACGGCCGTTCCGGCCTGGTTCGAATTACAGAAGCAAAATCAGAACAGGGGAAGCTTAAAAAATGGCCAAAAATGGCAAAATCTAAGACCTAAGAGCTGCAACAACTTACCAATATCCACAACCAATTCATGCAATTCATGCTTGACATAAAACCACTCATAAAACCCAAGAAAAACGGGATTAAACATCATTGATCCAAGAATGGAAAAGTTAAGCATAAACTCATGATCACATTGAATGCTCAACTAACACATGCTTTCATGTAATAAATGCAACATATACCACATGTATAACTCATATATAAGGATAGAATTCAAATATAACAAGTATAGAACTCATATTCAAAATTTAAGCTAAACCCTTACTATTCACATAAAATTCAAAGAAACCATCCAAGGCTCCAAGAGAAGAATTTAATCCATAGAAATGACGAGCATGACGGGAGGTTTCCGAAACTTACTTAAGCTCAGAGATTGGTCAAGAAATGGAGAAGTTATGGTTGATTGAAGCTTGAATCAAAATGGAGGGTTTGCTTCTCTTTCTTGGCCAAGAGCTGCTGCTATTACGTGAAAAGGAAAGAAAGGAGAAAATGATTCACTCTTAAGGCTTAAGCGGGTTCGGTTCACGGGTTTGGTTCCAGGTTCCCGGTTCGGTTTTAATTTGGTTTAAGAGGTTAAGGGTTACTAAGTCCAAAACACCAAAATCACATAATCAATTAATTCGAATAAGTTCAAATAAATTCACATAATACAAATACAATTAATTAAAACGCAATTAATATTAAATCACATAATCTACCTGTACCGACTGTAGGTCGGGGTGTCACAACCTCCCCCCCTTCGGAAAACCTGGTCCCCAGGTTCCCTTCCTGACCTGAGAACAACTCCGGATATAACTGTCTCATTTTCTCTTCAGTTTCCCAAGTAGCCTCTTCTGATTTCTGATCTCTCCACAATACACGGACCAAGGGAATCTGTTTACTTCTCAATACCTGTAACTTCTGGTCTTGAATCTCAACCGGGTTGTTAGGTTTATTTTATACCTTTACTTGAGCACGTTTTATGTCATGATTTGACGGATTTTAGGCCTTATATTGTTATAATTGCTCTTATTTCAGGTATATTATGCTCGGAGTTGGTTCATGATGAAACGGGGCAAGAAACGAGAGTTTAGATGCCGAGAATGATCTAAAAGTGTGAAGATTCAAATTTCCCGCGTATGGAGGATGGGAACGGCCCTTCCAAGCCCTTTGTATTTTGGGAAGGGCCGTTCCGGAAAGTCAGCTTTTTCCCCTTGACCGAGGATGGGAACGGCCGTTCCCGTCCCAAGCCTTTCCTGGGAACGGCCGTTCCCAGCAGCGCTGGCATTTGTGGGCAAGGCCGTTCCGCAGGCCGTTCCGGGGAGCTTTGGTGGACTATTTAAGGCTATTTTCAGCATTTTCTTGG
This sequence comes from Lantana camara, assembly GCA_037501455.1. Classification (NCBI taxonomy): domain Eukaryota; kingdom Viridiplantae; phylum Streptophyta; class Magnoliopsida; order Lamiales; family Verbenaceae; genus Lantana; species Lantana camara. Next base: position 29,483,490 of record CM074856.1, on the reverse strand, counting down.
GGGAGGCTCATCTAGGGTTTAATTTAGGGTTAATTTAGGAGTCTCTTCTAGCTTTATCTTTGATCCTTAGAGCTTTAATTAGATTGTAGTTGTTAATTCCTTTCTAGAACAATCATTTCCTTTATTTTCAGTCCTAGTTAGATTTAATTGCTTTAAGTTTGATACTAATGTCTCTAGTTTTGGAACTTGTTCATGTTTTTGAGAATTTTGTTCTTGATATTTGATTTTTGGTTTAATTTAATGAATATGCATGTTTTCAGTATGATCTCTTTTATTTCCTTGCTTTCTAGTGTTAATATGAGTGGCTAATTCCTTGGGCAAAGGGGGGTGATGAATTATGTAGGGTAAGTGTTTGATGAAATGCCTAGGTGGGACTACTTGATCTTATGCTTGTGAAATTGTTTTGTTTGCATGTTTAAGCTTGATCACCTTAGATATGAACTTAGATTTGCATGCTAATCGAGAGATTGTATGTAAATTGGATGAAATTTCACAACACTTAAGTTTTAGGTATAAAGACATTTAGCCTAAGCTTGAGCAATCGAGCAATAGAGTAACCGGGCCAAGCCGCTAGTTATTTTGTTGCACTAGTCTTGTTTGTTTGATCTAATTAATGAGCTAATGACCACGAGAGTAGGCTTTAGACTTTGATTAGGTACACGCACTTGACTTCGAGAGGAGCTTGTGTATACTTTAGTGAATAGGATTGTGAGATCCTTGTCCCATTTAAGCACTAATTGAACACGAACCTTGCATGATCATTACTACCCCATTGCCACTTAGTTAACTTGGTTATTTGCTACTTTATTCGCTTCCTAGTTGGTTCTAGTTTGTTAATCTTAGTTAACTTTCATTTCCGTTAGTAGTTAATTCACTCTATCACTCGTTTTGGTCTATAGATTGGTGAATGCATTAGGTAATTGATTGATTTACTCCTCCCCGTGGATTCGACCCCTTTTGCTACATTGACTTATTGATGCTTGCACTTGGGCTTTAAAAAAAAAACAAATTTAACAAGTTTTTGGCGCCGCTGCCGGGGAGGCGTTTAAATCACCCTTACCGATTGTTAGTAACTAGTGAATTAGACCTTTATTTCTTATTTGATTTTGATGCTTGTTTGTCTCTTGTAGGTTCTTGTGCATGAGAAGAGCTAAAAGTTGGGAGAATTTGAAACATTATCCGGACATCGAAAAGAAACTTCGTGCATTAAGGAAGGAAAAGAGACAAGAGGTATCAACCCCGATTCAAATGGAAGATTTTAATGCAAATGATGCCCTTAATGGGGCAAATAGAGGGCAAAGACCACCACCACAACCACCCCTTAACCAACCACCACAACCACCCAACCAACCACCTCAAAGGCAAATTAGGGAATATGCCATGCCAAGTATGGAGAACATCCAACAAAACTTTGGAAGACCGGGAGTGGGGGCGAACCACTTTGAGATTAAGCCGGCCTATATTTCTCTCCTCCAACAAAATCAATTCACCGGTTTAGCTACGGAAGATCCCATTTCTCATGTGAATTGGTTCATTGAGGTTTGTGACACATTCAAACTCAACAATGTGCCCGAGGAAGCTATTAGAATTCGACTCTTTCCATTCTCTTTGAGGGATAGGGCGAAGGCTTGGCATAGTGCTCTTCCGTATGAGACTAAGGGATCATGGTCTTTATTGTCTCAAGCCTTCTTGGATAAGTTTTTCCCGCACGCTAAAACGGTTAAGCTCCGGAATGAAATCACTTCATTTCGGCAATATGAAGGAGAAACCTTATACGAAGCGTGGGAACGGTTTAAGGAAATACAAAGAAAGTGCCCTCACCATGGATGCGAAAATTGGAAGCTAGTCCAATCATTCTATGGAGGAATCTCCCAAGCTTTGAAGGTCATGATTGACTCCGCCGCGGGGGGCGCTATAATGACCATGTACGAAACTGATGCTATACAATTGTTGGAAAGGATGGCGGCTAACAATTCTTGGGCAAATGAAAGGGCTACCACACCAATCCCAAGGCCTTCAAGCTCAACACCCGGCATGTTACAAGTTGGCGAATATACCGCCATGCAAGCTAAAATTGAGGCTTTGGAAAAGCAAGTGGAACAATTTAAGGTTAATTCCGTGTCAAATCAATCCCCTCCTATGCAATAATCCACTTGTGAGATGTGTAGTGGGCCACACAACTATGATTCATGCCCTTATGCTTCTCAAGAAAATCCATCAAACCCACCTTCATGTCCCGAACAAGTAAATGCTTTAAACTAACAAAGACCACAATACAACCCTCATTCCAACACATACAATCCCGGACTACGCAACCACCCTAACTTTTCTTGGTCCAATCCCAACAACGCACAAAATGCTCCAAGACCACCACCACCACCTAGAAACCCCGGAAATTTCCAACAACCTCCTCCTTTCCCTCCACAACAAACCCATTACCAAACTTCCCAAACTCAATATCAACCACCACCTCCACCACAACCCCAAAAGCAAGGATGGGAATCCGCATTCGAGAAATTCATTAATGTTTCCTCGGACCGTTTCAAGAGCTTGGAAACTCAAGTGGACCAAGTGGTCACACAAAACCGGAACATTGAGATCCAAATTGGGCAACTTGCTAATGCTATAAATCCTAAGCCCCAAGGAACACTTCCTAGTAAGACGGAGGCTAATCCAAGAGAGCATTGTAATGCTATCATGTTAAGGAGTGGTAAGTACTATGATGAGCCTCCTTTGCCTAAAGGGTTTAATGTCGGATCAAGTGGGGTGAGTCAAGAGGAGAAATTGGATGAGGAGTGGGAGAAGCAAGTGAAGACAAAGGAAGTTGGAGAAAAGAATGACCTTACGCCTAAGATGAGTGATGAAAAGAAATACGAGAAAGAAGATGAGCTAAGAGACAAAGAAGTTAGGAAAAATCATGATGATGAGCTCTCTTCGAAACCAAAGGCGTACATTCCCCCGAAGGCGTATGTTCCACCAATTCCATTCCCACAACGATTGCAAAAGAAAAATTTGGAAAAGCAATTCGAAAAGTTCCTTAATATATTCAAGCAACTTCATATAAATATCCCATTTACCGAGGCATTGGCTCAAATGCCAACATACTTGAAGTTCTTGAAGGAATTGGTTTCAAACAAGAGGAAGCTCGAAGACTTTGCCACCGTTGCACTCACCGAGGAGTGTAGTGCTATCATCCAAAGGAAGCTTCCTCCAAAACTCAAGGATCCCGGGAGTTTTTCTATCCCTTTGACTATTGGATCTTTACAATTTGAAAATGCTTTATGTGATTTAGGAGCAAGTGTTAGCCTAATTCCTTTGTCTACTTGTAGGAAATTGGGCTTGGAGGAGTTTAAACCGACGAATATGATGCTCCAATTGGCGGATCGTTCCATAAAGTACCCAATAGGGATCCTAGAAGATGTTTTGGTGAAGGTTGGAAAATTCTTCATCCCCGCGGATTTTGTGGTTTTGGATATTGAAGATGATGAGCACTTGCCATTAATTTTAGGGAGGCCGTTCCTAGCTACGGCCGGAGCTAATATTGATGTTCAAAATGGCCTACTCTCATTCAAAATCGGAGATGATAAAGTGGACTTCAAGATTTTTCGTTCTATGAGTGCACCACCGCCTCCGGATAAGTGTTGTAAGGTGGAGTTTGTCAAAGAGAAACCGGTCAAGATGGTGTCAATCCAAGAGAAGATAGATCCGGGAGACAAAGGGAGAAAACCAAAGTTTGAAAATTCAAGGAGAAGAGATGTGATGGCTTTGGATACTTGGAGATCAAAATCCGGTTTGGAGGGTATCAAGAACGAGGTCACTCCATGTGACTCGTCACATTTGGATTTTTGATCCTTGATCTTGGTTACAAAGTCGAGCTAGCGACTATAAACCTAGAACTACAATTTTCTAACCCTTCTCTTTTCTTTTCCCCCTCCCTTGTCTTTGATTGGAATTAACTCTTTTGTGTTTGCTCTTTGGATGTAGGTTTGTTTCTATTGGATTGAAGTGCTTGAAGAAAGTGGCTCGCCATTTGAGGTCCTTTTTAGCTTTATTGTTTGATGATTGTTGCTTGAATTAAATGCATATGTGATTTGTATGTTTGAGAAATTATGAAGTTTATGCATGTTGTTAGGGGATAATTTGATACATGCGAGATCTTGTGCTCTTGAGAATTATGAGCTTGATTGATGAATCTTGGTGTTTTGTAGTGTACAATTCATGATAAGCATGTATGAGTGAAATGGGTGTGTTGCAATGAAAATCTTTGATTTTTTTTGGGAAATATGCTCTTGTGGGGTGATTTTTGCTTGAGTAGTGCTTTGAGCATGAAAATTTTGAGAAATATTTGAAAATTTGGGAATTGTTATGCACATGTTGTGAAATCATATGTTTTGAATGCTAAATTTTGATGAAATTGAGAGTTAAATGTGCATTCTTATGTTTATTTGGGGCTAGATAATTTCCGGTATACTATGGTATGTGTTGAAAATACGAGCTCGAATTCGTAATTCTTGCGTGTTTAAGTACCGGAATACTTTGGTAGAGGTCAAATTTTGATAGATTTAATGTTGAGGTTGAGGAATTGTTCATTTCCGGTTTGTTTAGACTTGTTTTGGGTCATTTTATGACTTTTTGTGTGAATTCCGGAGTTTAGTTTCAAATATTACACTTACCTCCCTCCTTTTCCTTGGCCAACCTTCTGTAACGAATCCACCCTCGTGGAATTTTTCTCATATAAAAATCCACCCTCGCGGATTTCTGCCAAATTCAGCCAAGCTACTGCATTGAATCCACCCTCGCGGAATTTTTCTCTTACAGAAATCCACCCTCGTGGATTACTGAAACACGCTTTCTTTCCCTCGCCGAAGATGGGAACGGTCGTTCCCATCTCAGGCACAACTTGGGAACGGCCGTTCCCAATGTCGCCCATTTTATTCCTGACCGAGATCCGGAACGGCCATTCCCGTATCAAGCTTATATGGGAACGGCCGTTCCCATAAGCGGAGCCCGTTTTTATAAGCAAAAACGCGATTTTCCTCTTCCCTTTTCTGAACTAGAAACGCAGCAGCCTTCCCCAATTATTCAAACATTACAGAAGCCACTCCTTTCTCCCTTCCCTCTTCGAACCGAGACACAACAGTGCAGCAACCACCGCGTCTTCTTCCAGTCCGGCGACTTCCGTCCGACGCCGGCGACCCACAGCAACATTCTGACGCCATTTTCTCCTTCCATCTCGGTAAGCCACTCCCCACTTCTCAAATTTGGCCAATTTCCATAATTCCAGCCCCTTTTCCTCATTTCCGAATTGTGGCGATTTCTTGCTCGTTTCTTTGAGAATTTGTGTTGCTCTTGTGCTTTTAATTCTAAATTATTGATCTGTGAGCATTTGTTGGCCATTTCCCACACCAATTTGTCCAAAATCAGTCTCTTTTCACCTTGCTCACAAGGTGTTCGATCAATTGCCCGAACCAAATTTCAGTCCCTTTTCAGCCCAATTCCCTGCAAGAATGGTTCATAAACGTGTTAGAGTTGATCCCGCTGCATCATCCTCATCCCACCCTCCGCCGGAAATTGAAGAAGTAGAAGATCGACCTCCAAGAAGAAACCTTTCCGACCGAAAGCTCGTTTCTACCAAGTACTTGGATGAGCCTATTCTTAGAGAGCTCCGACTCTTCCACCAAGTCCAACATTTGTTTGAGAATATCGGGTGGTTGAGTTTCATTACTAACCGGGTGCACACTTATCCCCAACTCACTCGAGAGTTCGCCGAGACTTTGCATTGGAATAAGCATACGGGGATAGCCACTTTCATGCTCTATGGAGTGGAATACACGAAAGATGCTGACTTTCTTCGTCACACTTTTGGTTTTCCCGAAGCTACCGGCCGCGATTTGCCCGTTGAGTGGGAGAGTATTCATCACTTGGACAACATTTGGAGATCTTTCGATGTGCTTGACACCGGTGTTATGTACACTCCCCGTTCCACTAAGAGTACTTGCATCAATGATCCTTTGTGGCGTATTGTTCATAAGCTCCTCACCGCATCTATCTTTGGCCGTGCCCAGAGCACTGGTAATGTCACAACTTGGGAGCTCTATGTTCTTTATTGTATGCGGGAGCAAATTCTGATGGATGGTACCTACTTGTTGATGGATCGAGTGTTTAATGCTACTCGGCGTGAGGGTGCGAGCCTTGTTATGGGTGGATTTGTGACGACCATTGCATTAGCGCTAGGTCTTGAGCCGGCTGAGCACGAGGCTCCTTTGGATGATGCTATCACTGTAAATGCGCGTATACTGTTCAACATGGATCTGATTAGACTTTGGGGAGAACCCTTGAACCATCACGTGGTATTTTGGCCGCTGGCGGACCGAGATCGTTTGACTAGACTATATGATGAGGGCATTCTTGATCGTAGGCACGTGGAGGAGGTAGAGGTGCCACCTTTTGTTGCACCACAGCACGTTGATGACATTGAGCCTCCCGTTGATGATAATGTGCCTCATTTTGCCGCTCCTGAGCCTCAGGCTGATTTCCCTGACCGCGCCTACTTTGTGGAGCAGTTTCAGAATATGGAATTGCGTATGACTAGTCTTGAGACGCGGTACACTGAGCATACCACTTCCGCGGCCCAATGCCGTCCCGAGGGCTCCTTACCCATAGCTCCTCGAGCTCACAAACACAAACACATCATATAACCAGTCTTTCATGGTTCCACTCGCTAACAAACATAAATAGAACCCTTTTCGAATGGCTTACATATACCTTCATATTATTTTTCGAAATCAAAGTTGGTTCACAAACTCATAACATATATTACATAACACTTATTTACATATGCATATAATTTATCCACATGCAGGGCAAGAAAACGACATATAAGGTCATAGGTCAAGTAGCTATACAACACCTAATCCTCACCTTGTGCGTAGGAAGTAAAGAAAATGATCACCTTAAGCCTCGGGCTCGACCCTGGCCGCTCCGTCTGAAAAGGAAACAAAAGCCCACGACTTAGACACTAAATGAACCAACTAAGACGCTCGGCATATGCTTGACTCATGCTTGGATGTGAAACAATTGTGCAATGAAACATATAAATCACAAAACATAACATATAGCAATTATTCCCAATTAATTAAGCAATTAAAATTAAATTACAACCTTAAACAAACAAAAGAAAAGCAAAGAAATGTTTAAGTATGCACAAAATGGAAAATGGAAAATGGAAAGCAGTAGCAGCTCCCAGGATTCGGCTGGGCTGGGAACGACCCTTTCACTGTAGGGAACGGCCGTTCCTGGCCTCGCTAAAAGTTTCAGGAAGATGGGAACGGCCGTTCCCAGTTTGTACTGGGGACGGGAAGGGCCGTTCCCAACTACCCGAACTTCTCCCCGCGCGTCTGTAACTTTGAACTAAAAAAATTTTGATCATGGGAACGGCCCTTCCCATTCCCAGTTCAAACTGGGAACGACCCTTCCCACTCTTGGCAAAGGTCATGAATAGGGCCCGGAAGGGTCGTTCCCAGTTTATAACTGGGACGGGAACGGCCGTTCCGGCCTGGTTCGAATTACAGAAGCAAAATCAGAACAGGGGAAGCTTAAAAAATAGCCAAAAATGGCAAAATCTAAGACCTAAGAGCTGCAACAACTTACCAATATCCACAACCAATTCATGCAATTCATGCTTGACATAAAACCACTCATAAAACCCAAGAAAAACGGGATTAAACATCATTGATCCAAGAATGGAAAAGTTAAGCATAAACTCATGATCACATTGAATGCTCAACTAACACATGCTTTCATGTAATAAATGCAACATATACCACATGTATAACTCATATATAAGGATAGAATTCAAATATAACAAGTATAGAACTCATATTCAAAATTTAAGCTAAACCCTTACTATTCACATAAAATTCAAAGAAACCATCCAAGGCTCCAAGAGAAGAATTTAATCCATAGAAATGACGAGCATGACGGGAGGTTTCCGAAACTTACTTAAGCTCAGAGATTGGTCAAGAAATGGAGAAGTTATGGTTGATTGAAGCTTGAATCAAAATGGAGGGTTTGCTTCTCTTTCTTGGCCAAGAGCTGCTGCTATTACGTGAAAAGGAAAGAAAGGAGAAAATGATTCACTCTTAAGGCTTAAGCGGGTTCGGTTCACGGGTTTGGTTCCAGGTTCCCGGTTCGGTTTTAATTTGGTTTAAGAGGTTAAGGGTTACTAAGTCCAAAACACCAAAATCACATAATCAATTAATTCGAATAAGTTCAAATAAATTCACATAATACAAATACAATTAATTAAAACGCAATTAATATTAAATCACATAATCTACCTGTACCGACTGTAGGTCGGGGTGTCACAACCTCCCCCCCTTCGGAAAACCTGGTCCCCAGGTTCCCTTCCTGACCTGAGAACAACTCCGGATATAACTGTCTCATTTTCTCTTCAGTTTCCCAAGTAGCCTCTTCTGATTTCTGATCTCTCCACAATACACGGACCAAGGGAATCTGTTTACTTCTCAATACCTGTAACTTCTGGTCTTGAATCTCAACCGGGTTGTTAGGTTTATTTTATACCTTTACTTGAGCACGTTTTATGTCATGATTTGACGGATTTTAGGCCTTATATTGTTATAATTGCTCTTATTTCAGGTATATTATGCTCGGAGTTGGTTCATGATGAAACGGGGCAAGAAACGAGAGTTTAGATGCCGAGAATGATCTAAAAGTGTGAAGATTCAAATTTCCCGCGTATGGAGGATGGGAACGGCCCTTCCAAGCCCTTTGTATTTTGGGAAGGGCCGTTCCGGAAAGTCAGCTTTTTCCCCTTGACCGAGGATGGGAACGGCCGTTCCCGTCCCAAGCCTTTCCTGGGAACGGCCGTTCCCAGCAGCGCTGGCATTTGTGGGCAAGGCCGTTCCGCAGGCCGTTCCGGGGAGCTTTGGTGGACTATTTAAGGCTATTTTCAGCATTTTCTTGGGGGAGGCTCATCTAGGGTTTAATTTAGGGTTAATTTAGGAGTCTCTTCTAGCTTTATCTTTGATCCTTAGAGCTTTAATTAGATTGTAGTTGTTAATTCCTTTCTAGAACAATCATTTCCTTTATTTTCAGTCCTAGTTAGATTTAATTGCTTTAAGTTTGATACTAATGTCTCTAGTTTTGGAACTTGTTCATGTTTTTGAGAATTTTGTTCTTGATATTTGATTTTTGGTTTAATTTAATGAATATGCATGTTTTCAGTATGATCTCTTTTATTTCCTTGCTTTCTAGTGTTAATATGAGTGGCTAATTCCTTGGGCAAAGGGGGGTGATGAATTATGTAGGGTAAGTGTTTGATGAAATGCCTAGGTGGGACTACTTGATCTTATGCTTGTGAAATTGTTTTGTTTGCATGTTTAAGCTTGATCACCTTAGATATGAACTTAGATTTGCATGCTAATCGAGAGATTGTATGTAAATTGGATGAAATTTCACAACACTTAAGTTTTAGGTATAAAGACATTTAGCCTAAGCTTGAGCAATCGAGCAATAGAGTAACCGGGCCAAGCCGCTAGTTATTTTGTTGCACTAGTCTTGTTTGTTTGATCTAATTAATGAGCTAATGACCACGAGAGTAGGCTTTAGACTTTGATTAGGTACACGCACTTGACTTCGAGAGGAGCTTGTGTATACTTTAGTGAATAGGATTGTGAGATCCTTGTCCCATTTAAGCACTAATTGAACACGAACCTTGCATGATCATTACTACCCCATTGCCACTTAGTTAACTTGGTTATTTGCTACTTTATTCGCTTCCTAGTTGGTTCTAGTTTGTTAATCTTAGTTAACTTTCATTTCCGTTAGTAGTTAATTCACTCTATCACTCGTTTTGGTCTATAGATTGGTGAATGCATTAGGTAATTGATTGATTTACTCCTCCCCGTGGATTCGACCCCTTTTGCTACATTGACTTATTGATGCTTGCACTTGGGCTTTATTAAAAAACAAACTTAACACGGGTGCCTTACTATTGTCAAATCCGGTTCTAGTTGTACCTCTTCAACAGGGAGTATGGTTGCTTCTTCGGGATAAAACTTTCTGAGCTGAGAGACATGAAATACATTGTGTATCCCGGTCAAATTTGGTGGTAAATCCAACCGGTAGGCCACTTCTCCAATCTTCTCAAGAATTCCAAAAGGTCCAAGGTATCTCGGGTTAAGCTTCCCACCTCGACCTATTCGAGAGAAACCCTTTCTAGGCGATGCTTTCAAGAAAACTCGGTCTCCGACTTCAAATTCAAGGGGTCTTCTTCTCTTATCCGCATAGCTCTTCTGACGGTCCTGAGCTGCTTTCATTCTCTGTTGGATAAGTTTAACTTTAGCAGTAGTTTTATCCAACCTCTCCCGAGGTGTGGCTCTCTCAAGTTTATTCTCCTCAGTCCATCGCCAATCTTCAAGATCCCAAAAGAGAGGCGATCTACATTTCCTTCCATAAAGTGCTTCATACGGAGCCATACCAACAGAAGCCTGAAAACTGTTATTATAAGCAAACTCGACTAGAGCTAGATGTTTATCCCATTTGTCCTTGAAATCCAAAGCGCACGCCCTTAATAAGTCCTCCAAATACTTAATCAATCGTTCAGATTGTCCATCCGTTTGAGGGTGAAAAGCGGTGCTAAAATTAAGTTTGGTACCCAACCGTTTCTGTAAATCCTGCCAGAACTTAGCTGTAAATCTCGGATCACGATCTGAAACAATACTAGCAGGTGCCCCATGCAATCTTACCACTTCATCACAATAAATTTCAGCCAACTTCGGAGTTTTATAGGACATCTTAACCTTAAGAAAGTGAGCTGACTTGGTCAGACGATCAACTATCACCCAAATTCCATCAAATCCCCCTCTTGATCTCGGTAAACCTGACACGAAATCCATAGTTATCTGCTCCCATTTCCATTCAGGTATTGGAAGTGGTTGGAGAACTCCTCCCGGTTTTTGGTGTTCGGCCTTGACAACTTGGAACGTGAGACATCGCTTTACAAAGTTAGCAATATCTCTTTTCATACCATTCCACCAAAAGAACTCTTTCAAATCCCGATACATTTTAGTACCACCGGGATGAATGGAATAACCTGAACGGTGTCCTTCTTCCAGTACTAGCTTCTTGAGCTCTTCCGGAACACAAACTCTTGTCTTAAACCTGAATACCCCGGAATCATCAAACCCAAACTTTGACTCTGGATCTATTCTAGAACGAAGTACCAATTTCTGAATCTGTAGCCTGAGACTCAATTATTCTCTGTTTTAAATCAGGCTGAACCGAAATATTAGCTAATCGAGCCACTGAAACCACAACTGTTGAACTCTGCTCTGAAACCTCTGCTTTCAACCCGGAAACACTCGCTTTTCTACTCAAAGCATCGGCCACCACATTGGCCTTACCCGGATGATACTGAATCGTGCAGTCATAATCTTCTAAAAATTCCATCCACTGCCTCTGTCTGTTATTAAGATCCTTCTGAGTAAAAAGATATTTCAGACTCTTATGATCCGTAAAAATCTCAAATGTCGTCCCGGAGAGGTAGTGGCTCCACTTCAACAAAGCAAAAACAACCGCTGCAAGCTCAAGATCGTGAGTCGGGTAGTTCTTCTCGTGATCCTTCAACCTCCTAGAAACGTAGGCTACCACTCGGCCCTCTTGCATTAACACACATCCGAGGCCTTCCTTCGAAGCATCTGTAAAAACTGAATAGCCTTCGGATCCCTCGGGTAGGGTAAGAATTGGTGCTGAAGTTAACCTTTCCTTCAAGGCTTGAAAACTTCTCTCGCACTCATCATCCCACTCGTACTTTACCTCCTTCTTGGTTAACCGAGTCAACGGGCACGCGATCTTGGAGAAATCCTTCACGAATCTCCTATAGTAACCCGCTAACCCAAGGAAACTTCTCACTTCGGAAACATTCTGCGGTCTTTCCCACTGGGCCACGGTTTCAATCTTGGAAGGGTCGACCTCAATTCCTTTACCCGAAATGATATGGCCAAGGAAGGTGACACGATCAATCCAGAACTCACATTTACTAAATTTAGCATAAAGTTTGTGCTCCCTTAGAGTTTCCAAGACCAGTCTCAAGTGATAAGCATGTTCTTCTACAGTTCTCGAGTACACCAAGATATCATCTATAAAGATAACCACAAACTTGTCAAGATACGGCCAGAATACTCGATGCATCATATCCATAAATACGGCTGGAGCATTAGTCAACCCAAAAGGCATCACCACGAATTCAAAGTGTCCATACCGGGTGTTGAAAGCTGTCTTAGAAATGTCTTCATCGCGAATACGGAGTTGGTAATAACCTTGTCTTAAATCCAACTTGGAATACACTTGGGACCCTTGCAAAATATCGAACAATTCTTCAATTCGAGGTAATGGGTAATTATTCTTCACTGTCATCCGGTTTAGTTCACGGTAGTCTATACACATCCTTAGAGATCCATCCTTCTTTTTCACAAACAAAACCGGAGCACCCCAAGGTGAAATACTCGGATGAATATACCCACAAGCTAACAGCTCATCAAGTTGATTCTTCAATTCTTTCAACTCAGCCGGAGGCATTCGGTACGGGTTTTAGAAAACGGTTCAGCTCCAGGATAGAGATCAATCACAAATTTAATATCCCTATCGGGTGGTAAGGAACCCAAATTCTCGGGAAACACATCAAGAAATTCCCTTACAACTTCAGTCTCTTCAAGTTTAGTCTGGTCCTTTGGCTTGTTAAGAAGATAAGCCACGAACCCTGTTGCACGTTCCCGGAGGAGTTTATTAGCTTCCATAAAAGACACGAATGGACTAGACTTCAATCTTTCTCCCGTAAACACCACGGTATCCAAAGAAATCTTCTTAGCATAACAATCCAACTGAGCTCGATGTCGAAAGAGAAAATCCATACCAAAGATAACCCCATACTTCTTCATCGGCATAATAATCAAATCTGCGGGGAAAACTCTGCCTTCAAAATTCACGGGACACTCTTTGAACACTCTGTCGACCTCCAAAGAACCTCCCAACGGGGTACTCACCACATACACATGCGCAGATAATTCATCATGCAAAGGCAAAGAAGCAACAAGATCCCGGGAAATAAATGAATGCGTAGCCCCGGGATCAAATAATGCATAAAATGATATGCCATGAATGTTTATAGTACCTTCAATCACGGCGTTAGGATCCACATCAGCTGCTTCCTCTTCCCCTTCCAGAGCATACACACGTGCTGGAACTGCAGGCCTCTTCTTTAGACAAGTATCAACCTTATGCTCAGAAGATCCACACAAGTAGCACTTGCCTAGAAGTCTCCAACAACGCTCAACCGGATGCTTTCCCTGACAAAATGAACAAAGAGGTGGAGTCTGAGCCGGAGCCAGTAAAGCAGGAACTGTAGGAGGTGCCACGGGATCGGTAAATCTGGGCTTTTTGTTCCCGAAACCCTGGGGACGAAAAGCCGGTGGAATAGGAGCTCTCGGAGCATAAGAAACGGGTCTTTTACCCGATCCGAAGCCGGATCCCGAACTCTGAGAAGAAGAGAAAGATAGAGGCTTCAACCTTATATTTTGGGCTTCAACTTGCAATGCCCTCTTTGTAACCTTAGCCCAAGTGCTCACATTGGCGGCTTTGAGTGACTCTTGAATGTCCCAACGAAGTCCATGAAGAAATTTACGGGCTTTGTGATCATCATGATCGGTGATGTGAGTAGCCTAAGGCGTGAGTCTCTCAAATTCTAGAATATATTCCTCCACCGTCCGAGTACCTTGCCTCAAATCCGTAAACTCTTGCAACCGACGTTCTTGAGCACTATGAGGCACATAAGGATAATTGCAAAAATGGTATACCATCTGCACCCATTCAGTAAAAATGGTACACGAAAAATTTCGGTGACAGATCTACCCCATATCTCTCAAAATCACGCAAAATGATGTAATTTTTCGCCGGAGCACTTAAAACCGGCGGAACAATCCAACGTGACACTATTCTCGCTTATGTGGCAATACAACCATGCCACATCAGATATTACATATATAGGGAAAAATGTAAAAATGGTATACCATCTGCACCCATTCAGCAGGAGTGGTACACCAACTATGCACGGTGACAGATCTACCCCATATCTCCCAAAATCGTGCAAAATGATACACTTTTTCGTCGGAAAACATAAAACCCGCCGAAAACCCGACCCGTAATCCAACGTGGCACTATTCTCGCTTATGTGGCAATACAGTCATGCCACATTAAATATTACATATATCTATATATAAATATTTTATAACTAATTATTATATAAAAATAATTTATTTTGTCTACCATTTTACCCCTCTTTCTACCCCTCTCTCTCTCCTGATCCCTCGCTGACTTAACAAACCTTAATTTTCTTTTAATTCTCTCTCAACCTATCGATTCTCTCTCACTCTCTCACCTTGGAAGAACTTGCGAGTGGTGGCGGTAGCGGCGACCCTGGATATGGGTGGTGGTGGTGCCTTCATTGATTTGGTGGTGGCCTATTGTTGAAATCCCACATCCCACATTGGAAAATGATCAAACCTTGTGGTAGTTAATAAATGCGAACCAACCCTCACCTCATGAGCTAGCTTTTGAGTTGAGTTAGGCCGAGCATATTATAAACTTTCACATGGTATCAGAGCAGGCTGTATCCTGTGCATCCTGTTAAATTGACCCAAGGCCTGTTAAATTGATCCAGGATAGACCCCCGATTGTTCGGACTTGGGTTAGGTTTCACCTTTCAATGCACGGCAGGTCCAAACAAAGGTGATCAGGGTTAGGTTTCACCTTTCATCGATTGTTCGGGCCTGGCGTGCATTGAAAGGTGAAACCTAACCCAGGTCCGAACAATCGGGGGTCTATCCTGGATCAATTTAACAGGCCCTGGATCAATTTAACAGGATGCACAGGATGCAGCCTGCTCTGATACCATGTGAAAGTTTATAATATGCTCGGCCTAACTCAACTCAAAAGCTAGCTCATGAGGTGAGGGTTGGTTTCGCATTTATTAACTAGCACAAGGTTTGATCATTTTCTAATGTATTTTGTTGGATCTCAGCAATAGGCCACCACCAAATCAATGGAGGCACCACCACCACCCATATCCAGGGTCACCGCTGCCGCCACCACTCGCAAGTTCTTCCAAGGAGAGAGAGGGAGAGAGAATCGGTAGGTTGAGAGAGAATTAAAAGAAAATTAGGGTTTGTTTGGGAATCAAGTCAGTGAGGGATCAGGGAGAGAGAGAGGGGTAGAAAGAGGGGCAAAATAGTAGACAAAATAAATTATTTTGTATAATAATTAGTCATAAAATATTTATATATAGATATATGTAATATTTGATGTGGCATGGCTGTATTGCCACATAAGTGAGAATAGTGCCACGTTGGATTACGGGTCCGGTTTTCGGCGGGTTTTATGTTTTCCGGCGAAAAAGTGTATCATTTTGCGCGATTTTGGGAGATATGGGATAGATCTATCACCGTGCATAGTTGGTGTACCAATCCTGCTGAATGGGTGCAGATGGTATACCATTTTTATAATTTTCCCTATATTTGTAATATCTGATATGGCATGGCTGTATTGCCACATAAGCGAGAATAGTGCCACGATGGATTATTCCGGCGGTTTTAAGTGCTCCGGCGAAAAATTACATCATTTTGCGTGATTTTGAGAGATATGAGGTAGATCTGTCATCGGAATTTTTCGTGTACCATTTTTGCTGAATGGGTGCAGATGGTATACCATTTTTGCAATTATCCCGAGGCACATACTTCTCGTAAAACTCTTGTACAAAAGTTTCCCAATTGAATTCTATTCCATTCCTTTCCAACTTGGATCGTACACTCCTAAGCCAAACGGCCGCTTGTCCTTGAATAATACGTCCCGTGCAAACCACTTTATCTTGGGAGCTCCCCGGATATATTTCCCAAATTCCTCGAATCTCGGATAGCCATTCCTCCGCTTTGATATCATCTCCCCCATACCACTTTGGAGGATTGTTGCTACGGAAATCCCTATATACACCGGAAATATCTTGGCCTTCCCCGGGGTTTTGATTCCTTTGGTTTTCTTGAAGTTGATTAAGGAGAGCTTGAACAATGTTCTCCGCATTCATAGGTGGTGGCGGACGAGCATTTTGTGCAGCCGGTTCATTAAGATCGGGAGTACGTTCGCGGTTATTTTGTCTCCTTGGAGGCATCCTAAAATTCACAATTCAAATAAAATGGATACGTGTGGATTAGTATATGACCATGAACACAAGTAAGAAATTAAACAAGTAATCAAGAAATTGCATATTCAAGTCATATAGTCATATAATCACATAATCATATTGTCCTAAGCCGTACAACCTAGACAGACTCACACGACACTAGAGCCCGGTTTTGCAACCGCGCTCTGATACCACTTAAGGATGTAGCACCCACACGTAGGGCCACATCCCCCGCACTATAATCCAAACCCGAATACGAAATGGAATGTCCATACCCGAATCCGAACCATAGCGAACGGGAGACTAAACACACACTCTAGGCTAGGCAGAGCTAAACAACTACCCCAGAGTACGCGGAAGCGAATAAATAAAAACAACAACGAAAGATCATCACATATATATACTTATAGGTACCATCACTTACATATTCACATTATTTACATATAGGTACCAACACTAGATTCCTGTACAAACGCCATCACGGCTCAAGCAACAAGTATCCAAAATAGACATATACAAAATGATATAATATGCAGGTGAGTAAAAGCTACTAGCAAAACCTAGACCGACAAGTGTAACAACGACACACTTCTCCGCCTAGCTCAAGCCCCAAAAAGAACCTGCAACTAAGAGAATAAACGAGGGTCAGTCAACTGACTGAGTGAGGGGGCTAACGCACACCCACACCCTATATAAATATAAAGCATAGCACGTAACAAAAGGTGGACCTATGAACCGGAATAGGTTTTACAAACCAAACTTTCAAAACAACCTATTATACTTGAAATCATTTCACAACTCTATCCCGATTCATATTTCCCAAACATAACATAACATATGCTCGGCGAGAAAGAGCTTCCAACCTTTACTCCTCTTAACATAAAACATAAAACATCCTCTCCTCCAATGACGGAAGAGCCACGCGTTGGCCCTAACCATCCATATCATAACAAACCCCCGAGAGGTAGCTAACCTACAACGGGTCTTCCCCGGTAAACCGAAGGCATCGGAATATCACGCTTCCCTAGCTCCCGAGGTCGCACGTGATACTCCGGGTGGAGACTATGCACAGGTTTAACCTCGACGGCCCAATGCCGTCCCGAGGGTTCCTTACCCATAGCTCCTCGAGCTCACAAACACAAACACATCATATAACCAGTCTTTCATGGTTCCACTCGCTAACAAACATAAATAGAACCCTTTTCGAATGGCTTACATATACCTTCATATTATTTTTCGAAATCAACGTTGGTTCACAAACTCATAACATATATTACATAACACTTATTTACATATGCATATAATTTATCCACATGCAGGGCAAGAAAACGACATATAAGGTCATAGGTCGAGTAGCTATACAACACCTAATCCTCACCTTGTGCGTAGGAAGTAAAGAAAGTGATCACCCTAAGCCTCGGGCTCGACCCTGGCCGCTCCGTCTGAAAAGGAAACAAAAGCCCACGACTTAGACACTAAATGAACCAACTAAGACGCTCGGCATATGCTTGACTCATGCTTGGATGTGAAACAATTGTGCAATGAAACATATAAATCACAAAACATAACATATAGCAATTATTCCCAATTAATTAAGCAATTAAAATTAAATTACAACCGTAAACAAACAAAAGAAAAGCAAAGAAATGTTTAAGTATGCACAAAATGGAAAATGGAAAGCAGTAGCAGCTCCCAGGATTCGGCTGGGCTGGGAACGACCCTTTCACTGTAGGGAACGGCCGTTCCTGGCCTCGCTAAAAGTTTCAGGAAGATGGGAACGGCCGTTCCCAGTTTGTACTGGGGACGGGAAGGGCCGTTCCCAACTACCCGAACTTCTCCCCGCGCGTCTGTAACTTTGAACTAAAAAAATTTTGATCATGGGAACGACCCTTCCCATTCCCAGTTCAAACTGGGAACGGCGTTTCCCACTCTCGGCAAAGGTCATGAACAGGGCCCGGA
Source organism: Lantana camara (assembly GCA_037501455.1). Classification (NCBI taxonomy): domain Eukaryota; kingdom Viridiplantae; phylum Streptophyta; class Magnoliopsida; order Lamiales; family Verbenaceae; genus Lantana; species Lantana camara. The sequence continues at coordinate 29,465,282 of CM074856.1, read as the reverse complement.
AGGGCCGTTCCCAGTTTATAACTGGGACGGGAACGGCCGTTCCGGCCTGGTTCGAATTACAGAAGCAAAATCAGAACAGGGGAAGCTTCAAAAATGGCAAAAAATGGCAAAATCCAAGACCTAAGAGCTGCAACAACTTACCAATATCCACAACGAATTCATGCAATTCATGCTTGACATAAAACCACTCATAAAACCCAAGAAAAACGGGATTAAACATCATTGATCCAAGAATGGAAAAGTTAAGCATAAACTCATGATCACATTGAATGCTCAACTAACACATGCTTTCATGTAATAAATGCAACATATACCACATGTATAACTCACATATAAGGATAGAATTCAAATATAACAAGTATAGAACTCATATTCAAAATTTAAGCTAAACCCTTACTATTCACATAAGATTCAAAGAAACCATCCAAGGCTCCAAGAGAAGAATTTAATCCATAGAAATGACGAGCATGACGGGAGGTTTACGAAACTTACTTAAGCTCAGAGATTGGTCAAGAAATGGAGAAGTTATGGTTGATTGAAGCTTGAATCAAAATGGAGGGTTTGCTTCTCTTTCTTGGCCAAGAGCTGCTGCTATTACGTGAAAAGGAAAGAAAGGAGAAAATGATTCACTCTTAAGGCTTAAGCGGGTTCGGTTCACGGGTTTGGTTCCAGGTTCCCGGTTCGGTTTTAATTTGGTTTAAGAGGTTAAGGGTTACTAAGTCCAAAACACCAAAATCACATAATCAATTAATTCGAATAAGTTCAAATAAATTCACATAATACAAATACAATTAATTAAAACGCAATTAATATTAAATCATATAATCTACCTGTACCGACTGTAGGTCGGGGTGTCACAAGAGTGTTAGGCCAACCCGGGCTCCCAGTCGGCGTAGTAGATCGAGGCTTCCAATTCTAGGTTCTATTGTCGAGTCCCGGCCAACCCTTCTCGCATTCGAAGTACAAAAACCTCTCTCACCATTTTTTACCGTTAGAGGAGGTAGGGGTTGATACTAATTTGTAATTTTTTTTCGAAGAAAGTTGGACGTACTTGGGTCCAGGTTGAGAAGACTCCGAGGTAACAAATGCTTTAAATAGCATACCAAATACCATAACCGAGCCGGGAAGTCCCATGAGTCTTAGAAGGGCTCGGAGAGCGTTGATCATTGCAAAAGAGTTAAGACATAACCTGGATCGAACTAACTCCGAGAGTGTCCAATATGTCGAGGATCCCCCTAGGGATGGGTACTCAGAATCCATACTCGATCATGTTGTGGTTCACTGCAATACAATTTTTTGGGGGGTCGATCATGGTCAATCCTGTCTTGGGCCATTCCAATACTCGACCAGTATACTTCCACTGTATATCCCTTTTAGATTAGACCACTTGGGCGGACGAATTTGCCTCATCCTCGAAATAAGGAATAAGGGTTTTGTTAAGTAAGGGAGTCGAATAAGATGGTTCGAGATGGAGATCTTTTTTCTCGAGGCTATGATATGTAAAAAAGAAGAAAAACTAACAATACAGAAATGCAGCATGAAGTCAAGGTGTTATACTTTAAATAGAGGGACAGGGCTGAGTCGGGAATATGTGCCCAAATGTCCTTGCTCTTCTCAAATTGCTCTGCTGGCTCAAACGTCTCTAATATGGAAAGGTAAATAATGAATAACAGTTGTACCTATGCTTATATAGGAGTTGAAAAGGCAGAAATTGGAAGGCGAAAGGGCACAATCATTTCACTTGGGGGCCTACCTTAGGCATATGAAAGGTCGCAAGCCATGTCACCGTAACTACCATTTTTTCAGGGGGCTTATGGCGTGGGTCTTTTTTACCTTGCCACGTATTATTTTTGTGTAAGTCGATAGTAGGCCCATTCCGACCTGCAAGATGAACCATGCTGCTAGCATTAAGTCGAGAAATAGTCAAGGGCGAAATCTATAGGACTCGAGCGTCTAACTCAACCTCACAAGAGTTTAGTCGAGGACACTAGCCTTAAATCTTCGATCCAGCCATTCATTTCTATGACAACCCGGTATGATTGCTAGACCCACTGAGTCGTCGTTAGCATTATATGACTGAACAATACTCCTTACAGTACTTGAAGAGCATTAAATGCACCTAAGATCTTTGGCCCAACACCTTCAGAACCTTAAGGTATAAATCCCTCTCATTAACTTCGTCAGGTAAGCTTAATTAATGCACAAATAGTTAATTTGAATCCCTATCGTTTTAGATCGAACACTAACTTGATGTCGGAGGGCCGACCTAGGGTACAGCCCTCCCGTCCCAAGTCGACCTTCAGTTTACGTTTGCTCATCTTTCGCAGCTCCAACCCCAGGTCGAGGATCCACATCAATACAAATTCTAAGTGGTTGGTCGGATTTTAGCTTGAGGATACAACAACCAGATATTCGAGAAGATCAATATATAATAGTAGGATTTTTGTGTATATATTTATAATTGTAAATGTGTAGGTAAATATATTTTATTATATGATGATAAACAGTATGATTTATTATGTCCATATCTATAATTATATATAAATTCAAAATAACGCATATAATTAGAATAAAAAAATTTATAATAATATTTTAAGATGATGGAATGGTGGTATGTACATGTTGGAAAAAAAATATTCCACGTAGGATAAAATAAAGTTGGTTTGCAAATTTTCAGAAAATTTTATATCGGTATTGCCCCTAAAACAACGGGAAATTCCCGAAAAATCCCCAAATGAGGACTCAAATTTGCTTTAACTCCCCATTTTTAAAAAAGTTCCTCTTTGCTCCCTAGATGACAGGCCAAATTTGCTTTAACTCCCCATAGTTGTATTAAAACTCAATAATCTCGTACCCGAACCCCGGAATCACGTACTTAAATGCCCAAATGATGTACTTGCCCCCAAATACGAGATTTGGACATTTAAGTACGTGATTTCGGGGTTCGGGTACGAGATTCTTGAGTTTTAATACAACCTTCAAAAAAAATGGGGAGTTAAAGCAAATTTGGCTTGTCATCTAGGGAGCAAAGAGGAATTTTTTTAAAAATGGGGAGTTAAAGCAAATTTTTTCAACTTTTAGGTACTTTTTAAAAAAAACCCCCTAAAAAAATACTTAAAAGGTAAAATTATAATTTAAAAAAATATATTCCACAAAAAACCATACTCCAAAAGATATAGTACTGAATACTGATATTACAATTTTTCCTAATAACACATATTTCTGGCCCAATGGGGTAAAATAATTTGAATTACACTTGAAGCAAAAATTTGAAAGGAAGCTAGGGCCTTACACATATCCCCCATTGGCCCTAATAATCTGCCCGTTTACCCACTGACCCGCATCACTCGCCAGAAAACCCACCACCGGAGCAATATCCTCCACCTCCCCCAGCCGCCCCATCGGATTCTCCTCCACCGCCCTTCTCACCATCTCCTCCGTCTTCCCCGCGTAGAACATCTCCGTCGCCACCGGCCCGGGCGCCACCGCGTTCGCCGTTATCCCCGTCCCCTTCAGCTCCTTCGCCAGTATCTTCACCATCGCCTCCACCGCCGCCTTCGACGCCGTGTACGCCACGTACCCTGGCTTCAACGCCGCCACCAGCGACGTCGTTAAACATATGATTCTCCCCCCTCCGCCGCGCTTTATCCTGAAATTAATTAATTTCTCAGACCAATCAATTTAATCAATCCGAATCAATTCGTACTAGACTCTTCGCTAAAATCACCGCAGTACCTATTTGCAGCTTCTCTGCAGCATAAGAAAGCTCCGCGGGCATTGATCTGGAAAGTTTTGTCGAAATCCTCGACGGTGGTGGTGGCGAGTGAGGGGTATTTGGGATCCAATACTCCGGCCGAGTTGACCAGGATGTGAATCGGAGCACCGAAGGCCGTTTCCGCCGCGTCGAAGAGGGATTTCACCTGTTCGGGGTCGGAGATGTCGGCTTGGAACGTGACGGAGCGGCGGGTTGCGGAGGCGTTGTTGATCTCCGTCGAGACGGAGTCGGCCTGAGCGGAGTTGGAGGCATAGTTGATAACAACCTTCGCGCCGAGAGACGCGAGATGGAGAGCAATGGCGCGGCCGATTCCACGGGATGCGCCGGTGACAATCGCAACCCGGTCTTGGAGCGGCGGCGCGGTGGCTGTGGCGGTGGATGCCGTCATGATGAATTTAGGATATATTTATGATCAGATAGTTTGGAATTTTGGATATATGTATAATGTATATATACACATTATACATATATGTGGTTGTGCTGAAACCGTGACATCACTGCTTAACTCACTGTTATTGCGGGACAACTCCAGAAACTCAGCAAAGCATCAACGTGGGTCCCTCTGAAAAGTTAAAATTCCAATCGAATCAAATTATTGAATTTAGGCTCCCGAAATTAAGTTCGAATCAGATGGAATTATTCAATTTATATTGCAATTAAATTTAAGGGATAAAATTTATTTTATCCTGAATTATGATCTTCATCGAAATTAAAAAATATTTAAAATTGCAATTTTAATTATTATTTAATTACTAATTTTGGATGGCGGAAAATAATAATAGAAGGTGATTGTTTGAATATTATTTGTTAGAAATTGAGCGTGGGGTGGTATTAACATCACTGGTTTGTAAAAGTCAGCAGCAGATATAGAAATAAAGCACAAGATGATTTAGAGAGGTTTGGCCCTAAAAACTGTGTAAAACACTAACATAAAGGATTAATCCTCTACCTAAGGTTATTAAGCTTAGGATTTTGAAGAGAGAATCAATTAAAGATGAGAGACACGAAAGTTTGATATACAATACATCTCAACAGTGGAAAGCCCAGTACCGGCACCAAAGGTCAAGCCACACATGAGCGCCTGGTACTACTAATACCGCGGTCAAGTTTCAAAACTCAGCTCAATCACTTCTCTCCATACTACATGACAACCTTAACACTATGAGAATACACCATCTCCATGTGCTTCCAACAGCTATTGCAATGTAGGAGGATGAAGCTTTATTGCATGAGTTATATCCTTCAAATGATCAGCCAAAGGGTCTTTATATAGAGTTTCAAAAATGTAGTTGTTGGGAGCTGGTATTTGAATTTCAAATATTGAGCTTTGGCTCCACTGTTGTTCCAGCTGTCACCAACTCTCTCTCTCTTCACAAACCTAAAATGAAGACTTCAAAATAAATGACTCAACGGTTATATTGAGATAATAAAACCAATCCAAGCATTTTCAAAAGAAATATGTGCATAATAATATTTCTTTTGTCATCCTTCAAAACAAATAAGTCCCGATTTGTTCCGGTGAGGTTCCAGGGCTAACAGTCTCCCCCTTTTTGAAGATTACAAAATGATGTTTCATGTCAATGTGATATGTGCTAGAAGCTCCCCCCTGCCAAGATGATTAGTGTGAAGCTTTTGAGAGCTGCAAGACTCCCCCTGTCATTGAGAATCAATGACAAAGAAATTTGAAAAATTAAGAACAAATAAATTTGACACAAACACAAGAACATAATGCACAAGTAGCAGAATAAAGGACATTAAAAACTTATATGACTTCCCTAGTTGAGCTCAGAAGCTTTCCTCAACAAATGACTTTCAGTCTTCATTGAGATTCTTACCCCTTGTGTGGTCACCTCCTACGAATAGAGCAATTTTCAGGTGCCAAAGCTTGAACAGATGAAAGGTGAGAAACACCCTTTAGAGTATATATATCATTTGCACAGCCATGAGATCGTTTCTCTTGGTTGGTTAGACCAAATATCATGAGCACCAAACTCTGATACCACTTGTTAGAAATTAAGCGTGGGGTGGTATCAACATAATTGGTTTGTACTAGTCAGCAGCAGATATAGAAATGAAGCAAAAGATGATTTAGAGAGGTTTGACCCTAAAGACTGTGTAAAACATAAGCCTAAAGGATTAATCCTCTACCTAAGGTTGTTAAGCTTAGGATTTTGAAGAGAGAATCCATTAAAGATTAGAGACACAAAGGTCTGATATACAGTACATCTCAACACTGAAACGCCCGGCACCGGCACCAAAGGTCAAGCCACACATGAGCGTCTGGTACTACTAATACCGCGGTCAAGTTCCAGAACTCAGCTCAATCACTCCTCTCCATACTACATTACAAGTCTAACACTATAAGAATACACCATCTCCATGTACTTTCAAAAGCTACTGCAATGTAGGAGGATGAAACTTTATTGCCTGAGTTATATCCTTCAAATGATCAGCCAAAGGGTCTTTATATAGAGCTTCAAAAATGTGGCTGTTGGGAGCTGGTATTTGAATTTTAAATATTTCGCTTTGGCTCCACTTTTGTTCCAACTGTCACCAACTCTCTCTCTCTCTCTTCACAATTCTACAATGAAGACTTCAAAATAAATGACTCAACGGTTATATTGAGATAATAAAATCAGTCCAAGCATTTTCAAAAGAAATATGTGCAAAATAATATTTCTTTTGTCATCTTCAAAACAAATAAGCCCCGATTTGTTCCGGTGAGGTTCCATGGCTAACATTATCCATAGCTTTCAGAGCGAGGTGGAGGACTCTCACCCATTGGGAACATTATTGAAAATGTGAAGGCGACTCGTTCGGTGTTTGAAGCTGTTCATTTCTCTTTTATTCGTTATGGTGGCCCACACTATTACTAGGAATGTCGTTTCGGCTTGCGTTACGTCTTCTGATGTTCCTTTAGTTGCTTTGACTTTCGTGTTGTCGGACTTGAGTTAGTTCTTAGCCTTCGGGCCATTGGTTATCAAAAAATAATAATAATAAAGTGCAGTCTAATCTCACTCAAAGTACAATTTAATTTACTCAAAATGAAACCTAATTTCATTTGTGTGACACATGCGTGAAATTTCTTCCACATGTCACACAATGAATAAATTCAATTTGTGCTTATTTTTAATTTAGATTCTAAAAAATTCATAGCCCTAGTTCAGAATAGTAAAAATATGTATTTTTTTTTAATTATAATCTGAGAACTTAAAAGATGAGAATTCTGACGCAATGCCCCGTTCTTCTGACTGTACAGGTATGCAAGTGTGTGTGAGTTTAAAAACGTAATTATTTGAACTAATTACACTTTATGAGTTAATTGTCAATTACGTGAATTTAGGTGTAATTATGTGAAATTACATGTCAAAATGTTATTTAATTGGAATTTTCATAGAAATATTTGAATTCTATTAAATTTTGTGACGTTCGTTTGATGAATTATGGGTCCGTATGTTATACATGTGTATGTGTCCTTAATTGGGATATATTTGAAAGTATTGGGGTTAGATTGCATAAAAGGTAGGACTTAATTGACTTTTATTTAAACGGTTAGAAGTCACATTTGAAACTGTGCATAATTTGGGACTTTTTAGAAAATTATATGATCGATTGAATTAGGCATTATTGACTCCTAGATTGTGTATTCGTGTGATTTTTCTGAGTTCATTGTGTAAGCTTGCATGATTTCGACACTAGCCCATTATAACTCTTAAATTATCAATCCAATTATACTGACTCATGCCTTAAGGCAAGGGAAGAAGGCAAGCAACCAATATTCTCCACCCCCATCTCTCTTCCACCATCGGCCACCCTTCAGTCGGTGATAGTTTGCTTAATTGTTATATTTTTATACATTTGTTGCCTCGTTTTTGAACTTTAAGTGATCTTTTGTTGAAAAACAGAAACGGTACGCAGCGAAAACTTGTTCCTTGTTTCATTCTCCTCAGTTGTAATAAGCTAGTCACTAGACGTGCGTCTAAGATAGTTGCAACGAAAACCGATTCCTTCATAAAGGATCGTTTGTCGGGCCTCATAATCCATGCTGGCATCAATGTAACATATCCTCAATTTTTCCCCTGCAGCGCCAAACAACTACTCAAAGCATCAACCTCAAACCTCTCAAGGAATTAATTTCACTAAGTTTATAGGGTGAGCTAGATTCTATGTATGTGTATATGGTCATAGTATCGTTCCGGATGAAGTTTCTCAGGACAACAAAGAAAACAAGCAAGATATAGTCAAACAAAGTCAGAAAAGTAATATGGACGTCTGAATAAAACATAAAGTGTAAACTTCGTCATTCACAATTCACAAACTCCTCTCTAAATTAATAGATGTTCCAGTAAAAAACTTTAATTTGGGACTGTGGAAAGTATTAACAGAAAACACGTTCAATTTCACAGAGAGCCTTAATTTGAGCAACCACATTTTCGATCCAGAAAATATTCACGTTAGGATCTGCAATAGAAGGCAAGAAAAAGTCATATGCACGAGCTCCTTTGAAGAAATGACCTGAACAATACCTGTATATTGTTGAGACTTGCTCAAAAGAAGAAAATTTCTGAACAAGAAAAGGCAATATATTGGAGAAGGAAAACTACTTTCTAATAATAATCGAAAAGAGTTCTGCAACTAACTTATCTATAACAAAGCAAAGACTCCTATTTTAATGGCATTACTAACTGAAAGCTTAAACTCGGACTAATCTAAACAGACTTCAACTCAAATACAAAAGTGATTTTCAACCAACTAGCACAAAATCAGAATGAACTCTAATATCCTCCCTTAATTCTGATTTTGCAATGTATTAACTCCCATCATGCGCCTGAATTTCATAAAAGTGATGGGTGTCGAATCTACCAAATAATATTCCTAAACTACCAAACACAATAAATTGTGTATAGTGGTAATGGGTCGATCCCACAGAGACCTAATCGAATGTTATTTGAAAGTTTTGGACTAAATTGAAAATAAATTTTGGATCTATTTGAGTCTTTCGAAAGTTTAGGGAACTAATTGTAATTAGTCTGTTTTTAGGCCATTTTGGTCACTTCCAGCTCAGGAATTCTAACTTCATCATTGGATTCGTTTGACGATTCAGGTGCAATGACCCTAACCTTGTATTTTTTTGAAACCGTTTGAAACCAATTGCTTTAAAATTCCACCCGCGAGGACCGAATTAACTCTTAAGACCAGACCCGTTTAGTTCAACCCTTTATGGCTGAAAAACCTCTTTCCCTCTTCCTCACTTTGCACCTAAAGTAACAACAACAACAAGGACAAGAAACAAGAAACTCATTTCGGCCATTGAACCTTGAGCTCAAAAAACTCTTTCCATTCTCAACCATTTAACGATCTCAGATAAGTTACGAACTCCTCACGTGATGAGCTTAAGTTTCATGTAAGATTCAAGTCCTGAAAGCATGTGAATGTGTGTGTGTTTGGAGAATTAGGTGAATAGTATGGGTTTTGGTAAAATAAATTTGAATTATTGAGCTATTGATTGGATTTAAATGAATTATATGACTTGTATAATATTTGTTTGAAGCTCTTGGACGAATTTAATGCATGATATCAATCGGTAGTTGAGGGAATTATGACATGCCATTACTGAGGGTGTAAACCTTTTAAATGGGAGTTATTGTTTTGGGCATGAACGAACCTGTTTAGGCTCATAAATGTGTTATATGTGAGTTTTGTGATGTGTATTATGCGTTTTGGAAATTGTTGGGCGTTGTTATGCAGACTTTGGGGAGGTTTGAGACATCCTCTGTTTGTGCAGCAGCTATGGTTGCCAGCAAATTCTATCCTAGAGCTGTGCGACCAATTTATACGTACGATCGCGGTCATGAGGCCACTTCAGATTTTGGCATTGGACTCTCTTCGCTGCTGTGAAGATTTTGAACTATTTTTGATAGCAGTCGCGAGAGTTGTTCAGGAGGAGTTCCTGACCATCCGTCGCGGCCACAATAGATTTTTTTTTTTTTTTTTTTTTTTTTTTTTGTGAAAAGGTAAAATTTTTTATTAATCACAAAAAATGTACAAGATAAAGGAAATAAACGTAGGCAGCAAGCCACCCATACAAAACGAAAGTACAACCACGGATCAAACATAAATCAAAGAGGCTGTAAGCCACAATAGATTTGAACTGAAATGATCGCGGCCACGATATATGGACCTTCAGTCTGGTTTTCTGGTGCCGCTTTGCGGCGACGACTCTATCCAGTGCTTTTGGGCCAAGACCGTGACGTGATACAAGTTTAGCATGGGAAACTTATTTTAAATCCTGCTTTCTCCGTTTTGCTCGTTTCTTTCGTTCTTTCCTACTCCGAGCATGTTTCTTAATGTGTGATAAGCCTATATATATATTTCTTTGGTTCTCGTTTTTGGGGGGACACTTTGATTTTTGAGAAAATATTTGAATAGTACCAAAAAGTTGAAAAAATTCCTTTTAGGTCCCCAGTTTTGAAAAAGTTCCCATTCAATCCCTAATTGAAAAACAAAATTCCTTTTAGGTCCCCACAAATAGTACATGTTCGTACATTGTCTTTAGGAATTGCGTACATTTTTAAGGGAATTGCGTATAAAAATCCCGGAATCTCGTATATTATTATACAACCATGGGGAGTGAAAATAAATTTTGTTTTTCAATTGGGGAGTGAACAGGAACTTTTTCAAAATTGGGGAGTGAAAAGGAAATTCAGTTTATACTTGGGGATTTTTGAGGAATTGTCCGTTTTTTTTTTTTTGGGTCACGCAAATATATATATATATATATATATATATATATATATATATATATAGATAGATAGATAGTAAAAACTATGTGCATTCTGCATTAGATATATGATTTATTTAAATACTTTTAATAATTCTTTCAAAAAAAAAAAATATATTTTTTTAATAATTAAGTTATTAAAATAAAATTATTTAAAATATAATTTTTAGTTTTTTTGGTTGTAAAATTATCTCGTAATTCTTAAAAAGTCGTATTTTTGGGTCAATCATCATCAGAAAAAATGACATGTACTTGGAAAAATCACATGTGATTAACATGAACTATACGAAAATAATCGAGTATGTGCTATACTTAGTCCGCATGGACAATATATTATCACTACTATAAAAACTGCCTGATTAGACGCCCTATTATGACACCTATTAAAAAGCGTCATAATATACCAACTGTTGAGACGCTGTTCGTAGGGGCGTCTTATTAGATTTAATTTACCTTTTCTATCAAATTATTTATTAACTAAATTAATAATAATAAGACACTTTTATATTAGGCGTCACAATATAATAAATTTATTGTGACACATTTATTAAAGGGTTTTAATATGGTATATATTTATTATGACATTTTTAAAACAAATGTCACCATATATTATCATTATTATTTATGTTATAATATATGAAAATTCCAAATGAAATTCATGAAAAAAAAATATATATGAACTTTGACCACGGTTTCCATAAAAAAAAACGAGGGAAGTAGGCTTCCCCATTCTTGAACTAAAATTGGAATTTTCAGAGACACAGTGAAATTAGGAAGCCTGCTTCCCCTTTTTTCAGTAAAGAAAAAAGCTGAATGCTCCCCTATAGTGATTCTTTCCTAAATAAACAAAGAAAGCATCAGCTCTCTATAGGACAGAAAACCTTCTCAGTGAAATTTGGAGAAACCCAAACCCATCAGCTCAACAAACATCAACAAATCGAGGAAGCATCAGCTCAAACCAGACAGAACGACAAGGAAGTAGACGGAAAGAGAACGAATCGGCTGAAGCTCGCACTGAACCGGAGAATCGAGACGGAAAGAGAGGGAATCGGCTGAAGGTCGTACTGAATCGGAGAATCGAGACGAAAAGAGAGGGAATCGGCTGAAGCTCGCACCGAAACGGAGAATCGAAGCTCGGAGGACGCAAAGACAAGGTATTGGAGTTTACCGTCGCTTTCTCCTAGTCCGTAATTTCTTCCCTATCTCTTTCTCCTAATTTAAGCTGGATTTAATTTGAGAATAGAAATTGGGGTCCTTCTTCCATTAGTTGAAATTTTTGGTACTTGTGTATTTACCTTCTAAACTATGGGGAGTTTTTGATTTCGTATGATTTTAGCTTGGGATGTGGAATCGTTTATCTTATTTACTGCTTTGTAGGATCGAACTATAGTTTACCTCGAGCAACCTTATTCACTCAATTGCAATCCCTTTGAAGCTGAGTTCCAGGTATATTTGTTTTTTATATGTTGATGGATGCGCTTTTATTGCAGATTTCTTGAAGATTCTGGTATATACATAAATACATATATATATATTTAATTTCACTGTCATTGTTGGTGAATCTTTGTTGTTTTTCTGAAGTTCTTTGAGGTTTTGGCTTGGAAATGGGCAAGGTTTGAATGTGTAATGTTGTTTAGCTTGTTCATAGCTAGGTTGTGGCTTGAAAAACGGCTGGATTTATAACTACTCAGAGCATGAAATCTTCTCAAGAGATGGCCAAATGTGTGTTCTTGAGGTAGATTACCACTTTGCTTTGTACTTTGAATAAATACGCTAAATAAATTGAAAGAAAGTAGTGGTAGTCTCAACGTTTCTTGTATGTAAGGATGATATTTGTACAATATGATTTGACTCCTATAGGGGAAAGGTTTATTTTTATTTTTTGAAACCAAGAGTGGTAGTTTGTGTAAAATAAAATAAGACGTTGGTTTGCTAGAACAATCATTAAACCTAAGCTCATTGGTTTATCAGGTGCTTGGGTCTGGGGAATATATTGAAGAAGTTTCTGCTGCATATGAGCAACACATGCATGAGACTATGGTAAGCAGTACTCTCTCTCTTGCTTGCATGCGGCTTCATGCCGTAGTAAAATACATGTATATGGTTGGAATATGTACGTTTATGCTTTTGTAAGCTAAATTAAGATATAAAACATGCTATCAAATTGTTTGGCACAGAACTCCATGAGGAGTGGGAAACGGAGCAATGGAGCTGAAATGACTGAAGAAGAAGCTTTAGCAGAACAACAGAGGATGTTTGGAGAGGCACATGCTAGGCAATGTTTTCAGGATCGGACCGTTAAGCGAACCGGAAAATCAACTGGGTTAAGGGTTAGTGGTTCAACCGTTGGGTCAACCGTGGTCGAACCGGTGACGTTATAATTATGAAATAAATATTATTAAATATTAGAGATAATAAATAATATATTTTTTAAATTTTATTTTCAATTTTTTTGTTAGTTCATATTTAAATCTAATATGATAATGTAAGATTATTCTACAAAACATGAAATTGCAACACATAAGATTGCATAATATATGAAATTGCATAATACAATAACAAAAAAAGTTGAAAATCAAATAAATTAAGGTTTATTTTCTAAATTTTTAATAATTTTAACTAAAAAAATCTTTAAAAAAAAAATATTTTCTAAACCGGTCGGACCATATGACCCGCGAACGGTTCGTCGGTTTAAACGGTCCGACCGCGGTTTTTACCGGTTCTCTCAAAATAGAATGGTTTTGAGTCAATCCGGTTTTAGAGGATGGACCGGACCGTTCCTTGGACCGGTTGACGGTTCCAGCGGTCGGACCGTCCGGTCCGGTCCGGTCCTGAGAACACTGATGCTAGGATGAATGGAGGGGCCAAGTATGGCATTCATGTTTTTATATTTTTTTGTATTAGGCTCAGATGGATGAAAATATTTTAGTTATTGTGACTTGTTTGTGAAACTTAATGAATTTTGTTGATGACACCTTATGATATTGAAGAAGATTATTTTATTTTTTGCTATTTTGATACTTGAATGATTAGTTCCATATCATAATTATCATTCGAAATTAAAAATTCAATTATAATTTAAATAGTGTTGACACATACGAAGTGTCACAATATCGACATCTTGTGACGCTTATCATTGCCACAAAAAACATTTTAAATAAATGGGTTCTTGTTAGGTGATGAGTTTAGGCATCACAAAATGGAACTTTTGAGATACATATGAACGTCACCATATCCCGACTTATTATGAGGCTTAGAAGCATCATGATAGTTGGATTTTGAGACGCGCTAATAGTTAGTTTTGGTGATTAGGATTTAAATGAGACACACAAAAGCGTCACGACATCAGTGATTTAGTGACGATTTCCATCGTCACGACAGATCAAATTTTGAGACGTCGAAAAGCGTCATTAAAACCTATTGCAATGTCGGAATAGCCGACGTTTATGGTCGGCCTCGCAACATCAAAAGCGTCACAATAGCTGCTTTTTGTGACGAATTTAAGCGTCACAAAATGCTATTTTTCTTGTAGTGTATCTGCATTAGAGCCATATTAGAGCAAACAAGTAAAAGTGCCCAACAAAAAGATTACAATCCATGAAAACCTAAAGAGAGGCAAACACCAAATCCACACCCATGATGCCCTAATGAAGCACCCAAGTTGCAAGAAAAAGTTATTATGGTCACCGTGACCGCTATCTCGCAACAAGTGACGCAACCATGTTGATGGCATCCCCGAGGGGCGAGGGCTCAAAGTATTTTTCCAGCCTGATGACGGACAACATGTACAAGCAATGCATCATCGATAACCATTTAACTAGCTGGTCGTACTAGCAGGGGCGACTCCAGAATTGTCGAACAATGGGGTCAAAACAATTTAACTATTAGCAAAAATATATATTATTAAAAAATAATTTATTTTATTTAAAAATTATCTTAATTTTTTTTAACACACACCCCTAAATGAGATTTGAACTCGGAACATGGCCCTTAAGAATAAACCCATTAACCACTTGGACCAATACCCGTTGGCAAAATTATTTCAAAAAATTTAACTACTAATAAAAAATATATATTATTAAAAAATAAATTATTTTATTTAAAATATTTATTTTACAATTATCCTCTACGATTTTTTATTTGTACTAAATACATCCATTTCTAAGGGGTGTTTGCAAAGTCTACTCCATAAGTAGAACTTAAAACAGAAATAAAAGTTGTAAAAACTTGCAAAAGCAGTGAGTGTTTGAAAAAATAAAAGTGAAAAGTAGAAAAATAATAAATCTGTAACAATGAGTGTTTGGAAAAAAAAAAAAGTGATAAATAGAAAAATAATAAATACAAACAAAAGAGAATAATCGCTTCACTTTTATGAAGTTACTGATTTACTTGAAATCTTTGAAACAATTTTAGGTATTATAATATGATTTAAGTATTATATTAATATAAAAATTATTATAAATTATTATAAATTTGTATAAGATTATTTGTAATTAATCAAACATAGCATTATCAATAGTACCTTTAATTATAAATTTATAAAAATTAAGAAAAGAGAAAAAAATTATCTTGTAATTGCAGATTTTTTAGTTATGAGATTTTTTGAGATTACAAAATTCTGACGAGAAAAAGAAAAGAAAACATATAAATAATAGAAAAAGAAAAATGTAATGAACATATAAATCATGGATGATGGGTCTGAATATGGGGTACAGAATCCGATCACTTTAGAATTTGTATAAAGGTGGGGAAACCGTTGATGATCGCCGGAAAAGATGGTAGGTTCAACCTGCTAGGACAAACACCAAAGAAACGGAGATCAGATAGCCAAGCTGGGGGGAACTGGGGGTGATTCCCAGTTTAGCTCTCCGACACTCAAGTCAGATGATGATCTGAAAGAGAGTGTATACGAAATGTGGAGTTGCAGTAATGGAGATTGCTTACAGTGAAGAAGATGAACTTGTCTATTTATAGTTGAGGGTCAGGGACCCTTTGGTCATTTGCACCGTGTGGTCCTGACCAAGTGTTGCCTTAACACGTGGCGCTATGAGAGAAACCTAGGAGGAATCTTCTGCAAAAGCTGGTGAAAGTTAGTGCTGGTAACAGTGGTAGGTGTGCGGGCATGTACGGGGTGTCAGAGAGCTGTTTGGGAGGTTGGTAACGAGGGCTAGGAGCATGCTCGTATCAACCGAGAGCCTTGGAGGCTAGTAAATCCGCTAAGGGATGTCGGCCAAGGCTTATGCAGCAAGGGGGGAATGAAGAACTCTCCTGAGGGAGTGTAGCGCTCGAAGAGAGCTTTCTTGATACATTGGAGCTTAGCCTGGAGTTGTGAAGCGCGCTCGTTAGAAAGCGGCAGTGTTAATCACGCAGGTACGTAGCAGAGGTAGCACGTGTCCTTGAGAAACTTTGACACTCGGGGGGTTTGGGCGCTCGTGTATGACTGCTTTAATCACAAGAGAACGTTTGTTGCCATCTCAAGCTGCCACGTGTCCAATCGTGGGACGAACGTATTTTGACCCTATCATTTTGCCCCCCAATTCTGTAGCCCTTGGTGATAAGGGCTGTAAAATTCTACCAACGTGATCCATCGAGCGTTGCGCTTGTATAAGGCATGGCGTGTTGGGCAATCATCCTTCTGATGGCACCATAAATGCGGTCCTTTCTTCTGGCCGCTTGTAACGTCTATGCATTAAATGTTGATGCGCGTGGGGAGCGTGATTCTTGGGATGTATGTGACGGTTCAATAAAGTGGACAGTTCCTAGGCGGGAAATAATTGCAATTTTGAATTTTTTGCCAGAAACGTACCAACTTCCATCCCTATAAATAAGGGATTCTGTATCCATTTCATCTTTTACGCAATCAAACTATCAGAGCACATATTTGCGAAAACACTTGCAGAACAGATTTTAAAGTATTCTTCACCTTCTTTCAAGTTTTTGCAGAAAACCCAAGGTAAAAATCCGGTGAAACCTTCTAACTTGCTAACCTTAGAACGAATTAGGGTTGTGTAATCCCTCAAGCTTCACCTTCTCTAGAAATCCCAAATTTCTCTGAACATCTTTCACTTTCAAAATCCCCATACCCTATCCAAATTCCACAATAGCCATGGCCGGAGATCATGTAGAAGAATTTTCCCGCGAGGTTGAGGAGATGGCTACCCAGAGTTCATCTCCTCCAGTTTCCCCTAGGGACGCGGCCTTTATGGCCATAGATGAAAGAAACCCAGATGGGGTTGAACACATATTCGAAGAGATGAACATGGTGATGGAAGTGGAGAGGCAAGGAGAGGTACTACCGCTGACAGAAAGTACGACCCATCCTCACATCCATGCCGTGACCGTGGCCGTCGCGGTCCCGGCCCCCGAATTCGAGGGAGAAGCGGGGTCCTCCGGAAGAGCCCATGCCAAGGGCAAAATGAAGAAATTCCAGAGGCCCAGAAAGGCTAAGAAGACCAAGGGGTCCAACGAGGGTGAGGGCTCAGGTATGCAAGCGACTGAGCGTACCCCTGATGAGACTCCCAACACGATTACTTTGGGGGAGATTAAGACTATGCTAGTACCAATATATTGGGACGAGCGCTTTACCTGGCGGATCCCTGCTGATCACGAGCGTGCCAACCACCCACCCCCCAGCGAGATGGCGATTTATAAAGATGCGGTCAGTTCTGGGGGATTGAGGTTCCCGATCCCAGTTTCAGTGGCCAATATGTTAAACAACTTGAACCTTTGCCCCTCGCTAATCGTGCCCAACGGCCTCGCCTTGATAACATGCTTCGTGATCCTCATGAAGTGTGCTGGATTCGAGCCCTCAATGGAAAACTTCAATGCCTTATGTCAAGTCGTGAGCTCCCCTCGCTCGTCCCCCGAGGTGGGTTTCTTCTACTATGTCCAAGCCAAGGCCCATCTAAAGTTGATCAATTATACTTCCTCCACTTACGGCCCAGATTGGAAGGAGAAGTTTATCTTCGTCAAGGCCCCAGCGGATGATGATTTTGGGGTGTTACGAGAGTGGATCTCGCATGGGAAGGGCTCCCTTGTGAAGAATCGCTTAGGCCCCACTTTTCCTGAGAATTGGGGGAGGGATCTGGCTGGAGTATTGAGGGACGAGGGTCGGTTAATTCAAGCCAAGGAGTTAATAGATGACGATGAGCTGATGTTCCTTTGTGGGTTCTCCAATGATCCTCAATATCTTAGCAACCCTCCCGCTCGGGATTTGGAGAGAGACGGTTAGATTTTAGGGCACTAACTTGTAAATAGGGATGCTAACTTTTTACTTGTATTTGTAACTTGCATTTTGTGAAGTTTGTCCAAGGGTTTTTGACCTCGTTGTTTTTTCTTGCCCCAGGAATAAACATTATCATGGCTGGAGGAATCTGACATGCTGCCCGATTTGCCAATGCCAACAGGCGTCAGGCCAACCAAGGAAATCAACAGAATCCGCCACCCCAAGGCGCAGGTCGCGGCAACCAGCGTGGCGGTCACCAAGCCGCAAGTTCGAGCGCCAGTCAGGGTAGAGGGAAGGGTCCAGCACCCACCCCTGAAACGAGGGTGGTTCCGAGGGTTCCCACTGCCTCCCAGGCCATTACCCCCGTTCCCGTTCCACCGCCAAGGCCTCCGACGAGCGTCAACCTCAGAGGTTCTCAAGGAGATGGGGCCTCAGCCTCTAAGAAGAGGAAGAGGATGCCGGACGCCTTCTCTATAACCGGTAAGGGTAAACAGGTTGTGGAGGGGTCCAAGGGTGATGGAGACACTTCCTCCTCAGAAGAGGAACATTTGTGGGATTTCGATCGTAAAGGGGATAGGAGCTATAAGGGCTCGGCGGATGGAGGCGCTGTATTACTGAGGCACGGAACGGTCGCCCAAACCATCAATGAGGGCTTATACTAGAGGGTCCAATTCTCAGCGGACCATAAGCACCTATACTCCGAGACCGTTGAAAAGGTGACCAGTGACATGGTGCACGCCCTTATTTCGGTAAGTTCTCTTCCTCCTTGTAATAATTTTTTATTTTTCAAAGATGTTTGCTTTTCAAGATTCTTACTAACACTCCTGTCCTTTCGAGCCCGTGCAGCAAGTGCTCCCGAGGGCGAAGAACATCCAAATGCGTGCCACGGTTTATGCTGACCGGAAGGCAAAATACAAGAAAATGGTGCGCTCGAACGATCCTGCTCAAATCTAAGAAGAATTGGATATAGAGAAGGCCAAGTACCTTTCTCTTAAGGAAGAACACCAAAAGATGGAGGCTGAGATGAAGAAGCAGCAGGATGACTTCACGAACGTTGAGACCTCTCGGAGGAGTTGGCGCACACAATACAATAATCTTAACGTGAACCATGAAAAGCTTACGGCCGACCGCGACGAATGGAGGACGAGGGCCACTGACGCGGAGAAGAAGTATGTGGATACCATGAACCAGCTTCCTCATCGTATCGAGCAATCAGTTAAGGAGGCGCTCATCAAGTTCTGCCATTCAAAGGCGTTCAACTTTGCGGCCTCTTTGCATTGTCTGGATGAGGCCCAAAAAGCTTTCAACTTGGCAATTGAGCAGGGTATCCACAAGGGTTTAACTGATCCGTCCACTCGTGGGATGCCGGATATGGGGCTCATGTTCAACGAGCGCTGCGTTGAGGAGGAGATGACCGCGAAGATCCTGAGTCAAACATCTCTGAACCAGAGTACAATTTCTTGGTCACTCTCATCCAGGACGAATATATGGCTGCTCATCCCCCAGAGGGAGCCACTCAGGCGGAACAAAACGAAGGGGGTAATAATGTCAATGCCGCTCTAAAAAATCCCCCATCAAACGAGCCTGCTACATCCAATGTCAACGCTCCCTCCCGGCAAACCATGACGCTTTGGTTCCTCCGGCTGAGGGCAATGAGCCCATAATTCCTCCCGCGCCAGAAAATAACGAGTCTGCACCTCCTCCAGCAGCCCAGAATCAAGAGGAATAAGCCCCTCAAGCACAAAAGCCGGCGGGTCCAGTGTATGGTCCCGTGGCCCAAAATGTTCTTGTGGTTCTGGATGAAGACGTTGCCCCTGCTGCTTGATGATTCCCTTCCTTCATTTGCTTATGCTGAAATTCTCCTTCTTTCAACTTAGTCTTCATTTTGTAAGAATATCAGGGGCCCACTTGCCCTTATCTTGTAGTTTTGGCGAAAGCCCCAATCAATGAAATTCTCCATTTTCCATAATAATGTCTCTCTTTATTTTCTTGATTGTGAAATTTTTACCTTGTGCTTGTTGTAATAAAATCTCATAATGCTAAGATTATGTGTAACATGCTTGGTAAAATATGCCTTGTTTTAGCTAAATCTTGAGTAAGCACGAGGGTCTTACTGGAAGATTACCCTCTTTCAAGACTTGTGAAAATTTTTGCTTTAAAAATTTGGAAAATTTTACTAAGTCTTGAGTAATCACGAGGGTCTTACTGGGAGGCTGCCCTCGTTCAAGACTTGTGCAAATTTTGCTTAAAAACTTGGAAAATTTTACTAAGTTTTGAGTAATCACGAGGGTCTTACTGGGAGGCTGCCCTCGTTCAAAACTTGTGAAAATTTTGCTTAAAAACTCGGAAAATTTTACTAAGTCTTGAGTAATCACGAGGGTCTTACTGGGAGGCTGCCCTCGTTCAAGACTTGTGCAAATTTTGCTTAAAAACTTGGAAAATTTTACTAAGTCTTGAGTAATCACGAGGGTCTTACTGGGAGGCTGCCCTCGTTCAAGACTTGTGCAAATTTTGCTTTAAAACTTGGAAAATTTTACTAAGTCTTGAGTAATCACGAGGGTCTTACTGGGAGGCTACCCTCGTTCAAGACTTGTGAAAATTTTGCTTAATAACTTGGAAAATTTTACTAAGTCTTGAGTAACCACGAGGGTCTTACTGGGAGGCTGCCCTCGTTCAAAACTTGTGAAAATTTTGCTTAATACCATTGTGTAGCAAGTCCTGTTTTCGAGCGCTAGGTGCCCATAACATAGGCTACCCAGGCCTACTAGGATGCTCGTGCGTACGGGGTCGACTTTGGATGTATCCTTAGAGATGCTGGATAAGCACGTTCGTTGAGTCATGTCGATTCCTAAATTACGAGAAAATTCATGCCTCTTGGGTTCAAGATCCCAAGAGAGAATTCACAGTAGCCTACATACTCAGATAAAATGAATGAGAGGAGCAATTTTTATTATAAATTTCTTGAGAAATAACATATGCTTCATGCTTTACAAAATAAACTCAAACATAGAATCGCCTGAGGTTGCATGCGTTCCATGGTCGTGGGAGACGCTCGCCCTGGAGTGATTCGAGCGTGTATGTGTTGTTTGCCCGTATTTGTATAACTTTTAACAGACCCTCCCAGTTGGGATCTAGCTTGCCCACATGCCTTGAGACTTCCACTTTCTTGAGGACCAAGTCCCCTAACTAAAAAGTTCTTTCCTTTACCCTTTTATTATACTGCCGAGCGGCAGAGGCTTTATATTGATGGATGAGTGCCCATGCCTTATCCTTCTTTCCATCCACGAGATCTAATTCCAGTGCTCTACTCTCCTCGTTGGCTTTGTGTTCAAAGTATGCTACCCGAGCGGATTCTTGCGCAATCTCCACAGGTATCATTGTTTCTGACCCATATACGAGCGCGAAAGGCGTTTCGCCAGTAGCCGCTCGTGGAGTAGTGCGATAAGCCCATAGTGCCCCTTGCAATTCCTCTGCCCATTCACTATTTTTGCTTTCCAGCATGGTTTTCAGATGCTGCAAAATGACCCTGTTGGTGACTTCCGCTTGTCCATTGGCTTGGGGATGACCTACGGAAGTAAAACGTTGCTCAATACCCAACTCTGAACACCATTCTCGTGTGTCAACTACTATGAACTGGGACCCATTGTCTGAAATGAACACCCTTGGTATGCCATATCTGCAGATAATGTTCTTCCATATGAAATCCCTTACAACCCTGAAAGTGATCTTTGCAACGGCCTCAGCCTCGGCCCATTTGGTAAAATAATCGACGGCTAAAATGACAAATCTCTTTTATCTGACCGTGATGGGCAAGAGGCCCACAATGTCGATCCCCCACTGGTCAAAGGGCTACGAGACATCTATAGGGACCATCTGAGCGGCAGCAGCTGAGGGAGGTTAGAGTGAAATTGACACTTAGCGCATTTCCTGGAGAACTCAATGGCATCTTGGAGAACTGTGGGCCAATAAAACCCACTCCTCAGAATCTTTTTAGCAAGGATACGTCCTCCCGAATGGTTTCCACAGCTTCCATTGTGAATATGTTCGAGCGTCTCTTTGGCTTGCGAGGGCCTTAGACATCTCATTGGCAGGCCCTGGAAAGATTTCTTGAATAATCTCCCCTCAGAGTCCAAAGAAAAACGAGGGGCCTTGCTCCTGATTTTCCGTGCTTCCACCTTGTCGGTGGGACAAACGCCATGCTTGATAAATCTCACTATGTCGTCGAGCCAGCAAGGCTCATGAGGGTCAATCATAGCGACCATTCGTTTGACGATTCTCTCCTTGATCAAAGGCTCTTCTGCTCTAAGGAACGTGACCGATCGCTCGGAGGAACCTTCCAACGTTGAGGCAAACTTAGAGAGAGCATCTGCACACTCGTTTTTTACCCGTGGGATTTGAAGTAGATGGAATTCCTTGAATTTCCCGAGGACCTCTTTGGCTTTGCTCAAATACTGCACCATGGTGGTTTCTCGAGCCTCATAGGTCTCATCAATCTGACTTGCAATCAATTGAGAATCAACATAGGCAGTAATTCTGGATGCTCCGTTTTGAAAAGTAATTTTCAACCCTTGAACAAGGGCTTCATATTCTGCCTCGTTATTGGTGACCTGGAAATCCAACCTGATTGCAAAGTCCAACTCAATTCCGTTGGGGTCTCTAAGGGCTACCCCTACTCCTCCCCCTTGAGAGGTTGAGGAACCATCCGTGTGCAGGACCCATAGACCATCGTTCTTTAGAACAGCAGGTTCTAAACCGAAGCGTTCAACCAGCAAGTCAGCTACAACCTGTGCTTGTATAGCAGTTCTGGGCTCGAAACTTAAGTCAAACTGGCTCAATTCGATGGCCCACTTTATCAACCTTCCTGACACATCTGGTTTGGACAGCACTTGCTTTAGAGGCTGATCAGTGAGGATGGTTATTGAGTGTGCTTGGAAGTAAGGCCTCAACCGCCGTGACACATTAATGAGGGCGAATGCGAATTTCTCAATTTCCAAGTACTTCCTCTCAGCCCCTTGTAATGTTTTGCTCAAATAATAAACAGGCAGGTGCTTACGTTCCCGTACAACTATCAGTACCGCGCTCATTGCCTCGGTTGAAAGAAGAGGTACATAAACAGCCTTTCGCCTTCAACGGGTTTTTTTTTAATAGCGGAGCGCTCGAAAGATAAGCCTTCATGTCTCGTAATGCTTTTTCATATTCTTCAGTCCAAGCGAAATTTCGGGCATTCCGTAAAATTTTGAAGAAAGGAAGGTTTCTGTCCGCCGAGCGTGAGATGAATCTGTTCAAAGAGATAATTTTCCCTACTAGCACCTACATTTCCCTGAGATTACGAGGGGAGAGGATGTCCAAGTTAGCCTTGATTTTTTCGGGATTGACTTCAATCCCCCTCTGGCTGACCATGTAGCCTAAGAATTTTCCCCCCCGTACTCCAAAAGTGCACTTTGAAGGATTTAATTTCATCCCATACTGGCGCAGAATGGCAAAAGTGCGCTTGAGATCTTCTAGGTGCGAGTCTTGACCCTCGCTCTTAACGATTATATCATCGACGTACACTTCCATGGATCCCCCAATTTCTCTCTCAAACTTCTTGTTAACGAGGCGTTGATAAGTGGCCCCAGCGTTCTTGAGCCCAAAGGGCATGACAAGAAAGCAATATATACCCAAGTGGACAACAAATGATGTTTTGGGACGGTCTTTTGGGGCCATAAAGATTTGATAGTACCCTTTAAAGGCATCCATCATACTCATGAGTTCGCATCATGCGGTCGAATCCACCAGCTGGTCTATACGGGGCAATGGATAAGGATCCTTAGGGCAAGCCTTGTTAAGATCAGTGAAGTCATTGCACATGCGCCACTTATTGGCACTCTTGGGTACCAATACCACGTTACATAGCCATTCTGGATACAGTATGGGCTCGATATACTGAGCTTCCAGAAGCTTGTTAACTTCTTCCTCAATAACCTTCTTCTGAAAGCCGTGCACATCTCGCTTCTTCTGTTTAATTGACTTAAAGGATGGGTCCACATTGAGCCTGTGGACTACGACGCTTGGGTCAATCCCGGTAAGATCCGAGGCTTTCCATGCAAAGACATCAATATTTTCTTTGAGGAAGTCTATCATCATGATCTGCGAGGGTCCAGAGAGGTTGGACCCAATCTGGGTAGTTTTATCCTTGTTCTCTGGTTCTAGCTCAATAGTAAGGAATTTTTCTAAGGGCTCGATCCTCATTTCTGGACGGGGGAGCTCAAGCGCCCTCTTCTTTCCTGTCGGATGGCCATCATCCATAGGCTCCCCTTGCCCCCGTTCGCTTTCCTCAGAGGAAGACTCTCCACCTGTCCCTGGCGGGGCAACTTCGTGGGTATCTTTCTTTTTGTTCTTCTTCTTGTTCATTTTGGCCCTCTTTCGCACGGGACCGTCTTCGTCCAGATTGGGGAAATCAACGGATTTCTTGGTGGACCTAATCTGAAATTCTTTCTTTGCTTTAGGCTTTCTGAGGGAGAGCATGTAGCATTCCCAAGCCTCTCGCACGTTGCACAAAACTTCTCCGACACCCTCAGGGGTGGGAAATTTGATTTTCTGGTGGTAAGTGCAGATAATCGCCTTGAAATTTACAAGAGCCGGTCGCCTGATTATGATGTTATATTGGATATCAATTTCCACCACTGCATAGGTGACTATGAGCGTTTTGCACTGTAGGGCCCGGCCAAATAAAGTGGCCAAACGGATCTGCCCTCGTGGGACAACCTCAGAACCTCCAAAACCAATGAGGGTTGTCTTGAGTGGTTCGAGCGGAGTATTGGTGACATTCATTTTTTGGAAGGTAGTGTAAGGCAAAACATTAACAGAGCTTCCACTATCCACTAACACCCTCTTTACAATGTGATTGTGGACATCTAAGCTAGCCACCATGGGAGAGTCAGAGGTTTCGCTGACCCCAAGGGGTGTTACAATATGTTTCCAGTCCTTATCTGTAAATCCTATCACATCATGTTCCTTAGAGCGGACATCTCTGGATTTTCGGATGGTATAGACTGACTTGCGCTCCGAGTGGCGTTGATCATAACTCCGGATATATCTGCCTTGGGAAGCATTGGAATCCCCTCCTGATGAACCTCCTGCTATCATGTTGATGACCGCACAAGGGGTATTCTCTTGTTCTGGGGCCTTTCCTTTGCCCCGATGGCTACTCTCGGTGGAGCCTCGCCTCCGCGGGCTTCTTGAACGCGAGGGGCTCCTCTTTCTCTCTCTTGAACGCTCGTTACAATGTTCATCATAACGCTCCAACATCTTGACAAATTCCTTCAAGTGGCCCCCAGCGATGAGCCTTTGAATTTCAACCTCCAATTGGCGGCATTCATCCGTATCGTGCCCCCTTTGCTTATGGAAAACACAATACTTGTTCGAGCGCCTTAACGCCTTCGTCTACTTCATCTTTGTGGGCCTTTTGAAGAGTTTTTTGTCCGATAAGGCATAAACTTCTGAGTTCGGCCTTGTAAAGGGGATGCACTCGAAACGACGAGGGGCAGGAGGAGATTTCTTGCGTTCTTTCCTACTAATGTCCTCTGGTCCCCGCTCTTGGTGACACTCAAGCCTTACCGGGCTAAGGTCTCGGGGTCCATTAGTCCCATACACATCTTCGAGCGCAAAGAATGGCTCGGAAACTTCTCTTAAGGCCGTGAGGGTTCCTGGCCTTCTCTCCACGATGGCGTCGGCAAACTTTTTACTCATATACTGCTTGTGATCCACAGCCTTAAAGAGCACTGGGATCAAGAAATCCATGGAAGGCCTCTCCACTTCCAATATCTCCTTGTTAAAGCGGGCGAAGAACGAGCAAAGAGATTCATTCTTGCCTTGCACTATATTGTAAAGTGCTGTGGGCGCGGAGACCGGAGCCTTCAAGGAATTGAAGTGATTTAGGAAGGCATCAGTAAGTTCGCCGTATGAGTGGATAGAGCCTAGCGGCAGACGCTTGTACCATTCCTGGGCCATGCCCACGAGGGAGGTGACAAAAACTTTAGCCCAGTAATGGCTAGAGTGCTCGTATAGATGCATCAGGTGCAGGAAATGATCCAAATACTCTGCGGGGTCCGTGGTCCCGTCGTAACGATTGACAGACGTCGGCACCTTTCCCATTCATGTTTGGGCCAACAGGACCTCCTCAACGAGGGGCGAACCGTTTGCGAGCGGGTGGTGGTTGTAACATCCGAAATTTTCCTCTTGCTCTAAATGACGTGGCACGTGTTGTTGGCAGGCTGGGCGATGAGCGTCTCTGGCATTGTCTCTTTCGACCCCGGCGTGGGGGGCCTGAGATTTCGAGAGAGCTATCCCACTATATCCTGCAACCCCTGCAACTGGTCTTGCACAACCGCGAGGAGGTTGGGATCTTCTCTCTGGACTAAGCTCCCTCGCTGGGAGGCTTGTGGCCCCCGTTTTGAGGCTCGAGAATGGGCCTTCTCATCAACATTGGTTCTTTCTGTGGGTTCGCTGCCCCTGTCCCCATGGGGACGCTCGTTTTCACCTTGGTCGGGCTTCTCTTTGGCGGGCGGAGGCGATAGTTGAGCCCTCAGGACGGCCTGAGCCTCCCTAAACGGATATGTCTGCATCCCCCCCAAAGGAGGGGCAACCTGAGTGGCCTGCCCAGAAGGAAAATACATGGAATGAAATCTCTCCCATGCGCCCTGGGCCGCCTGAACCTCACACTGGGCGTAAAGAGCCCTCAGCTGTTGAGGGGTCAAAGGGGGCAACTCCACCCCTTCGATCTCCCTTGGGATCACCACTGGGAGCTGGATCTGGCCGGCATGGTAAGGTTGCACCAGCGGCATCATGATGGCGGGCGTAAGCGTATATCCTGGAGGCGGCAACATATAGTGTTGCCCTCCGGGATTCGCGTGAGAGTGAACCCACTGATTCTGGGGGGATTGTGGAAGTGAGGGGAATTGAGCACCTCCAGCGGCACTAGAAGCGGGCGGCGCTGGTGGCGGAAGCGTTGATTCTGCAGGCGGAGGCACACCCCCCGATGGGTGGTGCTCCACCAGTAGCTGCAGCTGGGATGGTGGCATCATGGGGAGGAGATGATCCTCCTCCAACGGCTCCAGATCTTATAACTACCATGGTTTGATGGGTGTTAGGTGTTTGTTTTTCAACTAGCAACAGAGGGAGAAACGAGCTGAGAATGGGTTTCCCAAAGACGGCGCCAAAAATGATGGGTCCGAATATGGGATACAGAATCCGATCACTTTAGAATTTATATAAAGGTGGGAACACCGTTGATGATCGCCGGAAAAGATGGTAGGTTCAACCTGCTAGGACAAACACCAAAGAAACGGAGGTCAGATACCCAAGCTAGGGGGAACTGGGGGTGATTCCCAGTTTGGCTCTCCGATGCTCAAGTCAGATGATGATCTGAAAGAGAGTGTATACGAAATGTGGAGTTGCAATAATGGAGATTGCTTACAGTGAAGAAGATGAACTTGTCTATTTATAGTTGAGGGTCAGGGACCCTTTGGTCATTTGCAACGTGTGGTCCTGACCAAGTGTTGCCCTAACACGTGGCGCTATGAGAGAAACCTAGGAGGAATCTTCTACAAAAGCTGGTGAAAGTTAGTGCTGGAAACAGTGGTAGGTGCGCGGGCATATACGGGGTGTCAGAGAGCTGTTTGGGAGGTTGGTAACGAGGGCTAGGAGCACGCTCGTGTCAACCGAGAGCCTTGGAGGCTAATGAATCCGCTAAGGGATATCGGCCAAGGCTTATGCAGCAAGGGGGGAATGAAGAACTCTCCTGAGGCCTGAGGGAGTGTAGCGCTCGAAGAGAGCTTTCTTGATATATTGGAGCTTAGCCTAGAGTTGTGAAGCGCGCTCGTTAGAAAGCGGCAGTGTTAATCACGCAGGTATGTAGCAAAGGTGGCACGTGTCCTTGAGAAACTTTGACGCTCGGGGGGGGTTTGGGCGCTCGTGTATGATTGCTTTAATCACAAGAGAACGTGTGTTGCCATCTCAAGCTGCCACGTGTCCAATCGTGGGACGAGCGTATTTTGACCCTATCAATGAAGTTGTATTTATATGTAAAAGATTAATTTAAGAATATTAATATTTTAATAATATATTATTGTCAAAATAAAATTTTAAATAAATTCAAAAACCGTATCTAAAAGTATGTCGTGGGCTGTTTTGGATTCTAACTTATTTCTGCTCAAATTAAGTAGAAGTTAGTTTTCCAAATACTACCGAACACTCCTAGAATTTACAAAAACTCCTTAACTATGTGTGTTGAAATTAAAAAATTCTACAAAATCAATATTATTTAGAGTTATTTAATATTTAGAGTATTGTTAAATAGATTTTTGTTTTTATTTTTTAGATCATGGACTTTTTTTTAATTATATTAATTTCAAATTTAACGAGGTCAAAAAAATGTAAAAACATATAAAAAATATATAAATGCATAACTAATTTCTTTTTCTTAGTGGGGTCAATTGACTCCACTTCTTGATGGGTCTCGTCGCCCTTGCGTACGAGGCGATTGTATGTCCACAAATAACTATAGGGATAAGTTACTTGCTAATAACCCTAACGAATTAGAATATAATTACATTTGACTACCTTGCTAGATAGCCTAATTGTAACCCAATCCATCTATACCAGAAAATACATTTTAGTCCCTAATTTTTTAGAACCGTTTGTGGTCCCTAGGGTTCCGTTATGTCATTCCAAAATTACCTCTGATTTATTGTTAAATTCGTAATTTATAGGGATCGTTTTGTTAATTTTTATAAACGTTAGGGATGATATTGTAATTTTGGTCATATATTCAATGTAACACTCATACGACCGTTAGGGGCATTAGTGTACTTTTATAAATTCCGTTAAAGAACTTTAGTCCAAACAAGATTTATAGAGACTAAAATGTAATTTTCCAATATAGATGAGTTGCGTTGTAATTATGCTATCTAACAGGTAGTCAGATGAAACTCACCCACTATTATTACAAATCTTCATTTTCTTAATATGAAATAAAATTTTTATATAAATATATAAATGTGAGTTTGTTAGTTACCCATTCGGTATAACTCGTACAGTCGTACGTATATATAAATATTTGTTTCGCATATGGATCGGGTCTTAATACGGAGAATATAGTAAACCCCATCATCCCGGCCGGCACTACATCTGATACAAGAGCATGATAATATAATAGATACCTTATCACTATAACTGAATATAAACTCAAACACAAATATTTACTAGTAATGAATACCTAAATTAACCTATCAAATATGCTACTCATAGTAATATAATTAAAATTTTACATTCATATATTAAATTATGATTAAATATAAATGTAATAATTTATATTATACTTCTTAACATAATAAATGTTTTATATTTGTATAGAATGATTCTATTTACTATGTTGCTTTTAATAAACAAAACATAAACAATATAACTTAATTAAGTAGATATAATAATATAGCATAGTATAATCTACCAATTTTTTTAAAAATATAATAATTTATATCATTTTTTTTCTATGAATATGATTTATAAATCATACTATAATACTAAAAGCATATCAATTTTTTTTTTTTCCAAACATTTACTACTACATTTTTTTATAACTTCAACTTGTGATTTAATTTCTCTATGATCACTAGAATTTGCAAACACTCCCAACATGAACATAAGTCTTTCGCATCCAACTGAAAAAAACAAATTTTTTTCTAAAGATTAAACGAGGTCAATCTCGAGCTTTTTAATAAAGCGATTCGACACGATAGTGAGAATAATACGGTCAATGGTCATAGTCATAATCGAACCATAGTCTGCACAATTTAGTTTCTCAATAAAAATCAAATAATTAAAGTATTTAATCATCATAATTAATTACCTCGAGTATATATATTGTGGCATAGCCGCATTCATGTGAGAGGTGCAATTGACCCCCACAAATTTTATTTATTTATTTATTATTATATGAAATTTTATGAAATTTTTTAATTATTGATCCCCCCTCACCAAAGTTAAAATTAATACTAGTGAGGGTCAATATAGTAAATATGGGTAGCGACATAGACATTTGTGAGATACAAACTTATAAGTACTTTAAAAAAAAAATAGTTGAATTTCACTTGTTATTTTTTCGTTAGTTTTATGCTTTGGTGGATCCCCCTACCAAAATTTTTGGCTCCGCCATATAGTAGGTTTAATTTATTTTATCAAATCAAACCCCAACTATTTTGATCAGACAAATTTCAGAAATTTTCTAATCATCATTTACCACGAGTTTCAGAATTTCACAAACTATTATTATTATTATTATTTCTGCATGCATCTATATATCATATATAAAGCACCATACGCCCATACGAAAATGACAACATTATTATTTATTTGTTCTGTGATCCATCGATCAGTTGTACCCAGCGATCTTGCCGGCGTTGCAATTGGTCAGACAATTGGTGTTTCCTGTGTCACAATTCGCAAGGCAACCGTTATAGTCGGCTGGAGCACCCACGACACATGCATCCCGACAAGCAGTTAAAACTCTAGGGCATCGATGAGCCTTGCAATTATTGACATCATCATGCTCGTAGTCGCCAAATTGGGCCTGGACATTATTGAGAGAGGTGAATAATATAAGAAGCACAGTGATCATCACCAACGCCATTGGAGACTCTGCCTGCGCTTCAAGCTCATCATCATCATCGCTATTATCTTTATCAATGTCTCTTTGGTGGAGAATGCGCTGCTGCTGTCTGCCCTATTTATACACAAATTTGAAACCAAATATCCATTACTTTACTCTTTTTTGTTACTTCCAATATATTAATGTCTGATTAATATGCAGTGATCTATTAATTAAGTTATAATTAGCTGAATGATCTATTTACTTTTTTTTAGGGCCTAGGGTTTAGGATCTATTAATTTCTTTAGTTATTCTAATTAATTTTGTTTATTATAAACTAAAACTTTATGTCCATTAAAATATTCCTCTCAAATTTTCACACTTGTCATTTACTCTCTTTTTTTTAATCTTTTATGCATTATTCCGGTTAATAAATATATTTTTTAATTATGATATGTATAAAATAAAACTCAATTATTATATTACTTTCTTTTAGGTTTAGTGTTTAGGGTCTATTAAGTTCTTTAATTATTCTAATTTATTTGTAAATATAGCTGGACCATAAATTTCACTAAAGATATGACTCTTTATTATTCCTTAACTAGCATCTTACCCACCCTATGTTTTACCCCAAAAAAAAAAAAAAAAAAATTCTTACCCACCCTATACTACGAACAGATTTATTAAAAATACATGTTTTATTTCTAATAAGTATATTATTACTTATTTTAAAAAACAATAAATAATGAACTTAACTACCAACTGTCTTTTTTAAAAGAATTTGAAAATCAAAAGAATTTATAATTTCATTTTCAATCTATACTAAAATTCTAATTTAACAAACCTCTACGAGTTACCATCCCTCATCTAGAGGACGAAATGGATTAGAAGATTCAGCTCCACTTAGTCAAGGGGATTTGTATGGAGAATGTACCTCCATTTGATTTGTACTTCAATAAGTTTGGTCGGGCCTAAGACATTAAACAAGGGCGCTATTGGGAGGCAACCAAGTTTGACGATTCCGGCGCCATTTTTCTTCCCCTGTTTCTCTTCTTCTTTCGTTCTTTTGGTTTTCGTGGTTGTTTGTGTTAGAGTTTCTGCTCTTTGTTATCTTGCAAGTGCGTTTGTTTGCTCGAATTTCGCTGATTTGCTGCTGTTTAACTGCTGATGCATGTGTGCTGATTTGACCCTTAGGCTTTGCCAGGCCTAGCCCCCAAGCAATTTCTGAGAAAAAAAATTTTAAGAAAAAAAAAAAATCCCCCAGATCCGTAATTCAGGGAAGTACTCTTTTCTCTCGAATTTTCTTATGCCTCGAGGACAATGCATGTTATAAGTGTAGGGGGAGGGATAAGCACTGTTTACTGTTTGGGCTTACGTGCATGAATTCAATTTTTTTTTTTTTTTTCCTGATAGAGTTAGACTTGTGATATTGCTTACAATTTGAGGATACTGATTATTGTGGAAATTTTACTCCTATTTTGAATACTTTCAATTAGGTTTGATTGTTGAGTTTTGCTAGAACAAGTCAGGCTTGTTGAATGCATGCAATATGTGCGAGATTTGGTGAACTAGTGTAGTAGTATGCCCTTATATTTCGTACACAATTGAACGAATTAATGTACCTTGCTTAGATAGAGAAGTCATGTTTTTCAAATAGGTTTAAAAGTTGATTAGAAAGCATCTTAGCTCCATTCGAGGCGAAATTTTTAGTTAAAGATTGATTTGGGAAGTGACTTAGGCGATCGTTGTCGGTGGTAAGCTTTTTCACAAAATAAAATATTCCGATTGACCCCATTGAGCTTGAGTGTTGTGCAATCTTCTTCTTAGCCACATTACAAACCCGATGCACAACATTATTATCCCCACCTTTCTTGAATCACACCTTGCTTGATCATTCGAGTATGAATTTTTAGATGTCTTAGACTCCTTTTATTATCCCCTGTGCTGAGTTCAAATGATAAAAAATGAAAAATGTTGAATAAAGAAGAAGAGAAAAAAAAAAGCGATGAAAAAAAAAGAAGTCAAGAAAGAAGAAATGAGCAGAAAAGAAAAATAAAGAGAGAAAAAAAAAAGTAAGGAGTGTGTTTAAGAGTTGTCAAAAGTTTGATATATAAAGCGGGGTTTAGTTGTAAAAAACGAAGTGAGGGAGTTCGGTAGAAGAAAGGGAACTACCACGGGTTTTTGTGTAAAATGTGTAAGCTTAGTATGGTAGTCACTAATTCAAAATTTTCTCAACCTTAACCTAAGCCTACATTACAGGCTCGAAAGACTTATCGATCTCAAGTCTTGAGTTAACTACATTAGTAGAGATTGGTGCGAAAGGTGCATTCGAAGTCAATAATTGGAACTTAGGCGAGAATCATAGACTAATCAATCTAGTCTTTGCACATTCTTTCGTTCATATTCACACTTCAAGAGGATATACTCTTTATACTAGTTGATTAAATTTTATGCAATCGAGTTTTGTGTTTGATAAGCTAGACTTGTTTAGGTAAGAATTTGATGATTGCCTTTGCGATTATGTTTGATGTGGGGTATTGTTTTCATTTGACTTTCATTTTCCTCGAGGACGAGCAATGTGCAAGTGTGGGGGGATTTGATAATGTGCATAATTCTCATTATTTGTGTTTTTATGGCCACGTTTTAAGTGCTTTTATTTGATATAAATTGCTACCTTGATTTGTTTTGGTGTTCGTAAAGTTGGGTCATTTTCTGAATTAGTGAAGTTTTTGGGCTGAAAAGAGAGGAACTTTTCGTGGAAATTGGACTGGGCTGTGCGTGTTGAAATCAAGGGAAGAGCCCGGCTTGGAGTTGGTTGATTTGTTGTTGTGGGCCTGTGGCAGTGGGTCTTTTTTGCTAATTGGGCCGAAGAATTGTAGACTTGGAATTAATGTGCAATAGGCCCAATGTGGTGACACGAGATGCTTGGAATGAAGGAGTTGCTTTGGAATTAATTGCATGGACTTGCATGAGCATGAGGAATTAATTGGAATAAGCCTAGTTGAGAGTTCAATTTGGATTTGGAATCCATTCTGTGCATCAGTAGTGCATGCTATTTAAGGATTTTGGGGTAGAAACTGTGTGGGACTTTTGGTGAATTATCTTGAAGGCAGCAACTTGGGGAGTTCTCGAAGCAGTGGCAACAAGAGTCCTTCTTTATTTTCCTTACTTTTCGCACATTAGATAGATTTATGTTAAAGAATTCTTCAATTATTTTGCTGAACAATTTAATCGACATGAGAATGCCGGCTCCAGATGCACTGACAAGGCTTCCCTCCTAGCTACTAGATCTGGTTTTGAACCTTTGTTTATGATGACTGAGACAAGGATAAAAAACAGGAATAGAGAGAAAGATGGTAACTATCTTAAATAAATGAGAGAAACTCTGACTTCAAAGTAAAAGGCAGGTAGTCGTTCATATTCTTTTCCGCTTTCCCCTGCTTCGGAAGCTACTATATGACTAGCATCATTTAGGGCTGGGATTTTTTTTTTACAAAGCAAAAAGGATTAGACAATAGCTTACACAAGGCCTTCTCATTTTTCTTTCGAGCTGGGAACAAGAGAACGAGCTAGACAGAAAAGGTACCACCGATATCTCTTTTCTTTTATCCAAGAGTTCTAGACTGAATGTGCTACTCATGTAGGATTCCCCGCAAGAGGAACCCCCAAATGCCACCTTTTAGTAGTTCATTTTCGCCCCAACCTAGGTTAGGGGGTCGTTAGACCGTAGCTTGCTGCTGAAAAACGAATAGGCTAGCGTGGCTCGCTTCGCTCTTCAAGCTCCCCACCCCCTGACTCAACCTCAACATCTATAAAAAGAAAAAAAAAAGCCCCTTCTCCATTTCATAATAATAAGGTAAGCTTTCAAGTCGTTTATGTGTAGCTAATTTCGTAATACTTAGCTAGGGATTTTTGATTCAGTTAAACATCATGAGACCTAATTGTTTT
This sequence comes from Lantana camara, assembly GCA_037501455.1. Taxonomy (NCBI): domain Eukaryota; kingdom Viridiplantae; phylum Streptophyta; class Magnoliopsida; order Lamiales; family Verbenaceae; genus Lantana; species Lantana camara. Next base: position 29,430,928 of record CM074856.1, on the reverse strand, counting down.
ATATTTCAAGGCAATTCATGTAGCGTCCGAGCGCAAGATGCCACATCCCCCGCACTAAGACCCGACCCTTATATGAAATGGAGAATCCATACACGAGCCAGATCAGAACGAACGGGGACTTACTCACTCACTATGCTAGGCGGGAGCTAACTTTCGAAACCAATTAAACAATAAAGGGGACAAATGCAGGTTAAAAAAACATGAACGGAAGCATTAATATTAAAATAGCTTAATCAATGATCTCAAAGACTCGAATTAAATAACATACATGGTTCTCACAAGCGTACCAATTCATAAATAACAATTATGTGACATGAGTGTATAAGTAAAGGATGACTGAACACGACTCCAAGACTCTACGGACTCAAAACCCCGCCTAGCATTCCAAAACCTGCAATAAAAACTGAAAACAAACCGGGTTCAGTCTTTAAGAGACTGGTGGGTATAAAAAAGGGCTTATACATTAATAATACGGAATTTAAACGCACACACATGCAAGCTATAATCCCGTGCGAGGTTTTTAAACATTTCCCAAGTGGGTGAAAACAAAGAAAACAACACGCAGGACTACAACAATCAATTTTTAGTCATTCATTCATTAGGCCATTACGTGAGCCCGACGAATGGGTGAACTATCCAACCTTCTCCTCGTGTGTGCATTATCCATTCATTCATTCGTTAGTGATCACACATCATTCATTCGTGCATAATCACTACACATTTTTCCTCCAGTTAGTGGACAGACTCGGCCAAAGCACCGGCCACCCATTCATTATGGCTAGAGGGGTTCATGAAACCCCAAAAGCTCGATTCCCATTCCTCGCTAATCTCCTACTGAGGGCCGGTAACATCGTCATTGTGTTGGAACTAGCGCACGGGGATCACCGTCAACCCAAGCTTCCCCGGATAGCCACGTACACATAGTCCCAGGGCCCCCATTCATTGTGATCACTGATCTCGTCAAAACATTCGGTAGGGATTCATAACAGAAAAAGGCTTTAACGTTAAATCATTGACTCTTTTGAAAAGACTTGATATATATATATATACTTGGCTTAAAACTTTCGCGTTGGATATATCGGGTTAATTTATATATAATAGAAGAGAAACCCACCTGGCTACACCTTACCGAACAACATCAAGAAGAAAAGAAGACGTGAAGATACCCTATGAACCCAGCAGGTCTCCGCCTTGGAGAAAACTATACAAAAGGAAACACGATGCATTCGTGGGACTCAAGACTCTATATGAACTATATATGACGCACAACAATGCATTAACGTGATATGGTATGCATAAGAAATAATAATATGCTATGAAGATTTTCATATGCACAATTAATGTCATTTAGACACATAAACCATTCAGTCATTCATTACTTATATAGAGCAGTCGTTCATTCAATATTCAAATTATAACATGTTATAATATATGTTAACAATTCATTTGAATCATTTATGGGTGAAAGGAGTCTATTAAATAGATAAGGAATACAAGGGTTGCAAAGAAGGTCACATTGTGGCACCTAAACTTTCATGGATAAGGTCACGTTTATACATCAATATTCAAGCCATAAAATTCATAAACTTATCATACATTCATTCATTCATATCATAAGGTGAACTTAAAGGCAAGAGAAGTCTCTTAGGACATCAAACGAATACAAGAAAAGCACCTAATAAGTCACATGGTATCATTTAGGTCATGCATGTTCGTAGCTCGATTAAATCATATCAAATCACCCCGAAAATTGAATCTAATGCTCATAACACTTTAGTCATACATGGAACATATCAAAATCAAGTAATTACAACTCATAACATAGCAATTCATACGTATACACAAGCACATAGCACATTAGGATCAAGATCGGGGAAGAAAACGAGTAAAACTGGAAAACAAGCGAACAAAACACGTAACCAAAGATCCTGGGGAACTAACGGTCATTAGTCCCCTCCCTTTGAAAATCCACTAATGGCTGTTAGTGGGTACAATAGCTCCCAAGAGTAACTAACGGCCGTTACTCCCCAAAACGCCACTTTGCCCTAACGGGCGTTAGCGGGTTCGGGGCTGAAATGGTGCGAGGTTCAGCCCCTGTTTCGCCTTGCAACTCATCTCAAACCAAAGCAGCTCCAAAGACAACTTAAGGCAGCAAATTAACATAAAATCACCCCCTAAAACTGATCATACATGCAATACAAACAAGAGCAAACATAAAGCAAGGAATGGTTCAAGTTCTTGCATATTCATTCAAATTCATTAATGGTAACTTCATTAATTCCCAACCACCATTCAATACAAGTCCATATAAATATAAAGGCATGACTTAAGATCATTTATCACTCATAAAACTCAAAGATATTACAAGGAAACATGATTGAATGATCAAAAGATCATATAACCCTAAGCTATTCACCCTCTACTCCACATCATACTCAAATCTTGGTGAAAGCATGCAAATAATAACTTGAAATGATCACAAAGAGGTGTAGAATCCAAAAATGGACTTACCTTCAAGAGATGATGTGATAAGGAGGTGAGATGAGCTCAAAATCTCAAGGAATGATGTAAGTGGTTCTTCTTTCTCTTCCTTTCTTCTTTTGGCTGCACTTTTCTTCCTTTTTGAGGCAAGTGGTTCGAATGGCTGAGGTAAGGGAAGAGAGAGGAGTGTATCTAGGTTTGTATAGGTCAAGTTTTGAGGTTTAGGGGTGGTAGGCTGGGCCGATAATCTCAAGAATAGTCAAAAGGTGTCGTTTTAGGTACGAGGTGCTCGTTTCAGTTGAACTTCGGAGGTTCAAATGGCCTTAGAAAAATATGAAGATTGTTCCCTTGGCTCTGAATCATCCAAATGAGTCCAATGGAGATGACAGAACTTAAATCCGAGTTCCTGAGCTCAAGTTACGCCGCTCGTAACCCAAGGTGCGCTAAATTCTTTCTAGCCCCTTTTTGGTCCCGATCACAAAAACGAATCAAAAGCTCTAACAAACAAGTTCAAAATCAAGCAATGAGCATATAGATATGTTCATAATACACATAATTCATGCATATCAAGTTTTCATGAAATCGAAAATCAAATCTGATGCAAACAAGGCACTTTCATAACCATAAGAGCAAACGTTCAAATTCACTTATAAATTCAAAACGAATATTTAAATAAACTCAAAGTATATCAAATAATGATATAATAAATGAATAATAACCCAAATAAACAATTAAAATGTGCAAATAATTAACACATACGTTATACTTGTACGGGTTGAAAAGTCGGGGCGTTACAATTCAAGTATTTATTAATTCTATGATTGTTAAGGATGTTCATGGTTTGGTTTTTCGATCGAACAGAAATTTCGATTTTCAAGAAGCCTAAACCAAAACCGAGCCAAACCACATTCGGTTTGATTTAGTTTTAACCGAGTATTTTCGGTTCGGTTTCGATTTTCGGCCAAAAACCGTATCTCACAAAAAAAAAAAAGAGAAACAAAGGAGTCACAAAGAGAAACCTGGAACTGCAGCCTGAATGCTTGAATTTTTCAAACTAAACATGCAATACATACTCTACAATCTATCAACTTTCAAGCACGAAATAAACATCAAGTTCAAATACTAAACGATCATATCCATTAGTCTATTACAGGCTTCATTATTGAACATTTGAACTAGAAAGCTTAAAGGGGAGGGAGTGGCTTCAGATCTGCAGCTATCGAAGAAGAGAGGGGCTACGACGTTAAGTGGCGTAGTTGGAGGCATTACCGGCATGACGGCGTGGTGAATTAGAGAGGAGGCCTTTCTTTCTTCAGATTTGAACTAGAAAACTTAAAGGGGAGGGAGTGGCTTCAGATTCGCAGCTGCCGGGGAAGAGAGGGGCTGCGATGTTGAGTGGCGTTGTTGGAGGCGCCGCCGCGTGATTGCAAGGCGTGGTGTAGGGATGCAAACGAGCCGAGCCGAACCGAAGCTTCATCAATTTTTGAAGGTTTGGGCTCGGGCTCGCCCTTGAGGAATCTGGCTCGGGCTTGGATCTCAAGCCAACGAGCCATAAAAAAAGTGGCTCGAGCTTGGCTCGCTGTAAGGTTCGGCTCGGCTTGCGAGCCTATCGAACCTATAAACCCAGCAGTAGGAAACCGTCAACAAAGATTATCCCACCTCCAAAAAAAATTGAGAAAAGTCCAAATACATCAATAGATCAACTACACGAGACGGAGGAGATTTAAAGAAAAAGAGAAAATTAATAGAGTAAACAACCACAAAAATGAGAAGAAAAGCAAAAAACAAATTGGAGATCTAATTCAGATCTGGATTTCGAGAAAAGAGAAGAAAGAAAAAATAAAAGAAATCCGATGCACTCCAACGGTGCAGAGGAGGTGGGCGGTGGTGGCGTCTTTTCACGGTGCAGAGAATGATGTGACGGTGCCTAAAGGTCTCTTAAAGCAAACGGTGTTGGTGGCGTCTTGCGGGTGAGGAAGATGGTGACGGCGATGGTGGCGGCGCCTGAATGTGTCTTAAAGCAGATGGTGGTGACAACAACCTTGAGAGCAAGTGGTGGCGGTGGCGTCTTGAAGGTGAAGAAGACAGTGGCGGTGCTTGGAGTTATCTTGAAGCAGGCGGTGGTGGTGTCTTGAAAGCAGCGGCAGAGGTTTAGAAAAGGATGAAGAATTGCTTTGGTGTAATGTGATTGGGATGAAGGGGTATTAGGGTTTGTTTATATATAATAATTTATTACTCTTTTTTATTAAAATTATATATATGACGTAATAGACTATCAGGAATAAGTATATCAGGTATATATATCGTATATAATAGGTATATATATATTGTATATAATATATATTTTATATTTTTTTATTATTTAGCTTGTGAGCTGGCTCGTGAGCTTCGAACAACAAATTAAAGGCTCGGGTTTGGCTCGTAGAGTGCACGGGCTTGGCTCGCAGAGTGCACGAGCCGAGCCATGGCTCGGTTCGGATCGTCAACCTCGAACTCAAGTCCGAACTATTTTCAAGCTGGCTCGTGAAGCTCGCGAGCCAGCTCGGCTTGTTTACATCCCTAGCGTGGCGTGGCGAATTGGGGAGGGGGGCTAGGGTTTCTTTCTTCAGATTTGGGGATGGGGAATAAGCATAAAAACTCTAAAAATGAAATGACTGATGAGAAGTCTGAATTGAAGACTAAAGTTCTTATTTTTTAGAAAAAACGTTATACATATTAAAAAACGTTAATATACTTAACATACTTTACATATAAAATTAAAAAAAAAAAAAAAAGTTATAGGTTTGGTTTTCGGTTCGGTCCGATTTAACCGGCTCACCGAACCAAAAAATCCGAAAAACCAAACTTTTGAAAAAGGCAAACCAAAAACCGAACCGAATCGGTTCGGTTTTTGGTCGGTTCGGTTTGGTTTTTCGGTTTTCAGTTTTTTTTGAACACCCCTACTGATTGTAGTGTTTATTGTGATTTATTTGCTTAGTGATACGGTGTAACACCCCGACTGTTCGGCCGTACAGGTACGATGTAACGAGAGTGCTAAGTGCGTGTTTAATTTATTTTGATTATACTTTATATGTTTATTAATGTGATTATGTGCTTATTTGAATTTATATGAATTAATTGTTAAGTGCTTTATATGAATTTTAATACGTATTTGCTCGTCTGCCTTGTAACTTGAATCGTATGTGCCCGTATTTGAATCCGATTTTTGTGACTACGTGCTATGCATGAAATACGTGATTGAACTCGTTTATATGCTCGTTAATTATTTTTGGATTCGTTTGATAAGGTTCCTAAACCGTTTTAATTGTTAAGGGACTCGAGGGCCTAACTTGTTTTAGCGCACCTTGGGTTCCGGAAGACGTAACTTGAGCTCGAGAATTCGGATTCGAATTCCGGAAGTGGTGCTGGACTTCTAACAAGAATTGGGAGCTTTTGAACCTATCCTTGTATTTTTCTAAACCGTTTGATCCTCCGAATTTTGCCCGAACCAAGCCTCACGCGCAGATTCACCACCCTTCACGATTTTGCTCGTATTTGACTAGTTTTAACTCCGTTTGACCCGATTCTTGAACCTATATCACCCTAACACCTAACCCTAATTCCCAACTTGCTCATTTCACCCAACCTCAGCTGCTACGACCGAGAGAGAACGAGAAAAGGGGTAGAAAGAAGGGAATCCCGCCACTATTCACTCTCCGGCGATTTCAAGCTCGTTCGACCTCCGTTTTTCACGAAATTGAAAAGGTAAGTATATTTATTGTTGTCCACATATTGAGACATCTTTTAAGCCTTGAATCTCTAATTTTGATCATGATTTGAGTCGTTTTTGGGTTTGAGCATGAATAGTTGCGGTTTGAAGAGATATGTGGATTTCTTGCTCGTTTTTGCTTCGATTCTTGATCCGTGAAGTGCTATGTGATCCTTGATGCATCAGTGATCTATTCCTGGACTTGAATTTGATGTATGTGTTGTGTATGAGATTCCACCATTGATGAGAACTTGAGATCTTGAAGCTTTTTGGTTGGATTTCGAACTCCTTTCTTACTCGGTTGATTATGTGGTTGTTCTTGTTGCGATTTCTTTCCTTAAGTTGCTGAGTTTGCTGCTCATTTTCTTGTCCTGATGTTTGCTTCTTCCTACCCCTACTTCCCCTGCTTCGAACTGTTGTTGCTGCTCTCTTTTTTTTGGAGAAGATGACATGACACGGCCATGTCCATTTTGAACTAAAACATGAAACATGGCCGTGTTGTGTCCACGTTTTTGGGCAAAAATTGGACACGGCCATGTCCTATTATGCCTGGAAATGGACATGGCCGTGTCCAAGCTTCGTTTTGGCCTAGAGATTTTATTGAAATTTGATATGGCCATGTCAGTTTTGTGAAGAAACTTGACATGGCCATGTCATGTAAGTGCAACTGCCGCTGTTGTTCGTTTTGCATTTTTGATGCTTTTCGTTGTATTTTCTTGCTTCTTTTATGACTCGTATCCTATCTTAACATGTTATATGATGTGTTAAGATGTATGTTTTAAATTTATGGCTTGATTTGAATGCTCGTTTCCGAATTATGAAATCATATGCTCTTTTATGCCTAAGTGCTACTTTATTTCACTTCTTATGCATTCCTTGCCTTTTATATGAACTTTAAACTTATAAATTCATATGGTATGCTATTATATGATACGTTATGAGTTTATTTGACATGTTAGGAGTTTGATTCTTGAATTATTTGCGTGATATTTCGTTATTTGCTCTGATATGCCTAAGTATGAACTTATATGAAATGCATTGCATCATTTGCATCCATATGCATTTGTCAAGCGTTTCTATGGTTCATATTTAGTCTTAGTATTGTCTCTTTTGTTTAGATTGTCCGTGTGGAGTAGCTCGTGGGTTGGAGTAGCTTCGTAGGCGTGGTTTGCTTCGGTTTGCCCGTTTTGTTCAGTTTGTTCTTCAAGGTGAGGTTTTATTTCTTTTAGTTATCTTGACCTAAAACCCTACGTGTTTTGAAGCCCGCATGCAAAATATATATACTATATGATAGATACGTGCTTGATATGTATTTTGAGGGCTTGTCCCGCTTGTTAAAGTTCTTGAAAAACACTTTTATATGTATATACGCTATGTTTTGTTTTGTTTTGAAAATCTTTGAAGTACGCTTTGAACTTGTAGCGAGATATGACCTTAAAGATAGTTCACTTGACATGAATCTTGTACATGACTTGTTGGCCTCGGGAGATTTGTGCGAAGGAGCACTGGGACGGTGTCGGGCCATCGGGTTTACTCTGGAGTACGATCTCCACTTGATAGGACGAACCCGAAACCCACTAGGAGATTGGTGGGGGACGGAGTCCTTGGGCGTGAGTGTCATGAAACTCACGACCCATACATACACACTTGCTTTGATGGTTAGGGTGTGCACAACCCTTCCATCACCGGAGTATGAGGTAGATTTGTTTTGTTTTGATTTGAACTTGTCTTGACATGAGGAGCTTGGAGGAAACTTGTACTCACCGAGTGGTTTGTCTTGTCTTGTCTTATCTTGAGTCTATGAAACGGGAATGGATTCTTAAGTATTTAAAATTGGTTATTTTAGCCTTCGGGCCTTTAACTTCTTTTAAATATAGACATATCTATTATCACGGAAAATGTTTTGGCGTGCAAAAACCATCCCCTGTTCATGGATTATTACGATCTTGATACGGGCTTTACTCTATAAGTATAGGGGTGCATGTGATAGCCCCTCACCAGTCTCTAGGACTGACCCTCGTTGTTTCCCTCTTTTTCCCCTTTTTTGTTCTTTGAGTTGCAGATGTTGGCGTGGCTTGTGCTAGGCGGCGGTCTTACTTTTGAGTCTTGGAGTCTTGCAGCGAGTCTCAAGTATCTCTTGTACTTTATTTTGTACTCTTGAGCTTTGGAACTTATGTATATGATCACGTTTTGTTATGAAGAGTAATTTGTGGATTAATTTGGCCGTAATAGTATGACTTGTATAATTGATTAACTATGAACTTAGTATATTGCACGTATTTATGTTTGTATTTTGAGACCCTGATGCTTCCGCTCTTGCTTTGAATGTTGTATGTGCACTCTGTTTTAGGGTCTAGACCGCCTAGCCTAGGGTTTTGATTTTTTTTTTTTTGTCTCCCATTTGCCGTAGTTTGATGCGTGTGCGGAGTCCTTGTTTCGTTACATGTGTCGAGCTATAGTGCGGGGGATGTGGTGCCCACCACCCGGGGTGCTACATAGGGCCCGATCATCTAAGTGGATTTAATTGCATAATGCCATTCATGATGCATGAAGTGTATGTAATGCTTGATTGATGTTTGTGGCACATTAACGATATAGATTGGTTGTAGTTCTGAATTCGTTAAGGGATTTAATAATCGAATTCAAATCTTGCACGTATCGTGACTTGGTTAATTCGGGTTAGTGTTTTCATAGATTTTAATGTTGCTGGTTCATTAAATCCTGTCGAGTGACTCTAGGGATATTGAAACAGATTAGGAAAAGTAGATGTCGAGTGCCTCTAGGCGATTCGATAAATTAAGTGAAAACGAGACGGAGTCGAGTGTCTCTATCTGCTATAGCTAACCCATTTGAATTATTTGAAATTATCCTTGCATCCGTGATCGATGTGATAACTGAATTATAATCTCTAACTAGGTGTTGTTCTCCCTACTGGTTAATTTCTCACTTTCAGCGCGCTTAATCGTGTTCTTCTAGTTAATAGTTTTAATTAATTGCTTTGTTAATTTAATTAATTTCTCTCAATCTCTGTGGTTCGACCCTTTTGCGCTATACTCCATATTAATCGTAGACCGAAATTATATTTATTTTTGATGGATTCAGCATCTGCTAAAAATTCATATTAAATATTAAAAAAAATCATATAAGTAATAAGGATCTAATAAAATGCCAACAAAATGAAATGAATTTTATTTTTATAATAAAAAATAGTTGCTATATTTTAAAATATAAACATTATATTATACTTATAAAATAAAATAAAAATTTTAAAAAAAAGTTAAAAAATAAAGAATAAATTGTTTATTTTAAAATATAAGTGTTATCTTAAAATTCTAAAATATTAAAATATTAAAAATCCATATAGAATAACATAATTATTAAAATAATATTTAATAAATTTATTTTTAGAAAAGAAAAAAATACAAGCTTAGTAGAGTAATTACCCTTCCAAATTTTGGGGCTGTAACTAAGGCTTCCTCAATTATAATATTATAATTTATATTCTTCTAAAAATTTGGAACGAAACATTTTTCATTCTATTAATTATAATATTACGACGCCTCCCCTGCCCCCGACACCCTAATAAAACGCCGGGACCGTCGGCCACCAAATCCGCCTCCGTGCCGCATGGTACCACCATCATCTTCCCAACCCTACCCCACCGCGCCACTGCCTCCCTCTACAAATTTGACGCCACTGAGGCTCATCCCAAATTCTCAAATTTGCCGCCACCGTTGCCCGTCCCAAATCGCCCCTAAGTCCGTCACCTCTCAAGTTCATCGCCGTACTATTCTTCCCCATCTCAGTTACGGTCTTCTTTCTTTGTCAGATTTAGATCCGGATCTAGATTTGAGTATTTGTTTGTGAATGTATGTCTATACATGTGTGTTATTGTGCGACTGTGCGTGTGTGGACTGTGAAAAGAAGAAAGAGGTGGTGGTGTGTTAGTGGTGGTTGTTGATGGTGAAAGGAGAAACAGGGGGAAGGGAGGTGTGGACTTGGGGGAAGAGTAAGAGTGGACGATGGATGGTGGGGGCGGTGGAGGTGGAAGGAGGGAGAGGAGGACGCCGCCGCGTACTTGGGGGAGGGTGGTGGCTGTGAAGTTTGGTGGTTCGTGGTGCTTCATTGTGGCCGGGAGGGATTCACGGTGGTCTTATGGTGGTGATGGCGGCGGTGCATTTTGTTTGAGTGGGCCGTTAATCTTTTCCTTTTTCTTTTTTGAATTTGAATTTAAATTTTATTAAATTATATATATGCGTGTATATATATATATATATAGGGAATATTGCAAAAATGGTATACCAACTGCACCCATTTTGCAGAAATGGTACAATATCTTTTCCGACAGCAAATTTACCCCACAACTACAAAAAAGTTACAAAATAATACAGATTTTCGCCGGAGACCCGTTAACCCGTCGGAAACCCGACCCGAAAGCAGACGTGGCATTATTTTTCCTGACGTGGCAATACGATCATGTACACATCAAATACCATTGTACACGTGTACACGTGTTATTTTTTATCCAATTAAAATAAATCCAAAATTCCACATAATCATCTCATCTAAAATTCAATAAATTATCTCTTTATGATTTTTCAAATTGCTGCTTACGTGGACCATAATTATAATTAAACATTTTAACTTCATTAATATTTAAAATAAGGACTAAACCCGGCAACCCCCCTATCCTTTGAACGTTTTTGCATTTTCCCCCCTGTCCTTTTTTTTTTTGGTATTAAACCCCTTAACCTTTGTAAATCGTAACACTCAGCCCCTTTTTCGCATTTCCGGCGGTATATTCGCGGAATATTCCGTTCAGTCGCACACACATGAGTTAAGCGTGAATTTTAAAGGGGCAAATCTGTCCATTCATCTCACACCATCTCTCCCGCATTTGTGAGGGTAAAAACCCCCCAAAACCCAAATCTGAACCCTAATTTTTTCGCTGGGCTATACAAAGCTGTGCTATTTCAGGAAGAATGGAGAGAGGCAACGATGCAAACTGCAATTGTGGAAGGGCGGTTGTTCAAAGAACTTCTTGGACTGATCTTAATCCTGGGAGACGCTACATCAGCTGCGAGAATTTTCGGGTATCCTCAATTTTTTCTATTATCTCCCCAACACAGCGTCTACTCTTAATATATGGTATGTTTCTTCGTTTTTAGTCCCCAGGGGGCTGCAATTTCTTTGTGTGGGTGGACGCTCCAATGTGTGAGCGTTCCAAGCAGATAATTCCAGGACTGCTAAGGAAAATCAACAATCTTGAAGGTCAAATTGAGGAGGCTAAACGGCTAAAAGAAATTGAGGAGGCAATGCAGAGAAAAAAAGGGCTGCCAGTTTCCAAAATCGTGTTCATTGTTGTAATAGTTAGTGTTTGTTATATGTTGTTGTGGTAGATTTTTAGCTATGTGGTTACAATTAGATGTAATCATTTTTGTGTAGATGGATCGTCTCTAAATCGGTTGTATGTTACTATGTAATTTTATCTTATGGTTAATGAAACCTTCTTCAAATTATGCACACTGGTCTTTGATTAAATTGCAATATGTATGGATTAGCAAATTGCATAAATTCAATTCATTCAACACCAAAAAGCAAGTCTCTGTACATTCATAACTGACCAAAAAGCTGTGCTGAATGGAGTAGCAAATTACATAAACCTGTTCCTCAATTTTAAAGACAACATCACTGACCAAAAAGAGCTACTTCAAAAGTATTAACAGTAGGGACCAAAAGCATCTACAGTCATTATATCTTCTTTTTAACTTGTGTTGGGGCTTTAAACTTGGATGTGTACATCTTCTGAGTGAGTGTTCTTGTTGAAGATCTGACATTTGGCCTTGATGTGCTTGCAACATTCTCTGATGAAACAACAATTTTCTTTCTTCTTGGAGGCAATTTGTTTACGGACTGAGTGGTTGATCTCTGACTTGCAATAACATTTGTGGAAGCAGCTGCCAGATCTTGAGATTGTTGGGTTGCAAAACTCCTTGTAAATCTCCTTGTTGTAGTTGTAGTTGTTTGTGAACGAACTGCAACAGACTTCTTCTTGGTAACCTAATTTCAGAAACAATGTTATTACGAAGTGTTTACAATTTCAGAAACATCTATTTTTAAGGAAAATTAGACTTACAACAGTGTTCCTTTTACGAGACGTGGGTGGTGGAACTTCAACTCTTTCAGGTAAATTCTGATTCTTTGGGTTTTGCTTGCATCCCCTCGTGTTGTGCCCTGCAATTCCACATAATTTGCATGTCATAACTAATCCCTGTTTACCTAACCTGCCTTCATGGTCTCCTAAGGCTGTTGCCTTTTGTTTATTCTTCTTCGCTTTGTCTTGTGCAAGCTCTTCAATTGTTCTTTGTCTTTTTTGTTGCTTAGGTCTTCCAGGCAGATTCTCCTTGACAGGTGGATTCAACTTCTTAATGATTCTTGGCCATTCATCAGGCCCATTGAGTGGCACCATAAGATTACTATATACTTTGATAAATGTGTCTCTGTGGTAGTACTTGTGAACAAAATCCTCTGGAGACTTGTCCATTACCCAGATTGAAGAAACGGCATGCGGACAAGGTATACCAGACAATTGCCATTTCCTACACCCACACGTTTGCTCACCCAAATTGACTTTGAATCTATCACCAAAGCAACCCACCACCTCAAACTGGTCATGTCCATTCCAGTGTGCAATGTAGTTCATACTCTGCTTCTTATTCTCTTCCAATATCTTCTCTATATTAGGACAGATTTCATACCTATGTGCTTTCATTTCATCTCTTTTAACATGTATCCTTTTCATCAAAATCATTCTAATATTCTCCAACATGTCAACAATAGGCAGACTCCTAGCTTTTACAATCAATGCATTGAAACTCTCACACAAGTTATTCAGAAGGATATCACATTTAGATACACACCTGAAGTATGCTCTGGACCATTGTGTTGCAGGTCTTTTAGCCAGCCACTTGAATGCTTCAATGTCTCTCTGTCTTAGCTCCTTGATAATAGATTCAAACTCATTGATTCTTGTTGCTTTTGCAGCTCTCCAGACGAACTGTTTCAGTGCCAACCCCTTGTGCGATGCTTTGAAATTGTTGTACATGTGCATGACACAAAATCTGTGCTCACAATTAGGAAGTAGCTTATCAACTGCATCAATAATGCCCTTTTGTTTGTCTGAAATTATCACCCAGTCAGAATGATCACTCCTAATACCAAGATCCTTCATCAATAAATCCAGAAACCATGTCCAAGTAGAGCTTCTTTCCTTTTCAACAATTGCATAAGCAAATGGATATATGCATTCATTCAGATCAACTCCCACAACTACTAATAATATACCCCCACACACTGTTTTCAAATGACACCCATCTAAGCATATCACAGGCCTACATCCTACCAACAAACCTTTTTTCAATGGTTCCCAACAAATATACATTCTCTTGAAAACATCTTCTCCATTTTCGACTTTTGTTACAATTTTCACAGTTGTACCAGGGCTACTTTTCACAATCTCAGCTGCATAGCTATACAAATGAGAATATTGTTGGAAGATGTTACCTGCTGACCATGCTTTCACTTTCTGCTTGGCTCTATACATCTGGGATGTACTAAACTGTAACTTCTGCTCATGTTGTATCACAGTCACCATTGAGGAGATAGGCCATCTGGGATCACTGTTGATTTTGACTCTGTACTTCTCTGCTAGCCAGTTTGAGTTAGCAGTAGAAACCTTCTCCACCCTAGAACACATATGCTCATCATGAAGTGTTTTGATTTGCATTGTATCTTCCCCAGATTTTAAAGATGCAAATAGAAACCATGGACACTTTGTATCTTTGCACCTTACCCTAACCCTATCAGGATCATTTTTTATCCAATGTATGTCTCTTCCATTAATTCTTGAATGTTGTCTAATTGCATCTCTCAAAACATCAGTTTCTTCAAATAACAATCCAAGCTCAAATTGTGGATTGTCCATATCTATTAGGGGATTGAAAACTCTGCAGCCATCATGTCTTCTCACTGAATCTTTTGTTTTGATCTTCCTTCCTTGTTTTGTTTTATCATGTATAACCCACCCTTCAAGTCCTCCTGTACTCACACCACCTTCCACAATCTCTTCAACATCACCTTCATGCTCACTATCAACAAATTGATCTGAGTGATCTGAGTCATACCCCACAGACTGTTCATCATCACTGCCCCATGTATGCACAGCTTCTACAAGTCCTTCAGGTAATGATTCACTTGGCTCTACATCCTCAACTTGCTCTGAATGTTGCTCAGATTCTGCTTGTGTTGTAACTCCACCTGGCTCACCTATATTAGTCTCTACTTGGGCAGATTTATCAACTTCAATTGGCCCGGATATGTTAGCCTGCACTTCATCAACCCTCTCATTCACAACTGTCTCCTTATCTATTTGATCAGCTCCCTCTTTATGTACTTGATCAGCTCCCTCTTTATCAACTGTCTCAACTTCCTCTGTCATAATTTGATTATCTTTCTCAGCCTCTATTTCAACTGACTCATTATCTGAGCTAGAAAGAGCCTTATCAATGGCCAAAAAACCAAAAGGATCAGTGACTTTATTTGAATCACCGTCTTCTTCACTAGAAGAATCAGATTCTTCCTCCATCGGTATTGGGTCACAGAAAACACCAACCATCCTCTCTTGATCCAGACAATTCACCAAATCCATGGCATCTACATCCCTTGACAATAAACGTACACTATAACATTCATCAGGCCCACCAATACTGTAATAGAAGTTAGTATCCTCAACTGAAATTCCCAACCTCTCGGCCATATCATGTATCTCAAGCATTGACATCAAATCTACATTACAATAGTCAATATGGTCGAACTTCCCACCAACATACACCTTACAACCCAGGTTGCATATTTTACCTCCGTGGTGCATCCTTATAGTGAATAATTCTGAATTTTCTCCTAAAAAATCAAGAAAAATCCAAAACAATTTCAGAGAAAGGACTCGGAACAAAAAATCCGACAACAAACAACCTAATGTTCTAAATATCTGAAACAATATAGATGGAATTTAGCATTTTGGACCACAAAACTTATACTTTATGACTGACATGCATAGTCTTATGCAAAACCCACATGAAACGGTAAAAAAATTTTAAAAATTTCAGCACAAAAATGCTTCATCAATGGCTGCGACTCACCATATGCCGGCGCACTCTTCCCTGGTGGGATATCATCATTGTTCTCGCGAACCTTCCACTCCATCAGTAACGAAATTCTTGCAAAATATTTGAAGAAGAAGAAAGTTGATGGGGCAGAGTGTTCTTGAGGGAAATAATAACCCTAGTAATTTTGGGGGTTTTTACCCTCACAAACGCGGGAGAGATGGTGTGAGATGAATGGACAGATTTGCCCCTTTAAAATTCACGCTTAACTCACGTGTGTGCGGCTGAACGGAATATTCCGTGAATATACCGCCGGAAATGCGAAAAAGGGGCTGAGTGTTACGATTTACAAAGGTTAAGGGGTTTAATGCCAAAAAAAAAAGGACAGGGGGGAAAGTGCAAAAACGTTCAAAGGATAGGGGGGTTGCCGGGTTTAGCCCTTAAAATAAATTTGACTAAGCAAAAATTAATTACATTTATTTATATATATATATATATATATATATATATATATATATATATATTATCATAAAAAATACATAAAATACAAAACGTAAAATAATATGTTTAAAATATATACATCTTTTTTTATTATAATTATAATATAAATATAATTATATGTTATATTATTATAATATATTATATATATATATATATATATATTATCATAAAAAATACATAAAATACAAAACGTAAAATAATATGTTTAAAATATATACATCTTTTTTTATTATAATTATAATATAAATATAATTATATGTTATATTATTATAATATATTTTAATTTGATATTTATTTTTAAAAAAAATTCTGATTAAATATATTAATAAATAAAATAAATACATAAACTCTTAAACATTATGCATGATATTTTAAATACACGTATTAAAAATTATTATAATTTACAATATAAATATAATTATATAATATTATTAAAAATTATTTTTTAATTCAAGCTAAATATTATATTAATAAATAAATAAAATCTTAAATTATATTATTATATCTATTAAAGAGCATTATAAATATGTTATATAAATATATATATATATATATATATATATATATATATATATATATATATATATATTCCATACACACATATATAATTTAATAAAATTAAAATTAAAATTCGAAAAAAAAAAAAGGGAAAAGATAAACATTGCTGCCACCAGCCCACCACCTATCCCGGCCACGATAAAGCACGGCACCAAACTTCACAGCCACCACCATCCCCCAAGTACACAGCGGCGTCCTCCTCCCCACCTCCACCACCACCATCGTCAGCGGTCATTCTATTAATTCGGGATGGGCGTTTCATTCTATTAATTTGGGAATCTCAGCGATCTGGAGAAATTGGAGGAAATTGTCGACGAGGGTGAGAAGAATCAGAAATCCGTGGCGGAGATTAACGGAGTGGTGAAATCGACGGTGGTGTTCATCCAGAGATGCTTCGGGCATTGAGGATTCTGCAAGTAACATAGATTTCAAATCCAGAAAATAGGAAAATTGTTGAAGATAACCCCGATTTCATCCTCAAAATCCAGATCTTCTCGAGAACGTAGCCAAAATCCGTGCCCAAATCATCCTCAAAACCGTCACCGAAATCGCGAGTTCTTCCTTACTCGAGAAATTAAACCCCTGTTTCTTCCCCGCATCCTAATCCAAACCTCCTCGAAATGGAGCTAAACTGCAAGCCGGAGAAGAAGAAGACGGAGCTAGGATTCTGCCTGCTTGCGCATCTCTGCTCGTGCGCCGACGGATGACTCAGTTCTGTGTATATTTGAGTCGATTGCGAGATTCGCCGCCGCGCGCCGGACGTGGTGGTGGAGATGCTCCGGGTTGGCTGCAAGGGGGTGGCGTTGTTTGGTGGCGGATTGTGCCGGAGAAGACGAAGATAAATATTTTGATTTTTGAGAAGTTTGTGTATTCAATTTCGGGATCGTTTTCGCAAGAAGCTTGTGAAAGGTCTGGATAAATTTGAGTTTTGGCAAAATTACAATTTTCTTTTAAAATTAAAATTTGTTTTTAATTTCAAATTTTTGAAAAAAGGTAAATTCAAATGCCACATTTTTTCCACCTAGACTAATATTTTGACATGGCAGGCCTGCTAAGTCCATGGTGTATAAAAAAAACACTTAAGCAGCTTTTTTAATGCCACGTCTGCTTTCGGGTCGGGTTTCCGGCGGGTTAACGGGTCTCCGGCGAAAATCTACATTATTTTGCAACTTTTTTGTAGTTGTGGGGTAAATTTGCTGCCGGAAAAGATATTGTACCATTTCTGCAAAATAGGTGCAGTTGGTATACCATTTTTGCAATATTCCCTATATATATATTTCTTACTTGTTAATTAGTTTAAAATTAAGTGAGGTTAAAAGTACCACAAAAGCAATAGTGTTTGACATGATCAGCCTGATTTCGCCACATTAGATAAAATGTTACATATGAAGTCCACGTGTACAGACCTGTCGGCTTTTCGGTTGATTTTAGGGTTTTTGGTGAAAATTTACATTAAATTACAATTTTTGATAAATGTGGATTATATTTGCTACCGAAAAATTTATTATAACAAATCATTGAAACAGTGGAGTTGGTATACTATATATGCAATTCCCCATTATTATAATATAGTTATATCAATATTATAATATTTAATACTAATAAAAATTGATGAAATTTCATCGATTTTACACCTTAGTACTTTAATCATAATTTATGAAATTTAATCGACTTGTGGATGACAAACTTATTGGAAGAAGAATATACAAATCTTGTTTCTTATAATATTGAGATTTAACAACTTAAGAACTTATAATATTGAGAGTTTCCCAACCTGGAAATTTACAAGCACACATGTGAACTAAGAGACCAAACTGCAACAGAATGGGGTTTTTCCTAATTTTGATTTTACGACATTCAAGTCAGTTATTCGCTCGAGGGAAGTGGGAAAGCAAGGGCTAGGTCAAAAAAGGTAACAAATGTGCTTAACATCTAATATAAATGTTTGACATATTTATATTGTGGGTCTTTGTGCGTGGTTAAACACACTTAGTCAAGATACATTAAATGCACCTATGTTGATTGGTGAACACACAAAATGAGCTACCTCATCGTGTGCAAGAAATTTGTAGATCATATTTTATGCATTTAATGTTGAGTTGAAGGGGATATGAGTCATTTAATGCAAACATCAAATCCACACCCCTGATACACATCAAACTACACCGATCAATTGACCTAAAGAAGCACTCAGCTGGTTGCCAAGAAAAAGTTATTATGGTCGACATAACCGCTATTCGCAACAAGTGATAGCAACCATGTTGATGGCATCCCGAGGGCTCAAAGTATTTTTCCTGCCCGATGACGGACAACATGTACGAGCAATGCATCGTCGATTACCATTTACTAGTTGGTCGTAGGAGGCGATCACAGATAAATATAAGGTACTTGCTAATAACTATTCTTAGAAATCTTCATTTTCTTAATATATAATAAAAAATTTATATAAATATAAAAAATTCCCCTTATATAAATGTGAGTTAGTCACCCGTTCGGTATGACTCGTACGTATATATAAATGTTTGTTTCGCATACACATCGGGTGTTAATACGGAGAATATAGTAACCCACCATTTCGGGCACTACATCTTATACCAAAACATGATAATATAACAGATATCTTATCATATAACTGAGTATAAACTCAAACACAAATATTTACTAGTATTGAATACCAGTGTATAATTGTACTTTCCAAACACAAGATAAACATTCACAACCAATTTAACATCCAACAAAAACATGAAGCCAAGTTATTCCAAGCCAAGTTTCTAACGTCATGCGCGGGAGTGAATTGGGCATCATGAACACATCATTACAAATGTCAGAAATTTTCTTATCATTTACCTCGACTTTCAGAATTTCACAAACTCTTATTATTATTATTATTTTTTTTTTCTGCGTGCATCTATATATGAAGCACCATCGAAAATGACTACATTATTATTTTTTTGTTCTGCGATCCATCATTTGTACCCTGATCCGATCTTGCCGGCGTTGCAATTGGTCAGACAATTGGTGTTTTCCGTGTCACAATTCGCAAGGCAACCGTCATAATCAGCCGAAGGTTTCCTGACACAATCATCCTGACAAGCATTTAAAACTCTAGGGCATCTTAAACTCCTGCATTGACTCGCTCTACTCTCTGCAGGGCTTTGCGAATAAGACCTCGCCTGGACATTATTGAGAGAGATGAATAATATAAGAATGACAGTGATCATCATCAATGCCATTGGAGACCGCCTGCGCTTCAAGCTCATCGTCATCATCGCTATTATCTTTATCAATGTCTCTGTGGTGGAGAATGCGCTGCTGCTGTCTGCCCTATTTATACATAAATTTCAAGCCAAATATCCATTACTTTACTCTTTTTTGTTACTTCGAATATATTGATGTCTGATTAATGCAGTGATCTATATATTAATTAAATTATAATTAGCAGTATGATCTATTTACTTTCTTTTAGGGTTTAGAGTTTAGGGTCTATTAACCTCTTTAGTTATTCTAATTCATTTGTAAACACCATAAATTTCACTAAAGATATGACTTTGTATTATTTCTTAACTAGCATCTTACCCGCCCTATGTTTCAACCAAAAACAAAAAAAAAATAATCTTACCCACCCTATGCTAAGCACAGATTAATTAAAAATAAATATTTTATTTCTAATAAGATTATTATGACTTATTTTAAACAATAATAAATAATGAACTTAATTAACTACCAACTATCTTTTTTAAAGAATTTGAAAATCAAAAGAATTTATAATTTCATTTTCCAACTATACTAAAATTCTAATTTACAAACATTAATTAATAAAGTAATATTTCTTTCAAATTATTCTCAATACTTACTAAGTCGATTTATAACGTACAGTAAATATTTATTAAAATGATGTATTGCAAAATAACTTATAAAAATAAGTACTGTACTTATGTAGGATTAGAAATCACTCTAACATGATAAGTTTTATTTTGAAAATTTATATTTATTGGAATTTTGTTTTGATTAGTTTGATGTCAGAGAACTAAAACAATATTTATAGTTAAGAATCCCACAAAATTGAAAAACTTCATTGATTAATTTCGGAACTAGCATTATCTGGTGCATTGCACGGATATTTTAAAAAGTATTTTAATAAGTTTTACAGGAGTTATATAGCATGTGATGGAGAAAAAGGGAGAAAAAACAATTATATTGAAAGTTCTTTTTTAAAATATAATATAATTATCTTAACTTTTATTGCTATATAATTATAATTAATTAAATAAAAGGAAAAGACGGAACGTATGATAGAACTAATTAAAGGATGAAAAGAGTATAGAATAAAATTTATTATTTTAAAGTACGTTAAATTACAAAGATAACAACATAAATAGAGAAAATATCATTTTTCGTCCTCTAAAGATGCCCTTATTCGATTTTGGTCATGATCTTTTAACATTTATCACATTGCATCCTTTCTGATTCTACATTTCTCAATTTTTGTCATTTAGCTAACGGACGTTAAAAAATTAACGGAAAAAGGCACGTGTCTCTCACGCAACACTCACATTTATTCATGCCACGTGAGTGGCACGTGACTTTTTCCGTCAATTTTTCAACGTCCGTTAGCTAAAGGACTGAAATTGAAAAATATGGAATAAAAAAGGATGCAATGTGAGAAAAATTAAAAGATAGGGACCTAAATCGAATAAGAACATCTTTAAAGGACGAAAAATGATATTTTCTCACATAAATAATAAGATTTATAAAACATGTGATATCCATAGAAAAAAACGACAAAGTTTATATTGTTGGTTATCAATATGTTTTTTCTTTAAAAATCTCAATGATATTTTTCATAATTAGTAGTTGATCGTGTTAGAATCTGGAGATTGATGTGGTTGTCAATCGACTATATGAACACTTAAGAACTTATAATTAAATAATTTTTGCATGAGTTATGACGAAATGCTTATTTTTAAATTATTAAGGAAATTGACTTGCAAAATCAAATCAAAGACAAAGTTTAGCACCGCAGGAAGTTATATCTATTTGATAACGCTGAAGAGGTTTCTAATGTTCAAGTATTATTGCCTGATGGTTCTTCCATTCATGTCAAACATAA
Source organism: Lantana camara (assembly GCA_037501455.1). Lineage (NCBI taxonomy): Eukaryota > Viridiplantae > Streptophyta > Magnoliopsida > Lamiales > Verbenaceae > Lantana > Lantana camara. Next base: position 29,409,369 of record CM074856.1, on the reverse strand, counting down.
AGGGGTTGTTACTTTGCATCCTTGCATAGTCCTACATGATGTACTTTATGTGCCCAACATCAGATTTAACTTGATCTTTCTTAGCAATATGTTGCAAACTTCACACATTTCTGTCTCCTTCTTGGCAAATCAGTGCAAAATACAGGATTCTCAGTTGAAGGTGACGATGGGCAAGGCTGACATCAAAGCTGGTTTGTATGTGTTTGATGCTACTACTTGTCCTTCAAATTTGGTTGTTCCAGATCAGTTAGTAAGTGTTGTGTCTGTGGATACTTGGCACAGTAGATTGGGACATCTTTCATTTCCCATACTTGAACAATTGAAAACTGTTTTGGGTTTTCCATGTAATAAGTCTCAAAATTCACACTGTGCAGTCTGTTCCTTAGCCAAACAAAAACGGCTCTCATTTCCTAAAGGGAATCATAAATGCTTGCATCCTTTTGATCTCATACATGCAGACTTATTAGGGCCTTTTAATCATGCTCCAGAGAATCCTTACAAATATTTCCTGACTTTAGTAGATGATCATACAAGATTTACTTGGATATTTCTACTCAAAGCTAAGTCAGATGTTTTAACTATAGTTCCTCAATTCTTCACTATGGTTGAGACTCAGTTCAGTGTTGATATCAAATCATTTAGATCAGACAATGCACCTGAACTTAATTTTACTGAATTCTTCAAAACTCATGGGGTCATTCACCAATTCTCATGTGTTGAGACACCACAACAGAATTCAGTGGTAGAAAGAAAACAACAGCACTTTCCCAATGTTGCTAAGGCTCTTTATTTCCAATCAAGAGTGCCTTTGAAGTACTGGATTGACTGTCTTCTTACAGCAGTTTATTTGATTAACAGAACTCCATCTGTGCATCTTGATTCAATCTCTCCCTTTGATCTTTTATATCAACATAAGTTTGATTATGATTTTCTCAAAGTTTTTGGATGCTTGGCTTATACTTCCACCCTTTCTTCTCAGAGACATAAATTCCCCCCAAGAGCCAAACCTTGTGTTTTCTTGGGGTATCCTCCTAGGGTTAAGGGCTATAAATTGCCTGATCTTAATACTAGAGAAGTCTTTGTGTCAAGAGATGTTGTTTTCCATGAAACAATTTTCCCTTTTCAAGGAAATCAGGATTTACATACTTCTCCCATGGTTGATTTTCATGATTTATTATTGCCAATGTCAGCTGTATCTCCTGATTTAAGACTCTATTCCTAATTGCACTCCTTCCAAAAATCTTCTTACTGAGTACAGAAGATCCAGCAGGCCAGTTAGAAAGCCAAGTTATTTGCAAGATTACCACTATAACTTGCTTACTAATTCACCAACTCCTCCAAACTTCACTTTATATCCTTTAGCTTCTCATCTGTCATATGATAAACTTTCTTCCTCTCATAAACAGTTCACTCTGAACATCACCACACAGTGTGAACCACCAAATTACAGGGTTGCATCCCAATATCCTAAATGGAGGAAAGCTATGTAGGATGAGCTTACTGTTGGAAAATACGAATCAGAAAGCAGCGGAATTTAAAAATTTTCCCAACAAAAGGACCTAGGACTCGCAATCGTGTAACCAAATTCGCAGAGTTAGGAAACTTACTTTTCTTTTATTCTTTCTTGAAGCGTTTCAAGCCACCCAAGAACGCTCTTCTCGCGGCTTGATCCCCTCTCCTTGGTAAAGCTCGAATCTTCAAACTTCTAGCTTGAAGCTCTCTAGAGATAGTCCACCAACTTGACTACAATCTAACTAGTAAGGATGCTAGTTCTCTAGTTAGTGTTTAGGCTTAACCTAGGGTTTAATTTATCTTGGAGAAAGAATGGTGTTCAACACATGAACCAAAAGAAGATCATCAATTAGCCTCAAGGGGAGCTCGAGCTCCCCTATATATAGGAAGGAGGGTTGGCCGAAAATCCTAGTCCTTATGGGCTAGGGTTTTGGTCTCTCTCTCTCTCCTATTACTTGATCATCAAGTAATTTTGACTTTGACTTTGAATTCAAATTCAAATCAACTTTCAAGAGAGCTAAAAATATCCAAACTATTTTTGGATAATTTTATACTTTATTTATTTAAAATAAATAACTTATTTTATCTAATTAATTAATTCATAATTAATTAACTAGATTATTTTTCTCCAAAATAAGACTTTCTTTTTAATTCAAAATTAAACCAAAGTCTATTAAATAATTAACACATTTAATTATTTAATATATACAATATATATATATATATATATATATATATTTACACGTGTGGGACACGTGTCACAAGGACACGTGTCACTCACGTGACCCACACGTGTGGTTTCACACGTGTGGAACCCTCTTGGCCCGATTAACTCGTTTAATCATTTTAAAGCCTCAACTCATGTAACCAAGTTGTTGTGTGTGACCCTCTAGGTTCTCAATTCAATTAGCAGTGACCCTAATTAATTAATTCACTAATTAATTAATCAGTCCACAGAATAAACGACCATAGTCTAGCAACAGGTGTTTAACCCCTAGCTGAATTGGAATGTTCAGATTCGACAGAACCTTTAAGTCATTGATTCATGTGAGATACAATCCTCCTACTTACTATCTCTCAACCAAGATCTAGGGCAAGGGAATAATCAGAACCCTAATAATCCGGTCTTAAAGCTAAGTGCATTTCATATCCATTTGATCTCAATCCAAGAAACCCTTTTCTTGATGTCTTGATCTACTGCCTTGGCCAAGGACTCCATATGGTATATGAATGACTTACACAATAAGAGATCACCTTGCAAATGCAAGTGTAGGTCCTTTCTTGATTCTCATTCACTTTCATGAATCACTTGTGCAGCCCCAGCATAAGCCTTGAATCAATTGTCTAAGGCGACACCCTTTAAAGCTTATACCTAAGACTACAGAGTTAACTCATAAAGTGACAAGGAACCTCAAGTCTTAAGGATCAATTAATCACATCAATGACTCGTGAGATATTTCCTAATCTGGAAGTTTCCATTTCCTGAAATAGAAACTTCCTTTCCCATTTAGGAATGTTCTCACACGGGGCACCTCAGTGAACATACTTATTAAAGTAAGCACCCTCATGTATCACGCACGTATCAACTATACACTTTGCACCTCCATGAAACAAGGTGGTCCTTCTTAAGGGCGTGATCCCACAAGCAAGTCTTAGAGGAGTCAGGTTGACACTCCCACTGTCTGTAGGACTCATCGGCTTGGAGTATTTTACTAATCATGACTTATGTGATATAGGGCTCGTTTCATGAACCATTTCACCTAAATGGTAGAGTCCTAAAGTCATCAGGATTAGGGGAGTTCTCATACATGCACAACTAAAGTAAACGCACACCAAACAAGAGCATATAAAGAAGTGTTGCCTCAATTCGTTATTTCATTCAAAGATTGTCTGTGATTACAATAAGGAAAAGCACAAAGCGGATATACAATCAGCTTTCTAGGGCACTATTCCTAACACTTACTGCCATGGAATCTAATAGCACATGGAGTATTGTTCTCTTACCAGCTCATGCCCACACTATACGATGTAAATGGGTTTTCAAGAATAAATATAATGTTGATGGTAGCTTAGAAAGACATAAAGCAAGGCTGGTTGCCAAGGGTTATAGTCAGTTGGAAGGAGTTGACTTCATGGAGACATATTCACCAATTGCTAAACTTGTTACAGTCAAGACACTATTAGCTCTTGTTAGTTCTTACAAGTGGGAATTGGCTCAACTGGATGTTAACAATGCATTCCTCAATGGGGATCATTTTGAAAAAGTTTATATGGAATTACCACCAGGGTATACATTGCCTGCTGATTCTTCTTCTGATGGTGGTAAGTTAGTTTGCAAGCTAAATAAGTCCATTTATGGTTTAAAACAGGCCTCTAGGCAGTGGTATGCCAAATTTTCTGCTTCTTTATCTCAATATGGTTTCTCACAGTCTAAAGCAGATTATTCCCTATTCACAAAAGGATCTGGGGCCAGTTTCATTGCTCTTTTGATGTATATCGATGGTATAGTCATCACTGGACCAAATACAACACTTATAAATGAGTTCAAAGAGTTTTTACACACTCAGTTTAAGCTAAAGGATCTTGGTCCAATAAAATATTTCTTGGGTTTAGAAATTGCCCGTTCTCAATCTGGTATTGTTCTATGTCAAAGGAAATATACTTTACAGTTACTGGAAGATTCAGGTTATCTTGGCTCCAAACCAAGTAACACTCCTATGGATTCAAATCTGAAACTGAATTCATTTGATGGAGAACCTTTAGCAGATGTAAGTGTATACAGTCAGCTTATTGGAAAGTTATTATATTTGACTCTGTCTAGACCAGATATGTTTTGTTGTCAACAAGCTTAGTCAGTTTGTATCCCAACCTAGGACTCCTCACTTGGATGTTGTGCATCATTTGCTTAGATATCTCAAAGGAACTCCTGGTCAGGGCATATTCTTCACATCTCAATCTGATCTAAAACTCACAGCATTTGTTGATGCTGATTGGGCCTCTTGCCAAGACATAAGGAGGTCAACTACTGGGTTTTGTGTGTTCTTGGGATCATCTCTAATCTCCTGGAAATTCAAGAAACAGTTTGTAGTTTCCAGATCTTCAGCCGAGACTGAGTATAGAACACTTGCAGTAGCTACGAGTGAGATTGTTTGGTTGTCACATTTGCTACAAGATCTTCAAGTTCCCCTCAATGAACCTACTGTTCTTTATTGTGATAATGCTGCAGCTCTACATATTGCTGAAAATCCACTTTTCCATGAACGCACTAAGCATATTGAAGTGGATTGTCACTTTGTACATGACAAGGTTGCCACTGGTTGTTTGAAGCTCTTACCTATTCGTTCTTCATACCAAATTGCTGACATGTTTACAAAAGCACTCCCTGCTCCGCAGCTTCAGAATCTCATGGTCAAGTTGGAACTGAAGAATATCTTCTTTCCAACTTGAGGGGGGCGTTTTGTATTTTACACAAAGTTGGTTACTTTGTTTTCAAGCTGAAACTGTTGCTAGTCAGTTGTAGTTGTTAGTCAGCTTAGTTTAGATGCTTGATATGTGTATGGGCCAGATTCTCTAGACTAGATATTTATTTCCTCTTAGCTCTTTGTATATAAAGAGAGTAGGTCAATTTCTACACAGAAACACGCTATCGAGGGTCTTTGTAAATCAAAGGTGCCTTCATCAAAACATAATGGTTCCCCTATCTGTTGCGCTATATCCATCAAGAAGGTTGATTTGAAGAATTGTGTTTTCAATCCCAACAACCGAACATGGTTCCACCTTTGGGTTGAAGGTAGGGATCCATTTAAAGATTCTCATTGGATATCCATCAAAAACATGAAATTTTTGCAGCCATATTTTGTTATAATCTTCCTCCATCTCTAAGCGGATTAGAACATGTTTGAGTTTAGAATACCAAGTTTAAATTCTCCTTTTAGATCCAGATTCATGAATAGTTCATGGAGACGTGACATGGTGGGGAAGCCGTGAGAGAACTTACCGATAAGTGCGAATTGGAAAGGTTCCGATAGCTCCGCTACTTCTTCATTTGTTAGAGTAATATTCGCGATTCCATTCCGTTCCGTAACGTATCTTCGTCGATTGGGTCCCTGGGAAACAGGTGAACCTTTCCAGAGCCGGTGGGAATTGATTTTTTTACCTACGAGGCCACTGCTGCATATGACTTTCCTTAGGTCGTAGCCATATAAGGTTGATCGTTCGCCTTCATGGATTTGTTATGAGTTGATTGCTTGAACTCGGGACAGGTTCTACAGCTTTAGTGGAACACGTATTTACATTCTATTTATGGAATCTTGTTTATGTTTATGTTTTGGGAATGCCTGCTCTTTGTGTGTTTTATTATTGTCAGCCTATGGTCATGCATCTGCTTGTTTTTTGTTTCCGCACTTCTGTTTTGCTGAGCTTTTGTTGGTACTGGGTTTAGTCCCACCTAGCACATGTTTGGTTTTGTTACGTCTCCCATTCATCTTGATCGAATATGTATACGGACTTTCCATTTCGTATACGGATCGGGTCTAGGTGCGGGGGATGTGGTAGTCTAGCATTTTGGGTGCTACACTTCTACTGTAGCCGGGACCGCTTCTTCACAGCATGCTCAAAGATAGTTGTCCAACTCGGGCATCGAGTATGAGCAATGACCTGAGCTTGGGGAAGGATTTCACGCCCATTCTCATTGAACAAATGACCACTGGTAAGTTCATCATGTTTTCTAACTTAGGCTTTTGTCGCAGATTCTAACAGACGGCGCCAAAATGATCAAACCAAATATCAGATCGAGAGGCTCAAGCATCAGGCTGGCCAAATCACTTAGAATTTGTAGATGGAAAAATCTGCCTGCAAGGTCGATTATCTAGAAAGGAAGAGGAAACGTGAGTTCATGGCTAACTCGGGACTGGAGAGGATTTTACTTGGGTTGGCACTCCAACACTTAAGTGAGTGATCGAATATAAAATTGAAGGAGAGAGGTCGAATGGAAGTGTAATAAATATTGTTGTTGGGACTTACCGATTGAGTAAATGTGGGGTATTATACCCTTAGACATAATGATGGCGTCGATTGACATAAAGGCAACCCCATCTAAAAGTTGTCTCATTGGAAGGTGTATTATTACTTGGTTGTCCACTTCCTCCAGAAACCTTGAGCAGCCATGTGGCATCTCGAGATCGAAGATAAACCGAGGAGCAACATCGAGTGCCTCTCCCGAGTTGTAGGTCGATGAAAGAAATCTCCATCCTTGGATGCGAAGGATGGGTCTTTACGTTCTAAGGATCGAGAAAGGTATAGATCGAGAGCTGAATCAGTATTCACGTGTCAGTTGTAATTGGGTTTTTCTATTTGTCCAGCCATGTCATCTAATATAACTTTATTTTGTACACAATTTTAAATAAATTTTTATTTAACATTTTCTAAAAGAATTATCTAACAAATATAGTTTATATACCAAAAAAATTGATTCTACTTTGGCATGGCATAATGACGCTTGGACACGTGGCTCGCCCCCCGTGGAAGCCACGTGGACTTTTCCGCCGACCTGGACCATTTGGAAATAACCAGCTGGATAGAACAGAGTTACGATCGATCCGTAGTAACCAGATCGTACGGATCCTACTATAAGATATGGGCATCATGACCTCGATCTGACGTAGCGTATCCCTCGCACGATCTGACCCCATAAAGTTCACCTCAACGGTTCCGAAAGGCGCCATCGATCTCCGGATCGATTGCCTACATCACTGGACACCCGAATGCCATAAAGCATTCCTGTCGGGACACGTGTTACGCTTCCATTCCCTGTAGCAGGTGCACAGCGGTGCACTTAATGCCCGATGGTGCATGTCTATACCCAAAGGGGAAAGAAGGTACGCTCAACCTTCCGCCCGCCAGTTCCACCATCTGACATTCAGATCGATGGCTGGCAGCGCCATTAATGCACCATTGCGGTACACACACTATTATGTTAATTGACCATGACTATAAATACCCCAACCTTGAACAGTAGTTGGTAAGCCTTGAATACGCATTTAGTTGCATTTTTTCCCTCTCTAGACAAAAACCAATACTGACTTGAGCGTCGGAATGCCAAACTTGGGCAATACCCCAAGTTCCCCAAGTTGGGACGTAGCTCACTTTTGCTAGTGCTTTCAGGTTGATAAAGAACCCACGTAAACAAATTCTTGACTGATTGACCCAAATCTAACCCCAGATCGACCGAATTTGAGCCAGATCAGTTTGGTGCCATCTGTGGGAAACCCTCTTTTCACATTGACCTAGAGAAAAGCCCCCCCCCCCCCCCCCCCCCTTAAACCTTTTTCAAGCTACAATGGTTAACACAAAAAACACCCTTCGGGATGATGACATAGAGGAGGTTGCCAAAGGCAGGCATGACTACAACGCGCCCCTTGGCAACGCCCCCGCTGTCCCTCCTATCGGGCCTAGCACCAACGTCTCACTGCCTCCACCTGAGGCCACTCCCAGGATCACCGCTACCCAGGCGGACCTAGATGCATTCCTCGACCAGTGGCGGGTCGAGATCGAGCACGCCCAGACTGAGGGCCACGAACCAAGGTGCCCCGAGCTACCACGGGCCAGCCCAACCACGACCATCCCAAGCCTCGTGCTAGGCAACGCAGTTGGCCCCCCTGTCCAAGCGTACGGGAACCCAGTTCCCTATATCTTCCAACCGCTCGACGGGCACCCCGCCCACATCTGGGGCCTTAGTCCTCAAGTCGGAGCGGGTCAAGTCCAAGGATTCGCTCCACCACCTCCTCCCCCCGCGGCAAGCAAGGAGGTCCCACGCGAGGGCCATGGGGAATTTGACCATCCCAACCACAACAATCGCGGCAAGCGCGTGGTCGATGAAGACCACGAGGAGTTCGACGACCTCCGAACGCGGATCCCCGCTCGATCCGCAAGAGAGGAGGCCACACGAATCGCCGCGGCTCGCATTGAGAACTAGCCTGACCGTTACACGACGGGCCCAGCGTAAGATTGGTTCATCCGCTTGCCGCCACGGTGCATCTCGACCTACAACCGCTTCGTAGATCGATTCCTCGCACACTTCTCCTCAAAGACCGGAGAGAAACTGCCCCCCTCCTACCTTAACAGCATCTACCAGAGGGAGGGTGAATCCCTATGAGATTTTATGACTCGCTTCTCGAAGGAAGTGGTTCGGGTCGAGAACCCGACGATGGACACTCTGCTTGCCGTAGTCCATCGGGCTCTTCGTAATCGCCTATAGGCCGATGAGATCGTCAGGGAAGGCCCGAACGACCGCGATCGTTCCAGATCAAGGTCTCCCCCGAAAAGATCCGGGAAGCAGCCGTTGGAAAGAGCTGAAGACAATCCCCCCACCAACGGCAAGATCAACATGATAGCCGGGGGACACGAGGGCGGCGACTCAAATGCAGCTCGAAAGAAGAACATCAGGCGAGCAGCTCGAGAGTTCAACGGCCCCCACGAAGAGGTCTTCCAGATCGATCAGAGTAGAGAGTGGGAGAGGCGGGAGGTTAGTTTTAGTGTGAGTGATAGCCGCCCAGGCCCCCATCGGGAAGGCGAAGCGCCTAGCTATCCGATGGTGGTGACCTTAGGCGTGGCTAATTATGATGTAACCAAATGCCTAGTTGATAATGGAAGCAGCTCAAATATTATCCCCCCACCCGACTCTTGTAAAAATGAAGTTGCATAATCTCAAACTCGATCCAATCCGAACACCACTCTCTGGGTTCGGTGGGTCGGAAGTTGTTCCCCTAGGGCACATACGACTCCTCACCTCGATGGGAACATCCCCCAAGAGGGTGACCCAAGAGGTCGAGTACGTTATTGTCAACATGCCCCTAGCATATAACATGATCTTCGGACGACCCGGACTCATACAATTCAAAGCAATCATCTCGACGTATCACTAGAAGCTGAAAATGCCCACCCCAAACGGGGTCGGAGAGGTGACCTGCGATGTCATAGACAGTTGGGCTTGCTACGCCATCGTCCTGAAGAAGCCCTCAATAAAAGAAGTAGCGGGAGATCTCGACCTCCAGACCTACGCCGATGGGGAGGTCGAGCTACCCACGAAGGAAAGCGATGTCGAAAGATCCCCAACAGCTCGAAAGAGGAAGGCTAGTGAGCGACTCGAACCCGCCGAGGAACTTAAGGAAATTGCCCTCGTCCCCGGAGATAGCAGCAAGACCACCAAGATTGGGGCAAACATGCATCCCCAACATGAGATCATGATGATAGAATTCTTGCGAGATAATTCGGACATCTTTGCATGGGCGGCCAAAGACCTGATCTGCGTCGACCCGAAAGTGATCTGCCACCAACTCGGGATCGACCCGTCAGTTAAACCTATCAAACAAAAACTGAGACCGCAAAGTCGGGCAAGGAATGATATCATCGAGGCCAAGGTCAATAAACTCCTCGGCGCAGGATATGTTACTCCAGCTCAATACATTGACTGGTTGTGCAATGTTGTCCTCGTGTAAAAAACAAGCGAGAAATGGAGAATGTGCAACGACTTCACCGACCTCAACAAGGCTTGCCCAAAAGATCCATACTCACTGCCTCGCATCGATCAACTCGTCGACTCGACAGCTGGGTGCGAGATGCTCAGCATGATGGACGCTTTCCAAGGCTATTATCAGATCTCGATGGCCCTGAAAGATCGGTGGCACACGGCGTTTATAGCGGTAAAAGGGATCTACTGTTTCAAGGTCATGCCATTCGGACTAAAGAATGCGGGAGTTACGTATCAAAGGTTAGTCAACCTCATGTTCAAATATGAGATCGGGAAAACGATGGAGGTCTACGTCGACGACATGATTGTGAAGAGCCGTTGGGCATACCATCACCTCGATCATCTGCGCAGATCGTTTGAGCTCCTGCGACAATACGGGATGAAGCTCAACCCAGATAAGTGCACGTTTGAGGTCGAAGGCGGGAAGTTCTTAGGATATATGGTGAGCCAACGCGGCATCGAAGCCAACCCAGCCAAGATCAAAGCTATCCAGGTCATACCTCGACCTCGGTGCATTAGCCAGGTTCAATCCCTTGTAGGTTGAATAATCTCCCTCAACCGGTTCATATCCAGATCATCCGAGCACAACCTCCCGTTCTTCAAGGTATTAAGGAACCTGAAGAAGTTCGAGTGGAACGAGGAATGCGACCGAGCGCTCGATCAGCTGAAAGAATACCTAGCATCCCCTCCTTTGCTGGCAAAACCAAACGATGGGGAAACCCTGTACCTCTACCTTTTCCTCTCTAACGAAACCTTCAGCTCGGTCTTGGTCGCCATCCGAGAGCGAAAGCACCTTCCGATCTACTACCTCAGTAAGATCTTGCATGGCGCGGAACGAAACTATCTCGAGGTCGAGAAGTTTGTGTTCACCCTCACGCACGCGGCTCGAAAGCTACGTCTATACTTTCAAGCTCATCCAATAATCGTCTTGACAGATCAACCTCTTAAACAGGTCTTGTCCAAGCCCGATGTGTCAGGTCGGATAATGAAATGGGCGATCGAGTTGAGTTAGCATGACATCACCTATCAACCTCAAGCCGCCCAACAAGCTCAAGTTCTGGCTGACTTCCTGGTTGAAAAGAACACCAGCTCTATGGAGATCATTCCCACCTCGTCGAGCTGGACCACATACACGGATGGCTCATCGACCTCTCAGGGAAGGGGAGTGGGCATATCCTTCACAAGCTCAGATGGGCTCCAGTTCGATTTCGCAATAAAACTCGATTTTAAAGCAACAAACAACGAGACCGAGTACGAAGCACTTGTGGCAGGACTGAGATACACTACGGAGAACAAGATCGACAAGCTAGCCGTAGTAACTGACTCTCAGCTCGTCGCCGGCCAGGTCAATGGCACGTACGAGGCTCGGAAGAGCCCATGGCAGCGTATCTCAAAATGGTGAAAGAGCTGACCTCGAAGCTAAAAGAGTTCAAAATCGAACAGGCCCCTCGCGAAGAGAAAGGCCGAGCAGATGCCCTGTCAAAGCTGGTAAACGGACTCTAAGGAACCAGAGACGCGACCATCTCTTTCATGGTCTCGGGGGGCCGAGCGATCGACAAGGGCAGGGTCGATATCGCCACCATCGATCCGTCGGAACCTTGTTGGATAGACGATTTGATTGCTTATCTCAAGAACGGAAGTTTGCCCCAAAATCGAACTGAGGCCAAAAGAGTCAAGTATCGATCTCTGCTTTATATACTAGATCACGAGGGCAGATTGTTCAAAAAATCCTTCACTGGTCCCCCTCTAAGGTGCCTACGACCTAGCCAAGCCCGAGATATCCTAGAAGAAGTCCATGAAGGATGCTTCGGAAACCATTTCGGAGGTCGAGCTCTAGCTCGAAAGATCTTGAGGAGCGGGTATTTTTGGCCAACCATGGTGTGGGACGCAAACCTCCACTCTAGGAAATGCCCCAAGTGCCAAAAACACGGCAATCTAATCCATACTCACCCCGGCCTCCATGATCCCGATCGATGTCTGTTGGCCCTTCGACCAATGGGGCATCGACATCATCGGTCCCTTTCCTCTGGCACCCAGACATAAAAAGTTTGTCATAGTATGTGTCGAGTACTTCTCAAAGTGGGTCAAGGCCGAAGCAGTCCCCAAGATAATTGATGCAGTGATAAGAAACTTTCTCTGGAAAAATATAATCTGCAATTCCGATCTGAGAATACTAAAAACTATTGTCGAGACCTCGGCATCGACCTCCGATTCACTACTGTTGGCCACCCGCAAGCGAATGGCCAAGCTGAAGTCACCAACCGAATCATTATCCAAAATCTCAAGACCCGCCTCAATGCCAAGCTCAGCGCTTGGGCGGACGAGCTTGACGGTGTACTGTGGGCCTATCGAACCATACCACGAACTGCCACTGGGCAAACTCCATACTCTCTGGTCTACGGGTCTGAGGCTGTAATCCCGTCCGAACTTCTCCATGAAACAGCTCGAGTCTCCCAATACCAACTCGACCAGAACGCTGAAATTAGAGTTGAGGACCTTGACGTAATCAAAGAAAGCCGAGAACGCGCCTATCAGAAGCTCAAACAATACAAGGCAGTAATGGCTCGATTAGGGATGCAAACGAGCCGAGCTGGCTCGCGAGCCTGGCGAGCAAGCTCGAGCCAAGCTCGAACTCAAGCCCCTTTTAGTTAGGCTCGTAGCTCACGAGCCAATATATTTAATTAAAAAATAATATTTTTATTTTTATATATATAAATATTTTTATTTTTATATAATATTATATATATTTTTATTGATTTTTATATAAAATTAATATATTTATAATATATATGTATATATATTTAATAAATATATATTATTATATATAAAAATATATTAAATTATTTAAAAAAACTAATTTTTAATTAAAAATAATATATTTTCATTTGGCTCGAGGCGAGTCGAACGAGCCTCGAGCCTTGGTCGAGTCGAGCTCGAGCCAGAAAAAAAGGCCAAGGCTCGGCTCGTTTGCATCCCTAGGCTCGATCATACAACAAGCATGTGAAGCCCAGATCTTTCCAGATCAAAGATCTCGTGCTAAAGAAGGTCAAAGTTCTGCAGCACGTAGGAAAGCTAGAGCCGAACTGGGAAGGGCCCTACGAGGTGGTTGAGATCGGGAAGAACATGGTATACAGACTTGAAGACATGACCGGCGAACCTCTACCCAGGCCATGGAACGCGCACAACTTGAAGAGGTTTTACACTTTGCTTTCCTTCTCTCAAGGTTGTAATACATTTCATATGGTCGACTCCGATCTCTTATCAATGAGAATTTTTTATTCTACATTCGATCTGAAATAACCCATGAATTCACATTAAAAACCCTTCAATTGAACACTCATTCAACCTACGGTCATGAGTCAGAGGGGAGTGCCCCCCGGTACAACTAGAGATCGAGGTCTAAGGAGGTCGATCTTGACCCAAGGAGACCCTAAGATACTCTAGGCATTGTTCGTCCTAATTTTATCTAACTAGCGGATGAGATCGATCCAAGGAGGTCGTTTTAGACCCAAGAGATCATAAAAATCCCTAAAGGCCTTTTTGAGATTTTGCCAAGTTATCCTAAGAGCAATTCTACTTAGCAGTTGAGATCGATCCAAGGAGGTCATTCTAAGCCCAAGAGATCATGTTAAGCCCTAAGTATTCTAACTAGATCGCTATAATTCCAAGGAGATCGTACGCGATCCGAGGTGAATAAAACAGAGATCAAAAGCCGTGTGAATAATCCGCAAGATTAAACGTTCTAAAGAGATCGAAAGTCGATCCAACCACGAACAAACGATCTGGCAGCAAGATCAAAATCGATCTGATGAGTGACGAAAACAAAATGATTAGCTACATTCCGACGAGATCGAATATAGAATAGATTGATCCAAATGCGAATAGAGAACCAAAGTCGACGATGAGATCAAAACATACATCCAACTCGCAAAGTAAATGCACAGGGAAAAAACAGGAATTCATTTATAAACAATAGACCTCATTACGCGATGTGGGTCAAACTACTCCATCGAGCTCACCACGCGACGTGGCTTGATAGGTTATTGTTTAAAAAACAAAAAAAAAAAACAACAACAAAGTATTCACCCGGCCACATCCCGGTCGGTAGGTCGAATCAAGCTTGTTCATTAAAGCATATTAAAAGTTCATGGTCTCAATAGATCTGGTCGGCTTCCGAGGTCGTTCCCTGGGCAGCCCGAGCTCCATCCCTTTCGAGCTCTCTAATGGTCGGAAGAAAGCTCTCAATTTCGACCGACTGACGCAGTTCGCATGAGACCGGACGTTTCTCTTTCTTAGCTTGGGCAATCTCAATGGCATGCCCGTATTTATAGGTTGCCCAGTCGATCGGCACCGACTCCTCCTCTTCAGGCTGGTTAACGGCTCCAGGCTCGGAGAGTAAAGGTCTGATCGAGTCAAAGTTGAATGTAGGGGGGGGAAATGTTCTGAGCTTTGATCTGATTGATAGCGATCTGAAATCCCTCCTTCAGATCATTCTCCCCACGATCAGGCTAGCCTCCTCAAAGGCAGGGCCCTCCATGAACTCTCGCACGGCGTATCTCTCGATCTCGAGCTTGCACCTTTTCATATCTGCAGCGACTTTGGCGATCTTGGAGCGGGCGACCTCTAATATTTCCGCACGACCCTCATCCTTAACTGCAGCTCTGGCCAAATCGAGCTCTTTAGCGAACTCCCCCTTCAGCTTAGCAAGGGCTTCCTCATGGTCCTTCTCAGCTCGTTCCAGGGCCTCCTACGAGCTCTTCCATTGGGCTTTTATGGTCTCCTTCTCCTCGACCCGTATCCTCTTCTCTTCACGGGCCTCCCGGAGTTCCTTTTCGAGGTTCGCTGAGACAAGTCAGGCCTTCATCATTTGATACTTTTCCTTGTACTTCTCCTTGCCATCTTTGAAGACCTCAGCTTCGTGGATCGAGTTGATCAGAACGGGGAGTACATCCTGAAAGTAGATTCTTAGAACGAATATAAAGATCGACTTTTAGAGCAACAAAAGAAGCTTACCCCGAAAAGCCCACTGGCAGCCTGATACCTCTTCTGCCTCGTGGATCGCTCAATGAGCTTCTTTTGCTCATCAATAATACACCCGGTGTTGAAAAGGGCAGCAAGAAGGTCGGGATCAGCTTTTCCGAACGCCAGAGCTCGTTTGGCCCCATCCTCCTTTTCGAGCTCGAGGCCGGCAGGCCATTGTGGAAGAGAGGTCCTGGGGAAGGTCAGAAGCTGGGATTCCTAGTCAGACTCGTCGGAATCCTGCAATTGGTGAACCAACTCTCTATAGGGCCTCTTACCTACCCCATGCCTTACCTGAACAAACTGGATTTGGGGATCAACATCTTCATCAAAATATAATGGGAGATGGTCTAAGTTTATTACTTGTTCGAGGTCGCCCTCGACCTGTCCTGTCTGTGCCCCTGATGATCCCGCTCGATCTTCGAGCTCTTGTCCACGATGTGAAGTTGCTCCAGCTTGCTGTTGCGCCAGATCGGCGTCCAGATCGTTCAACTCCTTCAGACACCTTTCTTGTTGAACTCGTTGCGTCAGGGAGGGCGTTGATGATCACACGAGCGGCCTCTGCTACAGGTCGGAGCTCGTCTGGGGTGGGTTCCCTTTGGCTTCTCACCCTCATTCTCGCAGCTCGAGACATTATCAGTGACCGGAGATCTGCATAACGAAAGGGATTAGATCGACAAAAAAGGTCAAAAAGCGATAACAAGCAATAAAATCCTAAGGACCCTGATCGAGTAGGGGTCCGATCGAAGTGAGAGCATACCAAGGCGGAAGTTCTTCCTATGAGTCCTGGATATTATGCCGCTTCGACCAGATTCCCCGTCCTCGTCAGGTTGCTATGGTCCAAAAGGCCTAGATTGAGCAACAGCTCGAAGCGCTCATGGAGCCAGGTCGTCGATTTGGTCAGAAGTCGCCTCGGACCATTATCCCCCCCAGGTAGTTCGAAAGCGGGGTGTGACTGGCAGATCGATCAAGAAGAACTTGAACTTCCAGGTTACCCTGGGCGACGTAGACGGGATCGATACAATCTTCCGATTCGGCTTCGATTGCAGGTTAAAGTACCCGATCCCGGACTTAGTAGCACTATTGAGGGTGAAGAACTCCCCGAAGTCCCAGATCTCCGGATCGAACCCAAGGCATTTTAGTATGATGATCATACAATGCATGAGAGAGAAAGTGTTGGGGGTCAGCTGTGAGGGACACAAATTAAATCGAACCAGAAAATCGGCGATGATCTGGGGAAAAGGAAGCCTAAATCCATACTTAACCGAGGCATAGTAGATACCCATCGATCTCAACCTCTTTGGACTCTCCACTGTTTCCCCCTCAAGAGGCATCCGAATTGTGTACTGGGGACTTAACCCCAATAATCTCTTGACTTCCTCGAACTCAGGGGCAGTTATTTTCGACAACCTCTGGGAAACATGCGTGAGGGTCCTGAACACATGCTGAGGTTGATCCGGGGGATTCACAACGCGTGCCCCAAACTCCTCTCCACCCTCGACCTGTCTCTCTCCAACGATCTGCCCTTCACCTTCAAGATCCTCCCCTTCAGGTTCGTCTGATAGCCCTATTGGTCGTTTCCCCCTCGACGTTGAAGCAGGCCCCCCTCTATTCTAGCAGCCCCCCTCGCTGATCGGACTCTACTGCAAACTCGAAACTCACATTCGGCAGGGAGGAGCCGGCAGATCGCCCACTTGTTCCGGCGAAGGTGTGAAGGCCGATTCCCTTGGATCCCGGCCGGATTCGACCTGGTCTTGGGCCATAGAAAATTGAGAAGGAAATTTTTTTTTACCTTTTTGAAGTCGAGTTCTAAGCCGCCTGTTCACTAACGAGCTGATCAGATCGGAGCAGTTTGAATGCTGGAGTGCGAAAATGGTGAAATTAGGGCTTGTGGTGACCTCCTATATATAGAAGTTAAAAAGTAACGTCTCGAAATACGTAACGACGCAATAATTACCCTGAACACGCC
Organism: Lantana camara; assembly: GCA_037501455.1. NCBI lineage: Eukaryota > Viridiplantae > Streptophyta > Magnoliopsida > Lamiales > Verbenaceae > Lantana > Lantana camara. The sequence continues at coordinate 29,392,342 of CM074856.1, read as the reverse complement.
TCTCCCCTCAAAGGTCATGTCGCATTAAACGCAGTGTCAGGTCAATCTGACTCAAAGGACTCGCCCAATCATTACGGCGACAGATCGATTTAAATGATCAAGACGGTTCCCCTACCCAATGCCAGCTCGATGAAATTACCACCGCGAAATTTCACGCTAGTAATTTGGGGGCCTCTGACATGGCATAATGACGCTTGGACACGTGGCTCGCCCGCGTGGAAGCCACGTGGACTTTTCCGCCGACCTGGACCATTTGGAAATAACGAATAGAGTTACGATCAATCTGTAGTAACCAGATCATACGGATCCTACTATAAGATATGGACATCACGACCTCGATCTGACATAGCGCATCCCTCGCACGATCTGACCCCATAAAGTTCACCTCAACAGTTCTAGAAGGCGCAATCGATCTCCGGATCGATTGCCTGCATCACTAGACACCCCAATGCCATAAAGCATTCCTGTCGGGATACGTGTTACCCTTCCATTCCCTGTAGCAGGTGCACAGCGGCGCACTTAATGCCCGATGGTATATGTCTATACCCAAAGGGGAAAGAAGGTACGCTCAACCTTCCGCCCGCCAGTTCCACCATCCGACATTCAGATCGATGGCTGGCAACGCCATTAATGCACCATTGCGGTACACGCACTACTGTGTTAATTGTCCATGGCTACCCCACCCTTGAACAGTAGTTGGTAAGCCTTGAATACGCATTTAATTGCATTTATTCTCTCTCTAGACAAAAACCAATACTGACTTGAGCGTCGGAGTGTCAAACTTAGGCAAAACCGCAAGTTCCCCAAGTTGGTACTTAGCTCACGTTTGCTGGTGTTTTCAGGTCGATAAAGAACCCACGTAAATAAATTCTTGACTGATTGACCCAAATCTGACCCTCAGATCGTCCACCTCAAATCGACCGGATTTGATCCATATCATACTTAATTATTGATAAAAATAACTTAATTCCATCGTATTATAATTTACAACAAACATATATTTAATTAAAAAATTAAATTCATTATTATATTTCAAAAATATCTGCCTGTATGTTTAAATGGAGAAAAAAAAATTAAACCGCGCCTTAAAATGATAAATGCCTACGGAAAACTAAGTGCGAGTTGAATAAAGCTAATGACAAAATTATGTCATCCAACTCCCAACATGAACATGAATCCTTACCATCCAACCAAAAGAACAAGTTTTTTCTAACGAGGTCGATCTCGACCCTCAATTAGACGAGCTTTTAATCAAGCAATTCGACACGATAGTGAGAATAATATGGAACCACAGTCAGCATCAGTTGAATCTAGTACATCACAACATAGGATAACTCTGAAATGTAAGCCATACACATCCATTTAATAGTCAATAGTAGTCTGGGCTCCTGCTTGGACTTCGACTCCGACTCCTCGAGCCATAAGGGGACCTTGAGTACGACCTCTCTCTATACCTTCGGCCCCAAGGTGAGACGTATCTGAATTCAGGAGAAGAATATTTTATTATTTCTTTTGATTTAATGTTCACTAAATAACCAAAACATTTCATGGGATACCATACCTTGGGTTACGTCTTCTCCTTGGAGATGGAGAATAATAATCAGGGCTCCGAGAGTAATTTTTCCGTGATGCAGAGTATGAACGTCTATAATGAGGTGATCGAGAACGAATCGAGGATGACCTCGTTCTATAATGATTTTAATATCATTTATATAGCGAACATTAGACAAATGTGTTGTAATTATCACAAAATATTGACAATGGTAAGATGACAATTCTGAGAATTTTAATTCACCTTAGACGGTCTCTCGCTCTCATCTCTGAAGGTTTCTTTCTGTTTTCCTCAGCAAATACAAGAGTAAACTCGAGCCCAAGAATAATCTGACCATCCATCTGGTACTTGGCTTCAGCTGCATCATCAGGGTCAACATATTGAACAAAGCCAAAACCACGAGGCTCCCTGAGTAATTCAACATTATTCAGGTAAAAATATTAGGTCCGATGAAGTGAGTTGTTAGCACATTTTTCCAGGCAACTAATGGAGTTCCTCTTTGGTCATCTGACAGCAGCCAAAATCCAAACCACAAAAAATGCTAGCTCACCATGAGAATTCAGAGAATGCAGTTATATAGCCAGCTAACCTTGTGATAGAAAGGTTAAGACTTGAAATTCTTCAAGACTTGAACTTCGACATAATTGTATTCATAGTCAACTTTGCTTCAATCTTCAAATTCATTAAGATGATCTTGATCTCTTAAATACTTCATTCTTGACTTCAACACTTTCTAATAAGAAATAATCCATGAAATAAATGCAGAAAAATGCAAAGATGATGCCCATCAATGCTGCATAACGCTAACAAGATTTAAAATTATTCATAAACCACTCAAAATTCAATCCTTCTCAACAGAGAAGGGATCACTTGAAAAAATTCTCTCACCCTGTGTAATAGTCACGTGGCAGGTAAATGTCCTTGAGCGGACCAAATTCCCCAAATGGCCCACGAAGATCTTCAGGCCTGCAAAAATAGATCAACTAAAAGATCTAGCACAAGAAAAAAGAAACTAAAATAGCAAGAAGAGTAATGCCACCACCAACCAGAGGCAACACCTATGACACCTTTTGAGGAAAAGCAAATTTGCAGCTCACATGCAAATGTACATAGGCCAAAAGTGACACAAAAACGCACTTAGCAGATTTTATTTCACTTGTTACCCTCCAAAAATCGAGTTTTTTCATTAAAAACGAAAAACAACAAGCATGCTCAGAATTCAGTTCCCTTCCCTTTACTTGAATTGAGTAAGAAATTCATCTGAAAACTCAACGTAACTGCATGAATTTCTCACGGAATAATGAGTACAAGGACTAATACTATCCCAATTATAATATTTGCTACTGGAATGCAAGCATGATTTGTGGGCAGAACAATATTTTCCTCTTGAGAGTTGCTTTAGTGCAATAACCCCTGGAAATTTTATTTTCCAAATTCTCATTCACAGAGACATACATAAACGAAGGAACAGTTATACCTCTGTAAATACATCGCATAAATCTCCAAAGAATTATGTTTAGTATCTTCAGGATAGCATAAATAACTTAATCACACTATTTGTCTTAAATTATTCAAATCATTATTTTTCCTACAAGTTCTCGTCTCTCTCTCTCTCTCTCTCTCAATTCATTAAATCAACAACCAACAGGTTGAAGGAAAACCTCCATAGCGTGACTACAATGAAGGTTCCTCCACAAACCCACCGGATGAGTAATTACTCACACAAGAAAACCACCACATTTACAGTAACTTCAAAAATAATTATCACAATACCATAGAATAGACCCGTGTAGAGCATACCTACAATCTAGGCGAAGGTTCCGGACCAACAAACTAGTAGGAAGATCTTTACCATAGCTTCTACGGCGGCTTCTCGGGCTTGGACTTCGGTATCCCCAGCTATAACCCCTAAGAGATGGACTCCTGCTGTATCTACTACCCATTGTTCAACCTATTCACCACACAACACCAAAAAACTCATGTCATCACACCTAAACAGCCCACTAATCCAGACTCCAACAAAAATTCAAATGTTTTCACCACAAAATATCCCACGAAAAACAAAGCACCCCACATGACACACAATTGCAGCATCACCATGAAATATAAAAAGTAAGCAGATTATTAAACATTCGTGCAAAAACAAAGCAAGAAATTCGCGTAAGAGCAAGAACAGAAGGGAAATCACTAGCGCAATCCATTCAATTAAGACAATCAAATCCCTATATCATAAAGACCAAAAATTCTGTCCAATCCAGAATCAAACTTTCAAAAAGAAATTGCATTACAAAACTGGCAACAAAATTGAAAAGGAAATAACAATTTCGAAACCCATAAATAATAATCGAATAACAAATTGTACAGAAACACACCAGGACACGAGGAGGCACGAACACTGGCAGAGAATTGAATTGGTATTTGAAAATCTTCACAATTTTCTTTGTTTGTGTAAGGTTTCTGAAAGTATATAGATAACAACAATAACACCAAAACCCAAAGCAACAAATGATTGTATTACTGATTAAGAGTTCTGATACAAAAATGGTAACAATTAACTGAATTGTACTACAGAAAGTGGAAAGGAAGAACAGAGGAAGAATGAAAGAACAGAGCAGAGCGGCAGACTACTTTCTTGCCCAAAAAGATAACAGAAATTCTCCTTATATTCTCTCCCAAGCAACCCTAGCTGAGTCATCCTTCTCACGTGAACAAACCTCCATTGTCATGCAATGTACTGGTCCCCTCCAGCTTACTTGTACCAGTTTGAACCTGTGCCGTCCGATCCTTGGCGCCTCCATGAACGGTGCAGATTAATACTTCATTAAGTGGAACGACACCGTTTGGCTCCTCCTCTTTAAAGTAGATCCTATGGTTATGATAAGAGATGATCCAACGGTTGGCATTTAAACTGAATGTGGAGCTAAAATCCCACACTTTCATGACATTGCACTCCCCATTTTCAGATTCTTGACCCCAAGGATCAAAGTCTGGAAATTTCCCCACAATAGAGTTATAATCTTCCCACGTAGCTTCTTCTTTAGTTGCATGACTCCATTGTACGAGTATCTGAGCGACTGGTTTGTTATTTCGCGGTACCAATCTCTTACCTGAGATAGCAATAGGATATACCTTGTATACTCCATCATCATTAACCTCAGGTAGGGAAGAGCTTGGAGTATATTTCTTTCCAATCTTCTTCTTAAGCAACGAGACATGAAATATAGGATGAATTTGGCTTGTGCTTGGCAACTCCAGTTTATAAGCCACTTGCCCAATCTTGGATAACACTTTATATGGTCCAAAATACTTGGGAGCTAACTTGAGATTCCTCCTAAGAGCTACAGAGACTTGTCTATAAGGCTGTAATTTCAAATATACCCAATCTCCAACCTCTAAAGACCTCTCAGACCTGTTTTTGTCAGCAAAATGTTTGTACCTTTGCTGAGCTGCCTCCAAGTTTGTTTTAACCACCAAGTTAAACTTCTCTCTTTCCTTTAGGAAGTCAGACACATCAGTGTTAGCTGTACTAGCATATGAACCCAATACAACCTTCCCTGGACTGTATCCATACAATACTTCAAAAGGGGTTAGTTTCAAACTGGAATGGTAATTGGTATTGTACTAGAATTCAGCAAGAGACAACCATTTGTACCAACTTTTGGGTTTAGCATGACACATGCATCTGAGATAGTTTTCCAGACACTGATTCACTCTCTCAGTCTGTCCATCACTTTGAGGGTGATAAGCAGAAGACATTGATAAAGATGTCCCCATTAACTTGAACAATTCTCTCCAAAATGTGCTGGTGAACACTTTATCTCTATCAGTGACTATAGACTCTGGCATCCCATGTAGTTTGTAAATGTGATCCATAAATACTTTGGCTACCTTTTCAGCAGAAAAAGGATGAGCTAAAGCCAAGAAATGAGAGTATTTACTGAATCTATCTACCACCACCATAATCACTTCTTTCCCTTCAGATTTAGGCAGCCCTTCAATAAAATCCATGGTAATATGTGACCAAGCTTGCTTTGGTGGAGTTAATGGTTGTAACAATCCTGGATATTTAACTGTCTCATGTTTCATCCTCTGACACACATCACATTCCTTAACCCATTTTTCCACATCTTCTTTCAATTTAGGCCAATGAAACATAGACCTTACCCTCTGATATGTCCCATTAATACCAGAAGGTCCCCCTAGGGATGAATCATGTAAGTTCTGAATGATTTTATCCCTTAATGCTTGATCTATTCCAACACATATCTTCCCTTCCTTTCTGAGTAAATCCCCACTCCAGGTATAACTGGGAAAAACTGTCTTATCAACAGATTTAGCTTGCACAATTTGTGACAGTGATTCATCATCCATATATGACTTCCCTATATCAGATATCCATGCTGGAACTGCTACTGTCAAGTGATTACACCCCAACTCCTCATGCTGAACTCTTGATAGTGCATCAGCCACCTTATTCTCAATCCCTTTTTTGTACTGCACATCATAATCAAACCCCAAAAGCTTTGAAATCCATTTCTGCTGCAGCATAGTACCAATTCTTTGATCTAACATGTGTTTAAGGCTCTGCTGATCAGCCTTGATGGTGAAGTGGTTCCCTTGTAAATAGTGTCTCCATTTCTTAACAACCATTAATATAGCTAAAAACTCTTTTTCATAAACTGATAAACCAAGGTTCTTAGGTCCTAAAGCTTTACTGAGGTAAGCAATAGGCCTTCCTTGTTGCATCAACACAACACCAATCCCAACTCCACAAGCATCTGTCTCTAGAACAAATTTTTCTTTAAAATCAGGTAGTCTCAACACTGGAGCAGTTGTTACTGCTCTCTTAAGATTCTCAAATGCCTCTTGTGCTACATTACTCCACTGGAAACTGTCTTTTTTAAGCAGATCAGTCAAAGGTTTGCTGATAAGCCCATAACCTTGTATGAATTTTCTGTAGTAGCCTGTTAATCCTAAGAATCCCCTCAATTCCTTTATATTTCTTGGAACTGGCCATCTAACCATAGCCTCCACTTTACTTGGATCAGTAGCCACTCCATCCCTTGATATAATATGCCCCAAGTAATCCACACTTCTGGTTCCAAAGCTGCACTTACTCATCTTAGCAAACAGTTTGTTATCCCTCAAAATACTAAGAACAATGTGCAAGTGAGACAAGTGATCTTCCCATTCTCTGCTATAGATTAAAATGTCATCAAAGAAAACCAATATGAATTTGCTAAGGTATGGGAAGAAGATCTGATTCATAAGAGACTGGAAGGTAGAAGGTGCATTGCACAGCCCAAAAGGCATAACTAGAAACTCATAATGTCCACTATGTGTTACAAAACTGGTCTTGGACACATCCTCCTCCTTCATTCTAATTTGAAAATATCCTGACCTCAGATCAATCTTTGAAAAGAAGCTAGCTCCATGTAACTCATCAAGCAGTTCATCAATAACTGGAATAGGGAAATTATGTTTGATAGTTAAAGTATTGAGGTACCTGTAATCAACACACATGCGCCATGTTCCATCTTTTTTCTTCACCAAGAGTACAGGAGATGCAAATGAGCTCTTGCTGTTCCTTATAATCCCCTCTTTCATCATGTTCTGAATTTGTTTTTCAATTTCCTCTTTCTGTGTGTGAGAGTATCTGTAAGGGAATTGTTTCTTTGGTATAGCCTCCTCTCTCAAGTCAATCTGATGTTCTATTTCCCTGTTTGGTGGTAAAGACTTGGGTTCCTCAAATATATCACCAAATTGTTCCAACAGTGCTTGAAGATCAGGATTACCTACCTGCTCCACCTCCTTTTCTATCTGTTGAACCACTGAAATGGCAAAGATTTGAGCTATATTAGCTTCATCTTTGCTTTTCATCATTTTCTCAATGCTATTGACAGTGATCATCTGGACTTCATCCTGTTTTGCAGCCTTAATATTAACTCTCTCTTCCCCTTTCGAGACAGTAATACTCTTATTTAAGTAATTAAGCTCTGCTCCAGTACTATCAAGCCAATCTCCTCCCAACAATAGAGCAGTCCAACCTAAATTCAACACCCTTACAGGAAAAGTAAAGATATGTCCTTGCATTTCCCAAGTAAAATCAAGACAAATCACTCTACTTATCAGTTTTCCTCCCCCAGGAATCTTCACAATTAAGGGAGTAGTAATTTCCTTCTTACATGACAACTGTTTAGCTAAGCTCTCATCCACAAAACAATCAGTTGCTCCACAATCAATCATCATTAGTACCTTTGTGTTTTCAACCATTCCCTGAACTCTAAATAATCTGGGATTACTATCAGCTGAAATGGAATGTATTGAAGTGGACATATCCATTTTTTCTGCTAACATCTCCTCTAAGTTGTCAACTTCATCAGGGGGTTCTGTATCATTGCCCCACTCCATATCTTCTGGAATAATTACAAACACCTGTTTTTGAGTGCAATGGTGTCCAGGAGTATACACCTCATCACAATTATAACACAAATTCCTCTCCCTTCTAGACCTCATTTCAGCTGCAGTTAACAACCTCCTTGTTGGTGTTTGATTCTTATCCCCTGCTTTCCCCTTTTGCCATTGATTCCCTTGTTTTGTGACTATGTTTGTCACATTTGGTTTGTGATGTGTTCTTGGATTATGATTATTTTTTCCGAAGAGGTCTTCCTTCAGGGCATCCACTGTCATTTCTTGATTCTTAGCATGCCATATTGCTTCCCCAACATCTCTAGGCCTAGCTGTAAACACAGCACCCCTTATGGCCGGTTTTAACCCACAGCAAAATGCAGCTGTAAAGTATTCCTCTGTCAAATTACTCTGGAACAACAACATTTGAGATCTGAGTTCCTCAAACTGAATAGCAAATTCTTCAACTGTGCCTGTTTGCCTTAATTTGTTAAACTCACCCACAACCACCTTCAAATCCCCCACCTCAAACCTCTTCAATATTTCACTAATAAATTGTTCCCAACGCATATACCCTTTAGATTCCACAATTCCTTGAAACCAAGTTTTAGCACTACCAACTAAATACATAGACGCAGTTTGAACTTTCTCATTTTCGGGGGTGTAAATCATCTGAAAGTATCTTTGTGCTTTTCGGATCCAGGATCTAGGATTAGATCCATCAAATAATGGGAAATCAAAATGTTTATGAGACTGGTTTGTTACCTGAGTACCCGTGTCTTGCTTCTCCATATTGCTGCCTCTGTTTATAGCTGAGCCCATTTCTAGATCAGTGACTGCAGAAGGTCCGTCACCCAACACTGGTTTGTTTTTGTTGTAAATTTGCATTTGTTCCGCGATGGCCCCTAACTGAAGAAACAACTTATCCATGTTGCCTGATAGATCCTTATATCGTTCATCATTTTTTTGATCAGATGCCAACCTTAACGTTCTTTCCTCGTTTAAGGCCGCCTCTTGTTTTTTTATAAACTCAAGCAATTCCTTAGAACGCAGACCCTCTGCCATATTCAGGCCGTACGGATCTTACGGCTCTATATACCAATTGTAAGGTTTCTGAAAGTATATAGATAGCAACAATAACACCAAAACCCAAAGCAACAAATGATTGTATTACTGATTAAGAGTTCTGATACAAAAATGGTAACAATTAACTGAATTGTACTACAGAAAGTGGAAAGGAAGAACAGAGGAAGAATGAAAGAACAGAGCAGAGCGGCAGACTACTTTCTTGCCCAAAAAGATAACAGAAATTCTCCTTAAATCCTCTCCCAAGCAACCTTAGCTGAGTCATCCTTCTCACGTGAACAAACCTCCATTTTCATGTAATGTACTGGTCCCCTCCAGCTTACTTGTACCAGTTTGAACCTGTGTCGTCCGATCCTTGGCGCCTCTATGAACGGTGCAAGTTAATCCTTCATTAAGTGAAACGACACCGTTTGGCTCCTCCTCTTTAAAGTAGATCCTACGGTTATGATAAGAGATGATCCAACGGTTGGCATTTAAACTGAATGTGGAGCTAAAATCCCACACTTTCATGACAGTTTGATGATTGATGAATGACACAGCTCCGGTTCTGGATGCTTCTCGAGACACTCCTAATGGACCCTCTTCATATTGGACCTTTTCCATTTCAAGCCCGTTTAGTTTATCTGGGCCGATTTGAAAAACCAATTTAAATTAGCCGATTTCTTAAAAGGGCCAATTAACACAATCGAAGCCTTCTTTATTTTTAATAAGGGTTGTTTTACGTCATTATGTGTACGCCAACGTAAGACGTAAACTTCAACCATTATAACTCCACACCTTTAAATAAATAGTACACAATTTTCTCTTTCAAATTTAAAAATTTTCAAATAAAACTATTTTTATAGGGTTTCGCAAAATTAATTTCCAATTAATTATATTTTATTATTAATTAGTTCCCCACTACTATCAGAGAAAAAAAAAACCATCATGAATATTAATCTCTAAATGATCACGAGTTGATTTTTCGAAAAACTTCATAAATAACTGTTTTGTCACTAGAGAAGGATGTGAATTTATTTTGAGAAACTAATTAATAGTGAAATATATTCATTTTAAGAATAATTTAGTGGTATAATTTTATAAATTTAGATGTGTAAATTATATAATATTTAGGGTACAGACATAAGTTAGTGGCAATAATACAATCTAAGGCTACCAAATGATGTAACTTAAAAATTTAACACTATGTATAATTTAATTAGATGTTTTGTATTCGAATTTTCTAGTAGGCAATTATCATTAGTAGAGAAATTTTACGTTTTAGTGATTCATTCAAATTCAACCAGTTTAATTAGATATTCCGTATTCGAATCTTTTAATAGACAACTATGATTAGTAGATAATTTTTACACTTAGTGATTCACCAAAATCCAACCAATTTAATTAGATGTTTTGTATTCGAGTTTTTTTAGTAAACAACTATCATTCGTAAAGAAAATTTATACTTTAATTAATGATCCATCCAAATTTAACCTAATAATTTAATTCGACTTATATAAATGGACTATAAAAATAAAGGAAGATAATCATTTTATTCATTTAGATAAAAGGAAAAGAATAAATCGAAGGCTTTTTTATTTTTGACATTATTATTATTATTACAACAACTACATAATATTGTTTGGGGAAAGAGGTATCTAAAAACCCTGTTAAACCCTCGTTCGCAGCCACAGCCGGCACTGTGTCGGAAAGACAAACTCTTCTGCAATAGAATTCATATCTCGGCTTAGTGGCGGCGACGGAGAAAATGGCGCCTACATCGAACAAAGTTAAATCGAAACCTAACTTGAAAAATGTTCAGAGGAACCCCAAAAAACCTGGGAAATCCAATGGAAACCATCCTAACGGCGCCTCGTCTTCACTGCCTCTTCAGGTCGAAGACGATGTTCCTGACTTCCCCCGAGGTTCTCTCTCTCTCTCTCTCTAGGTTATGTAATGAAAATTGTTCAGTGTGTATTTAGAATCAAGGATTTCATAATTGCAGTTAGTGTATTTTAGTTTTGCAGCTGTAGTATGTAGTTCAAGATCAGTTTTTTTTATTGGTTCTGTTGTACCAAAGAACATTATTGCTTTTAGTTCTGCTGGCCTCGTTTGGGTGCTTGTGGAATGGTTCGGAATTTGTTTTAAGAGTTAGATGACTGGTTATTCGTTTTGAAACTTAGAAAGTGATGGTGGTCTATGTTGGTACTTTACTTCAATTTGTTGACAAGTTCTGTCATTTAAACTTACTGTGGCTTAGGTGGGGGAAGTTTGTTGAGCAGAGAAGAGAGAAATGAAGTAAGGGCTGCAGCTGATGAGGAGTTTGAGACAGAGCATAGAGTGCTGAAGAAAAGGAAGAAGGAAAAGAGGGTGCAAAATAGGAATCAGTCCACAGAGGATGATTTAGGTTCGCTTTTTGGGGAAGGAATTACGGGGAAATTACCGAGGTTTGCCAATAAGATCACTCTAAAGGTATGTTTGTGCTTGTTTCTATCCATTATCCTTTTAACCCTGTTCCTTAAATTGTCACTGGATTTGTTAGTGTGCATTAACGCATACACACTTTTGTGCTAATATAAATATAAACGTAGCGTAGGCATGGAATTAGGATAAACCTAAATAATGTGATTCTAACTGCTTGTGATGTATTAGCATTACAAGTATGCGAAATTTCCATATGAGTTTCTTGATGTAAGAGAACAATTTGCTTAAATATCATTTATGAATGTCTTACCACTGTCTTCCGTTATTCTTTCATGATCTCCTTCAAAGTCGGAGCTTTTTATCTTTCAAAGTAGTGGGGTTTTTATTTCTTAGATTCTCCAGAGTAGCTTTCTGCTGTCCTACTTCAAATTTTCAATTTTTTCTTTTCGAAGTGTCAGTGGAGAAAGACAACAAAATTCTTCAAAATGTAATTCTTGAAGTGATTTGTCTCCTTCCTTTCCACTGGGTGAGACTACACGAACTCAATTTGTTTAAATGAATAGTTGTGATTCAGTTGTTTCATCCATTTTAATATATAGTCCAAAAATTTGAAGAAATAAAAGATACGCCGTATCCCTTTCTGTGGCCTGAAATTATTATATATCTGGACGTGTTCAATTTTTACTTGATGGACCATGCTTATTCATATATCTAGCACTGTTTTTATTAATGTCTTACGGTTATGTTTGGTGGTAGTTGTTTCCAATTTCTGACTGTTAGTATCCACATTAGCATTTACTTGCGAGTATAACTGACCTACCTGGTTGGATCTTGTTCCCTTGAGTATCAGTATGTTTCTTGGTACCCTGATATGCTTCAAACTACCCACACTATTTATTTTTATGTAAATATAGTTGATGTATGTGCATATGTTTCCGTTCTTGTTGCATGAGCAAAAGAAACTTGATGCTATCTTTTTTGGAGAACAAAAGTCTATTCTTTTGGTTCTGTATTCTTTATGGGTGCCTTTTCCTCTGTTCTGCCTATCATATGAGTTCAAGAATTTACTTAGCGTTTTGACTTTTGTATTAAACTATATTAAAGTTTGGTTTTTATCCTTCCTTATTCAGAATGTTTCCCCTGGAATGAAGCTATGGGGTGTGATTGCTGAAGTGAACGATAAGGATATTGGAGTTACTCTTCCAGGGGGCTTAAGGGGACTTGTTCGTGCATGTGATGCAACTGATCCTATATTGGATAATGAGGTAAAAGCTTATCTTTCTTTTCAGTTCTTTTGTGATTTGATTTAAATTATCATTGAATCTTTTATTAAGACATAATAGATTTTTCTTTAACTTTTTTTTTTTTTTTCACGAAGAGAGATTGCTCGTATTAAAAGTTGTGGTCCCGTTACTAATCGTTTTTAGAACTTTGTTCGCATGTCAGGATGTGGACAATAGCCTCCTTTCCAGGATATATCATGAAGGGCAGCTTGTTTCTTGCATTGTATTGCAAGTAGACGATGATAGAAAAGAAATAGCTAAACGAAAGATCTGGCTGTCTCTGCGTCTTTCTTCATTGCACAAAAGCTTAACACTGGATACCATTCAAGAAGGAATGGTATGTGTTTCATGTGTCTAATCTCGTTGCGCCGGTTCTTTGGTTTGAAGAAGTATTATTTTTTAATCTTTTGGTTGTCCTATTGTGTAACCTACGCATGAATATATGTTTCTGTTAGATATACTATTGTAGTTCATATAGCTTGTTGGGGTCTTTAAGGTGTCCAGTTCAAATGACATTCTCTGGAGGCAAACTATTATACATGTGGCATTTTTATAATTGAAATTTGACCTCACATTAGTTGTCCTAATAGAATTCAGTATTTAGGAAGTAATACAGAGAAAGTTGGGTTTTATTTTTGTATGGAAACTTTCATCTTGTAAGGGTGAGGTAATGCTATCTGCTGTTTTTTTTTTCCTATTCTTCAAATGCTTCATCCCATCTTCTTTTGTTATCCATTTTCATGTGGAGGAAGTGGATCATTGCTTAGCAGTCGTCTGTTTTCTTTAGATTATGTGACAGAGAAAGTTAACAAACTTTTATTTCTTATGTGATATACAGGTGCTAAGTGCGTATGTGAAAAGCATTGAGGACCATGGTTTTATACTTCACTTTGGACTGCCTTCGTTTGCAGGATTTATGCCAAAACAGGACCAATCTGGTAATTGATAGTCCACCATGCTCCAATTGTTTGACATCGATCTGTCCAAATTTCAAAGACAGAATACTGAAAAAGTAGTGTTTATCAGTTTAAGTTGAGTTAATTTGCTTGTTAAGAGAGTCAAACTGTGGTTTGTGATTGAGCAATTTTGAGGGAATTTTCTTAATTTCATGATCAGAAGTTGTACCGTTGTTTACGTTGTAGGTTATGTTTGTTCTACCTATGAAGTAGATTTTGTCTTTTCTGTATCTCCATAACTGTTACTATGAGTTTTGATTTAATGGTATCCCAGTCAAGGCAGTGCTGCATTATTCTCCTTGGGAATGATAACTAGAAGTAGAGTAATGGACTTCATGCATAAAATATGACTTGTACACTGTTTATTTTGGGCATCAAGATGCTTATACAATTGAGAATGCCATTTGAAGTAGATTTTTGAGAAACATAAAGGGATTTCTGTGGATAAGAATTGAGTCTTCTGGTAGTTATTTGATACTTTGTTTCTCCTGATCGTAGAGAGAAGAAATATGGACGTCAGCATTGGCCAGCTTTTGCAAGGGGTTGTTAAAAGTGTTGACAGAGCTAGGAAGGTAGTCCATTTGAGCTCTGATCCTGACATGGTCTCAAAATGTGTGGTATGTTTCTTTATGTTGCCTACCAATTTGCCAACTTCATTAGTTGCTTTCTTTTTTTTTTTTTTTTTTAACTTTTTGTTACTAATCCAACATCCATGCAGACCAAGGATCTTAAGGGTATCTCTATAGATCTTCTTGTTCCAGGCATGATGGTCAATGCTCGAGTGCAGACAACCCTTGAAAATGGCGTCTTGTTGTCTTTCCTTACTTACTTCACTGGAACTGTATGTCGGCATGATTTTTATGTGATCAAAATATTAGCTTTATGTCCTACTCTTTTGTCTCCTTACGAACAAACTTTCTTTATCGTGCAGGTTGATATATTTAATCTCGATAAAACACTTCCATCTTCAAACTGGAAGAACAATTATACTAAAAATATGAAGGTGCGTTTTCCTTTTTTGGATCATGATAAATTGATTGTCAATACTATATTTTTTTTTTTAAATTTTTGTAAGTTCCATAGTATCTGTAGTGTTAATATTAGCATCCACTTGTCAAATTTGCGGTTGGATAGAGAATGGTGGATGTCTCTCTACTCTCCCAAATGGTTTGTTATAGGCTTGTAATGGAGCTTGAACATGAGCTACGTCATGCATTAACTACAAATCTATGTCCTTTTTGAAAATCTCATCATGCCATTAGCTATATACATTTGTAAATTCTTTTAGCTTTTTTATCGTCCCAACTAATTTTACTTTTAATTTCAATGACTATTCAGTTTGGTAGTATTACTCCATTTTGTTGTTTTATAGTTCAATGCTCGGATCTTGTTCATTGATCCTTCAACAAGGGCTGTTGGTTTGACATTGAATCCTTCCCTTGTCAACAACAAAGCTCCATCAGCTGTAAGTTTGTTTTACCTTGTATATCGCTAATGTCTTGTGTTTTAACTCATCGGAGATACTGCTTATTTGTGTACTCGAGATATGAGTATTTATATATACCTTGGATAGCATGCCTTTAGATGCTTGTCTGATCTCTGAACCAAATGTTTCATAGAAACATGAGCAGTTCTCTCTTTCTGATTTGAATTTGTCCACTAAGCAGCTTATTCGTGTCGGTGATATCTTTGATCAATCAAAAGTGGTTAGGGTTGATAAGGGTTCAGGCATTCTCCTGAGACTTCCTACATTACCAGCTCCAATCCCAGCTTATGTCTATGTAAGTTGATTAAATTTACTTCGTCTTTTGTGTGGATATTCCATCTTCAAACCAACTTCTTATGTGTACCTCTTTATGAGTATTGCAGTTATCTGATGTGGCTGACAAGGAAGTTGAAAAACTTGATAAGAATTTTAAGGAAGGAAACCATGTCCGTGTCAGAATACTTGGATATAGGCACTTGGAAGGGCTTGCAACTGGTACTTTAAAGGTGGTTTTCATTCCATTGATCAGTCATTGCCTTTCTTTCGTGCATATCACTGGTGTATATGCTTTTGGGTGGAGTGATTAATAAATAAGCAACTGATCTTGTGAAGTACCTCATAAGAACCAACATTTATTGTTATCAAGTCAGTCTTATGTGGATTGTGGGTAGACAAGAGAATGGACAAGATAAAATCTGAGAAACTTGTAGGTATATGCCTATGAGCTAAAATATAATTTGAAGCCAAGAGGCATGGTGGCATCTAGAGCCGTGTGTAGCATTTGTTTCATGTTCATTGAATTCATTCTTGTACCTTCTATGCATTTTTGTATGCAATTATTTCCAATAATGACCTGTTATAGTTTGGAGCAAATTGTTTAAATATGGTTATTGATTTATTCTTCTTTATTTTAACAGACGAGCGCTGTTGAGGGTGTAGTTTTCACTCACTCTGATGTAAAACCAGGAATGGTGGTAAAAGCTAAAGCCATTGCAGTTGACAGCTTTGGAGCTATTGTGCAATTTGCTAGTGGGGTGAAAGCCCTATGCCCTCTCCGTCATATGTCAGAGTTTGAGATTGCAAAGCCTAGGAAAAAATTTCAGGTTCTTTGCTTAATATGTTTGTTTTGTAATAGCATTTTCTGCATTTCTGTTTGTTAAAATGGTTTGTATTTCATGATTCTATTTATTGTTCATTATTTCATTTATCATATTTTTACAGGTCGGAGTTGAGTTAGTGTTTCGTGTTCTTGGTTGCAAATCCAAAAGAATCACTGTTACGCACAAGAAAACCCTTGTATGCTTTCTTCTGGCTTCTATCTTGTTTAATTTACTCAAATTATTCTCCTTTTCTATATAGTTTTAGCTACAGTATTGTCCGTGTCAGTGTGTCATACCGCTGCAGCATCTTTCTGAGCTTTGCATTTGAGTTCTAAAGTTAGCGATTGAAAATATTACGTCTTGAGTTTCTGTGGTCTTGCATCCCTAAATTTCTTTGCATTGGGATTATTTCAGGTGAAGTCGAAGCTAGAGATTCTTAGTTCTTACGCTGATGCGGCTGATGGGTTAGTCACTCATGGCTGGATTACAAAGATTGAGAAGCATGGATGCTTTGTTCGGTTTTACAATGGGGTTCAAGGATTTGTGCCCAGGTCATCACACAGCACTTGGGAATAATACCTCATACATATTACTTGATGTTAATTTCTGATCATATTTGCCATTTGTCAGTTTGGCTAGTACTTGATCTATAGCAGTAGTTGATCTACCCAATGAAATGACCCCAGTAAAATAATCACTAGAGAGGGCCTTTCCTCTCAAAACCAGCACAGTGGAAATGCATTAAAGAAATTATGTTAACTATCAAAATTGTAAGCTAGTTGGCTCTATCTGTACATCATACGGATTGAATATTATAGATAGCCTCTCAATGATAAAAAAATTATAGGCGTAAATGAGTGTTACAGATAGATGTTGTAAACCAGTTGGTTCTATCTGTACATCATATGTATTGGATGAGTGTTATAGATAGATGTTATAGGTGTAAATGTCTTTCAGATATTTTCTTAGAATTCTTTCCTTTTTTTTTTTCATTTTAGTCTTCTGATGTATAAGGCATCTTAGAAGCTTTTTTAAAATTTATCCAGAGAGAATGTGAAAGCTTGGATTTTTCCTTATACAATCTCGTCACCTTGATCTCATAAAACAACTTTATGGATATTTCATTAACAATATAACATATGTGATGTTGCATGATACATTAACTAATCAGTTGCTCTTTGTTGCAGATCAGAACTTGGTTTGGGACCTGGGAGTGACATAGGTTCCATGTATCATGTTGAACAAGTTGTGAAGTGCAGAGTTGTAAAATGTATTCCTGCTTCTCACCGATTGACATTGAGTTTCAACATGACACCAACAAGGTTTGTGGCTTTCTTTTTGGTACATTCTTACGAGGCAACAAACATGCTATTTAAGAGACTATACTTCATAGAAAATGAAAGAGTATGTTACCAAATTCTAGTCTTCATCCATCATTATTCTAGAAGTTCTGTTTATTATCTTGAATTTCCAGATAAAGATTTGAGTACTTGTTTAGCATATTTTTTTCTCTTAGATGCACTTGATAGACTAAATGGCATGAATAATAAAAACTTTGGCAGGGCATCTGAAGATGAGAGTGTGAAACCTGGCAGCCTAGTATCTGGAGTTGTTGAGCATATTACACCTCAATCAATTGTAGTGGATGTTGATTCCCGAAGTCACATGAAAGGGATCATCTCTCTTGAACATTTGGCAGACCACCACGGTATCTCGAGAACCTTTTTAAGTTCTGACCTGCTAGGCTGCTTTGCTCTGCTCATTACTCTGATTCTGCAATCCTGAAATGCTGCTAATTAATTTTTGCTCCTGAATTTCGCAATAAATATGTATGCTTTTATTTTAATTTTTGGTTTTTGATGCAATGCCACAGATCTTGCTGTCTCATTGATGTCTGCCATCAAGCCTGGATATCAATTTGATCAACTATTGGTTCTTGGTAATCGCTGAATGCACCTTTATTGTCTTTCGCTATTGATTGAGCTCAGAGCTGGTTCTTCTGTTCTGCTCCCCCCCCAGAAACTTCCTATAATACCTTCTACCTCCGGTCTCTCCAATCTTGATCTTAATAAAAGATGAGAACTGAACAAATAAGAAATGAGTAAAAATATACTCTAGTGCCATTTTTAGTAGCCTAGTGATGGACCCACAGGGAATATCTACTGGAAATTTTGCTTAGATGCATCATGCATGGAAATTATTGCTAACACGTGTTGAAGATGCATAACTTTCTGTTCTCTGTAAAGGACAGAATAAGCAATGAGTTTGACGTTCTGATGAGTGTTCTATATTCTCAAATCATGCAGATAGTGAAGGAAAAAATCTTGTACTCACAGCCAAGTATTCACTGGTCAACTCAACCCAAGAGCTTCCTGCTGATGTCAGCCAAATATGTTCCAACACTGTGGTGCCTGTAAGATTGTTAATCTGTCTTCTACTCTGGTATTTCCTTGAAAGTGATGGAGATATTGTATAACCCTAGTCTTGATGCCTTGTTTCTAATTTTTATTTGCATTCTCCATTTTAACATTTTCAATGTGGTAAAACTATTCCCTAGTTGGTCAAAATTTTATCTTTTGGATCATGGATTTATCAGGTTTTCATGATTATCACTGTCTTCATATTCATTTTTTACAGGGTTACATATGTAATATAATTGAAACTGGCTGCTTTGTTCGCTTTATTGGACGTTTAACTGGTTTTGCTCCCAAAAGCAAGGTATGGAAGCAGTGCCTCTTGTTCTTTAAATATCTGTATGTAACTGAGAAATTAGCTGTTTAATTGAGTTCAGTTTTCTGTGACCTTACTTTGCAGGCAACTGATGACAGACGGTCTGATCTTTCTGATGTCTTCTATATTGGACAGTCTGTTCGCAGCAATATAATTGATGTAAGGCCATCATTATGAGTTAGCTCAAGCATGGAAATTTTCAGGAAGTTCTAACATACTCCTTTTCTTTTTCCAATCTCCCTTGCAGGTTAATAGTGAGATGGGCAGAATAACACTATCATTGAAGCAGTCACTGTGCTCTTCGACTGATGCATCTTTTATTCAAGAGTACTTTCTCTTGGAAGAAAAGGTAACTCGATTCCATCAGTGAGATAGTTCCTGAAGTAACCTGCATGGAGAGTCATTGAATCCAGATCTTATCCCTCACTAAAAAATCCAGATCTGATCTGTCCATTAGGGTGAAATGCTAGAAATATAACTCATAAATTATGCTTTCCGTGGTGATCAATTAATTATTTTGCTTCAAAATGAACTCGTATGAAATCTAATCAGATACTTTTGGTCATGGGCTTGTAATTAAATACTGTAGTTTTGCATTTTTCGGCTGTTGGGTTAAGTTGTCATAACGATGGTATTGAATATAGTAAATTTCTTCTATCTTCTGTGTGGGGTTAGGGCTTGGCATGGTGAATGCCATACAGATCGTGAGTGCAACTTTTCCCGGAATGCCCCTTTGATCCTCATTTTCATACCACAACTTCTTATTTTGTTACTTGAGCTACTAATTTTCTTGGATATTGAATGCTTGTGTTTGTATTCTGCGTTTACTTACTACCAGGTTGCAAAACTGCAAGGATTGGAGTCTGATGACTCTGGATTCAGATGGACCGATGGATTTGGTATTTGCAGTTGTGTTGAAGGAAAAGTACAGGACATTAAGGATTTTGGTGTTGTTATCAGCTTTGAGAAATACAGTGATGTATATGGCTTCATCTCACATTATCAATGTAAGTGATTGTGGTAAGTTCATAAAAATCTTTCATCGGCCTTCTGAAATTGACATTCAGGTTATAATTCTTTGCAGTGGGTGAAACCACCTTGGAAAATAACTCTGTTATCCGAGCTGCAGTTCTTGATGTTTCAAAGGTGGAACGCCTTGTGGATCTATCTTTAAAGCCCGAATTTGTGAATAAATCAAGAAAAGAGAGCCCAACTGTACTCACTCCTAAGAAGGTTTGCCTTAATGAATTGTGTCTGGAGGGTTTCCTTGTGTTTTTCCATGTAAACTTGGGAATGGTTTCCATCTAGGGCTTATGCTGCTTTTGTGTTTATAATTTCCCTATCAGTGGTGTTTGTGAGGTGTCATAGGTTTTGGATATATTTTATCTGATGTAATTAAAACTGAACTCCTGCATTCTTTTAAATTGCATGCTCTGATGTATATATCCTTAATTGCCAGAAACGCAAGAGAGAAGCCCAAGCAGAGTTGGAAGTGAATCAAACAGTAAATGCAATAGTCGAGATTGTCAAGGAAAATTACTTGGTAAGCTTTCTTTCCCTTTTGATGTTTAACTCAATTATTATGCTGAATTTCCCGTAATGTAATTGTTTTTTTTCCGTTCTTTTCTACCCTACCCATCAAACACATCCTTTTAAACAGGTTCTATCACTTCCAGCTTATAATTTCACTGTTGGTTACGCATCAATAACTGATTACAACACTCAGAGATTACCTCATAAACAATTTACCCATGGAGAAAGGTATTCTATGCTTTCTGAAGTCTGGCTGCTTTTTTTGGTAAACTTATTAGTTTCTAATTCTTCTTCTTTTTGTTTTTAAATCTATCATTAGGTAATGACTGACCTAATGATTTCTACAGAAATCAGGATCAGGCTAAGTTGCATGTCTAGACATTATGTTTTGAACAATTTACATTCATTTTGAATGGCAAACTGTACAACAATTAATTAAGCATCGTTATAGACAGTTTGTTGAAATGAATGCTCTAATTCTATCTTTTTGTGCAGCATCTCTGCAACTGTGATGGCTCTTCCAGCTCCTGAAACAAGTGGGAGATTGCTGCTGCTGCTCAAATCTTTGGGTGATGGTGTGGAGACATCCAGTTCTAAGCGAGCAAGGAAGAAGTCTAGCTATGATATTGGATCTCTCATTCAGGCAGAGGTGTTTATCATTTTGTTATCCTGCTGATTGCTTTCTGAATCTTTGATTCTTTTCACAACCTTTTCTGTCTTTAACTAGTTGAATTCCTCTTTTCGTTGCTTGGTCTTCAGATCACCGAAATAAAGCCTCTTGAACTCAAACTGAAATTTGGTTCTGGATTTCATGGAAGGATACATGTCACTGAGGTTGGGAGTCTTTTGGTGTATTATATTGTTACTATTGATGACATGTATAATTTATTCTGCATATAACCTTCTACTGACTTTTATGGGCAGGCAACTGACGATAATTCTGCTGAAAATCCGTTTAGTAATTACAGAATTGGGCAAATGCTGACAGCAAGGATTGTTTCAAAGGGTAACAAGCCAGAAACCAAAGGAGGTTATGGATGGGAATTGTCTATTAAGCCTTCGATGCTAAAGGGTAAGTATTATCAAGTTTTCATCTATTACACAGATAACATGATAATGCTAGGCCTATCCAGTTAGTAAGAAAATTCATACCAATCGCATTTGTCATTGTTTTGAAACTGTGTGGATAAACATGAACATACACGTGAATCCTTAAGATCACTCATCAGTACTTAACCTTCTGAACCTGCAGCGTACTGCGTCATTTCTTCTTGTGAGACTTCTTTATGTAAACCACCTTATTTTTGCTGGCAAACTCATTTCCATTTACCTTTTCAATTGAGGAATCAGGTGTATACTTTTCTTTCTTTCTTTGGCTGATCTACTGCTACATCTCATTTTAGACATTGTGCTCACAACCCACCATATGCCGATTGGCCTTTCCATTTAGGCCGATAAAACTTAAGCAGAAGCTTAAATTGGATAATTTTTTGAAGTATTTTGTTTGTTGAGACAATGTAATGCAGCAAATGCTTGAAATGCATACTGTATTATAGTTCCACATTGAAGACTATCAAACCTCTGAAATCTGAATGCATTCACTTAAAAAAATTAGCAATATTTCTGCAACAGGCACCTTGATAACTTATTTGGTTATTTACAATTTTACAGTAGTTGTGCACAAATATCTGAAGATATGCATGTGAAGATACATTCATTTTCGTGACAGCGAATTTTCACTAATCCTTTACCAGTTTACCCTTAGTTTCCTTATCTTTCTGATGTCATGCCTATGCAGCCTCGCTATCTATCTGCATCACACTGAATTATGTACTTGATGTTTGCTATCCAATGTTATTCTGTGATATCACTTGTCTTGAGTCTTTTTTGTTAATTCACTGGAAGTCTGAGGCCAACTGATCAAATTGATTTCCATGTACAGGATCAAGTGACATAGATAATTTGTTATCCTCTGAAAACTTCAACTATTCATATGGGCAACATGTGTCTGGTTTTGTGTATAAGATTGACCCTGATTGGGCCTGGCTGACTGTCTCTCGAGATGTGAATGCTCAGTTGTATATTCTCGACTCTTCATGTGAGCCTTCTGAAATTACAGAGTTCCAGAAGCGGTTTTATGTGGGAAAAATGGTTTCAGGTTATGTAATCAATGTGAACAAGGAGAAGAGGTTACTGCGTCTGGTCTTGCATGGACCACCTAATGTTTCTACAAAGTTCACAGAAAACGATTCTGATCAGCGCTTAATGTACCATATTGTTGAAGGTAATACCGTGGGTGGCAGGATTTCTAAAATTCTTCCGGGTGTTGGTGGAGTGATGGTCCAAATTGATCATCACCACTATGGTAAGGTCCACTTCACTGAGTTGACAGATTCATGGGCGGCCGACCCACTTTCTGGCTATCACCAGGGACAGTTTGTGAAATGTCAAGTTCTTGAAATAAATCGTGCTGGTAATGGCACAGTCCATGTTGACTTATCACTGCGGTCAACTCCACGTCCGCCACATAACATGTAAGACTACATTTTTGCTGATTTGCCTGTGATTGCGAGGGAAGGAAAGAATGTGGGGGCATTTCTGTATTTTATTTAAGATAATTCGTCTTTGGAATTCCTGCCTTTCAAGGATTCGTGTAAGTCTTTTGCCCCTTCGGGCTAGAAGTAACTTGAACAAAGAGGTGCAGTGATAGAGCTGTTGTGTGCATAACCTATGCACATGATAAAGCTGTTGTGTCTGTTCTGGGATTTTGACAAACCACTAGAGATATGTTCTTTAACTTCTCCAGTTTGTTTTGCAACTTGGCATGATTTCATCATTTGTTGGTTCTAACTGTTACTTGGGACTATATTTATGGTTCCTGGTTTAACAATGGAAGTTAATTATTTGCAGGCATACTTCTTCGCAGCCTGTGGAGAAAATAAGTGATCTTCATCCTAATATGGTTGTAAAGGTAGTGTCATATATTCATTTTATGGACTTTCATGAAGTGCTGATACTTTCTTGCCGTGAAAATGTTGTAGTTTCTGTTTGTAAAGAAAAAATAAAGAGTTGGTCAAACTCTAGGCACTACTCAGTTTATATTCTCTGCTGACAGAAGTATTATTTCAACAATGTTTCATCATGATTTTTCTTTCTTTCTTTTTTCTTCTTCTGAAAGGATGTTTTCATTTTCTCCCTTGCATTCGGTGCTGCAGGGTTATGTTAAAAACATCTCTTCTAAAGGATGCTTTGTTATGCTTTCTCGGACAATAGATGCCAAAATTCTGATCTCTAATTTGTCAGACGACTTTGTTGAAAATCCAGAGAATGAATTCCCCATAGGGAAACTTGTGACTGGCAAGTAAGTATACCTGATTGCATATTTCAATGTTAATGCCAGTATGCCATACTGACACACCTAACGCAGGGTGCTATCCGTGGAGCCATTGTCTAAGCGTGTTGAAGTTACCCTTAGGACCTCAACTTCGGTCAATGCACCAAAGTCGGGCTCAAAATCTTTAGACAATATTACTGTTGGAGATGTTGTTTCTGGAAAAGTTAAGCGTGTGGAGTCATATGGTTTGTTCATATCCATTGAGAACACAAATGTAGTAAGTCGATTGATTTTTGGCTGAGCAGATCATGTGATTTTGATAATCATCTTTGATGATGTAGTTCAATTAAACTTGTTACTTTTGCGTGATTGTTTGTCTTCACAACCACTATTTACATCTTTCTTGTCTGTCTCTGTAGAATCTAGCTGTGCAACTTGGATTACCTTTTTTGCACTTTTTCTCTTATGATGTTTCCCCCATTCGTCCAGTTTGTATTTCGACATCCCAAAACCAGCTTGTTAGGATGTTTCATGTTTTCAAACAGAGGGGCATATATTTTGATAAGCATTTGTTCATAGTGACAGCAAAACTACTGGACTTATGTGTTCTTTTTGTTTTTCTTTCCTTTGCCTAGGTTGGGTTGTGCCATGTTTCAGAGCTTTCTGATGATCATCTAGACAATCTAGAGGCAGAGTTTAAAGCAGGGGAGAGAGTGACAGCCAAAGTTTTGAAGGTCGGATTATTAAAATAATTTCAAGAAATGAAAGATAGAGCTTCAAGGAATGTTTTAAAAAATTTAACAGCCATTGTTCATCAAATGATTGAAGCTGCAATTATAGAACTAAATATTTTCTTTACTTCAGGTGGATAAAGACAAAAATCGAATTTCTCTTGGGATGAAGAAATCATATTTAGAAGACGAGGAGGAAATGCAGACATCTCCAAGACACGTCCATGATGTTACAAATGCTTCTGGCCCATTAGCCGAGGGAACTATGAATCAATTGAGCAACTCTACCTGCACTGGGAACATGATTAATGAACCTGAGAATGGTCATTATCCAATTCTAGCTGATGTTGAATCTAGGGCCCTCGTGCCAGCTCTAGAGGTTCCACTTGATGACATGGAAAGCTTAGATATTGGAGGTGATATTGATCAAATTGTAGCGAACGTTCCTAGTACAGATACCAAGGAAGAGAAAAACAAAAAAAAGACAAAAAAGAAAGCTAGAGAAGAGCGGTAAGGGCACTGTGCAAGAATGATATTGTTTTAATTTCTCATAGAGTCGAGAAATTACTTATGCTTCTATTATACAGGGAGCAAGAAATAAGGGCTGCTGAAGAGAGGCTTCTTGAAAAAGACATTCCGAGGAATGCTGATGAATTTGAGAAACTTATTCGAACCTCCCCAAATAGCAGCTTTATATGGATAAAGTACATGGCATTTATGCTCTCCCTGGCAGATGTTGAAAAGGCACGGTCCATTGCTGAAAGGTATATAATATTACTTTGGTTACTTTGTTACATCTGTGAACTTTGTTGTTACTTCATGGCAGAATTTGCTATGTAGCTTGTTGTGTTTGACTTTTATTATAGTTAACTAGAGATGCTAATCACATGCTTGAGAGGACATACCAAATCAGAGATTCAACAGTAAAGCAATGTTATGTCAAACCTAAGCTTATTTTATTGGTATTAACATCAAGATTGAAATTCACTCATTCTAATAGGTTTATTTCTTTCAAATGGCCTCTTTCTTTAGACTAATATTGGAATCTTAGTATTGATGGCTCTTGTTGGGTGGCTTCATCGATTCATTTGTATGGAATAACTAAGGGACAAAAACCTGGACACTTCTGCATCGAACTAGATGTACTAGATCTATGCATTGACCTACTTTTGGCTCTAAGAATTGCGTAATGTGGAATATCATCATTGTTCACCCAATGTATTCTAGTCGAGTTGATTGCTACGAAATCTTTTAGCATGTAAAAACTTCTATGTCTTCTTTTGTAATCATTTGTCATTGAGCATAATGTATTAACCAGTTGTAGTGGTAAACTGGTACTTTTTGCCTACTTCCCTGCTTATCATAATTATTATTTTCCTCATGGAAGGAAACTAGTGATTCTCTCTCTCTCTCTCTCTCTCTCTCTTTCTCTCTCTCGCACACACACACACACACATGAGTAACTCGTTAACTTTTTTTTCAATATATTAGGGCTTTGCAAACAATAAATATCCGAGAAGAGTCTGAGAAGCTGAATATCTGGGTTGCTTACTTTAACTTGGAAAATGAGTATGGCAATCCTCCAGAGGTACTATGAGCCTCCCAAAACCATATCTTTTTCTTTTTTAATGGTCGTATGATTCTCACAATGGTTAAAGAATTAGAGAGTTCTTGAAGTCATTGGCAAAATAAGTCTTAATTTCATTTTTCCTTTCCAGGAAGCTGTTACAAAAGTCTTTCAAAGAGCATTGCAGTATTGTGATCCGAAAAAGGTGAATCTTGCTCTTCTGGGGATGTATGAGAGGACAGAACAGCACAAATTGGTCGATGACCTTCTTGACAAAATGACTAGAAAGTTCAAACATTCATGCAAGGTACAAAAACATGTTATATGATTTCCTTCATATATTTACATTTCCTCCAGTTATGCTGTTATCTATACTATTGTATACAAGCCACACTTGTTTCGGTGGTCAACTTTCTGCAGTTCACCTTCCTTCTATTTTTCTTTCTTTGCTTCTCTCATCACCCTTTTTCCAACATTTATCTACTTCCACTTCTCATTTAAAAAAAAAAAAATTTCACTTTTTTATCTTATTCCAAATTAAATTTCTTCACTTATGATGATGAATTTAACATCAGAATTATTGAAAGCAATTATACTCATTCACAAATCTAATTAATATTTAATTCTATACTACTTAAGTATGTGTTGGATTATATTTATATTTAAAAGCAGACATATTGAGTGTGAGTGAAATATATTCTTCTTGGCATTCAGGTCTGGTTGAGAAAGATCCAGGCTCTTTTAAAACGCAATAGTGATGGAGTGCAACCTGTTGTAAACCGTGCTCTTCTGAGCCTTCCTCGACATAAACATATTAAGTTTATTTCCCAAACTGCTATCCTTGAGTTCAAGTGTGGAGTTCCAGATAGGGGAAGATCCATGTTTGAAGGAATGCTAAGGGAATATCCAAAAAGGACAGACTTGTGGAGCGTCTATCTGGATCAAGTAAAAAATTAAACCAACCCCTATCTTGAATTAGAAAATAAAATAAAAATAAAAAACAATATATTTGCCACCACTCCGTATAACATTTCTCCTGGAATTACTTAACAGGAGATCCGGCTTGGTGATGCGGATTTGATTCGCGCACTATTTGAGAGAGCGATAAGTTTGAGCCTTCCCCCGAAGAAAATGAAGGTACTTCTAATTTGCTCATTCTATATGCCAGATTGTTTCTCCTTTTTATTCTTTTCAGTCGAGATATTACAAGTAATTAATTAATGTGTTCTCGGCAATTGCAATGCAGTTCTTATTTAAGAAATATCTCGAGTATGAGAAGTCCATCGGTGATGAAGAACGAATCGAGTCTGTCAAGAAGAAGGCAATGGATTACGTCGAAAATACCCTTGCTTGATTACTTTCCATCCATTGCACGGGTACTTGGTCGTTTGCTTTCAAAAAGGGTGCAAAAGGGACACACACACCCTCCGGAGCTAGTGATGCAACAAATCCCAGAAAAGCTCGAGTGGGACGTGTACGTCGTTTTGCAGCTGTGCAATACAATTTTGTAGCATAGTTTATGTAAATGGTGATTCATTTATATATGTTAGTGATGGAATCATTGTTGAGTACACTGCTGGAGTGTGAAATAGTATGCAAGGACAGGATACATATCTCTGTGCTTAGAGCCTTAAAAAGGCCTTGTTTATTGTTTACTGTTGGGAACTGTCCCATTAAAACTAAAAGTTATGAGTTTATTGCCAGATTTTTTTCAGTGAATGCAGTAGAAATTAACAATTTTTAAAACTATATGTGCACTAAAGGGATTATGAAAACATGGAATAAATGGAATGGTTACAAAGGTTTAAAAAAAGAAAATCATTTGGGGTTAAATTTCGGGTTTTAGCTGACGATTAATTGAAACATCGATGTAAAATCGGTTTCAAATGCTTTTCAATCTTCCTCAATCGTTCCCCAGTTTTGTGCTTCTGAAGGGTTGAGAGCTGATGACCACGAATTTTGTTGCAGAGGTAAAGCGTTTTGGTGAGCTTTATTGTAGTTAGGGATGCAAGCAGTCGAGCTCGAGTTGGCGTGTCTTGAAATTGAAGTGGGATGAGCTCAAGCTAAGACCTCGAGATAGGGATTTTACAAATATAAATATATATATATCTACATTATATTTTATATTATGTATAAATATATATTTAATTTATTTTATATATATGTCAAACCTAATAGAGTCGAGTCGAGTCGAGCTTGATTTTTGCATGAGTCGAGTTTAAGCTACCAAGAAAACTAATTCGACAATGTTGAGCCCGAGCTCTAGCCATGATATCGGTTTCGAACTAGAACCGGTCATATTAAGCCAAATGCGGTTTGACTCGTGTTGCAGCCCTAATTGCAGAGGTAGAGCTTTTTGGTGAGCTTTACAATTTGTATTTAATTTTTGGATTAACAGAGAAAAATGTTCATTTCAATTGCAATCGAAACACTGTAAAATACTGAAATCGGTACATCTTAAAATATAAAATCGAAATTGCACCGAAACCACTTCCGTCTAGTTCCATTAATTCCTTTCTACTAATATTTTTGAACCAAGATTTTTCTTCATCACCAAGAATTTAAATACAAAACCTCTAATTAAGTAAACAATATACCAAATCATTAAATTATATCACTCCAGCCTCTAGGTGAAGATAAAATTAGGGAAAATATCATTTTTCGTCCTCTAAAGATGCCATTTTTCGATTTTGGTCCTGAACTTTTATCTTTTCTCACATTGCATCCCTTTTTATTTGATTTTTCTCAATTTTAGTCCTCCGTATCTTATTTGGCAAAAATTTAGGGATTTTTGCTAATTTTCCCTCCTAAATCTAAGTTGACATATAACGTGGATTATTAATATTTGAGGAAAAAAATAAAAAAAATGACACATAATTACATAAATTATTCATATTTAACAAAATATCCCTCTATTATAGTTTTTTTTTTTTTTTTTCTAATTTTACGCCAACTTCATCTCCTTCCTCAATTAAAATAAAAAAACCCAAACCTTTTCTAATTTTACCGCCGCCGCTGTTTCGTTGTACGGATGAATTAGATGACGGAACCACCATGGTTCAACTCGTCTCATCGAGACGTTCGAAACTCCTACCAATTTGACCCCATTCCATCGTTAGAAATGTCCGTTTGGAACCCTAAAATTCACTGCAGCGCTCAAACGGCGATATCTTCGCCAAAACAGCATGTCAATTCTCGAGACCATTCTCAATAGATTCCTGAAGCTCACTAAAATGCCCAGTTGTGGGTGCTCCGATTAGCCGCCGAAAACGAAGTCTGAAAGTCACGCCTATTGGATGTGTCGTCGGCCGCCACTTCGCTAGCCAATATCTCCCTCTTCCGGCCGTTTCAGGCCATTAAACCAATCCCAAGTTGTAGCTCTCGTCGAGTAGATGAATTTTCATGCCTCACTCACCGAATTCCATCACTGAAGCTGGCTGCACGACTCGTTCAAAGTTTCAGCTGATTTGAGTCGCGGTCAGACATGTTTAACCGGCCGTATCTCTTAAACCACCAATCGATTTTGATTCCGTCTGTGTCATCGTGTTCCTTGCGTTGCGGTGTTTGGTTTACACTACTCACAAGATTCGATCGAGAAATGAGCGATTTTTGATAGTGTGTGTGATCGGTGTGTCACCATAGAGAAGAGCGGTGGGTTTTGACTTTTGATATAAAATTGGGGTAAACTTAGAAGAAGAAAAAATTATAAAAGGGCGGTATTTTATTAAATAAGAATCATTTATATAATTATGTGGCATTTTTTTATTTTTTTTCTTTAAACATTAATAATCCACGTCATATACCAACTCGGATTTTGGAGGTAAAATCAACAAAAATCCCCAAGTTTTTGCCACATAGGATGCGAAAGACTAAAATTGAAAAAAATTGAATGAAAAAGAATGCAATATGAGAAAAGGTAAAAGTTCAAGACCAAAATAAAAAAATGACATCTTTATAGTTTTACCTAAAAATTATTTGGGATAATTTGAGAAAACTCCCCAATTGTATAGTCAATTTTTAGTTTGCTCCCCAGGTCTAAAAAAATTTTAGTTCACTCCCCAATTCACATGCATAATTTGAGTTAGCTCCCCAATTTTGGGGGCAGATACCGCATATGGCGATTTAGATACACCATATGACGATTTAGGTACACGATTCTTGAGTTTTATTAAACATGCATAATCGTGTACCTAATTCGTCATATAGTGTATCTAAATCGCCATATGTGGTATCTGCCCCCAAAATTGGGGAGCTAACTCAAATTATGCATGTGAATTGGGGAGTGAACTAAAATTTTTTTAGACTTAGGGAGCAAACTAAAAATTTTTCAACCCATAGGGAGTTTTCTCAAAACTCCCTCAAATTATTTAAAAAACAGTTCCCCGTATTATATAAACGGGTCTTTCAATCGCTTTTTTGATGGAAAAGAAAAGTAAAAGCGTGTTAACGACATCAACGGCGCCTGCAAGCTCATAAAAAACGGGCATCATTGCTCCCCTGCCGGCCCAACCCATGAATAAGAACAAAATTGTATGTGTTAATTACTTTCAGGAGACCGTTGCAAACGGAAACAACACTCTGATCTCTTCGTCTCTGCTGTAAACATCGTCATACTGATCATAGACAGTAATTTTTCAGGTAAATTTCGATCTCGAGCTTTTTTCAGTATATGTTGTTCGTCTCCGGGATGTGAGAACCCAAATGATTGTCTGTTTTTCCAATTTTCCGTCAGTATAGCGTGTGATCGATAAACGCTTTGTTTGATTTGGTGGTATCGGATTCGTTTATGCTCCCATTTGGGATATGAGTGGAATAGAATGTGAAATTGATGCATTATACGACGGATCCGATGGTTGCCTTTTGGAGAGGTTAATTGGGTAGAGGCTGACGCCCATCGATTATTATTTCGCGGGAGTGTTATTGTCTGATTCTTCGTGGAATTGGGATTGGGTTTGAGGATTGGATTGGGATTCAATTCTCTGTTGGGAAAGGAAAAAGTTAACTGGTTGTGTGTGAGAATGCTGTGTTCATTTGCTGTAAATATAGAACATTTTTAACACTTAAACGTTTGTTTGTTTGTTTTTCTAATTTGTAACCTCGTATTTACTATCATAAATATCTGAATCAACCTACGGTGGCCAATTCAACGGGTTTATTACTTCTTTTTCACTTTTATTTACAGCCCATATCAATGTTTATGTGGCAAAGAGAAACTATTTGATAATGCACCAATGTTTAAGGGTTGGCATTATATGCAGTCTCATAGAATTTCTATATGATATGAAATTCCTGCTCGAATTGATTTGCAGCATGAATCCACCTACTGAGGATACTGAATTGAAACCCGAGAAACTTGAAGAAGAAAAGGATTCAGGTGCTTCGTTCCATTGCGACCTTTATGATGCTGATGTAGTTCGCAAAATAGCTCAAGAATTCCTTCCCGGTTTAGCCTCAGCATGTGTTGACAACACTACAGGTGGCCTCTTCAGGAGCCCTGCTTCAGTGGCTGTTGACATAAGGAGAGAAATGGTAGATTATCTCATGCAACGGAGCGAAAATTTTGTAGCTGAGTCAGTTGTTTTAGATGGCACCCCTAATGAAGAAATTTCTGATAACCCTCATGATATCATCTCAGATTTAGTTGATGATTTTTCAAGTTCAAAAAGGAACTTTTTCAGCAGAGTTTCGGGGTGGCTTTTGAGTGAAAGAAGGGAAGATAGAATAGACGATTTCGTGCAAGAAATGGAGATTAATGGGTTTTGGTTGTTAAATAGGAGGGAATCAGTTGCACAGACTCTCTTGAAAAATGTTGATTTCAAGAACATGTATCACTGCAATATGAGCTTTAAGTCCCAAGAAGAATTAGAGGAGCATAAAATTAATTGTGGCTTTAGGACCATGACCTGTTCGAACGAGGGATGTGATTCTATATTCAGTTTCGCACAGATGGAGAATCATGATTCTAGTTGCCCTTTCAAGATACTGAAATGTGAGCAGAACTGTGACGAGAGTATAATGAGGAGGGAGATGGACAGACATTGTATAACTGTTTGTCCTATGAAGCTTGTTAAGTGCCCCTTTCATTCAGTAGGTTGTCAGTCCTCTACTCCTCAGCGTACGGTAGAACAACACCGGTCTGAGAATCTCAGCTCCCACTTGCTGTATGTTTTGCAAGTTGTTCACAAGGAAGCATCTGTTGAAGATTTGAAGGAAAGGGCAGAAGAACTGATTAAGGTAACTTTGGATTTTTATTTTTTTTATATTATTTTTTAAGTAGCGTGCTTCGGAAGGTTTTTTACGCTGATGAATAAATGATTGATACTGCTGCATCAGCTTTACACTATGTCTGGTTCTTAGGATTTTAGGGAGGAAAATAGAAAAAAGATGAGGAAAAGTATAGTTGGTGTATGGTTGGTAAAGAAAATGTGATGAAAAAGAAAAGAAAAGAAAAGAAATTTGAGGGAAAAATACTTTTTCATTTGCTTTGCTTTTATTTTTTTTTCTCAACAACCATACAAATTAGAGGATTTTGGTCTCTTTGCCTTTACCTTTCTTGGTATTTTCTTTGTTAGCAAAATCTTAAGGAACTATGAAGGAAACCGTGCAAATTTATCTTTTGAAGCTTCTCACCTTCGTGTCTTCATTACAGTAAGTAGATAATTTCCTAACAGCTGATCGATCCTTTCGACTTTGGTTGTGGTTAATGAAAGCAATACTGAACAGTAGTAGTATAATCGTGCTGGATTATAATTCAAAGAGGTAATAATGTAGAGAAACTGGAGATGAACACTGCTCAGTTTCTTAGTTTTTTCATGGAGAACTATCCTTGAATATC
This sequence comes from Lantana camara, assembly GCA_037501455.1. Lineage (NCBI taxonomy): Eukaryota > Viridiplantae > Streptophyta > Magnoliopsida > Lamiales > Verbenaceae > Lantana > Lantana camara. The sequence continues at coordinate 29,359,338 of CM074856.1, read as the reverse complement.
TAGTGCTTCATTTTGGCTACTTAATTTTCAGATAGTTTTCATGAAATTGGGAAATCATCTTTCTTGAATTAGAAAATGAAGTAGAGACAACGTGATCAACAGAAAGAAAATCTCTAATTTAATACGGCACACACAGTTCCCTTTAGACAGATGCTTTACACAAGACATATGCCGTATGCCCGATTTATTTTGTTCTTTCATCTTTCTCATTTCTGGTGCGGCTATTTATGAAAAGTAATGTTGTTACCTTTATATTGCCATTTTTCCATCACTCGGTGAATGCTATAGAGTTCCAATTTACTTGAACCGAGTTTGGAATAACTCGTTTACATTTGTTATTATGGCAGATAGCCTCTCCTCCTGGGAAACTGGCAACAGCTCGTGATGCACGGTCCTTGACCTATCTGATTAAGGATCTCGAAGCAAAACTCCCCCCTCTAAAAGTAACAACGACTACAAAAACCAGTGATGGTGTTAATAATTCACCTGATAAAAAGTCAGAGAACACTAATGTCGCAACAAGACATGTCCGGTTTGAAGATCCTCCATCGGAAAAGAAAGAAACTGCCAACTTACCCTCAGTAGCCGATGGTTCTCAAGAAAAGAAGTTAGAAGACTCACAACATAATAATAACAATTCTGTGCAAGAAAGCCTGAGGGAATCGCCTGTCGGACAAGAAAACAGCTCAGCCAAACCGAACACAACTGAAGCTCAAATGGAGAAGTCTGAACAAAAGGATGGCGAACCCGTTAAACATGAAAATCTAAAGTCACCAGTCAAATCAGGAGAGGAGACAAAGAAGGAAAAGCTTGATGATTCAGCTTCTGAGAAGAAAGCTGGTGAGCCCGTTAAACATGACAATCTAAAATCATCAATCAACTCACAAGGGGAGACTAATGGGGAAAAGCACAATGATGCAGCTTCTGCAGAGAAGAAAGTTGACGAGCCCATTAAACAAGAAAATTTAACATCACCTATCAAACCTGAAGAGAAAACAAAGGGGGAAAAGCAAGATGATTCAGCCGCTGCTGAGAAGAAAGTTGGCGAGCCTGTTAAGCAAGAAAGTCTAAAATCACCAACCAAAGCTGAAGCCGACACAAAGGAGTTAAACCATGATGATTCAGTCGCTGCTGAAAAGAAACTTGACAAGCCCGTTAAACAAGAAAATCTAACATCACCGGTGAAAGCAGAAACGGATTTAAAGAAGGATAAACACGACAATTCAGTTGGTGCAGAGATGAAAGTTAACGAACCAATTAAACAAGAACATCCAAAATCACCAATCCAAGATGGAGAGGAAACAAATAAGGAAAAACATGGTGGTTCAGCTGCTTCTGACAAAAAAGTTCACGAGAACGTTAAACAAGAGAACTCAACTTCACCAACCAAAGCAGGAGAACATTTACACAATAAAACGAATGCTGATTCAGCTTCTGCTGAGAAAATGCAGATGGAGAAGTCGTCAGACGAAAAGGCTGGTGTCCCCATCAAACATGAAAGCTTAACGCCACCAACTAAAGCAGTAGAGCATATGCAAAGGGAAACCAATGCTGGTACAGCTTCTGCCCAGAAAGTTCAGACAGAGAAGCCATTGGACAAAAAAGCCGGCGTCCCCATTAAACATGAAAACACAACACCACCAATTAAAGCAGAAGAGCACACAAAGAAGGAACAGCCTGCTGATACAGCTGCTTCTGACAGGGAAGTGTCCACTAAAAGGGAAAATGAATCAACTAATTGAGAAATACACACATATTTCACTTCTTCAATGAGAGAAAAGGATATACATGTTTTCTTGAGCGGCATTTTGAGTAGAGGATGTTATTTGTTAAATTGTTTATTTAACATGCGGTTTGTAAGTTAGACCGTTGTTCCTTAACACAGGGACGTTTTTAAATACATATATAAAATAAATAGCTTGAATTCCATATATTATTTTCAATAGGCTCCTGAGCCATATGTGGTAAGTGTTTGCTGAGTGATTCTTTGGGAATTAAGTGTAGCTCTCTGTTTAGAAGTCCATTCGCAACCTTATTAGTTAAATACTATGATGTGAGGGAAATTCTACTCCAAATCTCGGTCGGGCCCATGACTGAGGGAGGTGTTCGGCATGTGATGAACAAGGTTTGGATCATCGCCCGCTTTGATACCATGTGGTAATTTTTCTTTTTTCGAGATTAAGTCAATGTTCATAGGATCTGCCATAGGTTTGGGAAAGATATTTTGTATTGGTTGTATGTAATTCTTTGTAATACAAAGTACAAGAAGCTAAACTATATATGTACAATAAACAGAACTAAGAAAAGTCAACTATCAGACATACATGAATGATAATCCCTAAATTACCCTTCAAAAAAAAAAAAAAAAAAAAAGATAATCCCTAAATTATAGTATCTTTCCTAACACAACGGAACCAACGTTAACATCAAAACTTATCAAAATAGTTCATATTAAGCGGTCGATACTTAAGTTGCCAATGATGAGATGACTCCGATGAAAATCCTTTAACCTATAACGTAACCTAATGAAAGAGGTGTTTGTAATCCATTAAAAATTTGGGAAAATGTCATCCAACTCCCTGTAACACTAAAGAAATAAGAAAAACCCTAACATAAAAAAAAATACTTCAAAAAACCCTCGATTTTTCAAAATATGCACGAAAAACCCTAACACGAGAAGGTGAGACTCACGCGCATTGACTGCAAGTGGGATTGAGTTTTTTTTCACTTTTTTTTTCCTAAAATGACTATTATACCCTTGTATTATCTATACTATTATATTAAGCGTCAAGGGTAGAGAGAAACCGCTTTGGTGTCTTGGACTCTTCGACTCTTTTTTTTTCTACCCCTAAACTCTTTTCTTTTCTTTTTTTCTGCGTGTGGACTCTTTTCTTTTCTTATTATTATTATTTATTTATTTTACCATTCCAATAACGTAATATTCTCAATTTCTATTTTCTCTCTCATTATATTATTTTTTTTAATAATTCCTTTATATCTATACTATATATCTATACTATTCTATACTAATCGCTTGGTCTTTTGGACTCTTTTCTTTTCCTTTTATTTTATTTATCTTTTTCATCCGTTGTATTTTCTTACATTCATTTTTTTTTCTATTATTTATTTATTTATTTATTTACCATTCTAATTTATTCATAACTTCTCTTTTCTCTTTCCTCATTTTAATTTTTTTTTTCTTTATGTATAAATTTTATCTTTTTTTTTTCATTTATCTGTTTAGAATTTTTATTCACGTATTTTATCAGTTATCAACTTAAAATTTTAATCTTAATCTTAAGATATTTTAATCTTAATTTTAATTTTTTTCACATATTTTATGATATTGGTCATCTCTTTAAATTTAAAATCTTAATTTTATTTCTCTATATTTAGAATCTTAATTTTTTATTTGCACACACACGTAGAGTGTGCATAGTTGCTAGTATTTATTAAATAATATTAATATATATATATATATATATATATATATATATATATTCGACCGGTTGTCCAGGCCACTGTACTGCCATCGTACCACCACCATCGCCGGCAACCACAACAACTAACTCAGGAATTAGCTTTAACAAGAAGGCCAACTCCCTCTGCGAGAATTGTGGCTTTCTGGGCTCTACTTGATGCTCTGTTTCACCATTTTATGAACAGCTTCTGTTATTTCCTCTACAAAATCCACAATCACTCCATCAACGCCCATCAAATGCTGCACATACACCGCTTCCGCCACGTTACTGCACACAACTACCACCACCAAGAACAACAATCTGAAATCAAACCCAAATCCACATACACAAACTCAATTTCAGAAACGACAGACCTGAAGAAGACAGATGAAATGGCATTGTGCGATGGTGGTGCTCGTCGGAGTGGAGGACGGCGAATCTGTTCTTTAAGAAACCAGATCTGGACCGCCGCGCCTTCGGACCGCCTTCCGCGCCATCTCCGCCGCCGATGGCTTCAGAGGAGTCGCTTTTATGAGGACTTATGCGGCATCGCATTTCGCGGATCTGTGGAGGTGGGAATTGATTTGCAGAAAGGTGTGGAGTTGTGCGTGGGGGTAGGGGTAAGGGGCGGAGTTGTCTCCGGCGATGAAGGAGAGTGGCGGCGGCAGATCTGTTGGGCAGTGGATGTAGAGAGAAGAAGATTAAGCTTGGTGGCTGCGATGGAGTTTTGCAAAAAGTGGGTGGGGTGTGGTGGGGGTTCTGCAACGGCGAACCTGGAGAAGACGACGGGAGAGGTGGCGACGGAGTTGGGCGACTGGAGAAGACAACAGAAAAGGCGGCGACGGCAGTGGCGTCGGAGAAGACGATCGGAGAGGCGGCGTGTCAATTTGGAAGACGCCTGAATATATATCATTGATATATATATATATATATATATATATATATATATATATATATATATATATATATATATGAATTATGTATATATAAACATATATATTATTTCTATTAATTTATTATTACGGATAATTCCTCAAAAATCTCCAAGTGTAAACTGAATTTCCTTTTCACTCACCAATTTTGAAAAAGTTCCTGTTCACTCCCCAATTGAAAAACAAAATTCCTTTTCACTCTCCAAGGTTGTATAATAATTCAGGAATTGCGTACATTTTTTAGGGAATTGCGTATAAAAATCCCGGAATCTCGTATATACGACATTTTGAGATTTTTATACGCAATTCCCTCAAAAATGTACGCAATTCCTAAAGACAATGTACGAACATGTACTGTTTGTGGGGACCTAAAAGGAATTTTGTTTTTCAATTGGGGATTGAATGAGAACTTTTTCAAAACTGGGGACCTAAAAGAAATTTTTTCAACTTTTTGGTACTATTCAAAGATTTTCCCTTATTATTATTATTATTCATATGTATAAAATACATTTACATATATATATATATATATATATATATATATATATATATATATATACATATATAATTTTTTATATTAATTACATATATATATATTAAATTTTTTTTATAAATTTATTATATATATATATATATATATTAAATTAATTTTAATAATTGGTATATAATGTATATATAATTACTAATATACATATGAAATATTATTTCTATAAATTTGTTAATTTATTAATATGTATTATATATATATATATATTATGCTATAATTGATGGGTCCGGGAATGGATGGGTCCGAATCCGATCACTTTACGATTTGTATTTTGTGGAGGAAACCACCGGAGCTTCGCCGGAAAAAGAGAAAGGGGTTCGACCTGTTGGGACAAGCACAAGAAAGGTCAGATGGCCAAGCTGGGGAAACTGGGGGTGATACCCAGTTTGGCTCTCCGACGCTCAAGTCAGTTCAATGTATGAAGATAAGTGTAAGCTCAGTTACAGTTGCAGTGATGAAGAAAGCTTAAGAATGCTTCAGAATGCTTCAGAATGCTTCAGAATGCTTCAGAATGCTTACAGTGTAGAAGATGACTTGGGTTATTTATAGTTGAGGGTCAAGGGCCCTTTGGTCATTTGCCTCAAGTGGTCCTGGCCGAATGTTGCCCTAACACGTGGCGCTGTGAGAGAGAAACCTAGGAGGAATCTTCTGCAAAAGCGGCCCAAAAGTTAGTGCTAGCAACAGTGGCAGGTGCGCGGGCATGTACGTTGTGTCAGAGAGCCATGTGGGTGGTTGGTGACGAGGGCTTAAGAGCGCGCTCGTGACAACCTGGAGTATTGGAGACCAAGATATCCGCTGAGGGGGATGAAGGCTCCAGTTCAAGTGACGAGCCAAAGGGGAGGCCACTCTGAGGGAGTGTGACGCTCGAAGAGTGCTCCCTTGGCACGTGGGCGTACCAATCGTTCAGTTTGTTGGACGCTCGTGGGAGTGATAGCGCTCGTTGGGCTTAACTCCTTGAAGAAGGATTGCGCTTGTTGGGCTTGGCGCTCGTGCGCAGATGGATGCACCCTTGATGGCGGCTGGCTTAGCGCACGGCTTAGCGCTCGTGCGCTGATGGGTGCAGCCTTGTGGAGACAGATGTCATCAGCTCGGTGATGCCACGTGTCTTCATGTGGGTCGATCGTATTTTGACCCCATCATTTTGCCCCCCAATTCTGTAGTCCTTATTGATAAGGACTGTAGAATTTTGGCACGCTCTACCTCTTGTTTATAGCGCTCGTGTAGAGCTTGGCGTGTTGAGCAATTTTCCTCTGATGGTGTCATTAATACGGTCTTTTCAACCGACCGCTCGTAACAGTTCCGCATTAAATGTTTGTACTATTCTGAAGCCCTTGAAACGTCAGAGCATTAAATGCGGGTGCGCGTGGGGCGCGTGAGCATTGGGAAGCATGTGCCGGTTCCATAAAGTGGGCGGTTTCCTAGGCGGGAAATGATTGCCATTTTGAATTTATTGCCTAAAACGGTACCAACTCCCATCCCTATAAATAAGGGATTCTGAAATCTTGTCATTCTTTACGCATTCAAAACTTTCTAAGTCTCCTTTGCAAGAAAAATTCTCTCGCATCTCCAGCATCTTCAACCTCTTCTCCAGTTTTCTTCAGAAACTTTTTAAAGGTAAATCTCCAGTGTGAATTTCTGACTTTGCTAACCGTAGATTCGGACCTTAGGATTTTGTGATCCCTCAAATTCCCGTCTTTCTGAACCTTAAACTCTCTCCCAGAAAAACCTTCAAAACCCCAATTTCTGCCATGGCCGACCACCACATTGAAGAATTTGCCCGTGAAATTCAAGAGATGGCCACCGAGAGTTCTTCTTCTCACAATTCCCCCAGAGATGAAGAGTTGGGGGCGGCAGTAATGGCTATGGAAGACCGAAACCCAGGCGGAGTGGATCCTCTCTTTGAAGAGATGGATTTGGTAATAGAGGCAGAAAGACAAGGAGTCACTCTCCCCATAACTCAAAGTGCCACACATCCCCATCGCCATAGGGTGACAGTGGCCGTTGCGAATCCGCTTCCAGTGGCGGAAGCCGTAACCGGGCCTTCAGAAAGGGCCCGTGTTGCAAATCCGCTTCCGGTGGCGGAAGCCGTATCCGGGCCTTCAGGAAGGGCCCGTGACAAGGGCAAGAGTAAGAAAACCCAGAAATCCAAAGGACCCAACGAGGGGGAGGGCTCAGGTTATCAGGCTACCGAGCGCACGCCTGATGAAACTCCCAGCACCGTCACTGTGGGAGATGTAAAGACAATGATGGCCCCCATCTACTGGGACGAGCGATATACTTGGAGAATTCCCCAAAACCACGAGCGCGCAAATAATCCGCCTCCTGGGGAAATGGCAGTATACGTGGATTCCGTGAGCTCGGGAGGCCTGAGGTTCCCCATCTCAATCTCGATGGCCCATTTGCTGAATGACCTGGGCCTGTGTCCGTCCCAGATAGTGCCCAACGGCTTGGCCCTCTTGACCTGCTACATAATTCTGATGAGGACCATGGGTTACGAGCCCTATCTGCGGAACCTCAATGCCCTTTTCCAAGTGGTCAGCTCCTCTCGATCTTCTCCTGAAGCGGGCTTTTATTACGTCCAAGCGAAGGCCCACATGAAGCTGATCAATTCGCCCTCGACCACTTATGGCATTGACTGGAAAGAAAAGTTTATATTTGTCAGGGCTCCAGCGGAAGAGGGCTTTGGGGTGATCACGGAATGGGGCTCGTACTCAAAGAGCCGTTTGCCACCCTCACTCCCCCGAGACTGGGCTAAAAACCTGGCCACAACCCTAAGGGACGAGGGTCACCTTATACAAGCAAAGGACTGGATAGACGATGCGGAACTCATGTTCTTGTGTGGTCTTACCAACGACCCTCATTTCCTTGACAACCCTCCGGCTCGTGACATAGAGAGAGACGGTTAGATCCTTAGGGCACTAACCTTAGATAGGAATGAATACTAACTGCTTTTATTGTACTTGTAATTTGCACTTAACAATTCTTGTCCAAGGATTTATAACCTTCATATTTTCATATTTGCAGGAGCCGCTATCTTAGAAATGGCCGGTGGAATTAGACAAGCGGCTCGTTTCGCCAACGCCCAGAGGAATCAAGCTGCCCAGGGGAACCAACAGCGCGAGCCCCAACGTTCCCGTAACCGCAATGATAGAGGGGACGCTCGTGGGGGTGCCAGTTCAAGCACCAACCCCGAGGTGCAACCCCCTCGTGGCCGAGGGGAACGTAGGTTGGTCCCCAGGGAGAACAGGCGAGCGGAGAGAGGAGATGATGTTCAACTCCCCGTTCCTGCAGAAACAACGAGGCGGCCAGTGACTGCCCTGACGATAAGAGAGGCTTCCCCGAGCGCGAGCGCAAATAGACCTTCCCACAAGAGGAAGAGAATGCCTGACTCCGCCGCGATCATAGGGAAGGGCAAACGAGTGGTTGAGGGCCCCCGAGGCGAGGGGGACACTTCCTCTTCAGAGGAAGAACACATGTGGGAGTTCCCCCGCCGAGGGGACAGAGACTTTTCTGGCGCCCCCGACGGCGGGCCGGTTTTGCTGAGGCCGGGCTCGGTCGCCCAGACTATTACTGACGATTTGTTCAGCCGGGCTCAGTACTCAGCAGATCACAGGCATCTCTACAGTGAGTCTGTAGAGAAGGTGACGCTCGATGCAGCCCACGCCCTGATTTCCGTAAGTCCTCATTCCTTGCATTCTTCTGTTCTGTAATTTACCATTCTTTTGCTAACACTTTTCCCCTCGATTACGCAGCAAGTTCTTCCTCGGCTCCGGAATGTGCAGATGCGAGCCTCCATATATGCCGAGCGCAAGGCCAAATACAAGAAAATGGCCCGCTCGATGGACCCAGCTCACTTCCAAGCGGAATTGGCTGCTGAAACTGCCAAGTATGAGACCCTCAAGGGTCTATACAATACGTCGGAGGAAGAGCTGTCGAAACTGAAGGAGGATTTTCTAGCGGTTGATGGCGCTCGGATCCGTTTGAGCAACGAACTGGCACAGGCCAACGAGCAGCGCCAGAAGGCTGAGGCAGAGAGGGAAAGTTGGAGAACGAGGGCTCTGGAGGCAGAGAGGAAGTTTGCCGATACCATGAATGAGTGGCCTCGGAGCATGGAGCGTGCAAACAAGGAGGCATTGATCAAATTTTGCCACTCCAAAGCCTTCAACTTTGCTGCTTCCCTGCATTGCTTGGAGGAGGCTCAGAAGGCCTTCAACCTGGCCATCGAGCAGGGCATACACAAAGGGCTAACCCATCCTGCCATGAAGGAGGCCGAGGGCACGGGGCTCATGTTCAATGAGCGCTGCGAGGAGGAAGAAGATGATCCCAACGACCCCGCAGACAGTATAGCGGAAATGGAGTATGACTTCCTGGTGAAATTGATCCAGGATGAGTACGCCGATGCCCACAGGGAAGGGGGTGTGGGTCCATCTGATGCTCATGAAGACGAGCCACAAGCGCCGCTCATAGAGGATGCCCCAGCTCAAGTCGCTGAAAATGCCAACGCTTTAGATGCCAATGAGCCTGCTCCTGCCAATGCCCCCAACGATCCGCAAGAGCCTGAGGGTCCCATTCACGGCCCAGTTCAGGGCCCCATTCTGGTGGTTGTTGATGAAGATGTCGCCCCGGCTGCTTGAGACTTTTCCTCCATCATTCCTTTATGTTTTTCTGATTCTCTGCTTTCTTGTAATAGAATTCCATGGGCCTTTGAGCCCTTTTGTTTTGTAATAATTCCCTTATTTGATGAATAAATATTCCGTTTTCCATGCCTTTGTTCTTTATTTCCTTTATGAATCATATAATAAGATTGTGTGGTATACCCCTGTGAATGCTTTATTCCTTTGATGCAATGAAAATTTGTCTAAGTCTTGAGCGATCGTGGGGGTCTTATTGTGAGAGTGCCCCTACGCTCAAGACTTGTATAAATTTTATTTTTGCTCTTGAAAATTTGTCTAAGTCTTGAGCGGTCGTGAGGGTCTTATTGTGAGATTGCCCCTACGCTCAAGACTTGTATAAATTTCTTCTTTTGTAAATTTATCTTGAAAATCTGTCTAAGTCTTGAGCGATCGTGAGGGTCTTACTGTGAGATTGCCCCTACGCTCAAGACTTGTATAAATTTCTTCTTTTGTAAATTTATCTTGAAAATCTGTCTAAGTCTTGAGCGATCGTGAGGGTCTTACTGTGAGATTGCCCCTACGCTCAAGACTTGTATAAACTTTTGCTCTGGGAGAATTTGGCTAAGCCTTGGGTGTGTGCGAGGGTCTTACTGAGTGGTTGCCCTCGTTCAAGACTTGCGACATTCTTTCCGCCCTTGGGGGGATTTTGCTAGGTCTTGAGTATTTGCAAGGGTCTTACTGAGTGGTTGCCCTCGTTCAAGACTTGTGCAATTCCTTTTTGATTCTGAGGCCATCGTTCGAGCGCTCTGGCTCTTGTCGTTTTCTTGGTTCTGCAGGAAATCCCATTTTCGAGCGCAAGGCGTTTTAAGAAACGACCAAGGCCTACTAGGACTTTTTCTGTGGTAGATCCCATTTTCGAGCGCAAGGCGTTTTAGGAAACAGCCAAGGCCTACTAGGATCCGTTCTTGTAGGAGATCCCGTTTTCGAGCGCAAGGCGTTGTAAGAAACAGCCAAGGCCTACTAGGATTTTCTCCATAACCTTCTTCCAATTCACATGTTTGGTTGTGAGCGTAACCAGTCTATCCTTATGAGGGCGTCCCCCCATGTGGAGTAGAGCGCTGGCCAGCGTAACCCATGAGAGATAACAGCATTCATATTGGAATGGGTTGCCAACCACGCTCGCGACGACGAGGGACGTGGGACTTATCCATTCAAGCAACCAAAGAAACAGGAATATTAAAGAAATCAAAAAGATTATGTTACCTTTTACTTTGTTTTGAAGTACATAGAACCCGTCAACGAGGGTTGTTACATCAGAGTTTGCAAAGAGCTTTTAAACATAAAACCGCCGGAGGTTACATGCGTTCCAAGGGCGGGGCAAGCACTCACCTTGAAGTGTCTCCAGGGTGTAAGTGTTGTTAGCTCTGAGTTGTACGACCTTGAATGGGCCTTCCCAATTGGGGTCCAATTTCCCCACGTGCTTGGATACTTCCACTTTCTTCAAAACCAAGTCTCCCAGCTGGAAAGTTCTTTCCCTCACGCGCTTGTTGTACTGTTGGGCCACAGAAGCTTTATAATGGTGAATCTTAGCCCAGGCCTTGTCTCTCCTTTCATCCAGCAAATCCAACTCCAAGCTCCTGTTGCCATCGTTGAGCTGAGGCTCGAAATAGCCTACACGAGCGGATTCATTTAATATCTCCGCGGGTATCATTGCTTCCGATCCATAAACGAGCGCGTAAGGAGTTTCTCCAGTGGCCGCTCGAGGGGTGGTGCGATAAGCCCAAAGCGCTCCTTGTAGCTCCTCAGCCCATTCACCTTTCTTGCTTTCCAGCATGGTTTTTAGATGCTGCAAGATGATTCTATTGGTAACTTCTGCTTGCCCATTGGATTGTGGATGTCCTACAGAGGTAAATCGCTGTTCTATCCCCAGCTCGGAACACCACTCTCGTGTGTCAGCTGCTATGAACTGGGATCCATTGTCAGATATGAGCACCCTCGGTATTCCGTACCTGCAGATGATGTTCTTCCAAATAAAGTCCCTTACAACCTTGAAAGTGATTTTTGCAACAGCTTCAGCCTCGGCCCACTTGGTGAAGTAGTCGACGGCTAGAATGACAAACTTCCTTTGTCCTGCAGCTATGGGTAAGGGGCCCACAATGTCTATTCCCCACTGGTCAAAAGGCCAAGAGACGTCTATTGGGATCATTTGTGCGGCTGGCAATTGAGGGAGATTTGAATGAAATTGGCATTTGGGGCACTTCCTCGAAAATTCAATGGCGTCTTGGAGAACTGTAGGCCAATAAAACCCACTTCTCAGAACCTTTTTTGCCAAAATACGCCCCCCAGAATGATTTCCGCAGCTCCCGTTATGAATGTGTTCGAGCGTCTCCTTTGCTTGTGAGGGCCTTAGGCATCTCATTGGGGGTCCTTGAAATGATTTTTTGAACAACCTCCCCTCGGGATCCAAAGCGAAACGAGGGGCCTTATTTCGGATTTTCCTAGCTTCCACCTTGTCAGTGGGAAGAATTCCATCCTTAAGGAAAATGATGACGTCATCAAGCCAGCAGGGCTCGTTTGGATCAATCATAGCGATTATCTTGGTGGCGACTCTTTCTTTGATCAAAGGTTCCTCAGTCCTAAGGAACGTAACAGAACGTTCAGAAGTACCTTCTAAAGCTGACGCAAACTTTGACAGAGCGTCCGCTCGCTCGTTTTCTCCTCGCGGCACCTGAAGCAGATGAAATTCCTTGAACTTCCCAATGATTTCTTTGGCTTTCTTTAAGTACTGTATCATGGTGGTTTCTCGAGCCTCATATGTTCCTTCAATCTGGCTCGCTATTAACTGTGAATCCACATAAGCAGTGATTCTGGAGGCTCCATTCTGAAAAGCTATGTTCAAACCTTGCACGAGGGCTTCATATTCTGCTTCATTGTTAGTGACTTGGAAATCCAGCTTGATCGCAAAGTCCAGTTCAATCCCATCGGGGTTTCTGAGGGCTACTCCTATTCCTCCCCCTTGAGAGGTTGAGGAACCATCCGTGTGCAGTACCCATAACCCCTCATTCTCCGCAGCGGCGGGTTCGAAACCAAAACGTTCAACCAACAGATCCGCCATAACCTGAGCTTGTATCGCGGTCCTGGGCTCGAAGCATAAATCAAACTGGCTCAATTCGATGGCCCACTTGATTAATCTGCCAGATACGTCCGGCTTAGACAATACTTGTTTCAGGGGTTGGTCGGTGAGAACTGTTATGGAATGCGCTTGAAAGTAAGGCCTTAGCCTTCTTGAGGCGTTAATAAGAGCGAACGCAAATTTCTCAATCTCCAAATATTTCTTTTCGGCTCCTTGCAAGGTTTTGCTCAGATAATAGACAGGCAAATGTTTCCGCTCCCGTACAGCGACCAGAACCGCGCTCGTGGCTTCAGCGCTGACAGAAAGATACATGAATAACCTTTCGCCTTCGACAGGCTTAGTCAGCAGTGGAGCGCTCGATAAATAAGCCTTCATATCCTGCAGCGCCCTTTCGCATTCCTCTGTCCAAGCAAAGTTACGTGCGTTCCTCAAGATTTTGAAGAAGGGAAGGTTCCTGTCTGCCGAGCGTGAAATAAACCTGTTCAACGAGATGATTTTGCCTACCAAGACCTGTACTTCCCGCAAATTCCGAGGGGAAGGAATTTCCAAGATGGCCTTGATCTTCTCCGGATTGGCCTCAATTCCCCTCAGACTGACCATGTATCCCAAGAACTTTCCCCCTTGCACACCAAAGGTGCACTTCGAGGGATTCAACTTCATCCCATATTGGCGCAAAATTGAAAACGTGCGCTTGAGATCCTCCAAATGGGAATCCTGGCGCTCGCTTTTGACAATCATATCATCCACATAGACCTCCATGGACCTCCCAATTTCACTTTCAAACATCTTATTGACGAGCCGCTGATAGGTAGCTCCGGCGTTCTTAAGTCCAAAGGGCATGACCAAGAAACAATATACCCCCATATGGACGACGAACGAAGTTTTGGGGCGGTCTTCCGGGGCCATAAAGATCTGATAGTACCCCTGGAAAGCGTCCATCATGCTCATGAGCTCGCAGCCAGCGGTCGAATCCACCAATTGATCAATCCGGGGCAGCGGGTAAGGATCTTTAGGGCAAGCCTTGTTGAGATCAGTGAAATCATTGCACATGCGCCATTTATTTGCGCTCTTGGGCACCAAGACTACGTTGCACAGCCACTCAGGATACAAGATGGGCTCGATATACTGAGCCTCCAAGAGCTTATTGACTTCCTCTTCAATGACTTTCTTTCGAAAACCATGTACATCCCGTTTTTTCTGCTTGATCGGCTTGAAAGATGGATCCACATTAAGTCTATGGACAATGACGCTCGGGTCAATCCCTGTGAGATCAGAGGCTTTCCACGCGAATACATCCTTGTTCTCCCTTAGAAAATCAATCATCATGATCTGAGAAGGCCCTGAGAGGTTTGAGCCGATCTGTGTAGTCTTATCTTTGTTTCCAGGTTCCAGCTCAATGGTAAGGAATTTTTCCGAGGGTTCGATCCTTACCTCTGGGCGAGGAAGTTCGAGCGCCCTCTTCTTTCCTGTTAAACGATCGCCAGATGCTGGTTCACTCTCTTCCGGCTCATCTTCTCCTGAGGACGATTCACCAACGACCCCTGGGGGGACATTTTCGAGGGGATTCTCCCCGTTGTCTCCCCTCTTCTTCTTATTCTTCTTCTTGTTCAATTTCGCCCGTTTCCTTGCTGGGCTGTCCTCGTCTAAATTGGGGAAATCCACTGACTTCTTGGTGGAGCCGACATGGAAGGTTTTCTCCGCTTTAGGCTTTCTGAGGGACAGCATGTAACACTCCCAAGCCTCTCGTACATTGCAGAGCACTTCTCCAACGCCCTCGGAAGTAGGAAACTTAATCTTCTGGTGGTAGGTGGAGATGATAGCTTTAAAATCTACGAGGGCAGGGCGCCCGATTATGATGTTGTACGGGATGTCAATCTCCACCACCGCGTACGTTACCAAAAGCGTTTTGCGCTGAGGGGCTCGTCCGAATGAAGTAGCCAGGCGTATTTGCCCTCGGGGGACAACTTCTGAGCCTCCAAAGCCAATGAGGGCTGTTTTAAGGGGCTCGAGCGGGAGATCAACCTTCATTTTTAAGAATGTAGAGTAAGGCAAAACATTAACGGAGCTTCCACTATCAACCAATACTCTTTTTACAACATGGTTATGAACATCTAAACTAACCACCATGGGGCAATCTGAGGTTACACCCTCCCCATGGGGCGTTACAATATGTTCTAGATCCCTATCATCAAAGCCTATTACATCATTTTCTCTTGATTTTGGAGCGCTTGATCTCTGGATAGCGTAGATAGGCTTGGGCACTGCTGGGCGTTGGTTGTAGCTCCGTATGTGCCTCCGTCGAGAGGCGTTTGAATCCCCCCCTGATGAGCCTCCTGCAATCATATTTATGACTGCAAAGGGCTCGTTCTCTTGCTCAGGGGCTTTGCCTTTGTTGCCTCGGCGACTGCTGCTTTCCGGGGGTCCCCTACCCCTTGGGCTCTTTGACCGGGAAGGACTCCTTCTTCTCCTTCCGGAGCGCTCGTTGCATTGTTCATCGTAGCGTTCGAGCACCCGGACAAATTCTTTCAGATGGCCCCCTGCAACGAGCCTTTGGATTTCAGCCTCCAACTGTCGGCACTCATCCGTGTCGTGCCCTCTCTGCTTGTGGAAGGCGCAGTATTTATTCGAGCGCCTTAGTGAGTCTGTTTCTCTCATTTTGATGGGTCTTTTGAAGAGCTTCTTATCAGAGAGATTGTAGACTTCTGAATTTGGCCGGGTGAGCGGAATGCGCTCGAATCGACGAGGGGGTGGTGGCGACCTCCTGCGCTCTTGAGGGCGCTCTTTCTTGACTGCCACATCCCGCCCCCGCTCGTGATGAGGTCGCTCGTTCCGGGCCGGGCTGTGATGACGGGGACCATTCGTCCCATACATATCTTCGAGCGCGAAGAACGGCTCGGCTATTTCTCTTAGGCCCATGAGGGTCCCAGGCCTTCTCTCCACGATAGCGTCAGCAAATTTTTTGCTCACATATTGTTTGTGATCCACAGCCTGGAAAAGCACTGGGATCAAGAAATCCATCGAGGGCCTTTCCACCTGCAAGATCTCCTTATTAAAGCGGGCGAAGAACGAGCGTAGTGATTCGCTCTTGCCCTGCACCACGTTGTAAAGCGCTGTGGGTGCAGTGACGGGTGCCTTCAGAGAGTTGAAGTGGTTGAGGAAGGCATCGGCCAACTCTTCATACGAGTGGATCGAGCGCGGTGGCAGACGCTTATACCATTCTTGAGCCATCCCCACCAAGGAATTGACAAACACTTTCGCCCAGTAATGGCTGGAATGCTCGTAAAGGTGCATGAGATGCACAAAATGATCCAAGTGCTCCGCTGGATCGGTTGTCCCATCGTATCTGTTGATGGATGTGGGGACTTTGGCCATGCCGGCTTGGGCCATCAGGACTTCCTCGACGAGGGGTGAACCCCTCGCCAATGGGTGGTATTCGTACGTGCCGAAGTTTTCCTCCGGCTCCTTTCGACGGGGGACCCTTGGTGGAGGGTCCTTGGTGCGGGTACTCCTGGCGTCAACCCGTTCATCCCGACTATGGGAGATCTGAGTTGAGCGCCCTCGTGAGAGCTGTCCCACGATATCCTTGAGGCCCTGTAGCTGGTCTTGCACAGCCGCGAGGACGTCAGGATTTACTTCTACTTGCTTGTCCTTGTGGGCTCGTGAGCCCCTCCTGGAGACATGAGAGTCTCCTTCATTTTCGTTCACTCGCTCCGTGAGCTCTTTGTTCCTTCCCATGGAGGCACGCTCGTTGCCCTCCTGCTCTGGCACTTCTTTCGCTGGTGGTGGTGGTGGTTGTGCCCTTAGGACAGCCTGGGCTTCCCTGAGGGGAAAGTTCTGCTGTCCGCCTAAAGGGGCCGCAACCTGAGTGGCCTGCCCAGAGGGAAAATACATGGAATGGAATCTTTCCCATGCCCCCTGGGCCGCCTGAACCTCACATTGGGCGTAAAGAGCCCGTAATTGTTGGGTGGTCAGTGGAGGTAATTCCACTCCTTCAATCTCCCTGGGGACCACCACTGGGAGCTGGAGTTGTCCGGCATGGTAAGGCTGGACCGGCGGCGCCATCATAGCCGGAGTAAGAGTGTAGCCAGGCGGAGGCATCATGTAACCTTGTAGTCCAAGGTTCATCTGGGGATGGACCCAGGAATTCTGTGCAAGCGGCGGTGGAGCTGAGAAAGAAACTCCTCCAGTGGTGGCGGGAACCTGCGGTGCCGGCGGGGCAGGTGGTGGTACGGGGGATTCTGCTTGTGGAATCACTCCTGCGGGGGGAGGTGCTCCACCATCAGCGACGGTAGGTGGCAGTGTTCCGCCAATAGCGGTGACGGGAAGAACGATGTTTGCATCTTGGGAGGTGTTTTCTCCTCCTCCAACAGCTCCAGATCTCGTTGCAACCATGGCTGTTGAAAACGAAGATGTGCTTGTTTTTCTACCAACAAAAAGAAAGGGAGAATATGGAAGACTGGTTTCCCACAGACGGCGCCAAAAATGATGGGTCCGGGAATGGATGGGTCCGAATCCGATCACTTTACGATTTGTATTTTGTGGAGGAAACCACCGGAGCTTCGCCGGAAAAAGAGAAAGGGGTTCGACCTGTTGGGACAAGCACAAGAAAGGTCAGATGGCCAAGCTGGGGAAACTGGGGGTGATACCCAGTTTGGCTCTCCGACGCTCAAGTCAGTTCAATGTATGAAGATAAGTGTAAGCTCAGTTACAGTTGCAGTGATGAAGAAAGCTTAAGAATGCTTCAGAATGCTTCAGAATGCTTCAGAATGCTTCAGAATGCTTCAGAATGCTTACAGTGTAGAAGATGACTTGGGTTATTTATAGTTGAGGGTCAAGGGCCCTTTGGTCATTTGCCTCAAGTGGTCCTGGCCGAATGTTGCCCTAACACGTGGCGCTGTGAGAGAGAAACCTAGGAGGAATCTTCTGCAAAAGCGGCCCAAAAGTTAGTGCTAGCAACAGTGGCAGGTGCGCGGGCATGTACGTTGTGTCAGAGAGCCATGTGGGTGGTTGGTGACGAGGGCTTAAGAGCGCGCTCGTGACAACCTGGAGTATTGGAGACCAAGATATCCGCTGAGGGGGATGAAGGCTCCAGTTCAAGTGACGAGCCAAAGGGGAGGCCACTCTGAGGGAGTGTGACGCTCGAAGAGTGCTCCCTTGGCACGTGGGCGTACCAATCGTTCAGTTTGTTGGACGCTCGTGGGAGTGATAGCGCTCGTTGGGCTTAACTCCTTGAAGAAGGATTGCGCTTGTTGGGCTTGGCGCTCGTGCGCAGATGGATGCACCCTTGATGGCGGCTGGCTTAGCGCACGGCTTAGCGCTCGTGCGCTGATGGGTGCAGCCTTGTGGAGACAGATGTCATCAGCTCGGTGATGCCACGTGTCTTCATGTGGGTCGATCGTATTTTGACCCCATCAATAATATTTATCTATATTTTATATATTTATAACACTTTTTAATAGATATAATAATATAATTTAAATTGTATTTTATTTATTAATATAATATTTATTCTGAATTAAAAAATAATTTTTAATAATATTATATGAAACATTGTACAAGGGTATAATAGGAATTTTACATTTCTTTGTTGACCAAATGAGATTACGGGACGGTAAATCTATTTTAAACAACATAAGGTTTTTTAAAGTACTTTTTTTTTGTTGGGGTTTTTTAAGATTCTTTCAAAAAACACAGGGTTTTTGGGGGGTTGTTAGCTCTTAAAAAATTATAAATAAACTTAACTAAATAGAGTTTAGATGTAATTTACCTTTTATTATATATAACGGGATTATGTTTACTTTGTTAAGTTATGGAGGGATAATGGCATAACATAATTACGTTTTGTTCTCAGACAAATATACAACGAATTAATAAGTAGAAAATAAAGATCGTGGTTGTACTACAGCTAATAAGAGCAGACTGCATTAATCTGACATTATTATTTTAGTTAATTACTAAATAATATCTGATACGAGGAAGATTAGAAGATCATAATTAACTATATATCGTGCGCATCATTTCAAATTATCAAGGAAGTTTGTCAACTTTTTGGATTCCTAACTTTAACTATGAAGAAATAACACATAAAATAGAAACTAAACCATATCATGTTAGCAAATTATTATAAAACTAAACCAAATCATGTTAAAACAGATTCGAAGTAACAAAAAAGAGTAAAAGTAATGGATATATTGGTGTCAAATTTATGTATAAATAGGGCAGGCAGCAGCAGCACATTCTCCACCAATTCACTTAAACAATCTTCCTCAATCATTTAAGTAACAAAGAGAGAGAGATATATATATTATATATAGCGATGACGATGATCTTGAAGCTTAGGTCTCCAATGGCGTTGGTGATGATCACTGTGCTTCTTATATTACTCACCTCTGTCAATAATGCCCAGGCCCAATTTTTTGGGGGAATCGGGCACTAGAAGTTTCAATATCCGTAATTGCAGGAGAATTCGATGCCCTAGAGTCTTGGAAGCTTGTCGGGATGAATGTGTAGGGAATCCTCCAGCTGACTACGATAGTTGTCTTGCGAATTGTGACACCAAAGAAACCAATTGTCTGACTAATTGCGACGCCGCCAAGATCGCAGGGAACGACTGATCGATCAAGTCATGTTGTTCGGTCATCATTTATAATTCCTGTGTTTATTTTTCAATTAAAAACAATTGTTTGAGTTTGATTTATCATCGACTGCATATATTCATGTGCCCCTCAGATATATATGTATCATCAGGCCACTTCTTCTCTGCATATATGCTTCCTACTATTATTGTAATTTTACTTTGCTTTAATTTGCGTGTATTATGAAATATTGTTTGTGTGTTTAATTATTCTATTTTTATTTCTTTTTTGTTTAATGGTCAGATTACTGATCAATCCCTACTAATATATATCTAGTGTCTCCTTGCTACTTAACTTCTTAGTTATTTGTATGAATTAGCTATGCACACTTACCTCTAAAAATACCACACAGAGCTCGTAAAAACCAACGCCTCTTTTGCCTACGCTTGTAAAATTGTAAGTATTGAACTTTTCATTACGTTTTCCTGTGTGTAGTCTTAATAATTTATAAAAGACTACGGTAATAACAAAACCCGTAGGGAATAACCGGTTATTGCCTACGAAAGTACAAGCGTAAAGAATAAAATATTAAATAACTACGGTTTTAATCTAAACCGTAACTAATATTTCATTATTCCTTACACTAGTACAAGTGTAGTTAATAAACTTCTTAAAAAACTACGGTTCTCAATAAAATCGTAAGCAATGATCGGTATAATTGTTTACGCTTTTGTAATCGTAATTAATAAACTTATAAAAGCCTACAGTAATAAAAAAGCGTAAACAATAATTTTTTAAAGACTACACTAAAATTAATAGCGTAACTAATACTTAATAATTTTTAAATATTTTTATAATTAATCATAATTAAATATATTAAATACAAATTAGTTACAAAATGACAAACCTTTGTGAGAATTGACATGGTAGGAACCATCATATTTAATTATTATATAAAAGATATTGTTTAATCGATAGTTAATATTAATTAATTAATTAATAGTTGTTCGTAGAATTTAAATGAATAAAATATAAAGTTAAGATATCTTATCTATAGCTTAATAAATGAACATATAATTTTTAAACTCTGTCAAAATAAGAAGACAAATTAAAAGTGTTATTAATTAAACAAGTAGACAGAACAGACATATCTACGATGAAGGATTACGTAAGAGCTAAAATACGAGAAGAGTTTCGTGAGGAAATTCGAGCTGAGGTACAAAATGAGGTGCGAGATGAGGCTAAAATATGACCAAGCCACATCACGACACGTGGCCAGTCAAAACTGGACACCCTGACACTTCAGAGTCCTCTCGAAATTGGTCACTTCTCCTCACAGGGGTCTCAGCCCTTTTCCCGAGCGCAAACCTCCGTCTCCACCTCGAGCGGCTGGGACCCACAGTGAATCTTGGACGCTCGAAGATCGTCCTCGGCATTTTAAAGGTGGGATCTCCTCCTTTGCATAATCCCCTTGGTTTACACATCCATCCTCACATATGGGAGCCCAATTCTCCCATACATCGAGCGCATACCTTATGAGGATATGTTTGATGATATTGAACAAATAATCCAAAAGTACATGGAGAAAAAAGACAAAGGGAAGGCAACAAAGGGGTCCTAGAGGTTTGACAAACCAACCACTCTTGACATCCCGATTCTTCGACCGTACAGGTATGATATAATTGCGCATTTATATTCCTTATTTATGTGATTACCTGTTTAATTAATCGTTTAATTGTTATTATTTAATTATTTGAATTCATACTTGAACGTTTATGCTTTATTGTTGGTAACTTGCTCCGTTTTGATCGTTTTCGAATTCCGATTTTCGTGATTATTTGCCACGCATGGGTTGTACGTGTTATGAACTTGTGAGTATGCTTGCCTTATATTTTCGAGTTCATTTGTTGAGTTTTGAGTTATTCGTTTCGTTTGGAACCTAAAGGAGGCTAAAACGTTTTTAGCGCACCTTGGGTTCCGGTTTGTGTAATTTGAGCTCGGGAACTCGGATTCGAATTCTGTCACTTCCGTTGGACTCATTTCGATGATTCGGGTTTAATGGACTAAGCCTTGTATAATTCTAAAGCCGTTTGATACTCTGAAATTTGATCGAAAACTAACCTCGCGATCTTATGACCACCTTTCACTATATTGCACTTTAGTCCCTCAATTCTTGACCTTTCCACTTGAGGCTTGGCCCCACCTTCCACCCACACAATGCATTACCATCTCTCTCTCCCTCATTCTCGGTTAACACAAGGAAAAGGGAGAAAATTGCAGCAAACTTGAAGCATCCATTTCCATTTTCGCCACTATTCACCAAGGGGGAAATTTGAGCTCATTTCTCCATTTTCCTCCATCATCTTCAAGAGGTAAGCTTATACTTAATATATACATGTACATGGTCATTTTAAGCTATTAATTTCATGTCTTGAGCCAAGTTTGATGATTATATGAAACATGGATTGAATAATGAGGGTTGGATACATTTTGATGATTCCTTGCCCCCATGGAGTCAGCTTTTGATTTGATGGTGTATATGGGATTGCATGAGTTGCACTTAATGATGTATGGACTTGAATTAATGGTTGGTTGAGGAGATGGCATGATACCATGGATGAACTTCAATTTCTTACATGAATTAACTTGAGATATATGTTAAGTTCTTGAATCCTTTCGATTCTTGGGTGGTTATACGTGGTATATGACGTGTTCTGCCATGAATTTGATGCATTTTAGGGCTTAGTGTTTATTGCCTTGTTGAGATACTGCGTGCCCTGTTTTGTTCCCCTGTTTTTGCACATAAACACTGTAGTTGCTGCTATTTTCTTTCGAAGAAGAAAGGCCAACACGGCCGTGTCGGCTTTGAACGTGATTTGGACAAGGTCATGTTAGCACTTCGACATGGAGCAAATTATTTTTGTAAAATCGGACACGGCCATGTCCACTTTGAACTGAAAATCAACACGGTCGTGTCAGAAGTTCGAGTTTGGCTCCTGAATTTATTTTGATCGGACACGGTCGTATCCATTTTGAACTAAAACCTAACACGACCGTGTCATTTGAATGCAGCGGCGCCGGTTGTTCGTTTTGTGATTTCAATGTCTTTCTTCGTGTTTTCTTGCCTCTTTTATGACTTGTGTGCAATGGTAACTTGTTATATTACGTGTTATAGGCATTGTTTTGAATATATGACTTTATTTGATATGAATTATACGAGTATGAATTGGTATGATCTAATTGGTATGTTTATACATTTCACTTGCATTCATTGCATTCACGAGCATTGTCGGGCATCTATTTGGTTCATATTTGAGTCTAAGCCTCGGGTCTTGCCTTGTTGTGTTTCAAAGCCTCTTCCGGACGTGCAGGAGCCCGAGGTTTAGGTGTTTGGTCGCCCCGTTTTGATCCTAGTTCTGCTTCTTTTGGTTATAAGGTGAGGTTTAGGAATTTTGTACTAGTTATTGACCTACGACCTATTATGTGATGACTTCTCACCCGCATGCGAATCTATATGCTATAATTAAATACGAGTGCTTAAGATATGTTTGTGATTTTGTGGAAACGCTTGAATTTTATAAAACGGGTATAAGTATAAGCGTATATAAGCTTAAGTTTTGAATGCTTTTGTTCGTTTATATTTTAAGCGAGTTGATTTGGTTCATATGGTATGTTGGGCCCCGGGACCTATGGGTAAGGAATGCCCGGGACGGAAAGGGCCATCGGGTTTGGCCTGTGCGTGGTTCCCTTTGAGATATTCACGTGCGACTTATGGTGGTTGAGAAGGCGTGGTACCTTGAGTCCTCGATTGTTAACCGGGGAAGGCATATCGTGGGTTCGCTACCCCGTATGTTTTTGGTGATGTAGGTGGATAGGGTTTGATTCCCAAACCACCATGGTTGTGAGAATGAATTATGTTATGATTTCAGTTTTTATGTTATGATTTGAGGAGTTAGTGGAAGTCCGTTCTCGCCGGACGTTTGTTTATGTTATGTTTTGATAGATTATGAGTCGAGATAGGTCTTTCTCTTATGTATATTAGTTACCTTTTTAAAAATGATTTGGTATGCAAAACCCTAGTCTTGATTCATAACTATCACTTTGATATATGCTCTATTTATATTACTTATAAGGGTGTGGGCGTGCGTGTAGCCCCCTCACTCAGTCGAGTTGTAGACTGACCCTCTCTTTTACCCCCTTTCAGGTCAGCTCGAGCTAGGGGGGGGGGGGGGGGGAAGTACGTCGTGTCCTGTCGTACTTAGTTGCTTAGGTTGAGTTTGCATTCCATATTTATAGCTTTTGAATACTTTGTCTCTGTATTTGATTATGGTTATTGTGGAAACTTGAAAACTTGTATTTAATTTTGGGCATATGTTATGTTATGTTTTTAGTTGAGCTCTATTTGGATCCTGTTTATTGCTTCCACGTATTTGTTTTATGTTTGGCGCGCTTTGTTGATCTTTAGCCCCGCTTAGCCTATTGTGTGAGTGTAGGTTCCCGTTCGCTTAGACTTGGGCTCATGTATGGACATCCATTTCATATGTGGGTTCGGGTTTAGGTGCGGGGGATGTGGTGGCCCACCGTTCCGGGCGCTACAACTCCACCATTAATTCTTTCCACTATCGGAAAGAATCTTTACTTTTATGAAGTTACTTTAATAGAGTATTGTAATAATGCTCTAATAATGGAGCAAATTGTCTAGATAGATTTCAATTTCGGATTTCAAATCCGATTTCCTGTCTATATATAGAAGTTTTCGACTTTGCATTAGGCAGAGCAAAAAATACCAAGTTTCTATATTTTTAAATTCAAGTTTGTAATCCTTTCAAAAGTATATAGTGGAAAAACTTTTGCAATCTTGCAAGACTGGTGTGCAATGAAAAATAAGTAAGTTACTTTACTTTTCAATTCTTAACTTTTATAATTTTGTTTTATAATTCGCCGCCTAATATGGCCGGCTAGATCTCATTGTGTTGAATAATATCATGTTACTGGAATTAATGTTCATGGCAGGTTTTTCTTAAAAAAAAAAAAAAGAGTACCAGATCGAAAATTTTTATTTCTGGGATGGTTCGAGTTAAAATAAGCAGAGATTAGGTTTAATACCGAAGTCTGGATGCGCCTACTCTGTTGCCAACTTGCCATGTTTTAGGCATTTATAGGGTTTGTCTCCATGACTAGTTAAGAACTAAATCTCTAGCCTGTTTTAATTTAGTAAAATCATTTATGTACGGTATAAAAGTTTTTGTTATGGCCTTACCAAATGATTTAAATTTTGAATTTAATTTCCGCTTAATAAAAAATCCCCTAAGATCCCCTAAATGAAAAGATCCCCTAAATGATTTTTATATAATTTTTATCTCTTTTTACTTTTGTTTATATTATTAATATAACACTATTTTGTACCATTTATTTATCGTAATTTAGTTATTATATTAAAAATAATTATAAAATATATATTAATTAAAAAATTATTTTAATATATTTTAATATTAATAATTTTTTATTTATAGTTATTATATACTATATTATTAAGCGCGAGAGGCAAAGGTGGTCTCTTGGTGTCCTCTTTTTCTTTTTTTTTTTATATTTACTTATCTTTTATCCATCAGTTTTCTTCTCTTACGATTTTCTCTCTTCTTTAGTTCTTTTCTATTTATTTATCTTTTATCCGTTTTCTTCTCTTACATTTTCTTATCTTTTTTTTTCTCTCACCTTATTTCAATTTTTTTTTCTTTTCTTTTGAATTTTTTTTAAAGATAGTGTTATTTTATATTTTATGCTTTCATGTTATTTTTATATTAATTTAATAATTATATTAAAAATATTTATAAAATATATATTAATATAAAAATTAATTTAAATATAAAAAAAAAATTATAATTTGCACGAGTGTGCCAAAATTACTGGTTATTATTAAGCAATCAAGGCACAGTTGGGCGGCCAAACCAAACAAATTGCCTCCAAAATTAAATATTTTCACACCCAAAAACTTTTTAATTTTGGCCGCCCATCCAATTTCACATCAATTCCATATTACCAGTTACCACTGGCCACAAATTCAATTTCCCCACACAAGAAACCTTCTCTCTAGATTTCTCTCCGTTCGTTTCCGAATGCAGTTGGGCGGAATTGGAGCAGAATCGCCGCAATTGAAACAGAGTATTACTTCACTCTCATCCCCAACTGATCAAACCCTCTCACCAAAAATGTTACTCTGTCCAAATTCACCTAACTCATGCCGAACTGCCATGCCCAAATCCCAGCGCTGCTAGATCTTGAATCGGTTCTGATTTTTATAGTGCTCTAGCACCGCTGCGAATTTTTAGTTCTTGAACCGACTGCCAATTAATTTGATGGGAAGATATCTCTAGAACATACAGGTGATTCGTTTTGGAATATACTGTTATGTCATAATTTGGATGTCAATGTCACTGTAGAAGTCTTTTATATTTTAACTTCTGGAGGATTGTGTTTTTACTTCAAAAGTTTCTTATACTATCAACAGGATAATGAGGAAGGCCAGTGCGCATCTCCTTTATGGTTTAAAGTAGATCGTGTTAAATGGATGTGAAGGTAACATTACCATTATAAGTTTCTTTTTCTCTGCTTTTGTTGAAATCTATAAAGAGTTTAAGTAGTATTTGTTGATTCTTAGTAATTTTTACTAGAGCTCTTGATCACTGGATATCCTAGTACCAAGTTGATGTTATGGAGTGTATTCTTTGTTCTAAATGAAAAGTTTGGTATGCTGTGTGTCAACTAGAATTCGTGAATGACAAAGTTTGGCGAACTTCTACAGAGTTAAATATGGACCAATTGTTATGATCTTATTTTCTGCGAAGAGACCATCATGCTTTATGCCTATATGCAATCCCATGATTTCTTATTTTATTTTATTTGAGAAAAAATAGTTTATTGGTGTCCTTAAATTTTAAGCAAAAGATTAGAAACCCAACGGCAAAGATACATAGATTTGTATGACTTTTGGACGAAAAAGACATTTTTCATTGGCAGTGACAACCCATGGGATCTATCACTTTCAAAATCAAGCACAAGTTACAAGCCCTGCCCAAAATTACAGGCAAAATTTCCGAGAAATTGACTATGTGATGAATTTGGGTTTGAATTTGTTCTAGTGGACATTGGTAATTTTGTTGCATTTGGAGTATATGTTAATTATTCTAATTATTGTTTTATGCAAATTTGCAGCCAATGGTGTTATAATGCGGATTTCCTCAGAATTTAAAGATGGACTTGAGGTGGTACATATTGCAGAATGTGATAGAGATACATTTATTTAAGAATAGTTGAGATACATTTATATTAGAATCGTTGTAATGTAGTGTTGTTGCACTTACAATTATAGAATCATACATGTTTGTTGACATTTATTTTTGAACGATTGAATTTGTATATAAAAATCTTGTTTAATTATATTGTGTTAAATGTGTATAGTGATTTGAAATTACTTTTAGGAATATTGATGTTAAGGATTAATTATATTTCTTTATAGTTTTAATAAAAATAAAAAATTGAAAAAAATTAATAATACTAAAATAAATAAATATTTTAAAATATTTTAATATTAATGACTACGGTTTGTAATGTAGCTAAAAGTATTATTTTTCAAAAATAATTATTATATTTTTCTTAATAAAAATGTAGGTAAAACTTAAAAATATTGGTTACGGTTGATCTAACCGTAAGCAATAATTTATAATATCGACTACAATCAGTTAAACCGTAGCTAATAATTCTATTGATTACGAGTTTACAAGTGTAGGTAATGTTTATAGAATATCGGTTACGTTTTAAAATATTGTAGCTAATGTTAGGCCAAAGTGTAAGGAAAACTTTGGCTACGCTTTCCAAACCGTAGCTAAGTATTGGCCACGGCTACCTTGGTTACGGGTGCTAAAGCGTAGCAAAACCGTCGCCAATAATGTATTAGTTACGGTTTGCACTTTTTCATTACGTTTTGGGTACCGTAGTTAAAACCCCCTTTTTTTGTAGTGATGCTTCCTACTATTATTGTAATTTTACTTTGCTTTAATTTGCGTGTATTATGAAATATTGTTTGTGTGTTTAATTATTCTATTTTTATTTCTTTTTTGTTTAATGGTCAGATTACTGATCAATCCCTACTAATATATATCTAGTGTCTCCTTGCTACTTAACTTCTTAGTTATTTGTATGAATTAGCTATGCACACTTACCTCTAAAAATACCACACAGAGCTCGTATGGAACGCTTGTTAGATAAGAAATTTGGGCAAAAGGAAAAAAAAAATGTATTGTCATTTTCGTATGGATGCACGCAGAAATATAATTTTTTCTACAAAGTTGAAAAAGAAAATTTCGGAAAATTGAATTTGTCTGATCAAAATAATAAGAGTTTGATTTCATAAAATAAATTAAACCTACTAGGTTATGATAATTAAATAATTTGATTATTTTAAATTTACTTTCGACTTTTAATGAGAATTTAAATAAAAATATAAAAATTCAAAATACGCAAATATTCCGGTAAATGTAATAAGATATGAGTTTCTTGAATTTTTTTTTAATTAAATATGAATACATAAATGAAATAGAAATCAAGTCATTTACATTGAAAATCCATAATATAACTGTTGGGCTCCTTCCTTTCTAACTCAATGGGCTTATCTGGGAATCGAAGATGGTTGGGAAAGATAATGTTAAGACTACAAGAAAATATCGGACCACGACAAAAGCAAGAGACACAACAACTACGGACTATGGAATATCTAAGGGTAACCTTGGACCTTAGACCCTTGAGATATGACAATCTAGGTCTAATCTCTCTCGATTAATCTCTCTTAAACTCTGGCTTACTCGGTAAGATCTTGAGAAAAAAAAAGGGTTTAATCTCTTGTTTTATAAAGCAAAATACATTTTGTCTCATAAGATTAGACATTTTGCAATTTTAATCTCATATCTTTAAAATTAGACACATTTAGTTCCATTATTTTCAAAAGGTTACAATTCTGGTCTCATCCATCAAATAACAGATGGAAAAAGTATTTTTTTGTCGTTAAATGCAATTTGGGAAAAAAATTATTGTTCATCAGGTTATTTTTTGTGGGAGTTTACTTATTAATATCTCATTTTAGCACCATATTACCTTAATGAGATATTTAAATCATGATTCAAAGTTGATTCAGGATGTTAAAGTGGAGTCTCTAATGCACCGACACTTCTAAAAATATCATTTTGCCATGTCGTGTCGTGTCCGACACTTCTTACGTGAAAAATTCACAAAAAAATCCGTGTCGACGTATCCGTGTCGTGTCGTGTCCGTATCGCCGTGTCCGTCAAACCCCCGCAAACAAAATCAAAAAAAAAAAAAACTAATGAACAGTAATTTTTACCCCCAAATTGCATTTAACGAAAAAAAATTCATTTTTCATCAATTATTTGATGGATGAGACCAAAATTGCAACTTTTTGAAAATAATGAAACTAAATGTAACTAATTTCAAAGATATGAGACTAAAATTACAAAAGGTCTAATCCTACATGACAAAAAATGTAATTTTCTCTATTTTATATATGCCTTTTGGGCTGGAAGCAACACTGGCGCCGTCAATGGGAACGAATTGTCCGAGAAAAAAAATTTACGTTCCCAATAGAATATTCGAACCTTTCTGATTTTTTTTTTTCCTTCTCCTCTGAACGTCTTCTTCTCCGAAAAAATTTATGTACGGTAAGCACAAGCATTCTATTACAGTCGTGTTCAGTTCCCAATTCGGAAACCATCACGAAGAAGATTTGTTGCAAACTACATCACTTAGGACTTGGAAAGATTTTTCTGGCCAAACAGCACACCGAAAACTGAGATTTTGGGAACAGACAGATGGAGATTTTGGAATCATCTTGGATACAATACTACAATGCCTTGGAAGTCTTTAATCTCTTCACACAAAGATGGCAAAATCCTTGCGATTGTGGGGGACAATCCAGATAAGAAGTTGATTGATTCACGAACCCACAAGTATATAGAATCAATTTGTACGTGGAGGATGATTAATTCGAAGTAGGAATTTGAAAACTGCAAACAAGCAAATAAGTTATTCGGTTTTAATTATGCCTAAGTTTTTCAATTTCAAACATGATTATTTTTTTATTTTTTATTTTTTTGAAGGGAAAGGACAATTACAGAGTACTGATATCATTCTCAAGTAAAGTCCTAACAGCATCAGGGAGCTCAGAGTCCCCATTAGAATTCAAACCAAGGCGGGCCAACTTGAGAGCCACTTTATTACCCTCCCGGAACACAAAACTAAAGGAAACGGAACGGGTTCGAGAAAGAGCTGTGCGTATGTCATTGATAATAGGACCTGAGATTGACAAATCCTCTTCTCTATCCTGAAGTTTCCGCAGCAGCACCAAGCAATCACTCTCCAGAATCACGTTTTCATAACCTTGCTGATGAGCCAGAAGCGCCGCCTCTCTCAACGCCATACTTTCCACTACCTCAACCTCAAAGATACCCTTCATGTAACAACTTTTCCAGGCTACACATACACCTCCCCGCGTTTCGTACGACAACCCCCCACCCAATTTCTCCCGTCTCTCCAAAGACTGCATCGTCAGCATTAATCTTGATGGTACCCCACGGCGGCTTTGTCCAGGTAGCATCCATATTATCGGAGTTCGCCGCAGCCTCTCTGCCCACCTACTAACTCTACCTGCCTCAAAGTAATTGCTGGCCAAACGAGCTGATATTTCAGTGTCTAGACCTTTCCTAACCGACCACTCCTTATTCCTATTCTTCCACACTGCCCAAACCAAAACAAGGAATCGGTCACCATTATCAAGACTCAGACTATCAAGCACATAACGTATCCAGTTTTCACTACCACCTCTCCATTGTGAAATCACAGCCCATGGTAGGTTGGTGCATGTTAGGAATAGTGCCCTAGAAAGCCGATTGTATATCCGCTTTGTGCTTTTCCTTATTGTAATCACAGACAATCTCTGAATGAAATAACGTATTGAGGCAACACTTCTTTATATGCTCTTGTTTGGTATGCGTTTACTTTATCTGTGCATGTATAAGAACTCCCCTAATCCTGATGACTTTAGGACTCTACCATTTAGGTGAAATGGTTCATGAAACGAGTCCTATATCACATAAGTCATGATTAGTAAAATACTCCAAGCCGATGAGTCCTACAGACAGTGGGAGTGTCAACCTGACTCCTCTAAGGCTTGCTTGTGGGATCACGCCCTTAAGAAGGACCACCTTGTTTCATGGAGGTGCAAAGTGTATAGTTGATACGTGCGTGATACATGAGGGTGCTTACTTTAATAAGTAAGTTCACTGAGGTGCCCCGTGTGAGAATATTCCTAAATGGGAAAGGAAGTTTCTATTTCAGGAAATGGAAACTTCCAGATTAGGAAATATCTCACGAGTCATTGATGTGATTAATTGATCCTTAGACTTGAGGTTCCTTGTCACTTTATGAGTTAACTCTGTAGTCTTAGGTATAAGCTTTAAAGGGTGTCGCCTTAGACAACTGATTCAAGGCTTATGCTGGGGCTGCACAAGTGATTCATGAAAGTGAATGAGAATCAAGAAAGGACCTACACTTGCATTTGCAAGGTGATCTCTTATTGTGTAAGTCATTCATATGCCATATGGAGTCCTTGGCCAAGGCAGTAGATCAAGACATCAAGAAAAGGGTTTCTTGGATTGAGATCAAATGGATATGAAATGCACTTAGCTTTAAGACCGGATTATTAGGGTTCTGATTATTCCCTTGCCCTAGATCTTGGTTGAGAGATAGTAAGTAGGAGGATTGTATCTCACATGAATCAATGACTTAAAGGTTCTGTCGAATCCGAACATTCCAATTCAGCTAGGGGTTAAACACCTGTTGTTAGACTATGGTCGTTTAATCTGTGGACTGATTAATTAATTAGTGAATTAATTAATTAGGGTCACTGCTAATTGAATTGAGAACCTAGAGGGTCACACGCAACAACTTGGTTACATGAGTTGAGGCTTAAACGAGTTAATCGGGCCAAGAGGGTTCCACACGTGTGAAACCACACGTGTAGGTCACGTGAGTGACACGTGTCCTTGTGACACGTGTCCCACACGTGTAAATATATATATTGTATATATATATATATATATATATATATATATATATATATTAAATAATTAAATGTGTTAATTATTTAATAGACTTTGGTTTAATTTTGAATTAAAAAGAAAGTCTTATTTTGGAGAAAATAATCTAGTTAATTAATTAATTAGATAAAATAAGTTATTTATTTTAAATAAATAAAGTATAAAATTATCCAAAAATAGTTTGGATATTTTAGCTCTCTTGAAAGTTGATTTGAATTTAAATTCAAAGTCAAAGTCAAAATTACTTGATGATCAAGTAATAGGAGAGAGGGACCAAATCCTTAGTCCATAAGGACTAGGAATTTCGGCCACTTCCCTCACCTATATATAGGGGAGCTCGAGCTCCCCTTAGAGCGAATTGGCAATTCTTTTGGTTCATGTGTTGAACACCATCCTTTCTCCAAGATAAACGAAACCCTAGGTTAAACCTAAACACTAACTAGAGAACTAGCATCCTTACTAGTTAGATTGTAGTCAAGTTGGTGGACTATCTCTAGAGAGCTTCAAGTTAGAAGTTTGAAGATTCGAGCTTTACCAAGGAGAGGGGATCAAGCCGCGAGAAGAGCGTTCTTGGGTGGCTTGAAACGCTTTAAGAAAGAATAAAAGAAAAGTAAGTTTCTTATCTCTACAAATTTGGTTACACGATTGCGAGTCCTAGATCCTTTTGTTGGGAAAATTTTTTAAATTTCGCTGCTTTCTGATTCGTGTTTTCCAACAAATGGTATCAGAGCCACCTCGTTAATCGTGTTTCTGATTCGTCTCAATTATTCTGAATTTGGTAGAAATTCTTAGGCTTAGATGCGAATTAGGTATTCATGAGTTCTATTAGAAAGCCTGAATTACGAAACTGTAATTTTTTCTTGAATTTCTGAAACTGTTTTCTTAAATCGTGTTTTTGAAAACCGTTTTGATTGAAATCTATTTAAATCGTATTTTTCTTAATTATGGATTGAACCGGGTTTTGGAGAAACCCAAAATACGGAACGGAACACGAAAAGGACGAGCCTAGGCGTGCTAGCACGTCGCACGCCCAGACCCCGTCACCGCCGCCCAGCCCTCCCGCAACCGCGCGGGACAGCCGCCCGCACCGTCCCGCAACAGAGCGGGACGCCCAGGCCGAGACCGCCCGCCATCGGGCGGGCACTGCTGCGCGTGCGCCGCGCGCGCGTGCCTGATGCCGCGCGGCGGTGCCCCCTTGGGCGGGTGGTTCCGGGCCAATTTTCGTGTTTTCGTGTTTCGTGTTTTCGGTCCTTGAAAATCCCGATTTAATTTAATTTTAATTTTATCTTCTAAAATCAGTTTTGCTAAAATAAAATTATTTTAAAATTTTGATTAAATTGGGATTTTTGAGAAATTGATCGAAATTTTGGGAAAAATTACAAACTTTATGAAAATACTGAAAGAATAAAATTATTAATTTTCAGAAATTAATTGGGATTTTATTAGTTTATTATTTTTCGGGTTTTATTGAAAAGGCTCTTGAACAAGAATTGCATCTAAGTCGTGTTTTAAGCTATTAGAGCTTAAAGCGATAATTTTAATTTATTAGTTAAATTTAAATTCTTGTAATTTATGCATGTGAGATGATCATGGGTTTAGACTTATGTATGGTTTTAATTTATGCACATGGATGGTTTAAATTGGGGTTGGAGCCCTATAGTTGCGTTTTTCAATTGAGGTTGGAGCCTCACTTATGTACGTATTGTTATGTGATTTATTATGTGGATTTCCATATTACTGTTTTTGAGGCCGGGGTATGCCCCGTGTATTTGTCTAAGGCCAATATGAAGATTGAGCCTTATTACTTTATGTCGTTTTCCTTTTATTGTAATTTGATAATAGAGATAGGTGGTGAGGTTTTATTTTCATTTTGGAGACAATGCACCCATGGAGTAAGATGGACCACATTCAAGTAACAAGGAGGCCATAAGTGAAGACCCCTTAAAATGTTAGGTAGGGGACTCTCAAAGGAAACAAATCAACGTAGTACAAAGTTACCAAACTACGAAATATTGAATAATATAATATCAATCCTATCCAAACTAAATATTGAATTCTATCCAATCCCTAATCTCTTTTGATATTCTGCATCTCCACCTTGATATCTCTCATGATATTCTGCATCTCCATCCATATCACAGTTTATCCCAACTAACCCAATGTATCTTGGTCTCATTCTTCCCTCTCCACCAAAATCTGGCCAATAACGAGGATATCTCCCGTAATAGTAATTCTGGGAGTTTAAAGCAGCTTACAGCATACGAAGGAATTGCCTGGAGGACTGCTTTAATCAAGATCTCTCGTCCAGTTTGCGAAATCACCTTATCCCCACCCCTGCACCTTTTTCCAAATACGGTCGCGAATGCTTGCGAAGACCTCCTTCTTAGATTTTCCCACCATAGCCGGGAGGCCAAGATATTTGTCATGTTTATCCACTACCCGCACTCCCAACCGACCTGCTAAATCCTCCACCACATTTTTTTCCACATTTGGGCTAAACACAACCTTGGACTTCTCATAGTTGATTAGTTGTCCTGAAACTGCGCAATACTTTTTCAAAACTGTCAGAATTCCTTCTACCACATCCCTCGAGGCCCTGCTAAACACCATCGTATCATCTGCAAATAGTAAATGTGATATTTTCGGTGCCTCCCTACAAATTTGCACCCCAACCACTCTCTCCTCCTTCTTCAACACGTAGCTCAACACCTCTGCACAAATAAGAAACAAATAAGGAGACAAAGGGTTGCCTTGTCTAAGGTCACGACCCGGAGACAACTTCCCAAAACACAAACCATTGAGGGCAAAAGAATAATCAACTAAGGAAATGCAACGGGTGATTAAACTAATGAAAGAAACATGGAAGCCTAACCTCAACATAGTACGTTCCAAGAAAAGCCATTCCACCCTATCATAGGCCTTACTCATATCCAGTTTGAGAGTCAGAAAGCCCTCCGAACCCTGCTTCCTCTGTTTAATGAAATGATTTACCTCAAACGCACACAAAACATTATCAGTAATAAGCCTACCCGGGACAAAAGCGCTCTGGATAGGAGAAATCACCTTTTTCAAAATCGGTTTAAGACGAATAGAGATAGCTTTCGAAGCAATTTTATACATAATGTTGCAGAGGCTGATAGGGCAAAGTTCAAACATGCTTTTAGGATTTTCAACTTTAGGAATTAACACAATATTCGTAGCATGCAATGTCTTCTCAAAACGCCCATGATTAAGAAAATAAATAGTGCAGTTTATAATATCATCATTAATAAAACTCCAGAATTTTTGAAAAAAGATAGGAGGCATATGATCCGGCCCAGGGGCCTTGAGAGGGAACATAGATTTCAATGCCTTCTCGATTTCCAAGGGAGAATACGGCGCGGTAAGCAGCTTATTCATCTCTGGAGTCACCTTCTGTTGTAAGTGTTCCAAAATACCATCAATTTCTCAACCGGAGTCAGATTGGATTTGAAAATCGTGTCAAAATAGGCTTCCACCACCTTCTGGATATCTTCGGTTTTGGTACGCAAAACACCTGCCCCATCTAACAACTCCTCAATCTGATTCCTTTTCTCCATATTTTTAGTTGTGGAGAAAAAATATCCAAGTCCCCTTCTAGCATCCAATGGGCTTTCGCTCGTTGTGTCCACCACGTTTCTTCCCTCGCATACCATTCAGAGATTTCTGCACGAAGAGAAGTCTCAATCATTTTACTCTTAGTCGTGATAGTCCCCCCTCTAATCTCCCGGAGTTTATCCTCCATCTTTCTAATGTGGTTCTTAGGAGCTTCAAATTTATCCATCGACCAGGCTGACAGATCCAATTGGCGCTGCTCAATTATGTTTCTCGCAGCCGAAATATCATCAAATTACACTAGATACATATATGTGCTGATCCTGATAATAGGCATGCAGTTGCTAGGGCCATAAAAATTATGTCATTTTAATAGGGGGTTTTTTGCAAGGAAACCCCTTGTGTCATGTGAAATGATAAAAAAAGACCCCGTGAAAAATAAATTCTCATATAAAACCCTATGTTTTCAAATTTTTGCAGAAAAAACCCTGAGACGCGTTTTTGAATCACACGCGCGTTTACTGCGTGTGATATTAGATTTTTCTTTACTTTGTCGCGTAAAATGACAAATTTACCCCAACATTATATTTGTGTTTTTTGCAAGGAAACCCCTTGTGTCATGTGAAATGATAAAAAAAGACCCCGTGAAAAAAAAATTATCATATAAAACCCTATGTTTTCAAATTTTTGCAGAAAAAACCTTGAGGCGCGATTTTGAAATTTCGCCGGCGGAAGAAATCCTATCAACTTTTTTTTTTTTTTGAAATTTCTTTTATATGTATATATATGTATGTATTATATAATATATTATATATATACATGTATATGTATAAAATTACTAATGTACTATATGTATTAAATATTATTTATAAATTTATTTATTTATTTTTGGTAGAATTTGTAAATTTATTGAATATATATATCTATATATATATATATATATATATATATATATATATATATATATATATATTAAATATTATTTATAAATTTATTTATTTATTTTTTGGTAGAATTTGTAAATTTATTGAATATACATATATATATATATATATAATTATAATTATTGTACTATACATATAAATAATATTTAATATGTATATACGTAATATTATTTATAAATTTATTTAATATACATATATATATATAATTATAATTATTTTACAATACATATAAATAATATCTAATATGTATATATGTAATGCATATAAATATATAAATTATAATATATATTTATTAAAAATCTTATAAAAAATATATATATATAATATTATAATGAAAATATATATGTATTGTACACTAATTATAATTATATATATATACAATTAATATTTTATTTATTGCATATATATACATATATTATAATTTTTTGACTATTTAATTTTTTACAGGGTTTTTTTGGCTCATTTCATAAAACACAGGGTTGTGGGTGCATATTGATGGTGCAGGAATGTGAGTTTCCTAAATGCAACAATCACTTTAAGATTTGTTTGTGAAAGGGAAGACCATCACAGGCGGGAAGGCCTCAGGATCTGGGTTTCCTTTTGAGCGTGGGTTCTTCCAGCTAGGATAACACCAAGAGTGCAAATGTAGAGTAGGTGCAGCTATGGTGACGGGATCAGGAGCTTGGGAAGATCCAGTGAAATGGAGGAAGAATGCCCAGAAAAATGTATGTATTGTGTATGCAGAGAATAACTTAAGGGAGAGTGCATGAGTTCTCCCTATTTATATGTTAGGGGTGAGGGTAGAAGGGTAAATTGACCGTGTGGTCCCAAACCTGTGTTGCCCTAACACGTGGCGGCCCGTGAAGGTATGAGAAGGACGTTTCTGAAAAGGAGGCGGCGTGTCAGATGCGTAGTGCGCACTACCTTTGTGTCAGAAGTCGTTGGCGAGGGTGACGCGGGGGATGGGCCTAAGATTCTCTCTGCCGAGGTTCGGATCCAACGCAGCGGAGCATTGTCATGCACGAGCGTAGGTGACGCTCGAAGAGTGTATGGATGGCCTCCCCACGATAGACGACCCTTGAGCGCCGAAATACCGAGCATCAAGAATGGGCCCTCGTGTGGGTGTTTCCTTGAGAAGGATTCCCCCGAGGGCTGAAATGTGAGCGCCAAGCCTATCGGCCAGGGCCCCTTGTTTGAACAATCGGCCGAGGCCCGATGGCCCAAACTAGTTGGTAAGCGGATGAGCTAGGTTAGCCCACGAATCCCTCAATCCGAGCGTATAATCTTCAAGCGCGTTAAAGGTGACACGTGGACGGCTGAGATACGAGCGCGTTTCTGAGTCCCATCATTTTGCCCCCCAAATGCTGTAGTATCGCTCGAGCGTACTGTAGAATTTTACCATGAAGGGCTTTGGATTTTGAATTATCCGAGGGTCAGGCCTCAGCAAGGGATGTGACCTTTTGACTTCTGTAACGGGTACAGTCTGACAACGCATTAAATGGTGTCATGTCCGCATTTAATGCTAAGTGGGAACGTGGGCGCGTGGACTCCGGTAGTCGTGAGGCGGTTACCAAAAGTGGGGGGTTTCCTAGGCGGGAAATGATTGCCATTTGAAATCCTCAGCCTTTGATGGTGTAAATCCTCCTCCATAAATACGGATTTTCAGGATCTGGGAGTCTTTTTCACGCATTCAACTTCCTCTATAGCAATTCGAAAAAGGCAAGAGACTTCTGCGTTTTCTGCAAATCCCGGCAAACTTCTTCTTCAATCTTCTAGGTAAAGAACCTGCAAGGTTTCATTTCTTCTACTAACCTTAGATTTAGGCTGTAAGCGAGAGATTTGCTAAGTGTAAGACCTTTTCTGCCACTGAAACCGTCCCAGAATCTTCCATCACCACCTAAGTTCTTGCACAGGATTTCATCTTTAGTGCCCAAAATCCAGATATGGCAGACCATAATGCTGAAGCATTCGTACAGGAATTAGATGAGATGTCGGTGGGGAGTTCATCCCCTCATGGCAATGTACCAACTGCAGTTCCGATAGCCAGGGCGCCCCCCCAGTGAAGGGATTCCCATGGCGATCCCAGTGGCCCTAATCTCGGCCGGTGCCGGAGACGAAGAGGTGGACGCCGCCGTTCAAGGGATGAACGAGCGTGCTCCTGGGGGGGTCAACGATCTCTTCGAAGAGATGGACAATGTGATGGAGATGCAAAGGCAGGGAGAAAGAGCGTTCCCGGTGCTGAATAGTGCTGTGAGGCCCCAGGATCACAGGATCACAGTGGCTGTGATGGCTCCCGAGGGCGAAGCATGGCCATCCGGGCGTCAATTTGAGGCTGAACCTTCCAGAAGGCGTCAGAGGAGAGGAAGGGAGCCTGCCACTCGAGTGAGGCAAGATAATCGTCATCAGACTGACAGATCTCCGGATGAGATTGCAAGTATTCTGACGTTCGACGATTTGGAAGAGTTGAGGGAGAAAGCTTATTGGGACCAAGCGGTATTCCCCATGCGACTTCCTGAGGAGGGGGAGAGGGCCAACCGACCGCCGCCTGGGATGATGACGGTCTACTGGTATGCGGTCCTTGTCGGGGGCCTGAGGTTCCCAATTCCGCCCGTCGTTGCCAACATCTACCATCACTTGAGGCTTTGCCCTTCACAAGTTCTGCCGAACGGCATAGCCCTGATTAATACCTTCGTGATTATGATGATTGCTCTAGGTCGCGAGCCTTCGATCATCAACTTTGATAGCTTGATACAGGTGGCCCGCTCGACTCGCTCATCCCCTACTGATGGATTCTATTACGCTCAAGCTAAATCAGGCTTTAAGATGATAGATTCCCCATCTACTTCCTCTGGCGAGCATTGGAAGGAGAAGTACTTTTTCGTGGGGGCTCCAGGAGGAATTTTCAGGGTTCACCGCGGGTGGCTGATACATGGCGAGGGTCCTCTGATTAGGGAAAGAACGAAGAATAAAGCCTTTGAGGATTGGGCACAGGGGTTAGCCTTCGAGATGAGGGCTGAGAAAAAATGGATTAAGGCTGAGACCCTGATGAAGAATGAGGGAGTGTTGTTCCGTTATGGTTTATCTTGCCCCCCAGACATGATACTCAACCCTCCAGCTGACATCATGGCCCTCGACGGTTAGATTCTAGGAACTAACAGCTCTAACCTTTAGAATAGTCCTCTAACTTACAGTGATTGTTGTATTCTTGTATATACGATCCAAGCGATCAATCTTCTGACGCTCGTTCCTCTTTATTTGCAGGCATCCAAATATTATCCCAAGGCATGAATGCTGAAGCCCTTTCCCGCATGTTGGGTGCTCAGGGAGCCGGTGCTAACCCTCAGCAACAGCAACAGCAGCAGCAAGAGCGACCCCCAACTGCGCCGAGGGGCAGGGGAATTCGGCAAAGGCAAGGGCGAGGCGATGGAGGCAGAGGTGCTGGA
The DNA here is from genome assembly GCA_037501455.1 of Lantana camara. Classification (NCBI taxonomy): domain Eukaryota; kingdom Viridiplantae; phylum Streptophyta; class Magnoliopsida; order Lamiales; family Verbenaceae; genus Lantana; species Lantana camara. Next base: position 29,319,953 of record CM074856.1, on the reverse strand, counting down.
AACGAGGTTCCAGCTGTTGGTCCTGTCGAGGATCTCACTGGGGATGGCGCTCGGGAGGTTACCCCTACTCCAGTTGCTCCCGAGGGGCCCATAGCACTTAGCTCCAGCACTTCCCACAACCGATCCGGGGATTTAGTCCGCATCCAAGAAGGGATTAGGGCCGAGCGCCAAGGCAAAAGGAAGAGGATGCCGGACTCTGTCCCAATCTCCGGTAAAGGAAAGGAGGTGGTTGTAGGCCACCGCGGTGAGGGAAACGACACATCTTCCTCCGAGGATGAAGATTTCTGGAGAATTGGCTGCCGGGGTGACGCTCGGTACAAGCGCCAAAGGAAGGACGGCCCTGTCCTGCTGAAAAAGAGCGCCTTTTCTGTCAACATGGTCTCCGACATTGTCGGAAAGCTCCAGTTCTCCGCGACCATGACAAACTTGAACGAGCATAATGCCGCTCGGGTCGCAGATGACGCCTGCCACGTCCTCCTGACGGTTAGGCCTCGATTCCTTCTCTTTATAAAATCCCCCCCTTCTCCCTTCTATGTTCTGACAGTGACCCTCGTTAACGGCTTCCCAGGAGGTAATCCCGAGGCTGAAAAATTTGCAAGGGCGAGCGCAAGCCTATTCTGAGCATAAGGCCAAGTACAAGAAGTTGCTGCGCATCACGGACCCGGGCCAAATACAGGAGGATTACAACAATGTCAGCGCTCAACTGAATTCCGCCAACCTTGAGAACGTTCAGCTGAAGGAAAACCTGAAGAAGTCCGATGACGCCTTTCTGGTCCTAAATGAGCGTCACAGGAAATTGAAGGATGAGCGGGACCAGTTGAGGGTACAAAATGGGGAGCTGGGTGAGCAGCTGGCGGAGAGCACTCGCCAGAACGAGGCAGCCAACAAGGCCCTTGCTGACTTACGAGGCAAAGTACAAGGCTTGGAAGCGAGGGTGTCCTGGGACGCGGTGATGAAGTTCGTGCGTTCCAAAGCCTTTGTATTTGCGGCCAACATGCAATGCTTTGATAACGCTCGGCGTTTCTTCCACAAAGCCATTGGGCAAATGGTCAGACTAAGCTTGGCTCCGGATAGCGCTCGCACTGATGCACGGTTGCGCATGGACTTGGACGAAAACTGCCAGCCCAAGGTCCCTGACGATCCTACTGAGAATCTGGCGGAGCCCGAGTACCAGGAGTTGGTGGAAACGCTCCAAAGGGAGTTCATTGCTGCTAACACTATAGGTCCTGGTCCCATCCAAATTGAGGACGAGGGTACTGTCATGGATGCAGCAGATGTTGAGGAACTAGACGAGGCTCCAACTTCTAACGCTGATGTGCTGGCCCCTGTCCCCATTGCGACTGCTCCCCCCGAGCCTGATGCTCCAGCCCAGTGAAGCTTCTTCTGTTGATGAATTCCTTAATTTGCCAGTTCACTTCCTTGTCTACCCCATGAACAACTTATATCTGTAATCAATCTTCAAACTATTTCTTTGGATGTCTTGGACTTCTTGATGCTTCTTTTAATATATTTGAACTCTTTTCTACTGCTTGAACGTATGAATGCTTTCTTCCTTACTTTTGAATGGTGAATGATGTTGCTTTGTTACGCTCGCCGTTTCTATATTAATGTCTTTTGTTTGGAACGTTTGCGATGGTAGTGTAAGCATGCAGGGGTGTCTTTTACGACGGTCCTCTGACACTCATCACCATGCATATTAAGCTTAGAAGCCCACGACGTTAGGCAGTTGGCCTATTGCAAATATAGGCGCGAGGGTGACCCTTAGGAGGGTTCCCTGGCCATAGTAGAAATGAACCTTGAATTTGGACTTAGAAAACCTTTGAGGAAATACAGGTGCGAGGGTGACCCTTAAGAGGTTCCCTGGCCACTTTTGAAATGAAGTTTCGAATCCAGACTTAGGAAATCTTTAGCCAAGAATTGGCTTATGGCTGGAATATTAGGAGATGCAAATATGGGCACGAGGGCGATCCTTATGAATGTTCCCTAGCTGTATTCTCAATGAGGCTCGAATTTGAACTTAGGAAATCCCTAAAGATTTAGTTATGTATCGGCCTTAGACATTTGGCGTGCATCTCTATCTTGATTGTTCCAGAAAATTGATCGTACTTAGAAATCGCCTGTAGGATTTGCTAAGTAGGGGTTAAAACGAGCGTAGCCATAGTGTAAGTGGCATCCACTATTTACGAGCGTGCTCTTACCCAAGTAGATAAGGGTCACAGGGGGTTTACAAGCGCGAACTAACATGACGAGCACTTAGTGGGCGTAAATTAAGCGTTTAGCATCCCGCCTTTCGACACGCTCATTCATAGGGTTTAAACTCTTGCGAGCGTTCAAACTGTTACAAGTGGATGGTTATCAACACCTTGGACAGTGTAACTTTGAAACGATTGGTGTATCGCGTAGGTCATTCGACGTGGAGGGTGCTCGACACGGAGTAGGCCTCTTCTCGCTCGAATCCTTAGATCAAATAAGAAAGCAAGCAGATAACAAAAACAAAGAATTAAATACTTACTGTTATATAGATGCATTTTTTGGAAATGATTACAACACGTTTTCCGTCAAAGGAAAGCATTCCATGCCGCGGATGGGCAATTACAAAAGAGCTGATGTCTACACGTAGAACCTTCTAAGGTTACATGCATTCCATGGCCTAGGGAGTCGCTCGCCTTGCAAAGTTTCCAATAGGTAGGTATTGTTTGCTCGTACCTGGATGACTTTGTAGGGGCCTTCCCAATTGGGGTCTAATTTACCCACGTGTTTGGAGACTTCAACTTTTTTCAGGACTAAGTCCCCCAGCTGGAAAGTCCTTTCTTTAACACGCTTGTTATATTGGCGAGCAACGGTCGCTTTGTATTTGTGGATACGTGCCCAAGCAGCATTTCTCTTCTCATCCAACAAATCTAACTCGAGCGCCCTGTTGGCTTCATTGTCGGCAGGCTCGAAATAGGCAACGCGTGCGGATTCTTGGGCAATTTCCGCAGGTATCATAGCCTCGGAGCCATAAACGAGGGAATAAGGGGTTTCCCCTGTTGCCGCTCGTGGAGTAGTACGATATGCCCACAGGGCTCCTTGAAGTTCTTCAGCCCATTCTCCTTTCTTGCTTTCGAGCATCGTCTTCAGGTGCTGGAGTATGGTTCGATTGGTCACCTCCGCTTGACCATTGGCCTGAGGATGGCCCACGGAGGTGAATCGCTGTTCAATCCCTAGCTCGTAGCACCAATCCCGTGTGTCAGCTGCAATAAACTGGGACCCGTTATCTGAGATGAGCACCCTCGTGATGCCATATCTGCAGACGATGTGTTTCCAAATGAAGTCCCTCACAACTTTGAACGTTATCCTGGCGACCGCTTCGCCTTCAGCCCATTTAGTGAAATAATCCACAGCAAGTATTACGAATTTCTTCTGTCCGACCGCCATTGGGAGGGGTCCCACAATGTCAATGCCCCACTGATCAAAAGACCACGAAACATCAATAGGAATCATTTGAGCGGCTGGCAACCGGGGGGTGTTAGAGTGAAACTGGCACTTAGGGCATTTCTTAGAGTAGCTAATGGCATCCTGCAACACCGAGGGCCAGTAAAAACCGCTCCTTAAGATTTTCTTCGCCAAGATTCGACCGCCCAAATGGTTCCCACAACTTCCACTGTGCACATGTTCTAAAACCTCCTTGGCCTGCGAGGGTCTCAAGCATCTCAACGGTGGGCCCTGGAAGGATCGCTTGAATAATCGACCCTCGGCATCCAATGAGAAACAAGGGGCCTTGCTCCTGACCTTACGAGCCTCAACTTTGTCGCTCGGACAGGTTCCATCCTGGAGGAATCTGACAATCTCGTCGAGCCAACAAGGCTCGGAGGGGTCAATCATATGTACCTCTTTCGAAGGTTCTCCTCTACTTATCAAGGGCTCTTCAGTCCTAAGAAATGTAACAGCACACTTGTTAGAGCCTTCTAGGGCCGATGCAAACTTGGAGAGAGCATCAGAACGTTCGTTTTCAGCCCTCGGAACTTGCAAAAGATGGAATTCCTTGAACTTGGCTATCTCCTCCTTGGCGCTCGATAGGTACTGTGCCATGGTGGCTTCTCGAGCCTCATAATTACCATCAATTTGACTCGCGATCAACTGCGAATCAACGTATGCTGTGACACGAGTGGCCCCATTTTGGAGTGCAATCCTGAGCCCTTGGATGAGGGCCTCATACTCAGCTTCGTTGTTGGTGACTTGAAACGCCAGCTTGATTGCGTAGTCAACTTCTGCCCCGAGGGGATCCCTGAGGGTCACCCCGACTCCTCCCCCCTGTGAGGTCGAGAAGTCATCCGTGTGTAAAAGCCATAGACCCTCATCTGCCGAGGGCACAGTCTCCAAATTGAAACGCTCTACCAACAAATCGGCCACTGCCTGAGCCTGTATGGCTGTACGAGGCTCGAAGGAGATATCAAACTGACTGAGTTTAATCGCCCACTTAATTAACCTTCCCGAAACATCCGGCTTAGATAGCACTTGTTTGAGTGGTTGATCTGTAAGCACTGTGATGGAGTGAGCCTGAAAGTATGGCCTCAGCCTTCGGGATGCGTTAACGAGCGCAAAGGCAAATTTCTCAATTTCCATGTACCTCTTCTCAGCCCCCTGCAAGGTTTTGCTTAAGTAATACACCGGCCTATGCATACGCTCGCGGATTGCCACGAGGACAGCGCTCGTGGCTTCCAAGGAAACTGATAAATAGACAAACAAGTTCTCCCCCGGGTTAGGTTTGGTCAACAAAGGCGCGCTCGAAAGGTACTGCTTCATATCCTGAAGGGCCTTTTCGCATTCCTTGCTCCAGGTAAAGTTGCGAGCGTTGCGCAGAATTTTAAAGAAGGGTAGGTTCCTATCCGCTGAGCGAGAGATGAACCTATTTAATGAAATGATCTTACCCACAAGCACCTGGACCTCTCTCAGATTGCGAGGGGAGGGTATGTCCAGGATTGCTTTAATCTTCTCGGGGTTTGCCTCCATGCCACGTTGACTGACCATGTATCCCAGAAATTTACCGCCTCGAACGCCAAAGGTGCATTTTGATGGGTTCAACTTCATTCCGTAGCGACGAAGGATATCGAAAGTCTGCTTGAGATCTTCCAGATGGGAGCGTTGGCGCTCACTCTTGACTATCATGTCGTCTACATATACCTCCATAGATTTTCCAATTTCGCGCTCGAACATTCTATTGACGAGGCGTTGATAGGTTGCTCCCGCGTTTTTGAGCCCAAAGGGCATGACCTTGAAGCAATAGACACCCACGTGGACTACGAACGCAGTTTTGGGACGATCCTCAAGAGCCATAAATATCTGATAATATCCTTGGAAAGCATCCATCATGCTCATAAGCTCACATCCGGCGGTTGAATCTACCAACTGATCGATTCTAGGCAGAGGGTACGGATCTTTGGGACACGCCTTGTTAAGGTCCGTGAAGTCGTTGCGCATACGCCACTTGTTGGCGCTCTTAGGAACGAGCACCACATTGCAAAGCCATTCGGGATATAAAATTTCTTCTATGTACTGAGCGTCAAGCAGTTTATTGACTTCTTCTTCTATGACCTGCTTTCGGAATCCATGGACATCCCTCTTTTTCTGCTTTATAGGTTTGAAGGCTGGATCCACGTTCAGCCGGTGGACAATAACGCTCGGATCTATGCCGGTGAGGTCGGAAGCCTTCCAAGCAAAGACATCAATATTTTCCCGCAAAAATTCGATCATCATAATCTGAGAGGGACCGTCGAGGCTGGAACCTATTTGCGTGGTCTTATCTGGATTCCCCGGCTCCAATTCGATGGTCAGGAAGTTTTCTGTAGGTTCCACTCTTATCTCGGGCCTCGGCAGTTCGAGCGCCCGTTTCTTTCCTGTGACCCTCTCGTTGGTACCTCCCGAGGGTGTAGGGTCCTCGTCCTCCGAGGAGGAAGCCCCAACCTCTCCAAGGGGTGAGTTTCCAGCACCCTCGGGTTTGTCCGTGGCTTTCTTCTTATTCTTCTTCTTATAGAGCTTGGTCCTCTTGCGCTCGGGGCCATCTTCATCCAGCTTGGGGAAGTCAACGGACTTTTTGGTGGAGCCCGCCTGGGTGGGTTGTTTGGGCTTGTGGCTTCGAAGGGAAAGTACGTAGCATTCCCAAGCTTCCTTTACATTGTACAATACTTCTCCAGTTCCCTCGGGAGTGGGAAACTTGACTTTTTGATGATAGGTGGAAATTATCGCTTTGAAGTCGACGAGGGCTGGGCGCCCAATGATGATGTTGTAGGGTAGGTCCACTTCGACCACCACATAAAGAACATTTAAAGTCTTTCGCTGTGGGGCGCGACCGAAAGAGGTGGCCAAGCGAATTTGTCCGCGAGGGACAATCTCGGAACCCCCAAAGCCGACAAGGGCTGTTCTAAGAGGTTCGAGCGGGATGTTTGTGATGTTCATCTTCTGGAACGTGGAGTAAGGCAAAACATTTACGGAGCTTCCACTATCAATCAAGACCCTCTTTACAACATGATTGTGAACGTCTAAGCTAACCACCATGGGACAGTCTGAGGTTTCACCGACCCCATGGGGTGTTACAATGTGCTCTAAGTCTTTCTCTGTAAAACCTACGCTCTCATCCTTCTCCGAGTGTGACGACTTATCAACAGAGAGCACCGGGCGGGGCTGAGAAGATCTTTGGTCATAACTCCGAATGTAGCGTCGTCGGGAAGCGTTGGAATCACCCCCCGAGGGTCCGCCGGCAATCATGTGAATAACCGCGAAGGGCTGGTTTTCCACGTCCGATGCCTTCCCTTTCCCACGGTCACTGGGCTCGGTATGACGGTGACGGGGGCTGCGTGAGCGCGAACGACTTCTCCCTCTAATACGCGCTCGTTCAGCACAGTGTTCGTCGTATCTTTCTAGCACTTTCACGAACTCCTTGAGGTGCCCTCCGGCAATAAGCCTCTGAATCTCACTCTCGAGTTGGCGACACTCGTTGGTATCATGCCCTTTCTGCTTGTGGAAAACGCAATATTTTCCCGAGCGCTTCTGGGCCTCGGTTTCCCTTAGCTTCGATGGCCTTTTGAACAGCTTTTTGTCCGCCATAGCATACACTTCAGCTATAGGGCAGTTGAGAGGGACTCGCTCGAATTTCCGAGGGGGAGAGTTCCGACGAGCAGGGATAGGGCTGCGGCGGCGGCCTCTGGTTGAATCTCCTCTGTCCTCAAAGGATCTGTTGGTGCGAGGGGCGTTCGCCATTTTTTGATCCCTCGCAAGGTACATATCTTCGAGGGTGAAAAATGAGTCAGCGATGTCCCTTATTTCCATCAACGAGCGGGGCTTTTTCTTGGCCACTTCTTCCACAAATTCTTTGCTGACGTAGTGCTTCATGTTTATAGCTCCGAAAAGAACATGCCTCAAGAAATCCATCGAGGGCTTCTCCACTAACAAGATCTCCTTGTTGAACCTTCCCATGAAAGACCGAAGGGTCTCATTCGGCCCCTGGACCAAGCTGTACAGGGCTGTTGCGGCTGGGGCCGGTGCTTTTAAGGAGTTGAAGTGGCTGACGAAGGCATCTGTTAAGTCATAATACCCCCGAATCGAGCGCGGGGGGGGTTTTTTGTACCAGTCTTGAGCCATCCCAGAGAGGGAAGTGACGAACACTTTGGCCCAATAGTTGTTGGGGTGATCATATAAATGCATCAAATGTACAAAGTGATCCAGGTGCTCGGCTGGATCAGTGGTTCCATCGTACCTATTGACAGACGAGGGGATTTTGCCCTTCCCTGCGCGAGTCATCAGTACCTCCTCAATGAGGGGCGAGTCGCCAGTCATGATCCTATAATCCCGGTCGTCGGGATCCTCGTAGCTGGCTTCCCTCCTGCACCGAGAAATGGGGCTACGTGGTCGGCGAGCGTCTCTGGCCTTGGACCTCTCGCCTCCATCGCGGGAGGCGTGAGACCGTGCTCGAGAGAGCTGCTCCACCACGTTCTGGAGCCCTCGAATTTGGTCTTGTACTGCGGCAAGCTGAGGGTCACTGACATTTCTGCGGTTTGCCCTCTCTGTGACCCTCGACTGGACCTCGTCGTTGTTTCCAACCCCTTCATTTTGAGGGGCTCTCTCATTTCCCGCTGGCTGCTGCCCTTGCTGGACCCTCGGAGCGGCTTCATTTTCTTGAAGCGGTGGAGGGTGAGGTTGCTGGGCCCTTAACGCATTTTGGGCCATCGTCAAGGGATGTGCAGGGAGCCCGCCCAAGGGTGGGGCTATCCGAGCGCCCGCGTATGAAGGGAAATAAGCCATAGTGAAGTGTTCCCATGCATTCTGCACAGCTTGACTCTCGCATTGCGCATACAGCGCCTGAAGTTGTTGCGCAGTGATTTGGGGCATCTCTACCCCCTGTATTTCCCTTGGCATTGATAAGGGGAGGTTCAACGTCCCCACTTGATACGGCTGGACCAAAGGTACCATTCCAGGCATCGTTCCAGGCATTACCCCGGGCTGCGTGAGAGTGTATCCTGGCGGCGGCATGGCCATAGGGTATATGCCAAGATGGGAGGCAGGGACATTTGGGGCGAAAGCTGGGGGGGGAGGATTGGAGCCCGATCCTCCCGCTTCATTTCCAGTTGGGGGAGGAGCAGCAGCAGCGGCATCAACGTCTTCGGCAACAAGGGGAGGTGCGCCCCCGGCGAGGGCGGGGCTTTCCACGTTTTCTCCATTGGCGGGAGGAAGACCTCCTCTGTTCCCCAGAGTTCCAGATCTTGTGGCAGTAACCATGATGAAAGACTTTGGTGTCACTTTTCAACTAGCTTTTAAAGGAAGAAACTGGTAACAACGAAGATGGTGGTGATGGTTTCCCACAGACGGCGCCAAAAATGATGGTGCAGGAATGTGAGTTTCCTAAATGCAACAATCACTTTAAGATTTGTTTGTGAAAGGGAAGACCATCACAGGCGGGAAGGCCTCAGGATCTGGGTTTCCTTTTGAGCGTGGGTTCTCCCAGCTAGGATAACACCAAGAGTGCAAATGTAGAGTAGGTGCAGCTATGGTGACGGGATCAGGAGCTTGGGAAGATCCAGTGAAATGGAGGAAGAATGCCCAGAAAAATGTATGTATTGTGTATGCAGAGAATGACTTAAGGGAGAGTGCATGAGTTCTCCCTATTTATATGTTAGGGGTGAGGGTAGAAGGGTAAATTGACCGTGTGGTCCCAAACCTGTGTTGCCCTAACACGTGGCGGCCCGTGAAGGTATGAGAAGGACGTTTCTGAAAAGGAGGCGGCGTGTCAGATGCGTAGTGCGCACTACCTTTGTGTCAGAAGTCGTTGGCGAGGGTGACGAGGGGGATGGGCCTAAGATTCTCTCTGCCGAGGTTCGGATCCAACGCAGCGGAGCATGGTCATGCACGAGCGTAGGTGACGCTCGAAGAGTGTATGGATGGCCTCCCCACGATAGACGACCCTTGAGCGCCGAAATACCGAGCATCAAGAATGGGTCCTCGTGTGGGTGTTTCCTTGAGAAGGATTCCCCCGAGGGCTGAAATGTGAGCGCCAAGCCTGTCGGCCAGGGCCCCTTGTTTGAACAATCGGCCGAGGCCCGATGGCCCAAACTAGTTGGTAAGCGGATGAGCTAGGTTAGCCCACGAATCCCTCAATCCGAGCGTATAATCTTCAAGCGCGTTAAAGGTGACACGTGGACGGCTGAGATACGAGCGCGTTTCTGAGTCCCATCACATATAGTTCTTTAAGAATGTATTGTAATGAAAGAAGGACAATTTTGACAAAACACGTCGGTTCTTTGACTAAATGGTGTAAAGGGGCGGTTTGCAAAAAATAAAAAATACAGGGTTTATTTTACTAATTTTTTTTTTACAGTGTTTTTTTAACTTTGTTTGAAAAACACAGGGTTGTGGGGGCATATAGCTCTTTTAATAGGGAATTGATTTATTTACCTGCTAGTGGAGTTGGTTTAGAACAATTTCAATTTTCTTTTTTCTCCAAAGAATCTGATAAACTATCAAATTTCAATATTAGTTTGTGATTTATTATATTTTGTTATTCACACGCAGTGTGTTAGTTGAGTTGGAATTGCTTTATTAGTGAGATATGTTTTTAACCATTAGATTTTTTAGCCAGATAAGAGAGTGAAAATGGGTCTCTCATTTATGTAATTTTAGGAGGTGTTTACGCCATTATTGAATAAAAGGTTTTTCATGTTTTCCTTAATAAATTTTCTCAGGATCGAATAAAAAGGAAATCCCGATCAGAGAAAGACAACATAAAGTTGGGAAAAAAGTTGGTGGCCATTAGAGGTTATGGAAACAATTTACACAAACTGGGAATAAAACATGAGAGTTTAGAAGATTATCATTGTCATTGCACTCGAGCGTGCTCTTATTATTATTGGCAAAAAGTCTCGCTGACAGCATACTACGATAAGTTTTCTTTCATTCTCAACTTAGAATTACATTCTTTAGAATAAATTGATGTTACTTGCCTACGGAATATAAAAATTTTGAACACATTATTAGGAAAAATTACGTAACGCACATATGCACCTTTTAAGTATTAGAAAAGATTTTTAGGTATCTTAATTATAAATCATTGATGGATAAATTATTTTCCTTGAAAATTGAGGTAACAGTTTCTAGGCCTGAGCATTTCGTGAGTAATGAGTAGTGATGAGATACTTTCTGCTCGCATTTGTCATGCGATGTGTGTTGATAAAGTTTGATAAGACTTATTTTGCTTTGGATTCTGATCGGCAAGGGCAGACATTTACTTCAGATCCCAATTGATTAGGAGTAGGACAAACATTTATTCGAATCCCGATCAGTTAGAGAAGTAGTACTTCAAATCCCAATCGCTAGGTTAAGTATTTGTTTTGGATACCTGACTCATAGAACAAGTATTTGTTATGGATCCAAACTCGTTAGAGCAAGGTTCAATAACTATAATTTGATATGTGTTGATAAAAAAAGAAAAAAGAAAAATTCGAGCAGAAACATATAGAATTTCAAAAGTATTAACATTATTTATTGATATATGATTTAAAATTATGATATATAATTTGAGGTGATGATTTTTGAGATAGACGAACATAATAGATACATTTTTTATTAACTTGAGGCTTGAGCTCATAATTTTCACGGACAGGCGAACATGATAAGTTGTTGCAGGCATACGAACAATTCGAAGGAAATTTCGATGTGAGGGAGGGATATTAATCGAAGGAAATTATATTTTTAAAATCATCCATGCATCGTAGGTTTCTTTGTCATTTGATTTTAGAACTTTAGTCGTAAAATAATTTATAATAGCTCTATGTTTAATATGAACCTTTTTTTTTTTTTTTTTAACATACACACCCCCCAAGGTAAAAGGATGTTTACTATAAAATTACCCAAAAAAAAAAAGAAAAACAATTTTTTATTTAATCAAAAAACGAACAACAATTATTATATATGTATGGGCTTCAACCCTAAGTTCTCTGAAGCCCATGGGCCAGCGTACAAACCCTAAATTTCTGATGTTATCGAGGACATTTTCGTCATTCCGCCTCAAGCCCACAACTCTTCGATATATAGCTGCAATTAGGGTTTGGAGTCATCTCCGAAGTAGCTTTTGCATCCGCGCTCTCACTCCAGAAGCAGGCGCCGTCACTAGACTACAGGTTTCCCCTCTCTCGCTCTCTAACATTCGATGAGTTTTCTTCGATTTATGATGTAATTGATGGTCGCGGTTTGTTGCAGGCGAAGCAGAAGATATGGCGACAGAAGTAGCTCCCGTCGTGGCCGAGGCGGAGAAGGTCCCCTCCACCGGCGTTATGCTGTTCAACAGGTGGTCGTATGACGAAGTGCAGGTCTGTTTTTCTTTCTCTCGCATATGCATTCTCTCTAATTGTTAATCTATTTCTGTATCTGACCTAGGTTGATCTCGTTGTTCAAGTTCTCTTTGTTTTTGCGTCTTGCGTTCGTCTCGTGCAAGTGTTCTGTTGTTTCATTTTGATTTAATTTATATATATATATATATATATATATGCGTTTCTCTGAGTGTTTTCAGGTAAGGATTTGCAGTCTTATGGAGTGTCTGAGTGTAGTGTGCTCGCTTTGAATTTAGCCTTAGAAAGAATAATCCGAAATGGGTTCCTTTTGGCTTGGTGTGATTTTTTCTGTTGGCATTTTGCTGCGTTTCAAATTAATTGTTTGTGTGGTACTCAAGTTGGGAAATGACATTTAGCGTTTAATGCTGTAGTACATACCGTAATTGTGCATTCCCAGTTGTTTTCGAGAATTGAATCTCGTGATTTCATATTTGCTTTGCTGGTTGCGAGGAACTTATATTTCAATGAACCTTGATAATCCTAGGAGCATTTGGGCTTGAGTTTATATTGTTATTTTTGGACTCTGAAACTGGGTGTTTAAAAACACGGAGAACTTGCACAAAACATGTTTGAGAAATTTGAGGATTGTAAAAGAGAACCTTTTTTTAATCTGAATTTAACAAACTATGTTTGTATTCTAGGAGTTCTTGTCCCATGCTCTTCTGTTAAAGAATTTCTAACTAAAACTAGAGATGCATTTTATCCCGTGTTGTATTTGATGTCTCAACAATCATATGGTTTTCATTTGTAGGCAGATTTATGATGTTCCTGATTACATTATGTGCTTAACTCATGATTTGGCAATCTCTTACAGATCAGTGATATCTCTGTGGAAGATTACATCACTGCAACAGCCGCCAAGCACCCAACATACATGCCCCACACATCCGGGAGGTACCAGGCTAAGCGATTCAGGAAGGCTCAGTGCCCGATTGTTGAGAGGTTGACCAACTCCCTCATGATGCACGGGCGCAACAATGGAAAGAAGCTCATGGCTGTTCGCATCATTAAGCACGCCATGGAGATCATCCATTTGTTGACCGACCTCAACCCAATTCAAGTCATTGTTGATGCTGTTATCAACAGGTCTGATAATTTTGTTCTTTGTTTTATATAGAGACATATATTATCATTGTACTAACTGTTGAACTTCATCTATTTGAAAATTTCAACTTCAAACTGAAACCCTTGTGCTTTTGACGTGGATTTTTAAATATTTATATTTCTGCTTACGTTGCACTCAATGTTTTGATTGTAGTGGACCAAGGGAAGATGCTACCCGTATTGGGTCAGCCGGAGTTGTCAGGAGACAGGCTGTTGATATCTCTCCTCTTCGCCGCGTCAACCAGGCTATTTATCTGCTTACAACTGGTGCCCGTGAAAGTGCATTCAGAAACATCAAGACCATTGCCGAATGCCTTGCTGATGAACTCATCAACGCTGCCAAGGGTTCTTCAAACAGGTGAGAAAGCTTGTTAGGGTTGCCACTTTAGTTCTCTTGAATTTGTTTTACTTGCTATAAACTAATAGGTGAATGTTATTGTTTTCACAGCTATGCCATTAAAAAGAAGGATGAGATTGAGAGAGTTGCCAAGGCTAACCGTTAAGAGTGCAAGTTTGAAGTTTTTCGAAGAATGTTGTTTTTTGCACCTGGTACTTTTGTCTTTGTTTTAGGGAGTTCTCTTTAATCTTGGTGGTTAATATCAGCAACTATGAATTGGGATCAAAATGTTTTGCTTGTCTACAACACATTCTGCCTTCATTGTTCTGTTGAGGATTTTTATATTTATATACAGCTGAGTTTTAATTTATTTTTCGTGGCCCCTTCTTGGTTCAGTTAACACTTATACATGGTAAGTTCTTGCCTCCATTTGTTTGGCCCTCACTCAACCCCATTATTTTTACAACATGGGCTGCTCTTTATTGTGTGAGGTATTTGCAACTTAAGAGACTCGCTTCATTCATAGTTTTTGTGCCATTATTTACAGCAATCTTCTTAATGATCGCCTAAGTCATCTTTTCAGTGTGGTAGGGGTGTGCACAGCCTGGTAGAACCGTTCTTAACTTCTATATATATATATATATATATATCAATATATGAATATAATTGTTTATTTAAATAAATATGATAATATTATGTAACATATAATGTAACTTTTATTAAATCTAGTTATTTCCTTTGGAAACGTTTCTTAAAGACGTTATATATTTAGATTTTAACTTTTTAAGTTTTAACAATTAAAAGCTAGAAACATTTTGTACATTAATAACAATTTAACATTCTGCTATGAAGAACCGAACAGATTTACAGAATACGAGCACAGAACATATCGATTTGGGTCTCATAAATAACAAAACCCTACCGCTGTCCCAGGCTACCGACCGGGGCTTGTGCCGTCGCCCCCATGCCATCGCCGTTTGCGGTCTGGTGCCCTTGCGTCCCAGCCCCACTCAACTTCTCAACGGCTCAGGCTCTTTGGTCCCATATCAACCTAGTTGTGATGAATATATGGATTGTTTTTTAATGTTATCATTAGAAGTAGGCGGAATTCTTTCCTAGTAGAATTTTAGGATTTCGGTTTTTGATTGAATTGTACCAAAATAGTTTCGATTTTTATCTAACCCAATCGAAAAGTAGGGTTCGGTAATCGGTAGGAAGATTTGGGGGACTTATTACCAATTGAACAACTCTAGACCGTCTTCTATAATTTTTTGGGTTCTATAGTCCATTTTCATGGATCGAGTCGGGACGAACCATTTAGGGTGTAAAACTCTCCTTACTAATGGTGGTTGCGTTCCCAGGTACTCGAATTTGTACCGACTAAACTAGCATTACGCCGACTAACTACGGAACCAATTGGTTTCACACCGGGAGACCAACATCTGGAGCAACGACCCCAAGAGTTTGGAAGATATCTTGAGAAAAGGTTTTAGCACCGGTGTATACGAAGATCTAATCGGGAAGTGTTGAAATATCCCCAACCCCTGCTTTTAAAAAAGCTGCTATAGTTGCATACCCAGCGAGAAGCTCCATCCGAGGGAAGATAAGCCATCTCCGAGACCATTCCTGCGCCGTTCGATAGGAATTCGATGTTGGATCTTGGAATGCTATCTAGCAGTCATAGTACAATGGAGAAAAGCGCAAGGACTGAAGTCCGATCTCTACCAGAGCTCTTTGGAGAGCTCACCATCCGTACGGCCCGTGCCTACTTCACCGCAACTACCATGATCATAGCTGTCCCCACTGGAATCAAAATCTTTAGTTGTCAAGGAGCGGAATGAGACCAAAATGACCATCCCATCCTAAAGGTGACAAGAGCCTATCCTATTCAAAACTACGAAATCATTTATAAAATGTTTATATAAAAACAAAACTACCAGGATAAAATAAATTTGAGTTTCTAAATGCTTTGAATAATATTCATTGGGGGTTATCATGGCCGCTAATTTGCACTCCCATGGTGGTGCCTTCTACAATTAAACAAAGGAGAGAAATAGGAAAACAATCTATAATTTATTAATGGGCCTTTTGATATGGGCTGAAAGGCTTCTTCAATTGTGGCCCACTTTCACATATACCCCAAAGAATAAAAAATGATCAATTTTAGTACGAACTCTCACTTGCCTCTTAAGTACCCCTCTTCTCTGTTTGTCTTTGAAAGTCAGAATATCTATTAACAAGTATGGTTTTGCGGTTAAATTTTTTAGCATAAATTCGGGATTTTTTTAATCAGAAAAATGATGTCTTCTGAGTAAAATTTGACAAAAGAAACATTTTATAACCCTTAAATTCCTTTAATATTCTTTTTTTTTTTTTTTTTTTTCCGTAAAAACTCTCGAATCAAATTCTTGCATGGATTCGATAGTTTAAATCTCGTTTTATTCATTTAGAAAAGAATGTAGTATACAAATTGGAATTTAATACGAAACCATTGATTAATCTTATATAGAGCCAAAAACCAATGTTCATATTAGAATTTTTTTGTGTTCGTAGCAAGATTTCCTTTTCATTTTTGTCATGAAATTAGGTAGAAATTGGCATTAGGTTGCAAAAGAAGAGTGGTCCATGGAAATACTTTTCTCCATTTGTTTGTTGTCATCTTCCCACGTATCTTCTTTGCAACCTTTCGTATATATGCACATTTTTGTCAAAAGGAGGAAAATACACATGTATTAAATTCCTCCATGTTCGGGGCTTGTTTGGATACTTCATATAACATGACAATTTGGATTCTGGAAGAGATAATGGGACATTTGTGGAAGATGAACCAAGAATCCAAAATGAGATTCTGTCCGAGTTATGATGTACGGATACAAACACGGTGATAGGGCTACGATACAATATGGATACGATGATATAAATTTTTTCTTGAATTTCCAACAAAATGATATTTTTAAAAGTGCGTGCATCATAGTTCACAAGTTTAGAATGGTCTAGATCAAAGATATGGGGTCTAACTTTTAGGGGTGAGTTAGGTCAAGTACATTATTCATGAATAACTATCGATACATATTTTCTATTACATTTATTTTGCTCAATTGTATTTTTTTCTTTTAAAAAAAAAAAAAATCAGTGATTTACATATGACATTGTATCAATCTTTGCATAATACAAAACATTTCTTCAATCTTTGATAGAAATTGTACAACAAGTATAACTTGTGTTTCGGTTCTTGGATATGAAATTATCATTAATAGAGAAGAGTCTTACACCTAATCAATTTGGCCTGTCTCGACCCCAAATAAATAGGACATAAGGAAACAAAATAAATAACTTGATTTTTTTTTTAAATCTTATTTTATTATTTCGATTAATAACTTGATATTTTTACTCTAGAAGGTGGTGATGATAGTTAATACGATAGACAACTTTTAAGACATATTAAATCTGAGGCGGGTTTGTACTTTAGAAATTAATTGAGGATTTTAATTTCCTCTAGATGTGGGAAAATTTGAGTCATCCCTATCCATTTTCTTATTAAATGATCAATCAACTAATAAATGCAACGTGTAACCAATCAAACGGCAAATGTAATAAAATACAAGTACATAAAAGAATCGTAAAGGCATTAATATTTCACGAGACAAGATACAATATTCTTAAATCATAAGTTTCAAAAATTAAAAAAGCATAATGAAATAAAACATGGCGTATAATCAATCCAACGACCAATACGTATGAAGATTGTAAAAACAATAATATTTCAAGAGACGAAATATTTATAATTCTTCAATTTGCCTTTTTAAGGTTTTTTTCCCCCTAAACTTATCCGAAATTAACCTAAACTATTTTTCCCTTTCTTTTTCATAAAATTCGAATTTGAATCCCACATGTATTAAATAATTAGAAGTCTACCATACTTTATCCTAAATATATATTAAAATTATGTTAAATTAATGTAACATAATCTATACATGTTGCAAATAAATCCACTAGAGATGCCGGCCTATGGATTGTGTTTAGATTCTTCTTTATTCACAAATTTCATATCCTTGATGTGCACTATAATTCTAAATGCAACCTTATTCAATTATGAAAATATGAATAGAAAATTTATTATGTGAAATTAAAAAAAAAAAACTAATTAAATAATAAATATAATATATGATGACAGAATATTTTGAATTGTCAAATGGCATCATGGTACAACAAGCTTCGTTGGATATTTCCTCCACGTAGGTGTTTCGACCCAAGATCACCCTCTCTCGACCAAACATTTGTACTAATAATTTAAGATATTTTATCTCGTTCATTTGTCTGATCCTACTTTTCTCGAGAATGATTTATTGATCGGCGAGTCCTTCGAAAAGACAGTTAGCTCGACCCAGACTGATTCATACATGGTGCATTTAATGCAGGGCATCCTTCCTGCAATAATATTAAATGCGGCCCATGCTCTGTACACTCACCGCAATCATTCTGACAGGATAAGCATGAGAAACTATACTGTGAATGACTTGCACCATGCTTGCAATCATCGCAGTGTTTATTGTGTGTACTCACTACATTACTATTTCCACATTTTATACACTCCTACCTATTCACTCATATCGACCATCCTCGACCAATTTACCTGGCTTGAGCGTTGGAATACTAAAACGGGTCCAACTCCGATATTCCTTCGTTTTGATTTTTGAGCTCAAGTTTACTCTTCCTTGTAACTCAGAGAAGTTACACATCTTCCCCACATTATAAATTTTGAATAATTCAAAAATTCACATCCAACTTTCACAAAATAATCGGATTAAAATGTTATATATATATATATATATATATATATATATATATATATAATTAATTGATTAGGTTCGATCGAGCTCAACCGATAACTGACAATTTTCCCTAGGCCCCCTCCTTTCACTATCATAGTATCATAATCATTCCTATCCAACTGCAGCAAGCAACTGCTAACTTATTTAAATAATTTATTTTAACCAAAAGGACTTTCTATTTAGCATGTAGGACTAAAGTAGGAATCAACGACTGTTTGTTTCTGTCTCTAGAAACATCTCCCTTAGCAAGTCCTATTTAATATATTAATTCGTTTTCTCTTATTTAAGAGAAAAGAAATTTTAAGCTCGACTATAGTCCTTAACCGCGCTTTTAATAAAATCATCTTTTTATATCATATCATATTTTATCATTTCGGACATTTATGATTAATAATAAATTTTAAAATGAATTTGTATCTTTTGTATTGAATACTGTAATGTATCCGTGCAGGATGGTCTGGATAGTGATGGGGTCAAAATACGATCGTCCCACGACAAGACACATGGCATCATGAGATGATGACATCTGTCTCCCCAAGGCTGCATCATCAGTTCACAAGCGCTGAACCCAACGAGCGCGGATCTTCTTCTGGAGTTAAGCCCAACGAGCGCTATCACTCCAACGAGCGTCCTACATACCAAACGATGGGCTCGCTCACATGCCAAAGGAGCCCTCTTCGAGCGTCACACTCCCTCAGAGTGGTTTCCCTTTCGGCTCATCACTTGAACTGGAGCCTTCATCCCCCTCAGCGGATGTCTTAGCCTCCAATGCTCCAGGTTGTCACGAGCGCGCTCTCAAGCCCTCGTCACCAACCACCCACATGGCTCTCTGACACAACGTACATGCCCGCGCACCTGCCACTGTTGCTAGCACTAACTTTTGGGCCGCTTTTGCAGAAGATTCCTCCTAGGTTTCTCTCTCACAGCGCCACGTGTTAGGGCAACATTCGGCCAGGACCACTTGAGGCAAATGACCAAAGGGCCCTTGACCCTCAACTATAAATAACCCAAGTCATCTTCTACACTGTAAGCATTCTGAAGCATTCTCTAAGCTTTCTTCACTTCTGCAACTGTAACTGAGCTTACACTTATCTTCATACATAGAACTGACTTGAGCGTCGGAGAGCCAAACTGGGTATCACCCCCAGTTCCCCCAGCTTGGCCATCTGACTTTTCTTGTGCTTGTCCCAACAGGTTGAACCCCTTTCTCTTTTTCCGGCGAAGCTCCGGTGGTTTCCTCCACAAAATACAAATCGTAAAGTGATCGGATTCAGACCCATCCATTCCTGGACCCATCATTTTTGGCGCCGTCTGTGGGAAGCCAGTCTTCCTTATTCTTCCTTTCTTTTTGTTGGTAGAAAAACAAGCACATCTTCGTTTTCAACAGCCATGGTTGCAACGAGATCTGGAGCTGTTGGAGGAGGAGAAAACACCTCCCAAGATGCAAACATCGTTCTTCCCGTCACCGCTATAGGCGGAGCACTGCCACCTACCGTCGCTGATGGTGGAGCACCTCCCCCCGCAGGAGTGACTCCACAAGCAGAATCCCCCGTACCACCACCTGCTCCGCCGGCACCGCAGGTTCCCACCACCACTGGAGGAGTTTCTTTCTCAGCTCCACCGCCGCTTGCACAGAATCCCTGGGTTCATCCCCAGATGAACCTTGGAATACAAGGTTACATGATGCCTCCGCCTGGCTACACTCTTACTCCGGCTATGATGGCGCCGCCGGTCCAGCCTTACCATGCCGGACAACTCCAGCTCCCAGTGGTGGTCCCCAGGGAGATTGAAGGAGTGGAATTACCTCCACTGACCACCCAACAATTACGGGCTCTTTACGCCCAATGTGAGGTTCAGGCGGCCCAGGGGGCATGGGAAAGATTCCATTCCATGTACTTTCCCTCTGGGCAGGCCACTCAGGTTGCAGCCCCTTTAGGCGGACAGCAGAACTTTCCCCTCAGGGAAGCCCAGGCTGTCCTAAGGGCACAACCACCACCACCACCAGCGAAAGAAGTGCCCCAGCAGGAGGGCAACGAGCGTGCCTCCGTGGGAAGGAACAAAGAGCCCACGGAGCGAGTGAACGAAAATGAAGGAGACTCTCATGTCTCCAGGAGGGGCTCACGAGCCCACAAGGACAAGCAAGTAGAAGTAAATCCTGACGTCCTCGCGGCTGTGCAAGACCAGCTACAGGGCCTCAAGGATATCGTGGGACAGCTCTCACGAGGGCGCTCAACTCAGATCTCCCATAGTCGGGATGAACGGGTTGACGCCAGGAGTACCCGCACCAAGGACCCTCCACCAAGGGTCCCCCGTCGAAAGGAGCCGGAGGAAAACTTCGGCACGTACGAATACCACCCACTGGCGAGGGGTTCACCCCTCGTCGAGGAAGTCCTGATGGCCCAAGCCGGAATGGCCAAAGTCCCCACATCCATCAACAGATACGACGGGACAACCGATCCAGCGGAGCACTTGGATCATTTTGTGCATCTCATGCACCTTTACGAGCATTCCAGCCATTACTGGGCGAAAGTGTTTGTCACTTCCCTGGTAGGGATGGCTCAAGAGTGGTATAAGCGCCTGCCACCGCGCTCGATCCACTCGTATGAAGAGCTAGCCGATGCCTTCCTCAACCACTTCAACTCTTTGAAGGCACCAGTCACCGCACCCACAGCGCTTTACAACGTGGTGCAGGGCAAGAGCGAATCCCTACGCTCGTTCTTCGCCCGCTTCAATAAGGAGATCTTGCAGGTGGAAAGGCCCTCGATGGATTTCTTGATCCCAGTTCTCTTCCAGGCTGTGGATCACAAGCAGTATGTGAGCAAAAAATTTGCTGACGCCATCGTGGAGAGAAGGCCTGGGACCCTCATGGGCCTAAGAGAAATAGCCGAGCCGTTCTTCGCGCTCGAAGATATGTATGGGACGAATGGTCCCCGTCACCACAGCCCGGCCCGGAACGAGCGACCTCATCACGAGCGAGGGCGGGATGTGGCAGTCAAGAAAGAGCGCCCTCAAGAGCGCAGGAGGTCGCCACCACCCCCTCGTCGATTCGAGCGAATTCCGCTCACCCGGCCAAATTCAGAAGTCTACAATCTCTCTGATAAGAAGCTCTTCAAAAGACCCATCAAAATGAGAGAAACAGACTCACTAAGGCGCTCGAATAAATACTGCGCCTTCCACAAGCAGAGAGGGCACGACACGGATGAGTGCCGGCAGTTGGAGGCTGAAATCCAAAGGCTCGTTGCAGGGGGCCATCTGAAAGAATTTGTCCGGGTGCTCGAGCGCTACGATGAACAATGCCACGAGCGCTCCGGAAGGAGAAGAAGGAGTCCTTCCCGGTCAAAGAGCCCAAGGGGTAGGGGACCCCCGGAAAGCAGCAGTCGCCGAGGCAACAAAGGCAAAGCCCCTGAGCAAGAGAACGAGCCCTTTGCAGTCATAAATATGATTGCAGGAGGCTCATCAGGGGGGGATTCAAACGCCTCCCGACGGAGGCACATACGGAGCTACAACCAACGCCCAGCAGTGCCCAAGCCTATCTACGCTATCCAGAGATCAAGCGCTCCAAAATCAAGAGAAAATGATGTAATAGGCTTTGATGATAGGGATCTAGAACATATTGTAACGCCCCATGGGGAGGGTGTAACCTCAGATTGCCCCATGGTGGTTAGTTTAGATGTTCATAACCATGTTGTAAAAAGAGTATTGGTTGATAGTGGAAGCTCCGTTAATGTTTTGCCTTACTCTACATTCTTAAAAATGAAGGTTGATCTCCCGCTCGAGCCTCTTAAAACAGCCCTCATTGGCTTTGGAGGCTCAGAAGTTGTCCCCCGAGGGCAAATACGCCTGGCTACTTCATTCGGACGAGCCCCTCAGCGCAAAACGCTTTTGGTAACGTACGCGGTGGTGGAGATCGACATCCCGTACAACATCATAATCGGGCGCCCTGCCCTCGTGGATTTTAAAGCTATCATCTCCACCTACCACCAGAAGATTAAGTTTCCTACTTCCGAGGGCGTTGGAGAAGTGCTCTGCAATGTACGAGAGGCTTGGGAGTGTTACATGCTGTCCCTCAGAAAGCCTAAAGCGGAGAAAACCTTCCATGTCGGCTCCACCAAGAAGTCAGTGGATTTCCCCAATTTAGACGAGGACAGCCCAGCAAGGAAACGGGCGAAATTGAACAAGAAGAAGAATAAGAAGAAGAGGGGAGACAACGGGGAGAATCCCCTCGAAAATGTCCCCCCAGGGGTCGTTGGTGAATCGTCCTCAGGAGAAGATGTGCCGGAAGAGAGTGAACCAGCATCTGGCGATCATTTAACAGGAAAGAAGAGGGCGCTCGAACTTCCTCGCCCAGAGGTAAGAATCGAACCCTCGGAAAAATTCCTTACCATTGAGCTGGAACCTGGAAACAAAGATAAGACTACACAGATCGGCTCAAACCTCTCAGGGCCTTCTCAGATCATGATGATTGATTTTCTAAGGGAGAACAAGGATGTATTCGCATGGAAAGCCTCTGATCTCACAGGGATTGACCCGAGCGTCATTGTCCATAGACTTAATGTGGATCCATCTTTCAAGCCTATCAAGCAGAAAAAACGAGATGTACATGGCTTTCGAAAGAAAGTCATTGAAGAGGAAGTCAATAAGCTCTTGGAGGCTCAGTATATCGAGCCCATCTTGTATCCGGAGTGGCTGTGCAACGTAGTCTTGGTGCCCAAGAGCGCAAATAAATGGCGCATGTGCAATGATTTCACGGATCTCAACAAGGCTTGCCCTAAAGATCCTTACCCGCTGCCCCGGATTGATCAATTGGTGGATTCGACCGCTGGCTGCGAGCTCATGAGCATGATGGACGCTTTCCAGGGGTACTATCAGATCTTTATGGCCCCGGAAGACCGCCCCAAAACTTCGTTCGTCCTCCATATGGGGGTATATTGTTTCTTGGTCATGCCCTTTGGACTTAAGAACGCCGGAGCTACCTATCAGCGGCTCGTCAATAAGATGTTTGAAAGTGAAATTGGGAGGTCCATGGAGGTCTATGTGGATGATATGATTGTCAAAAGCGAGCGCCAGGATTCCCATTTGAAGGATCTCAAGCGCACGTTTTCAATTTTGCGCCAATATGGGATGAAGTTGAATCCCTCGAAGTGCACCTTTGGTGTACAAGGGGGAAAGTTCTTGGGATACATGGTCAGTCAGAGGGGAATTGAGGCCAATCCGGAGAAAATCAAGGCCATCTTGGAAATTCCTTCCCCTCGAAATTTGCGGGAAGTACAGGTCTTGGTAGGCAAAATCATCTCGTTGAACAGGTTTATTTCACGCTCGGCAGACAGGAACCTTCCCTTCTTCAAAATCTTGAGGAACGCACGTAACTTTGCTTGGACAGAGGAATGCGAAAGGGCGCTGCAGGATATGAAGGCTTATTTATCGAGCGCTCCACTGCTGACTAAGCCTGTCGAAGGCGAAAGGTTATTCATGTATCTTTCTGTCTCTCCTGAAGCCACGAGCGCGGTTCTGGTCGCTGTACGGGAGCGGAAACATTTGCCTGTCTATTATCTGAGCAAAACCTTGCAAGGAGCCGAAAAGAAATATTTGGAGATTGAGAAATTTGCGTTCGCTCTTATTAATGCCTCAAGAAGGCTAAGGCCTTACTTTCAAGCGCATTCCATAACAGTTCTCACCGACCAACCCTTGAAACAAGTATTGTCCAAGCCGGACGTATCTGGCAGATTAATCAAGTGGGCCATCGAATTGAGCCAGTTTGATTTATGCTTCGAGCCTAGGACCGCGATACAAGCTCAGGTTATGGCGGATCTGTTGGTTGAACGTTTTGGTTTCGAACCCGCCGCTGCGGAGAATGAGGGGTTATGGGTACTGCACACGGATGGTTCCTCAACCTCTCAAGGGGGAGGAATAGGAGTGGCCCTCAGAAACCCCGATGGGATTGAACTGGACTTTGCGATCAAGCTGGATTTCCAAGTCACTAACAATGAAGCAGAATATGAA
The DNA here is from genome assembly GCA_037501455.1 of Lantana camara. Taxonomy (NCBI): domain Eukaryota; kingdom Viridiplantae; phylum Streptophyta; class Magnoliopsida; order Lamiales; family Verbenaceae; genus Lantana; species Lantana camara. The sequence goes on along the minus strand of CM074856.1, from coordinate 29,295,825 downwards.
GCCCTCGTGCAAGGTTTGAACATAGCTTTTCAGAATGGAGCCTCCAGAATCACTGCTTATGTGGATTCACAGTTAATAGCGAGCCAGATTGAAGGAACATATGAGGCTCGAGAAACCACCATGATACAGTATTTAAAGAAAGCCAAAGAAATCATTGGAAAGTTCAAGGAATTTCATCTACTTCAGGTGCCGCGAGGAGAAAACGAGCGAGCGGACGCTCTGTCAAAGTTTGCGTCAGCTTTAGAAGGTACTTCTGAGCGTTCTGTTACGTTCCTTAGGACTGAGGAACCTTTGATCAAAGAAAGAGTCGCCACCAAGATAATCGCTATGATTGATCCAAACGAGCCCTGCTGGCTTGATGACGTCATCATTTTCCTTAAGGATGGAATTCTTCCCACTGACAAGGTGGAAGCTAGGAAAATCCGAAATAAGGCCCCTCGTTTCGCTTTGGATCCCGAGGGGAGGTTGTTCAAAAAATCATTTCAAGGACCCCCAATGAGATGCCTAAGGCCCTCACAAGCAAAGGAGACGCTCGAACACATTCATAACGGGAGCTGTGGAAACCATTCTGGGGGGCGTATTTTGGCAAAAAAGGTTCTGAGAAGTGGGTTTTATTGGCCTACAGTTCTCCAAGACGCCATTGAATTTTCGAGGAAGTGCCCCAAATGCCAATTTCATTCAAATCTCCCTCAATTGCCCGCCGCACAAATGATCCCAATAGACGTCTCTTGGCCTTTTGACCAGTGGGGAATAGACATTGTGGGCCCCTTACCCATAGCTGCAGGACAAAGGAAGTTTGTCATTCTAGCCGTCGACTACTTCACCAAGTGGGCCGAGGCTGAAGCTGTTGCAAAAATCACTTTCAAGGTTGTAAGGGACTTTATTTGGAAGAACATCATCTGCAGGTACGGAATACCGAGGGTGCTCATATCTGACAATGGATCCCAGTTCATAGCAGCTGACACACGAGAGTGGTGTTCCGAGCTGGGGATAGAACAGCGATTTACCTCTGTAGGACATCCACAATCCAATGGGCAAGCAGAAGTTACCAATAGAATCATCTTGCAGCATCTAAAAACCATGCTGGAAAGCAAGAAAGGTGAATGGGCTGAGGAGCTGCAAGGAGCGCTTTGGGCTTATCGCACCACCCCACGAGCGGCCACTGGAGAAACACCTTACGCGCTCGTTTATGGTTCAGAAGCAATGATACCGGCGGAAATAGTAAATGAATCCGCTCGTGTCGGCTATTTCGAGCCTCAGCTCAACGACGGCAACAGGGGTTTGGAGTTGGACTTACTGGATGAAAGGAGAGACCGAGCGTGGGCTAAAATCCACCACTATAAAGCTTCTGTGGCCCAACAGTACAACAAGCGCGTGAAGGAAAGAACTTTCCAGCTGGGAGACTTGGTTTTGAAGAAAGTGGAAGTATCCAAGCACGTGGGGAAATTGGACCCCAATTGGGAAGGCCCATTCAAAGTCATACAGCTCAGAGCTAACAACACTTACACCCTGGAGACACTTCAAGGTGAGCGCTTGCCTCGCCCTTGGAACGCATGTAACCTCCGGCGGTTTTATGTTTAAAAGCTCTTTGCAAACTCTGATGTAACAACCCTCGTTGATGGGTTCTATGTACTTCAAAACAAAGTAAAAGGTAACATAATCTTTTTGATTTCTTTAATATTCCTGTTTCTTTGGTTGCTTGAATGGATAAGTCCCACGTCCCTCGTCGTCGCGAGCGTGGTTGGCAACCCATTCCAATATGAATGCTGTTATCTCCCATGGGTTACGCTGGCCAGCGCTCTACTCCACATGGGGGGACGCCCTCATAAGGATAGACTGGTTACGCTCACAACCAAACAGGTGAATTGGAAGAAGGTTATGGAGAAAACCCTAGTAGGCCTTGGCTGTTTCTTACAACGCCTTGCGCTCGAAAACGGGATCTCCTACAAGAACGGATCCTAGTAGGCCTTGGCTGTTTCTTAAAACGCCTTGCGCTCGAAAATGGGATCTACCACAGAAAAAGTCCTAGTAGGCCTTGGTCGTTTCTTAAAACGCCTTGCGCTCGAAAATGGGATTTCCTGCAGAACCAAGAAAACGACAGGAGCCAGAGCGCTCGAACGATGGCCTCAGAATCAAAAAGGAATTGCACAAGTCTTGAACGAGGGCAACCACTCAGTAAGACCCTCGCAAATACTCAAGACCTAGCAAAATCCCCCCAAGGGCGGAAAGAATGTCGCAAGTCTTGAACGAGGGCAACCACTCAGTAAGACCCTCGCATACACTCAAGGCTTAGCCAAATTCTCCCAAAGCAAAAGTTTATACAAGTCTTGAGCGTAGGGGCAATCTCACAGTAAGATCCTCACGATCGCTCAAGACTTGGACAAATTTACGAAAGAAGAAATTTATACAAGTCTTGAGCGTAGGGGCAATTACACTATAAGACCCTCACGACCGCTCAAGACTTAGACAAATTTTCAAAGAGCAAAAATAAAATTTATACAAGTCTTGAGCGTAGGGGCAATCTCACAGTAAGACCCTTACGACCGCTCAAGACTTAGGCAAATTTTCAAAAGGAAAAGTTTATACAAGTCTTGAGCGTAGGGGCAATCTCACAGTAAGACCCTCACAAGCGCTCAAGACTCAGACAAATTTTCAATTTCAAGAGCAAAAACAAAATTTATGCAAGTCTTGAGTGGGGGGGCAATCTCGCAATAAGACCCCCACGATCGCTCAAGACTTAGACAAATTTTCATTGCATCAAAGGAATAAAGCGTTCACAGGAGTATACTACACAGTCTTATTATACGATTCATAAAGGAAATGAAGAACAAAGGTATGGAAAACGGAATCTTTATTCATTTGCAAAATGGAAGTATTACAAAACAAAAGGGCTCAAAGGCCCATGAAATTCTAAATACAAGGAAAAGCAGAGAATCAGAAAAATACAAGGAGGAAAAGTCTTAGGCAGCTGGGGCGACGTCTTCATCAACAACCACCAGAATTGGGCCGTGAATGGGACCTTCAGGCTCTTGCGGATCGTTGGGGGCATTGGCAGGAGCAGGCTCATTGACATCCGGAGCGTTGGCATTTTCGGCGGCTTGAACTGGGGCTTCTTCTATGAGCGGTGCTTGTGGCTCGTCTTCATGAGCATCAGATGGACCCACACCCCCTTCCCTGTGGGCATCGGCGTACTCATCCTGGATCAATTTCACCAGGAAGTCATACTCCATTTCCGCTATACTGTCTGCGGGGTCGTTGGGATCATCTTCTTCCTCCTCGCACCGCTCATTGAACATGAGCCCCGTGCCCTCGGCCTCCTTCATGGCAGGATGGGTTAGCCCTTTGTGTATGCCCTGCTCGATGGCCAGGTTGAAGGCCTTCTGAGCCTCCTCCAAGCAATGCAGGGAAGCAGCAAAGTTGAAGGCTTTGGAGTGGCAAAATTTGATCAATGCCTCCTTGTTTGCACGCTCCATGCTCCGAGGCCACTCATTCATGGTATCGGCAAACTTCCTCTCTGCCTCCAGAGCCCTCGTTCTCCAACTTTCCTTCTCTGCCTCAGCCTTCTGGCGCTGCTCGTTGGCCTGTGCCAGTTCGTTGCCCAAACGGATCCGAGCGCCATCAACCGCTAGAAAATCCTCCTTCAGTTTCGACAGCTCTTCCTCCGACGTATTGTATAGACCCTTGAGGGTCTCATACTTGGCAATTTCAGCAGCCAATTCCGCTTGGAAGTGAGCTGGGTCCATCGAGCGGGCCATTTTCTTGTACTTGGCCTTACGCTCGGCATATATGGAGGCTCGCATCTGCACATTCCGGAGCCGAGGAAGAACTTGCTGCGTAATCGAGGGGAAAAGTGTTAGCAAAAGAATGGAAAATTACAGAACAGAAGAATGTAAGGAATGAGGACTTACGGAAATCAGGGCGTGGGCTGCATCGAGCGTCACCTTCTCTACAGACTCACTGTAGAGATGCCTGTGATCTGCTGAGTACTGAGCCCGGCTGAACAAATCGTCAGTAATAGTCTGGGCGACCGAGCCCGGCCTCAGCAAAACCGGCCCGCCGTCGGGGGCGCCAGAAAAGTCTCTGTCCCCTCGGCGGGGGAACTCCCACATGTGTTCTTCCTCTGAAGAGGAAGTGTCCCCCTCGCCTCGGGGGCCCTCAATCACTCGTTTGCCCTTCCCTATGATCGCGGCGGAGTCAGGCATTCTCTTCCTCTTGCGGGAAGGTCTATTTGCGCTCGCGCTCGGGGAAGCCTCTCTTATCGTCAGGGCAGTCACTGGCCGCCTCGTTGTTTCTGCAAGAACGGGGAGTTGAACATCATCTCCTCTCTCCGCTCGCCTGTTCTCCCTGGGGACCAACCTACGTTCCCCTCGACCACGAGGGGGTTGCACCTCGGGGTTGGTGCTTGAACTGGCCCCCCCACGAGCGTCCCCTCTATCAATGCGGTTACGGGAACGTTGGGGCTCGCGCTGTTGGTTCCCCTGGGCAGCTTGATTCCTCTGAGCGTTGGCGAAACGAGCCGCTTGTCTAATTCCACCGGCCATTTCTAAGATAGCGGCTCCTGCAAATATGAAAATATGAAGATTATAAATCCTTGGACAAGAATTGTTAAGTGCAAATTACAAGTACAATAAAAGCAGTTAGTATTCATTCCTATCTAAGGTTAGTGCCCTAAGGATCTAACCGTCTCTCTCTATGTCACGAGCCGGAGGGTTGTCAAGGAAATGAGGGTCGTTGGTAAGACCACACAAGAACATGAGTTCCGCATCGTCTATCCAGTCCTTTGCTTGTATAAGGTGACCCTCGTCCCTTAGGGTTGTGGCCAGGTTTTTAGCCCAGTCTCGGGGGAGTGAGGGTGGCAAACGGCTCTTTGAGTACGAGCCCCATTCCGTGATCACCCCAAAGCCCTCTTCCGCTGGAGCCTTGACAAATATAAACTTTTCTTTCCAGTCAATGCCATAAGTGGTCGAGGGCGAATTGATCAGCTTCATGTGGGCCTTCGCTTGGACGTAATAAAAACCCGCTTCAGGAGAAGAGCGAGAGGAGCTGACCACTTGGAAAAGGGCATTGAAGTTCCGCAAATAGGGCTCGTAACCCATGGTCCTCATCAGGATGATGTAGCAGGTCAGGAGGGCCAAGCCGTTGGGCACTATCTGGGACGGACACAGGCCCAGGTCATTCAGTAAGTGGGCCATTGAGATTGAGATGGGGAACCTCAGGCCTCCCGAGCTCACGGAATCCACGTATACTGCCATTTCCCCAGGGGGCGGATTATTTGCACGCTCGTGGTTTTGGGGAATCCTCCAAGTATATCGCTCGTCCCAGTAGATGGGGGCCATCATTGTCTTTACATCTCCCACAGTGACGGTGCTGGGAGTTTCATCAGGCGTGCGCTCGGTAGCCTGATAACCTGAGCCCTCCCCCTCGTTGGGTCCTTTGGATTTCTGGGTTTTCTTACTCTTGCCCTTGTCACGGGCCCTTCCTGAAGGCCCGGTTACGGCTTCCGCCACCGGAAGCGGATTTGCAACACGGGCCCTTTCTGAAGGCCCGGTTACGGCTTCCGCCACTGGAAGCGGATTCGCAACGGCCACTGTCACCCTATGGCGATGGGGATGTGTGGCACTTTGAGTTATGGGGAGAGTGACTCCTTGTCTTTCTGCCTCTATTACCAAATCCATCTCCTCAAAGAGAGGATCCACTCCGCCTGGGTTTCGGTCTTCCATAGCCATTACTGCCGCCCCCAACTCTTCATCCCTGGGGGAATTGTGAGAAGAAGAACTCTCAGTGGCCATCTCTTGAATTTCACGGGCAAATTCTTCAATGTGATGGTCGGCCATGGCAGAAATTGGGGTTTTGAAGGTTTTTCTGGGAGAGAGTTTAAGGTTCAGAAAGACGGGGATTTGAGGGATTACAAAATCCTAAGGTCCGAATCTACGGTTAGCAAAGTCAGAAATTCACACTGGAGATTTACCTTGAAAAGTTTCTGAAGAAAACTGGAGAAGAGGTTGAAGATGCTGGAGATGCGAGAGAGTTTTTCTTGCAAAGGAGACTTGGAAAGTTTTGAATGCGTAAAGAATGACAAGATTTCAGAATCCCTTATTTATAGGGATGGGAGTTGGTACCGTTTTAGGCAATAAATTCAAAATGGCAATCATTTCCCGCCTAGGAAACCGCCCACTTTATGGAACCGGCACATGCTTCCCAATGCTCACGCGCCCCACGCGCACCCGCATTTAATGCTATGACGTTTCAAGGGCTTCAGAATAGTACCAACATTTAATGCGGAAGTGATACGAACGGTCAATTGAAAAGACCGCATTAATGACACCATCAGAGGAAAAATTGCTCTACACGCCAAGCTTTGCACGAGCGCTATAAACAAGAGATAGAGCGTGCCAAAATTCTACAGTCCTTATCAACAAGGACTACAGAATTGGGGGGCAAAATGATGGGGTCAAAATACGATCGTCCCACGACAAGACACATGGCATCATGAGATGATGACATCTGTCTCCCCAAGGCTGCATCATCAGTTCACAAGCGCTGAACCCAACGAGCGCGGATCTTCTTCTGGAGTTAAGCCCAACGAGCGCTATCACTCCAACGAGCGTCCTACATACCAAACGATGGGCTCGCTCACATGCCAAAGGAGCCCTCTTCGAGCGTCACACTCCCTCAGAGTGGTTTCCCTTTCGGCTCATCACTTGAACTGGAGCCTTCATCCCCCTCAGCGGATGTCTTAGCCTCCAATGCTCCAGGTTGTCACGAGCGCGCTCTCAAGCCCTCGTCACCAACCACCCACATGGCTCTCTGACACAACGTACATGCCCGCGCACCTGCCACTGTTGCTAGCACTAACTTTTGGGCCGCTTTTGCAGAAGATTCCTCCTAGGTTTCTCTCTCACAGCGCCACGTGTTAGGGCAACATTCGGCCAGGACCACTTGAGGCAAATGACCAAAGGGCCCTTGACCCTCAACTATAAATAACCCAAGTCATCTTCTACACTGTAAGCATTCTGAAGCATTCTCTAAGCTTTCTTCACTTCTGCAACTGTAACTGAGCTTACACTTATCTTCATACATAGAACTGACTTGAGCGTCGGAGAGCCAAACTGGGTATCACCCCCAGTTCCCCCAGCTTGGCCATCTGACTTTTCTTGTGCTTGTCCCAACAGGTTGAACCCCTTTCTCTTTTTCCGGCGAAGCTCCGGTGGTTTCCTCCACAAAATACAAATCGTAAAGTGATCGGATTCAGACCCATCCATTCCTGGACCCATCAGATAGAACAAATTTGTATCTTTATTCATTAAAATAAAATGATTTTCTTTTTTTTTCCAAGAAAAGAACTATCGCTGATTCTCAATTCAGGTCATATAGTGTAGGTGTGGGAGGAAGTGTGAATGTATCAAAGTGCAAAATCTTAAAAAAAATTGAGCGTGGAGCACATTAAAGTGTTTAATAAAAAAATATTTAAATATATAATGTAATTTTATTTTATATATAATTTCAAATAAATTGTAAGAAATAATATTAGAAATTAGCTTTACTTTCAATAATTTTATTAATAGTTCTACGATTATTTCCGTAAATATGAATTCCGTCAATTTTCTTTAATATTCTGACCCGTTTCGACTCCAAATAAATAGGTCATAAGAAAAAGAAAAAAAACAACTTGATTTTTTAATCTTATTATATTATTTCGATTCATAACTTGATATTTTTACTCTAGAAGGTGATGATGATAGTTAATACGATAGACAACTTTTAAGACAAATTAAATCTGAAGCAGGTTTGTACTTTAGAAATTAATTGAGGATTTTAATTTCCCCAGGAAGTTTTGAGGCATCCCTATCCATTTTCTTATTAAATGATCAATCAACTAATAAATGCATCGTGTAAGCAATCAAACGATAAACATAAATGTAATAAAATACAAGTACTTAAAAGAATCGTAAAGGCATTAATATTTCACGAGACAAGATACAACATTCTTAAATCATAAGTTTCAAAAATTAAAAAAACATAATGAAATAAAACATGGCGTATAATCAATCCAACCACCGATATAATGAAATGAAATTAAGTATGAAAAGTGAAAAACCAATAATATTTTAAGAGACAAAATATTTATAATTCTTCAATTTGCATTTCGAAGTATTTTTTTCCCTAAACTTATCCGAAATTAACCTCTAACTATTTTTCCCTTTATTTTTTTCATAAAATTCCAATTTGGATCCCACATGTATTAAATGATTAGAGGTCTACTATACTTTATCTTAAATATGTATTAAAATTATGTTAAATTGTAACATAATCTATACATATTATAAATCCACTAGAGATGCCGCCCTATGGATATGTGTGTAGACTCTTTATTCATAAATTTCATATCCTTGATCTCTCGTGTAATTCTAAATGCATCCTTATTCAATCAAATCGGTATAATGAGAATATGAATACGATATTTATCATATGGAATTTTTTAAAAAGTAATTAATAAAATAATAAATATAATATATAATAACAGAGTATTTCGAACTGTCAGATGATGCCACATGGCACAACAAGTTTCATTGAACATTTCCTCCACGTAGGTGTCTCGACCCAAGATCACCCCCTCTCGACCAAACATTACGAATAGTTTAAGACAAATATAAAAAAATTGATTTTTTTTTTTTTAATTTCCCGTGTCCTCGCGTGTCCCCAATTTGTCCAATTTTAATTTTAATCTTTGATATTTTTTGTCGTGCCAAACAATGTCGGTGTTGTATCGAAGTCGTGTTCGTGTCCGACACTGCACACACAAAAAAAAAAAAAATAAAATGATGTGTCTGTGCTACACAGTTCACAAGCTTAAAATGGTCTAGATATCTGTTTTCATTAGAATTTCTGTTCTAATTAAGCATTTCATCTTTTATTTTATTCATCCATAAACGTTTGTTGTTAGCTATATCGACAAACTGTTAAAATTAGATGAGAAAATTTTAATCTGATCCATCTAGCAATTACACGTAATGTATATCATGAATGAAACAAAATATGAATCACGAAATTAAAAACGTCTATTAATAAAAATCACGTATAGTAATTACAGAGGGGATGAAATGGTAAAACCCTAACTCTATGTATGCTTTAATGTTGCGTTGATTTTGGGGTAAAATTCAATGTAGTTATGGTGCAAATAAATTTAACGTCTACTCTTAAGATATAGAAATGAATATTGAAATTCCTTTAAGGTGCATTCGAATAAATAACTTCATGAACTTAAATCACCGAGAGAAAGTTATGGAATAGTTGACTCGGAAACTATAAAAAGTTTTACACACGTCATTATATCAATATATCTTTGTACGCTTAATGCATTATGCAATACAAAATGTTTCTTCAATCTTTTTGATAGAAGTAGTATGGCCAGTAGTGTAATTTGCATTTCACTCGTTAGATATGCAACTATTATTAATAAAGAGAATTTTATACATAATCGATTGGATCCGATTCGAACCTAAATAAATAGGAATAGGAAAAAAGAAGATAAATAACTTGAATTTTCATTTTATCTTATTTTATTATTTTGAATGAAAATTTGATTAGCTTTAATATTAATTCACACTAGAAGGTGGTGATGATAGTTAATACGCTATGTTAGACAACTTTTAAGACAAATTAAATATGAGACAAGCTTGTATTTTAGAAATTAATTGAGGATTTTAATTTCTTCTAAATGTTGGAAATTTTGAGGCGTTCCCTATTCATTATCTTTTAAAATAATCAATCAATTAATAAGTGTAATGTGTAATCAATCAAACGACAGATATAATATAATAAAATTACTTAACAAGACAAATACTCTTAAACCATAAGTCTCGAAAATTAAAAGAATGTAATGAAACAAAACATAACGAGTAATCATTAATCAAACGACAAATATAATGTAATGAGATTACGTAGGAGAATTTCAAAACTATTAATATTTAAATTTTCAAGAGACAAAATATTTATAATTCCTCAATTTATATCTCCAATATATCTCGAAAGGTTTTTTTATTTTTTCTTGAACTTATCCGAAATTAACGTCAAATTATTTTTCCCTTCTTTTTCCATAAAATTCGAATTTGGATCCCACATGTATTAAATAATTAGAAGTCTAACATACTTTATCTTAAATATATATTAAAATTATGTTAAATATGTAACATAATCTACACATATAGCAAATAAATCCACTAGAGATGCCGCCCTATGGACATGTGTTTAGACTCTTCTTTATTCACAAGTTTCAAATCGTTGATATCCCTTATAATTCTAATTCAAATTTAACTTCAGTCAAATCAATATAATAAAAATGTGAATATTTAATATTTAGGGATAAAAAAAAAAAATATTGCAAGCCAAACTATACACATTTTTATACTTTTACAACTAAATTAAGTTTTGTTGCATACCGTCATCTCTACTTCTCGTTTTTTATAAAAAATAATCCCTCATTGATTTTTGGTGGCTTCGATAAATTTTGTGTGGTTTCGAGTGTCCTAAATAGTAAACAAATGATCCACATTTGAGCTAGTAAGGATAAATTTGTTATTTCATGGCTTAGTAAGAAAAATTTTCTCCTTATTAATGTTATATGCGCATCATGTATTTATTATTCATGCCATAAAAAAATATTAAAAATAAGTGGGAGATAGTCTTTTTACGAAAAACACAAAATACGGTGACAGTCTACAGCAAACACGAAACAGGAATATCTATATATATAAAAAAAAAAACTTAATTCCAATATAAAATTGTAAAAGCGCTTATAGTACAAATAATAAATTTTATATCCCTAATATTTATCTTGCAAAATTTAAAAATAATTAATTAAATAATAAATATAATATATATATTTATATAATTAATTATTTTTTTAATTATTTTTAAATACACATTCGAGGAATTCGATCTCGAGAATTTCCAATAGGCCCCTCCTTTCATTATCATCGTATGCAACAGCAGCAAGCAACTGCTAACTTATTTAAATAATTTATTTTAACCAAAAAGACTTTCTATTTAGCATGTAGGACTAAAGTAGAGGAATCCACGGCTGTTTCTTTCTGTTTCTAGAAACATCTCTATTTGCAGTCCCATTTATTATATTAATTCATTTTCTCTTATTTTAAAGAAATAGAAAATTTAATTCACGGCTGCTTTTAATAAAATCATTTTTATATATTAGATCATATCATATTGTTTCCAACAGTTATTGATAATAAAATTTTAAAAAAATTATTATTCTTTTTCATTCGATACCATGATTTATCCGTACACAATAGAACAAATTTGCATTCTTATCCATTAAATTAGTATGATTTTTTTTTTTTCCGTAAAAAAAAAAATATATTGTCGGCTCTCGATATAAGTCACGTAGTACCAAGGGCGAATGCACCAGAGTCTAAAATTTTAAAAAATTTGAGTATTGGAGCACCTTAAAATATTAAAATAAAAAAATTTAATTATATATATATTATAACTTTGTTTATATATAATTTCAAATAAAATTTTAAAAATAATAAAAGAAATTAATTTTACTTAGAATTATTTTATTAATAATTTTATAATTATTTTCATAAATACCAAATCTGTTACTTTTTTAAAATATTTTTTATAAAAATTATCCGACATGTTACTGTTTAGTTTATATATGAAAATTTTAATTATATTTAACTATTTTACAAAGAAAAATGCGTATAAATTCGTTTTATAAAAAGAATAAAATTTTTAAATCATGTTAAAAATAAATATAAATACATACGTAGAGAAAATAGAGTACGAGTTTGAGAATAATAGAAAGATCATATGATCCGATTCTTACTCCAACGAAACTCAAGCCCATGATGAATACGTGATCTCAAATTCATTTAGGAAATTCTTGTCTTCCCATTTGTCCACGGGGCGTAGCTTAATTGGTTCCAAATAGGTAAAATTGCTACAAGGTTCAATTCCCACAAATCCCAATATGGGAGCTTTATTCGGATGGCTCACTCAAGATTGAGTCTCTCTACCAGGTGTTACTCCTGTGGCTTCAGGGGGTATTCACGTTTGATATATGCCTGCTCTGACCGAGATCTTTGGGGATGATTCCATACTACAGTTCGGTGGAGGAACTTTAGGACACCCTTGGGTAATGCGCCAGGTGCTGTAGCTAACCGAGTAGTTCTAGAAGCATATGTAAAAACTCGTAATCCTTGTAGATTTGTGGGTGGTATATCTACCCCTTAATGGATCACTAAATACCTGATTTACTTCGTTCCACTTATTTCGTTAAGTCGGGGATATAAGTGACCCTTCGAATTGGTATTCGACCTTTTGATACAAGGCAATTCCTAGAAAGAAACAAACAAGAAATTTATTTGTTTTTAAGCAAAAGTTTTTTCTAAATTTTGACCCAAAAAAAAAAAAAGGTTTTCTTCCTGCAAAGCAATTAATAAATGAAAAAAAGGAAATATCTAGTAACCCAATCAAAGAGGGACGAGATTCCATGTGCGGGGCCCACACTGGACCATCCTCCCTTTTGTCATCTCCCACAACAAACAAAGGATAATCTAAGTAGCAAAACCAGTTCAATTCAATCACCCCTCCAAAGAGCAACAAGACAGCCTGTGGGGGGTCTCCATTCCTCAATTTGAGCTCTCAAATATTCATTGAATGATTCCCCACTCCACCTTCTTTGAAGATTCCCATCACTACTCTAGTTCAACGCTCACAAATATCAACCCAAGTTCAAACCCCTCTCCATGAAATCCCTCACCCAAATGGATCTCGATGACTGGGAGCTCCTCCCGGATGAAGGATTCCTCGAAATCAACGATGACGGATCGGGGAAGAAGATTTATTCCAGAAACTACAATCATCAGGGATCCGCCAGCGTTTTCCAGATGAATTACTTCATCAACGCCCCCAAATCCGTCGACAAAACAGGGCAGAATCAATTCCATCCGAGGATGATGCCCAATCAGATTCTACCACTTCAAATAGAGGACGATGATGATGATCGCCAGATAGTTAAGAGGGAAGGGGAACCCGCTGCCAAAATCCCAATCGAGATCAAGTTCATGGCGCCTTCGCCAGAGGCCTCAGAAATGGCGGGAACCTTCGGATCCGGCCTGCCTTCGCCCGACCCGGATCCGATTTCTCAGGTTTTCTTCAAGAAGATGAAGGAAACTGAATTTGCCGACATGAAAATGGACTCGCCGAGGTCGAGCTCCGCTACCAACAGCAGGTTTTACCTGTTTGAAGAGGATAAAGTTGATTCAGACATGGATTTTGATGAAGGAAGCGATGATGGTGATGAAGAAGGAGGATTGAATCTGTGGAAATGGAGCTTGAATGGGATTGGGGCTATCTGCTCGTTCGGAGTGGCGGCGGCGACTGTTTGCATCATCGTTTTGAGCAGCCACCATAAGCACAGAGATTCCAAGCTTCAATTCCAAATTTATACCACTGACAAGGTTTGAATTTCTTGTTTTTTATTTTTCTTTTTCTATTTTTAAATAAGTTATATTTAGTAAGATAATTTAAAATATTCTAAAAACAGAGATTAATTATTGTTAAACGTGACAGATTGGCTTATTTAATCCATATTTTTATAATTATTTATATTTTTTCAAGGTTATAGTTCAAAATTGATATGAATTATAATAATAATAATCAAGTTTCTTTATTCGAAGCCAACATGGATTGGTCAATTGGTTAATGTACATAAATCATGTCGCAACTATAAGCCGTACTCGATGGAATACTATCACTAACCTCTTGTTTCCATTTTGACGAGTATCAACGTTGTATGTGTAGTACGATCGATTGGTGTTGCATATCTTTCATCGACTAGTACTTGTTGAATACTTACCAAATCACACTAACCCCTTGTTTCTATTTTGACGAGTATTAATCTTGCATCTGTCGTACGATCGATCGGTATTGCATATCTTTTCACCGATTAATACTTGTTGAATACTTATCAAATCACACTAACCTCTTGTTTCCATTTTGACGAGTATTAATGTTGCATTTATCGTATGATCGATCAGTATTGGATATCTTTCACCGACTAATACTTATGAAATCACATAATAAGGATAACTTACTCGTCCCCGTACTTAATACTAGTCGATACGATTATAATTTTCCATCAATTTTCAAATATCAAGATTTTAGAAGCATGTAACTAACTTGTTTATGTATGTGTTTTTAGAGAATGAAGCAAGCGGCTCAGCATGCAAGTAGACTAAATGAGGCAATTTCAGCGGTGAGAGGAGTTCCCATTACCAGAGCTCATATCACTTTTGGGGGCTATTATGATGCACCTCTTTGAGAAATGAAGCATACCCAATTATGGCAATTTTAATTATTATTATTATTGTTATGATAGGTCAAGATTGCATACTTAAGAGAATTAGCAATCTTTACATAAATAATTAGTTTCAATCTTCTTTTTCAGTCACAAGTCTTGTATAATTTGTTGTTGTAAAATTGTATTTTGTTTTGTGTGTATATAAACATTACTACTAGAATTAGTTTGAAATTATTATGTGTGACTACTAATAGTTGTAAGTTTTTATTGGAATGAGGAGTTTTTTTTGCACGTGCGACCCTTCTGATATGTCTAATGAGCGTCCATAACTCCGTCATTTCAATTTTCATCTAGAAAACCTTGTGTTAATAATAAATTAGCACGTACAACCTAAGCCCAAGCTTGGTAATGCATGCGCCAAACCTGCATCTTGGAATTTATTTTTACTTCATAATTGACAGGTAAAAGACGTAAATGTCTTTTTTATATTTTGAATTTAAAAAAAACCATGTGTTTTGATTTAGTTTCTATGAAAACCTTGTGTTAAATAAAATTTATACCGAAAACCCAATGTTAAATAAAATTTACACCTAAAACGCTACAGCTACAGTTGTATTGGAATAACCATTAATGCACATAATAGAATGCCCTTTGCTAGCTTAATGCTTCATGGAGAAAAAAAGTTAGGGTTTTTTAGGATTTTGAAATTTATAATCGTAATGAAGAATATATTAGAAAGAAAGAGTGAGATTTTAGATATATTAGAGAAGTTTTTTTTTTTTTTTTTTTTTTTTTTTTGGTGCGGATCAGCCAACAAGGCTAAGAACTAGGAAGCATCAGCAAAAAGATCATCCGAAACAAAGACCGGAAAATCCGAAGAACCTACGTAGGCCGAGACCGCATTACGAGCAAACTTGTGGGCTACTACATTAGCTCCACGCCTAGTGAAAGCGAACCGAATATGGGTGAGACAGCCCAAAGAAGCCTGATATCCTCAATGATGTTGCCAATGTCTGACAGGTCTTCCTCTTCGCGAAGGATACTATTCACTAAATTCAAGCAGTCGCTGTAACATCCCGCTCGTCCGGCCGTACAGGTATGCAATTCGAGAGTGCTATTAGAGCATTTAAATTATTTAATTATGCAATTTATGTGTTTATTATATTATTTAGGTGATATACTTGAATTATTTGAGTTGTTAATTGAATTATACTTGGACTTTTATATGAATTATTTGAATATTGTATTTGCCCTCTTTACCTCGTTTTTTATCTGTTTGCCTTCGTACTCATTTTCGATTTTTGTGATTACGTGATACGCATGATTTATATGTGTTATGAATTTGTTTATATGTTCATTTTACGTTTTCGAGTTCGTTTGATACGGTTTTCGAACCGTTTTATTTGTTAAGGGGCTTGAGGGCCTAACTCGTTTTAGCGCACCTCGGGTTCCGAAAGGCGTATCTTGAGATCGGGAATTCGGATTCAAATTTCGGAAGTGGCATTGGACTCATAACGAAGATTGAAAGCTAGAGAACTTGGATTCATATTTTTCTAAGCCCGTTTAGACCTCCGAATTTTGTCTGAACCGAGAACCATGTGACAGCTTTGCCATCCTCGCCCGTTTTGCTTATATCCGACCCGGTTCTTATCCGAATCGCCCCATATTTGAACCTATTTGACCCTAACTTAACCCTTTTCCGCCCCCTTTGTCTCTTATTTCATTTCAGTTAAGAGAAAAGAGAATAAAGAAGCAGCAACCGAGAGAGAGGGAGAAGAAAAGGAGAAGGGTTTGCCACTATTCATCCCTTGAGATTTTGAGCTCGTTCAACCTCCGTTCTTCGTCAAATCTGAGATGTAAGGTTAGAATTTGTTTCTCCATCTCCTTTCCTTTCTTTTAAGTCCTATTTGGTTAATTTTCATGAAGATTAGAGCATGTTATGATCATGCACATGAATAGTTAGGTTATATGAAATTTTTTGAAGAATTCATGCCATCCTTGCTTTATTTCTTGAATTGATGAGTGATATATGATCTATATGGTTTGCTTGCTTCATTTATATGCATGAATTTTGAGGAAATTTGCATGAAATTTGAATCTCCGTAGCTGAACCTCCATGAAAGCTTGAGGCATGAGTTTGAATCCCTCTTTTTGCTTCCTTGCCTTTGCCGTGAACTTTGGGTGTGTTGTGCGTGTGTTTTTGTGTTGGTTGCTGCTGTGTTTTGCTGCCTTTGCTTCTGCTGCTGCCATGGAGGTAAGGAACAAGGGAGAGCAGGGCGAGCTTCACGGAGACGAAGCTACCTGTTCTCGGTAATGCCCGTTAAGGCGTTCTCTCTTTGAGGAGGTAACACCTGTTACCTCATCTGGCCTTGGAAGGCATTGGCCGCTGTGTCCCTTAACGGTGGGTTACTCCCATTGTACATGGGAGTGTTAACCCCCATTACCCTTCCCCTTTTGGCTACGTTTATGGCTGCTTGTGTTTGTTCTTGTGGTGTTGTTTGTTTGTTCGTTTTCTTGTTCTGTTTTTTATTGTATTCGATTTCTCCCACCCCGATTATGATCCTAATATGTTAATATGTTGTATTATGTTACATTTCGTTATTTATTTTAATTTTATGGTCTCGTTTGCTAAGTGTAATTGCTACGTGAATGTATGACCCTTCATATGAAACGTTTAACGTTTTATTGCGTTCCTTGCCTTCTTTATGAACCTTGAACTTATGAATGCTTGTGGTATGCTATTATATGTTACGATATGAGTTTAATTGATATGTTATGAGTTTAATTGTTGAATTATTTGTGTGATATTTCGTTATTTGCTCCGATATATCTAAGTATGAACTTATATGACGTGCATTGCATCATTTACATCCATATGCATTTGCCGAGTGTCTAATTGGTACATTTTGAGTCTAAGTTTGCTTGAGTGAAGAGGTGGTCTTTTAGGTTTGCTTATGTTTGCTTTCGTTCGGTTTGTTCGACAAGGTGAGGTTTCTTTCTTTTAGTTATTATGACCTACGACCCTAAATGTGTTTTAATCCCGCATGTGACCTACGTATATATATATGTATTTAGATTTGTGTTTGATACGTATTTTGTAGGAATTGACCCATTTGTTATGAAACATTCGAAAAACGCTTTTATGTATACGTAAGTTATATTTTCGTTTATTTGTTTTGAAAAAAGGCTGGTGTGTGTGTTTTTGAAACTAGCAAGTTATGACTTTGAAAGATAAGTCTGAATTTTGAAAATTATGAACTTATGAACTATGACTTATGAACTGGGCCCCGGAGATTTGTACAAAGGAGCCCCGGGACGATGTTGGGCCGTCGGGTTACTCCCGAGTATGATCTCCACAATTAGGATCAACCCTGAACCCACCAGGAGGATTAGTGGGAAAAGGATTCCTTGGGCGTGAGCGTCATGAAACTCATGACCCATACAGTATGAACGATGGTTAGGGTAGGTACAACCCTTCCATCACCCGGAGAAGAGGTATGTGTGTTTAAATTATGTTTTCGTTTGAAATTTGATTCTGATTTGGGTTATGAACGGAGTTAGGTGGTCTGAAACTCGTACTCACCGAGTTGTGTGATTTTGATTATGAAAATGGTTCGTGAAATGGGAGTGGATTCCTAATTTATAAAATTGGTGATTTTGGCCTCCGGCCTTAACTCTTTTATATATAACTAGTATCACGGGCGAAAATATTTTAGATTGCAAAAACCACGCCCCGGTTCATGAGCTTTTATGACTTTGAATATGCTCTGATTTATGTATATATACGTCACCAGTCTTTAGGACTGACCCCTCCTTGTTGTCTTCTTTTTTCCTTTTTATTTCTTTGAGTTTGCAGGTATAGGGTTGGTTCGAGCTAGGTGGCTTACCTTTGAGTTGCTTGAGTCTTAGTTCGAGTCTTTTGCATACCATATCTTTACTTTCTGCTTTGGTATTATGTATAAAGTTTGAATATGTTTATGATTTCGAGCTTATGAATTTGTAAGGTTTTATTTGGTCCGGGATGGGCATGTTTGTATATCATGTATTTATTTGAATTAGTTGGATTTTTATATGTATGTTTGGCGATCCTGTTGCTTCCGCATGTATTTTGATTTTGTTGTGCACTCTGAATTAGGGTCTAGACCGCCTAGCTTAGGTGTGATTTTGTTTGTCAACCGTTGGCCGTAGCTTGATAAGTGTGCGGAGTTCCCATTTCGTTACACGTGTCGAGCTATGGTGTGGGGGATGTAGTGCTCTGCGCTCCGAAGTGCTACAGTCGCCTTTAAAAATGACCTGGCGCCACCCAAAATCTCTCGCTAACCGATCGCTAACAGCGCTGCCTGTGCTTCAGCCACCAAAGGGTCTCCTAAATTCCTCCTCCTGTCCGTCTCCCAACCAACACAATTCCCCCTGTCATCACGGGCCACTACTCCAATTCCTATAGTGTTCTCATCTCTGAAAACCGCCCCATCATAGTTAACTTTGATCCATCCCCTACTAGGCTTGTTCCATTGACCTCATCCGGGATCCTATGCAAGTGTGTAATCTCGTCATCTATAACCATGATATAGGTGAGGTTGGAGAGGGCCACGTCAAGCACTTCCTGCGGCTGCTTCAATTCGCCTTCTTCCCTCAACCGGTTCCTGTGTCTCCAAATGGCCCAGAGAATCGTAGCTAGCCGACCACCTTCCTCGCAACTCAACTCTTTCAAAGCACGCACCAGGCCCGCCAAAAAACCAGTCTTCATAGCGTCAATGATACCACCAGGGAGATTAGAGAGATTTCAAACTTGGGCTACCCAAGGGCAACTCAACAAAGCATGACATAAGTCCTCAGAATATTCGCCACAAGGAATGCAGCCTGTCTCGACATCCACATGTCTATGCCTGAGATTGTTTGTAGTCAGTAAAATTCCATGGCAGCTTCTCCAAACAAAATGTTTAATTTTCGGTTAGCATTAATTTTCCAGACCTCAGACCTCAGACCACACCTTCGGACTCAGTCTCCCCACCGGTGTAGCTGATTCCTTACTTTCCAAATCTCAAGCAAGATGATAAGCGCTCCTCACCGAAAATAAGCCATTTTTATTAAAGTGCCAGACAAGAATATCTTGCCTTGGGACAGACCCAAGAGGAATGTTCAGAATAGCCCGCTCGTCTCGCTCCAAGAAAACATTATTGATAAGCTCTTCATCCCATTACATTAATCCAGGTTTAAGCAAATCCGAGACCCGCTCCGGAGACAACGAAGCATCTGATCTGAATTGAGGTTTGAAATCCGATGCTCTAGGGATCCATCTGTCTCTCCAAATGTGTGTTACTTTACCATCTCCAATCCTCCATCTAGACCCAGCCACGAGGAGATATCTAGCCTCCCGAAGACTCCTCCAAGTATACGACGGAGACCTTCCCAAAGGAGCGTGCCAAATATCAGAGTGAGGGAAATATTTGGCCTTGAGAAGGCATCCCAGGATGTTATCCAGGTTGCGAACCAACCTCCAGAGTTGTTTAGCAAGCATAGAGAGATTGAATAGGCGAAAAGATCTGAACCCCATACCTCTATTCCCTTTATGGCAAAAAATATTCTTCCAGGCCAACCAATGTAACTTCTTACTCCCTCTATTATTCCACCAAAAATTACAGATGGTAAAATCAATCTCATGAAGCACATTATCGGGAAAGAGGAAATAATTCATGGCGTAAGTAGGAACTGCCAGAAGTACGGCTTTGATAAGAACCTTCTTCTCTGCCCTAGATAAGAACTTCTCAGAAAAACCTTGAACTCGCTTTTTGATCTTATCAACAATACCTCCGAACAACGCTTTCTTGGATCTACCAATCACCGAAGGCAAGTCGAGATAAAGATCTAACTTGTCCACTCGCACCCCCAAAGCATCCGCCAACCCAATCTAATTCTCCAACCCCACGTTTTTACTAAAGACCACTGACGACTTATGACAATTGATGGTTTTGCCCGAGAGCCTCTCATACTTTGCCAACACCTCCTTAATACAGTCCATAGATCCATCATGGCTTCGGGATCTATGCAAGTGTGTTTGCTGAATTACTCTCACGGGATGACGACCTTGATTCCTCTATAGCAAATATCCGCCTTGCTATTTACTAAGAGAATAAGAGCTCAACGTTCGGATTTCAAATAAAGAGTTTAAGATCTTTGCTTCGGGAAAATGCTTCACTCCGATTACGAAGGTCGATAAAATGGTAAAACCGGTTCTCTCTGTTGTCAGATAAGAAGTTGCTTGAAGCATCAAGCCAGACTCTTAAGCTTAAATATACACCCATTCTATGACCAGAAACCCAGGGTTACTCTCAGTATTCAAAGTCTGGAACTGAGTGTGGGAATCGGCCTAGGAATAGTTCAACCGGCAAATCTGAGGATATAAACGGGTATGGAGATGTGGTGACTAATGATGATTTACGGATTATGTCAGAAAATAACACAAGGGCAGAAAGGGCTATCAAGAATGGGAATATCGAGCCGTAGCGGCAGCAAGTGGAAAAGACATCTCAACTAAAGAATCAAGTACTCAACCGAAATGTTTCCACGTAAGAACTTTAATCTTCGGTGAACGGTACACTCAATCATGCATATCACGTGCATTATTATTTTCTCATTATCATTATCTTGCTATTTCTATACATGAATCCTTGTTTGTTATTAATTGTTGATTATTATTTTGTTATTATTATTCTTGTATATGATTCCTTGTTTATTATTAATTGTTATGTAAACATTTAATTGTCTAAGTGCTTGCTTGAATTTTATTCGTGTGCGTGAGAGACGGAGATTCTCTCAGGGTTGTCAAGAGACGGGGTTCTCTCGTTGATTGTTTGAGGGCCGGGGCACTCTCGCTATTTTAATTACGTGGCAACTTGTTTTAGTGGAAGGTTAGATTTTCTTTTGAGTGTTAGGTTCCGGAAAGTTGAGGGTCGTGAATTCACACATGAAATGATATGGTGGATCGAAGACCTCTTTCAAACTAATCCCTGACGGGGAGTAGCTAACCCGCGTGAGATGAACATGTAAGAGCCAATTAAATTCCAAGAATTCAGGACAAGGAATCCGAGGACGGATTCTCTTAAGGGGGAGAGAGTTGTAACGCCCCGATTTTCAGACAGTCAGGTACGCCCGACACGTGTGGGTTTCGAGCGTTAGGACTTTATTTTATTATTTTCGTTTATTTAATTTGTATGTGTTATACTAATTTCTATCAATTGTGTTCAACATGATTACGTGAAAATTATATGATATTCATTTCATTTTGAGAATTCTTGTATGAATGGAATTTAATTGCTACATGAATTAATTGTCCAAATTGTATAATTTGCATAATTATCCTTAATTGTTCATTTACATAAATTAGAGGACCAAATTGCATGAAAACCATTGAGGACTAGATTGATCTTTTCCAAACCTTATATCCTCAATTGCATAATTTATGATACTTGGAGGATTTGATCATAAATATTACATATTTTCCCCAAATATATCGATATATGCATCTCTTCTCCAACCTTCATTTTTCATCTTCATAAAAAATATACCATTTGCTTCCTTCTTCACCGAGCCAACCCTCCAAGGAAAGAAAAGGGAATTTCATCTATTTCAAGCTAAAATCTTTGAGGAATTGGAAGTCTTAGGCCATCATCTTCATCATATCTCCATCTTTTCTTCTCCTTCTTTTATTCAAGGTAGGGATGAGCATATATATGATCTCTTGAAATTTATGTGTGAAACTAGGGTTATGATTTGGATGCAATAGCTTGATTACTTGATGTTAGAAGCATGAATACTTGATCATAGTTTGAAATCATGCATGAATTCTTGGAGAATTTGATGATATATGATGGATTTGTGTATGAACTTGGAATTGATGATTTGAGATGATCAAGCATGAAACAAGTGTTTGTATTGTGTTTTATTGCACTTTAAGCATGTATATATGTTTCCTCCTATGAATTATAATATATGGGATGGATTATGAGTGTTTTGGGAGCTTTGGGAGCTTGGTCCGTAGCTCCCCTGTTCTTCTCCCCTGCTACTGCATCTTCTGTAAAACGGGAACGACCCTTCCAGTTCCCTTTGTAACTGGGGAACGGCCGTTCCCATTGATTTGAATAATGTGCAGGCGGCGAGGAGGGGAACGACCGTTCCCACTTTGTCTCACAGACGGGAACGGCCGTTCCCATCTTCGGGGAGGCGGGAACGGCCCTTCCCACTTTAAACTAAAACCTGGAACGGCCGTTCCCACCCCACTGACAGAAGAAAACATTCTGCATAAAATTACATTTGTAGCCCCTCGATCTAATGACATATTGGACCCCGAATTGCTATTATATGATTAATTATGTGTCAAAACAACATGTTATCATGCTACATTGTTTATTGCTCGATGTCTCGTACTTGATCACGCCGTGCGTCTTATATGGAAAAATATGCTTGAATTGTAGTCTCATGCATGTACATTGTCCCGTTTCTTGTCCAGTTATTCTCCAGGGCGGAGATTGTGGATCATGAGCATGTTCACGCATTCACGAGTCGTGTGTCGCCTGTCAGGTGAGGTTTAATTTCTAGTTATATAGAACCCGTATAACCTTTATGTGATTTTTGGCCAAAGGTATTTATATTATAATTTCATGAAATCACTTATCATTTCAAGTTATGTTATTGTTCATGAATTAAGCAAGTAGGTTATGTTAGTGTTCACGAATCAAGCATGCCATGTTCATGAAAGCAAGTACGTGCGTTCTCCTGGCCAGGCTCTCCTTAGTGAGGGTGCTGGGCTGGTCTTCGGGCAGGTGGTTGTCCGTCCAACCACAGGAATAATAATACCCTATCGTGTACGTGTGTTCTCTTGGCCAGGTCCTCCTTAGTGAGGGCGCTGGGCTAGTCTTCGGGCTGGTAGTTGTCCGTCCAACTACAAGAAGAACAAAGCCTTATCGTGTACCTGTGTTCTCCTGGTCAGGTTCTCCTTAGTGAGGGCGCTGGGCCAGTCTCAGGGTTGGTGGTTGTCCGTCCAACCACAGGAGGAACAACCCATCGTGTTACAAGCAAGCCATGTATTGATTGCATGATTTCCATTCCATGAACGTGCTAAATGAGTACACATGCATGATTGCATGATAATTGAATTGCGTGATCACCTAATCATTAACAAGCAAGCAAGCATGTTCCTCGATTGCATGAAAAGAACAAGTATTTAATATTGATAGTTGTATTCTCGGGCGAAGCTATATTATTATTGAACTTGGATATTTATCTTTTATAAACCTTTACCCGAGAATATGACTTGCATGTTATCTGCGCTAATATGTATATAAACCCCTCACTCGGTCTTCACAGACTGATGCCTCCACCTTTCAGGTTATTGCAGGTGCACGCTAGGCGGGAGTTGAGTCGAGTCGAGTCCAGTTCATGTAGTCGTGTCATCCGTGGTTCGTGTATTTAAGTATTATTGTTAATTATGGAATTGTAGTTATTGTTATTGTTTAATTGAAGATGATAATGTATTGATATGTAACTTTAGAATATATCTTAATGGGAAAATGAGAAATGTCATGATTGGATAAATGGAAATAGTTGATGATGTTCTGTTACGCTTCCGCTTTATTATGTCACATGTTCTAGTATCCCGCCTAGCTTGTCGTGTATTGCATGGTCACCCGTTCGCTATAGTTGGTTCATGTACGGATTGGCCATTTCGTATGTGGATTAACCTATAGTGCGGGGGTGTGGTACCTCCACGTGTCCGGGGTGCTACATCTAAGGTGGTATCAGAGCCCGGTTGCAAAACCGAGGTTCTAGTGTCGTGTCGTGTCGAGTCTAGGTCGTACGGCATAGGAATTACTTGATAAATTGAGAGTCTCGTATCGTATTTGAGTGTCTTGATCTACTTGAACTCTTTGAATTGATTGAAATACTTGATAGCTTGTACTTTCTATTAATTCATGCTATTATTTGCCAATTGAGTGATCTAGAATTACTGGAAATTTATGTGATCAACGTGTTTTATTTTAAATATTGATGAATTACTTGTCGCATTTTATATTAAATTCTCGTTATCGATACTAATTATGTGACAACTATGTGATATGAACACGCTTTACCCACATGCATGTATTTGCAAAGCAAGTTGTGAGTGACAGGTTTTGGAAATATATAAATCAAGGCCGGGGATTTTGAAGATTAAAGAAGACTGATCAACCGCCTGGGCTAAAGTTGCAATTTGGCCAACAAGGAATGGACGCTGGAATCGAGTCTAACATTTCTACGGTGCCAGGTTCTCCAATGCATTCATAAACACGTGCATCATAATTGTTAATTAAATTGTTTCTCATTATAAAATATTGTTATGAATATTATTGAGATTATCTACTTGATGCCTTGGATACGTGTTCAAATTATTTACCTTATTTACATTGCCTTACTCATAAGTATATGTTCCAGTTGATATAATTGTCCCAACGTGTTGCACTTTAATCGTTGGTAGGTATACTATGTACATGGACATTTTAACCATCATGCACTATTTAGTGTTTGTTGATTAATAGGCTTCCCCTATGCTCTGCACAATCCTTGCTTCTATTTCTACCAACTTGAATTTAAAGAAGAGGTTTCTGAATTATGGGGTATCATGGTTGTAATCAGGACATTTGACTTCGCTTGAAGTTTAGAAATATTTGGGACTGTGAGAATTTATTGATCCAGGATTTAGTAGGAGAGGGTATGATATAAATATTTGGAAAATTTTGGAACGGGGAAAGATTGATAAGTCCAAGCAGATAAATGTTAAGGGGGTCCTTCACCCTTCAGAAAATAATCAGTACTTTGGAGAGGCCTTTGGGAGTAAGAAAGTAACTTTCTTGTTTCGGACTATGGTGCCGAACTTGTAAATGCCAATTCGCTGGAAAGCATTAGGTGAGTGTAGGATGTTGAAGAATTTTAATATCAAATCAAAGTGGTAACAGTCAGGGAATTTCAAGTTGGGTATATCATTAACATAAAAGATTAGAAAAGAATCATTAATCAAAATCTTGATTAATAACAAGTAGGACGAGGAAAAGGTTACGGGAATTGAATCAGCAGAAAAGCCTGCAAGTGGGAAAGGACAGAATGAAGCTAAAGGATAAGAAAATTTTCATTTTCTTAAGGGGGAGAGCCGGTCTGGGAATGAATTAAATCGGAAGCTGGACAACATTCAGGAGAGTCGGGAATCCTCTATCAGAACCATGTGAAAGAAGTTTTCAATTAGCTAAACCTTTCCTTCCTCTTATACAAAGAAAAGTCCCATCATCAACAGTACCTTTGTTCCATTATCATTTTCAAGAAAGTGGGTACACCATCCGCAGTTCTCCCGTAGCCTCAGGATATCAGTTAACTCAGTAAATAGAAAAGGATTCAGTTTGGGTGATATCCGGAATCAATCTCAAGTTTTGGTAGGTTAACTCCGACAAGAGTTTTCTTATAAAGTTATTACTTATACCCTAGAGATGCCTGTAAATGCACACTGTGCTTTCATCCATGCTGTCGCCGTCGCCTCCATAAATATACCAGTTTACCATGAACACTTCAGAAAGATGGAAGCTTGAGCGATCCTTTCTTTCAAGATATTTCGCAGAGTGTTGGGTATGTTGTCAAATTTCAGGGATCAAAGGGAAGACGTTTCACTAGGACTTGATTTCTTCGGTATCTATGCAAGTGTGTTTGCTGAATTACTCTCACGGGATGACGACCTTGATTCCTCTATAGCAAATATCCGCCTTGCTATTTACTAAGAGAATAAGAGCTCAACGTTCGGATTTCAAATAAAGAGTTTAAGATCTTTGCTTCGGGAAAATGCTTCACTCCGATTACGAAGGTCGATAAAATGGTAAAACCGGTTCTCTCTGTTGTCAGATAAGAAGTTGCTTGAAGCATCAAGCCAGACTCTTAAGCTTAAATATACACCCATTCTATGACCAGAAACCCAGGGTTACTCTCAGTATTCAAAGTCTGGAACTGAGTGTGGGAATCGGCCTAGGAATAGTTCAACCGGCAAATCTGAGGATATAAACGGGTATGGAGATGTGGTGACTAATGATGATTTACGGATTATGTCAGAAAATAACACAAGGGCAGAAAGGGCTATCAAGAATGGGAATATCGAGCCGTAGCGGCAGCAAGTGGAAAAGACATCTCAACTAAAGAATCAAGTACTCAACCGAAATGTTTCCACGTAAGAACTTTAATCTTCGGTGAACGGTACACTCAATCATGCATATCACGTGCATTATTATTTTCTCATTATCATTATCTTGCTATTTCTATACATGAATCCTTGTTTGTTATTAATTGTTGATTATTATTTTATTATTATTATTATTATTCTTGTATATGATTCCTTGTTTATTATTAATTGTTATGTAAACATTTAATTGTCTAAGTGCTTGCTTGAATTTTATTCGTGTGCGTGAGAGACGGGGATTCTCTCAGGGTTGTCAAGAGACGGGGTTCTCTCGTTGATTGTTGGAGGGCCGGGGCACTCTCGCTATTTTAATTACGTGGCAACTTGTTTTAGTGGAAGGTTAGATTTTCTTTTGAGTGTTAGGTTCCGGAAAGTTGAGGGTCGTGAATTCACACATGAGATGATATGGTGGATCGAAGACCTCTTTCAAACTAATCCCTGACGGGGAGTAGCTAACCCGCGTGGGATGAACATGTAAGAGCCAATTAAATTCCAAGAATTCAGGATAAGGAATCCGAGGACGGATTCTCTTAAGGGGGAGAGAGTTGTAACGCCCCGATTTTCAGACAGTCAGGTACGCCCGACACATATGGGTTTCGAGCGTTAGGACTTTATTTTATTATTTTCGTTTATTTAATTTATATGTGTTATACTAATTTCTATCAATTGTGTTCAACATGATTACGTGAAAATTATATGATATTCATTTCATTTTGAGAATTCTTGTATGAATGGAATTTAATTGCTACATGAATTAATTGTCCAAATTGTATAATTTGCATAATTGTCCTTAATTGTTCATTTACATAAATTAGAGGACCAAATTGCATGAAAACCATTGAGGACTAGATTGATCTTTTCCAAACCTTATATCCTCAATTGCATAATTTATGATACTTGGAGGATTTGATCATAAATATTACATATTTTCCCCAAATATATCGATATATGCATCTCTTCTCCAACCTTCATTTTTCATCTTCATAAAAAATATACCATTTGCTTCCTTGTTCACCGAGCCAACCCTCCAAGGAAAGAAAAGGGAATTTCATCCATTTCAAGCTAAAATCTTTGAGGAATTGGAAGTCTTAGGCCATCATCTTCATCATATCTCCATCTTTTCTTCTCCTTCTTTTATTCAAGGTAGGGATGAGCATATATATGATCTCTTGAAATTTATGTGTGAAACTAGGGTTATGATTTGGATGCAATAGCTTGATTACTTGATGTTAGAAGCATGAATACTTGATCATAGTTTGAAATCATGTATGAATTCTTGGAGAATTTGATGATATATGATGGATTTGTATATGAACTTGGAATTGATGATTTGAGATGATCAAGCATGAAACAAGTGTTTGTATTGTGTTTTATTGCACTTTAAGCATGTATATATGTTTCCTCCTATGAATTATAATATATGGGATGGATTATGAGTGTTTTGGGAGCTTTGGGAGCTTGGTCCGTAGCTCCCCTGTTCTTCTCCCCTGCTACTGCATCTTCTGTAAAACGGGAACGACCCTTCCAGTTCCCTTTGTAACTGGGGAACGGCCGTTCCCATTGATTTGAATAATGTGCAGGCGGCGAGGAGGGGAACGACCGTTCCCACTTTGTCTCACAGACGGGAACGGCCGTTCCCATCTTCGGGGAGGCGGGAACGGCCCTTCCCACTTTGAACTAAAACCTGGAACGGCCGTTCCCACCCCACTGACAGAAGAAAACATTCTGCATAAAATTACATTTTTAGCCCCTCGATCTAATGACATATTGGACCCCGAATTGCTATTATATGATTAATTATGTGTCAAAACAACATGTTATCATGCTACATTGTTTATTGCTCGATGTCTCGTACTTGATCACGCCGTGCGTCTTATATGGAAGAATATGCTTGAATTGTAGTCTCATGCATGTACATTGTCCCGTTTCTTGTCCAGTTATTCTCCAGGGCGGAGATTGTGGATCATGAGCATGTTCACGCGTTCACGAGTCGTGTGTCGCCTGTCAGGTGAGGTTTAATTTCTAGTTATATAGAACCCGTATAACCTTTATGTGATTTTTGGCCAAAGGTATTTATATTATAATTTCATGAAATCACTTATCATTTCAAGTTATGTTATTGTTCATGAATTAAGCAAGTAGGTTATGTTAGTGTTCACGAATCAAGCATGCCATGTTCATGAAAGCAAGTACGTGCGTTCTCCTGGCCAGGCTCTCCTTAGTGAGGGTGCTGGGCTGGTCTTCGGGCAGGTGGTTGTCCGTCCAACCACAGGAATAACAATACCCTATCGTGTACGTGTGTTCTCTTGGCCAGGTCCTCCTTAGTGAGGGCGCTGGGCTAGTCTTCGGGCTGGTAGTTGTCCGTCCAACTACAAGAAGAACAAAACCTTATCGTGTACCTGTGTTCTCCTGGTCAGGTTCTCCTTAGTGAGGGCGCTGGGCCAGTCTCAGGGTTGGTGGTTGTCCGTCCAACCACAGGAGGAACAACCCATCGTGTTACAAGCAAGCCATGTATTGATTGCATGATTTCCATTCCATAAACGTGCTAAATGAGTACACATGCATGATTGCATGATAATTGAATTGCGTGATCACCTAATCATTAACAAGCAAGCAAGCATGTTCCTCGATTGCATGAAAAGAACAAGTATTTAATATTGATAGTTGTATTCTCGGGCGAAGCTATATTATTATTGAACTTGTATATTTATCTTTTATAAACCTTTACCCGAGAATATGACTTGCATGTTATCTGCGCTAATATGTATAGAAACCCCTCACTCGGTCTTCACAGACTGATGCCTCCACCTTTCAGGTTATTGCAGGTGCACGCTAGGCGGGAGTTGAGTCGAGTCGAGTCCAGTTCATGTAGTCGTGTCATCCGTGGTTCGTGTATTTAAGTATTATTGTTAATTATGGAATTGTAGTTATTGTTATTGTTTAATTGAAGATGATAATGTATTGATATGTAACTTTAGAATATATCTTAATGGGAAAATGAGAAATGTCATGATTGGATAAATGGAAATAGTTGATGATGTTCTGTTACGCTTCCGCTTTATTATGTCACATGTTCTAGTATCCCGCCTAGCTTGTCGTGTATTGCATGGTCACCCGTTCGCTATAGGTTGGTTCATGTACGGATTGGCCATTTCGTATGTGGATTGACCTATAGTGCGGGGGTGTGGTACCTCCACGTGTCCGGGGTGCTACAGTTTCTAAGGCCCGCTACAGATCCAATTTGTGATTAAAAGAGAATAAGAACCTCTCGTTAGGAAGCTTCGTGATATTCATTCCCTTCACTGGGTTTAGAGCCCTCATCATAGTCAATCGGAAAGTTTCAAAGTGAAAAGAGCATCGAGAGCAAACCCTTCCAACAAGTGTCAACGAATATCCCTGCACCGGCTGGCCCCTTAGGGAAGCCGGTAATTCAAGATTGGTTGTCTCCTTAGAGGTCAACGAGAGTCTCTGAGAAAACCTAGATAATTCCTAATCCGAAAAACCTGCGTCACCACCGAAATTCAAACGGGAGGAGCTCATGATTAGTGATGACTAGCCGCAACCCCTCTGATAGGGAAGGAATCCTGACGAGGACCTGCGAGAAGAGAAAACCTATGAAGGTTAGATACATACGAAGATAACGGAGACACAACACAGAGTAACCAGAAACTAAAGATGCAAGAGTAAGGAACGGAAAAAGGCCCAGGCGAACGACGGCACGGAGAATAGCAGCACTCTTCACGTAACTGGTCGTACATTCTAGGCGGCGGAGGTGATCCGGTACCGGCGGCTCTCATGCGAGAGTAAAACCCTCATACGAGAATAAAAAAGGTCACGCGCAGAGAAGGGGTATTTCAATAGCTAATAAAGTACAAATGAGGATGGGGAGCGGTGAGTAATTATTTTACAAACACAAGGTTTTCTATGTGATATTTCAAATGATAGGGTTTTCCTTATTAATTCGAAATAACACGATTGTGGATGCAATAAACTATGGAATGAGTTTAACTGAATTTATAAGCTCTTTTAAAAACTTATGAACTATGATGTACAAATACATTATGAATTCTTTCTTGAACTTTTTACGTAAATAGTTTTGGATAATATGTTTGACACAACACAGCAAAATGATTTTTTTATAAGTATCATTATAGAATAACTTTGGGGGAACTTATATTATAAGTGTTTATAAAATATAGAGTATTTCGGCTTGCCTTTTTATCTAAACAATTTGAGAGCTTATTTTTAAATATCTAACATCTTATCGAGCTCTGAAACAATCTTATAAGATAGTGAAAACTTATAACTTATTCATAAATTTAGGCAAACATCCTCTTATAACTTGAGTACAAGGATGCTTCTAATGTCAGAAATTGTTCGAAATTGCATTTAACAAGTGGGTTTTTGACTTTTTGCCCAACTTTGGTTTAACTAGGATTTATTAATGTATTTGCTTAGTTTTCATTTTGGAAATTTGAAAATTTAAGTAAAAACCCATAGCTATAAATTGATGGAATCACTTCTCAAAATCCATAATCACTCCACTTTTGATGACAATTAATGCCAAAATCCTCAATTTGCAAGAAATAAATTTGCTTAAATGGGAAACTTTTCAACTGTTTACTCAACCTATTCGAAATTCAAAGAAGATACTTGGTGGTGGGGGTTGCTTGTTTTGGTCTAAGATCCGAAATGGGACGTGATAACGGACCAAAATATTAAAATTACTCAGATATTTTATTTGGAATTTACACATTTGTTTCATTTAACCATACTCGCTTATTCTCGGTAGAATTACGATATACAATCGTTTATTAAATTCACACGAGAAGTATTTAATATGAGATAATACGATCTGATAAAATAATATTTTTAAATATATGTATAAAGAATCGGAAGAAAACTGTGGGTAATCGAACACAATTATTTTATTGAAAAAAAAAGAACAGAATTACAACTGGATCTTATCATAAACTAGCATAGTTCATCTATCGCAATCAAAATTACGATACATAATTAAATTAAGTAGCCCAATAAATTGGAGAACCTTTGATTTGTAGATATTTTAAATTGCGAGTCATGAAACAGATAGAGATTGATTGAACCACACAACGATTGACATTATTATTATTATTATTATTATTATTATTATTATTATTATTATTATTATTATTAATTATGTGATCTTTGGGACACGTTTTAGGGTTTTATTGTTCAGGGATTTGAAATTTTGTGTTTTTCTCTTAAATATTTTAAATTTGTATCTCTATTTTTTTTTTTATCAGATTGGATTACGAATGTGGAAACAAATTGAATATATTAACACAAACATGCAACATGGAACGGGGCCAGCTCAAGCCCAATCTCGAGATCATGATATGGTTCGAACGGAATATTCTGCAAATATCCTATCGGAGTTGTGCAAAAGGAGTAAAGTGCGAAAGATTTCAAAGGTGAGGGGAGAAATCACGCAAAATTAAAGGTTAATGGGGAAAATGCGAAACATGCCAAAGGATAAGGGGATTACCGCGATTTTCCCTAAAATCTAGTGATCCCAAGTTCAAAATTTTAAGTATTGTTCATAAAAGTTTAAATACTTATGTTGTAAATTAGAGTATTATTCATAAAAGCGAAAGTACCAAGGTTTAAATTTGGAATATTGTTCAGAAATGCTGAACTGCTAAAGTATCAAAATTTAAAGTTAGAGTATTATTCGTAAAAATTAAAGTACTTACTTTTTAAATTAGAATATTATTCATAAAAACTAAAGTACCTAGATTTAAAATTGGAATATTGCTCAGAAATGCTAAATTATTCAAATTTATAATTAGAGTATCGTTCATAAAAGTTAAAGTATTTACGTTTTAAATTAGCATATTATTTTAAAAGCTAAAGTACCTAGATTTAAAACTGGAGTATTTTTCAAAAACGCTAAAGCATCCAAATTCAAAATTGAAGTATTGTTTGAAAAAATTAAATTATTCAAGTTAAAACTCAAGTATGAGAAGGAAAATAAAAAAAAAAAGAAAAGAATTAAGGGTATTGCCGTCAATTTAATTTTTGAAGAGTGAATAAAAATTAAAATCTAAAAATAAAAAATTAGTACTAAACTAATTATTTTGGAGAGTAAATTAAAATTTCTCCCACTAATAAATATTTAATACTAATTATCTCTATATTTAAAAAAAGGAAAAATCTTTGAATAGTATCAAAAAGTTGAAAAAATTCCTTTTAGGTCCCCAATTTTGAAAAAGTTTCCATTCAATCCCCAATTGAAAAACAAAATTCCTTTTAGGTCCCCACAAATAGTACAGGTTCGTACATTGTCTTTAGGAATTGCGTACATTTTTTAGGGAATTGCGTATAAAAATCCCGGAATCTCGTATATACGAGATTCCGGGATTTTTATACGCAATTCCCTCAAAAATGTACATACGAGATTCCGGGATTTTTATACGCAATTCCCTCAAAAATGTACGCAATTCCTGAATTATTATACAACCTTGGGGAGTGAAAAAAAATTTTGTTTTTCAATTGGGGAGTGAACAGGAACTTTTTCAAAATTGGGGAGTGAAAAGAAAATTCAGTTTACACTTGGGGATTTTTGAGGAATTGTCCGTTAAAACAATTAAAGGAGAAAGAAGCCAACAGGGGTTGGTCGTTGAGGTTCTTTCTCCTCGTTTTATCTTTTAAGCTCTTATAACTCCCTTTTTCCTCCTTACTCAATTCAATTCTCTTTTCCTTTTTGCTTTAATATTCTTTTTTATTCTCTACTTTTTATTTTAATTATTTTTTCACTAATATAATTTTTATCTTTCACTATTTATTCCTTTTCTTTTGTCATAAATTTAATAACTATACTAGAAATAATTATAAATATTAATATGGAGAATTTATTTTGCCATATATATTTAAATAATCATAATGTTGTATATACACAACCTGTAGAGGTTTTTTTAGATGATTATTGTTGATTCCACAACTAGTTCTAACAAGATTCGAATACAAAACTTATCTAAAGCTCGAAACAATGATCTATTTATTCACATATACAAATATTTACTATTGAAGACGGAACCAAGATTTAATATAAGGATGATGGAAATTAAAATATCAAAAATAAAAGGGTTAAAACTATAAATATTTCAAAATATATACATGAAATTAAAAATTTTCAAAATTTAGGAAGTCGGGGTCATCCCATACCCTCTCACCACCCCCCTCCTGTTTTCTTATTTACCACTAAGTGATCTGTTTGTCTCTAGCATGCTCGAGTTGCCACCTATACAATGCATAACATTGTAGAAAGAATAGTACATATGTAGGGGAAATTGAAAATTTAGGACATTAAGTACCCCGAATAGACATTTCATGTCACTAAGTGTTGCAGTTACAATTTAAGGATTTCAAGTAGTGAAAAGTAGCAATTTAAGAATAAAATTTTCTCAATTCCAACTTGAAGCCGGGACAAGTGTAAAAACACTGATGTGGCACCGAAAAGTCTTAATGAAATTTAATAATTGTCACGTAATATAAACAATTACTATTAAAACAAAACAATATATATATATATATATATATATTACTATTTTTTTTTATTTTTTTTTTAAATTATATTTTGAGTTTGAACTCGAAACTGAGCCGAGCCAAATTCGAACCATCGAACGAATCGAATTTCAAACCAAATATTTAGAGTTTGTTAAACTCGAACCGGGCTGAATAAGTTCGAACCGAACCTCGAGCAAAAAAGAAAACAACAAAGTTTGGCTAGTAAACATCCCTACCCCAATACTAATACGAACCTCCAATCATTCAAGTTTGATGATATTGCTAGAATTTTCATTCAGAAGATTTTGCAAGCCAAGACAACTTTTGTTCTGCTGAGATCTTTCGTGGATCATTTTTTAAATGCGTGAGCCAAAGAACAAACGAACTTTTATTTTGTTTTTTTATGGCATTTTCTTTATTACTTGACAATTGTTAAATTCCATTAAACTTTTTCGGTGTCACATCAACGTTTTCAAACTTGTTTCGGCGCCAATTTAAAATGGAATAAATTTTTTTATTAAATTGTTACTTTTCACCACTTAGAATCCTTAAATTGCAACTGTAACATTTAGTGGCATGAAATGAGAATACTTAATATCCCAAATTTGTAATTTCCTCTACATATGTATACTAACAAAAAACCACAAATTAAACATGTTTTATATATTCATTTTTTATCTTAATGATCCCAAAAAAAAAAAAAAAAAAAAACATTTTTTCGAATAACTTTCGCTCTTGATCAAGATCAAACTCAAACATTACCGCAAACCTAACCAAAACTCATACACAAATAACGTCTTTATTATATATCAACGAAACAATGGGAATACATAAGTCGCGTAAGTCGAAGCACACAACATATTAAAGAATTTCTAAATCAATCACAAACTAAAACCAAAAAAAAAAAAAAAAAAATGAAACCTCAATCCAGCAGAGGAGGAAGAAAAGAAGCCGAATCACAAAACATATATATATAATAAATTATAAAAATAATCATCATCTCACACGTGCAATATTCAGAAGAGCATTCCCATGGCTGCTGCAGCAACGGAGGCGAAGAACGCCGGCGCGAAGGCGGCGGCGTCGGAGTGGCCGGGGGCGGGGGCGGGGGCGCCGGCGTGATCATGAGTGGAGGTGGGGGTCTCGGATGCGGTGGAGCCGCCGGGGGTGGGGCTGGAGGCGGGGGCTGCCGTCGTCTTCGATACGGCGACGTTCATCTGCACCGCCAACAAAGCCACCAC
Source organism: Lantana camara (assembly GCA_037501455.1). Taxonomy (NCBI): domain Eukaryota; kingdom Viridiplantae; phylum Streptophyta; class Magnoliopsida; order Lamiales; family Verbenaceae; genus Lantana; species Lantana camara. The sequence continues at coordinate 29,260,466 of CM074856.1, read as the reverse complement.
GAGGGCGACTACGAAAACCTTCATCTTCGAGGCCTCCATCTCTCTGGAATTAGGTCGGAGAAAGTTGTGCAAAAATTGGATTTGATTGCGAGAAAGAGGAAATGCAAATGTTTGTTTTTGAAGAAACTTGGTGGTGTGGTTGCTTATATATAAGGACGGGCAGAGCTGACCGAGGAGACCGTTGCTCCGTCCGAAGCGGAAAACTACGCGGATTGCGCTTGGTTTTTTTGGGGGGAAGGAATGGAGGGAAAGGAAGGAGAGCTGACCGGGCTGACCGTTGTGGAAATAGGTTGTAATAATAACCCATCACTTATTATTACTACTAATTCTCTTGCAATTTTTGTCTCCCAAAAAAATATTATTATTAAAATATGTTAAAACTAAATTTTTTATATTAATAAAAAATAAGTAATTATTAAATGAGTACTATAGATAAAAATATACAAAAAGAAGTTAGAATCATATCAATCAAAATCATAATAAAAATTAAAAAATATGAGGGATAAAGATAAAAGATTATAGAAAAGATTAATGTGATTTGAGAAAAAATAGGGGTTAATAGATAACACGTGAATAAATTTGAAAAAAATAAAAGTTAGAAGTAGAAAAGAAAAGAGACGGGCAGATTGGGCAATTCTTCACTTCACAATTCTCAAGTATTCCCCTTTATTATTAAAAATAAAAGTTACAAGTAGAAAAGAAAAGAGACGGACAGACTGGGCAATTCTTCACTTCACAATTCTCAAGTATTTCACTTTATTATTCGAAAATGATAATAATGACTGCTGCAATTTTTTCATTGATAATCATAAAATTAATAATAAGGAATGCACCAAATACAAATTTGATGTAAATTATATTAAATTTATTTATTACCGCTTGTCGAATACTATGGTAATTTAATCAAACATTCCATATTTGAATCTATATCAGTATATATTTAAATTCCCAAAAGTATTTTTGAAAACTCTAATGAAAGATACCTTTTTATTTGAAATAATTTTGATGTATTTAAATAATCAACTTTTACGTAAGTCAAGCTAAAATAAAGTTACCTCCTAAATTATTTTAGTAAATAAACAGAAATTTTTGTAGTTTAATATGAGTTTTCTCTCTCAAACTATTTTTTCGATAAACACGCAACTTTCTCTTGTTCTTTTTTTTCTTTTTCTTTTAAATTTTTATTCCAAACACTCTGCTAGTTTTACGATAATTCTAAGCTCAACTTTTTTTCAAATACCAACTAAGAATCGACATACATACTTTTGACCTATATATATATATATATATATATACACTAAAATTAGAACAAAACCACATCCAAACATTATAATATCACCTATAATATACGGATATGGATACGACGATACGGACACAAATAGAACGACACAAATCTTTTCTTGAATTTTTCATATGATGAGTGTCGCATACGAATATCCAATATAACATGACAAGGTATCCGACATAACATGATACAACAAAATAATATTTTTAGAAGTATTTGTAGATCCTAATTGTCACACATTTAATCACTTTGGAGAAATTCTCCCATAATATATATATAAATACCTTCAAGCCCATACAAGATCACCTCTTGAACAGTTTAGGCCATAACTTCCTCAATAGTTACAAATCGGCCCTTCTCAATGGACATTTGAGCTGCAACTCCTACAGCTACAGACACCAATCCATCATACAGATCAACAGCAAGAGCCTGTGTTCCTTTTGCTCTCACAGCAGACAGAAACTGAAGATGTTCCAAATAGCTCGAACCATGATGAAGCCCGTCGTATTTTATACGGTCATCTTCGGCTTTTAATGTCTTGACTCCTTCTCTTCCTCCTGCTCGGCTCCCAAGACGAACTATGCCCTCAGGAACAAATGCCTCACCTTTTCCAATTTCACCTACTACGGATATCTCTTGTTCGTTTTTACTGCCTTCTGCAAACATACACAGATCAAGAATACCACGAGAACCGTTTTCGAATTCAACAATTACGTATGCGTTGTCGATTATGTCGGGAGTTTTGCCGTTGTATGTTTCGTCTTTGTGGTTTATGTCCATAGCTCCGGAAGCCATGACTCTGATGGGGTTAGCACCTGCACAGGGACAGAGTCACGGATTTAATTTTTAGTTTTGATTATTGGTTGAAATTGTGATAAGTAGTCTCTATTCGAGCTATAGTAAAACAAAATATAATGATAATTTAGTGATGACGAAAATCATGACACAAATAATAGTAAAAGATTATTTGCCGCCGGGTTATGTACATTGCATAAAAGTGTGAAGGGGGTAACTGCCCCCAAGTGTGGCCCCATACCTGCAAATAGCCTCATCAGATCAAAGAAATGGCAGCATTTCTCCACTAGGGTGCCCCCAGTATTACAGTTGAACCGGTTCCAATTATCGACCTTAACCAGAAACGGAAATCGGTGTTCCCGAATAGCCACCATTTTGACATGTCCCAAAATCCCTCCCCTAACCACATCGATCAACTTAGCAACCGGAGGCATGTATCTGTACTCCAAGCCAACTTGCACCAACATATCAGGTCTGGTTTTAGCAGCATCTACAACCTTTCTGCAATCTGCAACAGTTGTGCAAAGAGGCTTCTCCACCAACACATGATGGGGTTTTGGGTGGCTGATAATATCCATCAAGATTTCATAGTGTGTCATGTTTGGAGTCGAAACAACCAACACGTCACACAACCCACTATTCAAAAGCTCCTTGTGAGATGAAAAGACCTTCAAAGTTCAAATACATTGCAATAAATCAATCAAATCAAAGTAATAGGGGAAATTTCATGTCATCCCAGTGCTTATATACCCGAGAATTATAGAAACAACTCGATCAAACCAAACAAGTAGCAGGGGAAATTTCATTGCATCAAAGTGTGTATTTACCCAAGAATTGTAAAGTAACTCAATCAAACCATCAAGTAATAGGCAATATTTCAATGCATTCGAGTGCATAATAAAAGCCAACTGATTTGTAAACTGCATGAAAGGATCTGTGAAGTTCATACCCCAGTAAAGCACTATAATATATGCATGTATATCCAACTGAATTGTAAATTACCTTATGATATGTCCACAGTAAATGACTATAGATACATAACTCAATCAAACTAAACTGATCACTCAAAGTTCATTCCCACAAACACAGAGTCTAAATGTAATTTCTCAAACTACAGCACTACGCAGGTTCTTCGTGTAAATACATCAAACATTAGCTCAAAATCAGAAATTCACATCGCCAACTGCATAAACAACTAAGCATAAATCTTCTATCCTCTTTCACCATAAAAATAAGCAGTAAAAAATCAAATTGAAGAACCAAAAGACACTCAAACGGGTAACAAAACCTGCTATCCCTTTCGATACCAGAAAATGAAGTCGATTTCGGTACCTGAAGAGGCCAATCGAAGGAATTGGCAAGACTTAGGGCTTGTTCCTGGGAAGGCAAGTGGGGATCAGCTATGGCGACGACAGCTACAGCTTCAGTCTTGAGATGATAAAGGTTGATGAGATGCTCTCTTCCCATCATCCCGACGCCAATTATTCCGTATTTCACCACTCCATTACCCAAACCAGACATCGGATTGTTGTGTGATTTTGCAAGTTTTCGAGCGTATCCAAGTGGGAATTGAGTTCAGAAAACAGTGGCAGAAGATTGACACTTGACAGTGTTTGAATGCCGGCCCCTCGAAGGATATTCCTTTTCAGTTGAAATTATTTTATTTTGTATTATAAGGCGTCATTTTTTGTCCGAAATATTTTATATATTCTTATATTAAATATTATAAATTTAGATTTTAGAATATTTCTTTCAAACCGATACAAAAATTTTTCTGTTTTTATTAAGAAAATTAATTTCTCTCTCTTCTTCAGGAAAATTTTAGTGCAAACTCCACAATTGAAGCCTCAATCAATCAAATAACAAGTTTATTATATTTATTATTTAATTAATCACTCCGTAAAAAAAAAAAAAATTTTCATCAACCAAGTCCAAGACTGTAATATTTACTTTTCACCTATCACGTAATAGGTGTAAAATATTCAAATACTCACATCTCATCACACTGGTTTAATCGAAGCATCATTGCATTGGATTGATAGAATCAGATTTAAACTAACATCTTCCCTCCTTTTAGGTTATTTGGTTTAGCACTTTTCTTATAGTATTAGAATTAGAGCGTATTAGATTGGGTTTATAAGCTCTTATATTTATATAAAGTTTTGGACAAAGTTGTCATTAAAGTAGTAGAATAATATTTTATTAAATTTACGATAAATAAAATATTATGATAAATAAAAGACTACTTTAAAAAAAAAAATGATATTCTCCAACTACCCCAAATAAAACTCGAACCTATAACCTATCGTTTCACACATATATATACTTACCACTTAAGCAATCTGCTCGTCTTAAATAAAAGACTACTTAAAGATATAGATTCGATGATCAAGAAATAAATAAATATAATAGTAAATAAAGTGTGACGAAAGTTTCACAATGTTGAGTTGTATTGATGATCAAGTGTACAAATTTACACCAACAGTGGATCCTTTATAACAACACTGTTTTTGTATACATGGAAGCAATACCTGTCGACTGTCGTATATCTCGAAATGAAGTAGATTGAACTCTAATTCAGCTTACAACGACAATAACGGGGGAATGGGATAAGGGCACTAGAAACTTGCAAAACCAAGTCTTTATGCACAGAGATTCAAATGCCTTGTTTTCTTGCAGCTTGCAGCATTTCTACTATGAGTGTCTTCACGTCCCTACAAAATTACCCGAAAGTGTAAAATACGTAAGATTTCGGAATTCTTAAGTAAAAGGTGGCATGACAATGGCAGAGACGGGCAGAAGTTTGTCACAGCAATGCACAAGCAATATCGTGCTGTTATACATCATCGCAAAGATAATAACGGCCCATGTTATTTACCGTGTATGATGAATTAAATATGACCTCAATACAGATCAAATTGCATTATCTTAGCATAGTTTAGCAACTACAGGGAATTCGATTACTCACTTTCTATCTGCAGCTTGCCTTGGGAAAGGAATTCGGAGCTTGAAAGTGTTCCCTTGGACTCCAGCCTTCAGAATGATATGTCATCAAGTCAGTAAGATACTTTACCGGAGAATTTTCGGAATGTAAATTAGTTGGAGAGGTGGAGAACATAAGCTAATTTTCTGGATTGCAAAGAGAGAACAGAAGAACGAAATGTTTATGGGCACGGAGAGTAGGAGATCTCAAATAACCTTAACATTGAAACCCAAACTGTCTATGTCCACCATGTAGGCAAAATCCACCTGAAAAATGAGTAATTTGGAAGTTAACAAAGTTACTATCCATTATCATGAAATACAGAAGGACATCTACCAAAACAAATGCTGGAGGCATTTTTTATTCTATATAGTGTCTAAATGAGAGAGTATTTACGAGCTCTTTCTTGTTTAGATCCATCAGATTTCGTGATCAGTCAAAAATGTGAACTTATGAGCCCAATATTCCTACTGAAGATGGAAAGATATAGTCAAGAGAGACATTGCCCGCTGTCTTTTATTGATAATAAAAGAGAAATTGCAAAATTACCGGGACAGATGTCAAGTGCTGCACGATCTGCTTTGTATCTTCTGAGTGATCTTTATTCATGTGAGACTGGAAGCAAAATTAGAAACAAATAGAATTTAAAGATGATAGACAGCTAAAAAATAACAAAAAAAAAACTAGGGATATCACTAAGATGGCTGGTCATACCACTACCGGCTTGGAAAACTGATATATAGGATCCACTTTTGCTGTTCGAAATTCATCTGGGTTGAATTCTGCATGTATTTGAATGGTTAAAAAACCATAAAACGTCATTAAATGATCTTGAAAGAATAGATCACAGTTTTTACTTCCATCCTCAGCAGACTTAGAATATAGATCACTCATAGTTTGTTATTCTATAACTGAACTGTAATAAGCAAGGCATTTTTTAAAGCGGCATGGACTAATTAAGGAACAGGCAAACTAGTGAATGAAAGAAGTATTTACTAATATACGAACCTCCTGATCCTAATATAGCTGTTGCAACCCCTGAGACATATCTAACAACTTTAGGTTCAATGCGCATGAATTGGAAGTCACCAAAGTCCACCTTCATAGAAAGCTTACCTCAGTACTTCAAGTTATGAGTTGCAGAATCCCACAAATTGTAAAAGAAATTAGTAAAGATTTACCCAAAATGCCTCAGGATGTCTATCCAAATATGCAGTACGGATTATTTCCCGCTCTTTGTCACTAACCTATATTAATTATTAAAAAAAAAAATAAGGTTAGGTAAAGGTATAAAATAGAAGGGCATCAGCCCATATTCTGCAGTCTATAATTATGGAATGAGGCGATGCTTACTGGGACGGCCTTGCCATGCACCGTAATAACAATGTCGGTTCTATCCTCGGGATCTTTTGCTACAAGCAATGAGCATTTCGGATTAGCTAAAAGATCCTGCATATCAATTACCAAACATTTTATTAAACCCTTCAAGGGGGACTTCTACAAAGATTTTAACAACATAACTTTTGAGATTAATCGTACTCTTGGATAAAAATACTAGGCATTATCATTTCAAGGATGACCAATATTTGAACAAATTGAAATACAGGTTCTTGAGTGTACAAACCTTTGTATGAACTGCCAAACTACTAACAGCTAGTAATGGAGATCCATAAGCATCACAAGCAAAGTCAACCATGGAGCCTGATGGATAACCCTCGTACTTCTGTATTAGGTTAAGAAAATGGAGACTTGAGCAACCAAAAATCAACATATACATAAATTTACTAGTAATCTATACATATTGTAATGTGCTTGGAATCAAACTGCGACAGGGCTTCATCATCCAATGTTACACAGAGGAAGTTTGCATATCAAGATAAAGGAACTAATCACAGAAAGCTAATGATACTTCACTACCAAAACTCAGTAATGGTATCAAAAACCTTTGATTAGCGCAGTAATTCTTGCGCATGAAATGGTATAACAGATTCCATAATAATCAAATAAGCAAATATACATTGGATTAGCAATTCAATCAAATTACAAACATTTTAAAACTGAAATAACAAAAGCGAAAGGACCTGAGAGAAAGTGGAGAGGACTCCACGTAGGCTATAATGGAGAAGTGTCCTGATTTCCTCTATAGGAGGCAACCTAGCTGCTTTTTCCTATCAGCCAAATAACAAAAAAATCATTGTAAACCAATAAATCAATACAGAAATGCGAGCACCACTACCACTAATCCGCACAAAAAAATGGAGGTTTCGAATTGCAACCTGGTGAGCTTGGATGAGCTGAAAAACATTGACTTCACCCTTAACATCGGCGGCAGTGGAAGCATTCTGCGCGAAAAATTCAATAGGAAACAAAAAATTATTCGGGCGTACTCATCAAATTTAATGATGAATCGAAATTTTTTTGGTACCTGATTGGCGGGAGACACCGACGCCATGCGCACTTGAGACGATGATGATTTGAAAGGGAAAGAAGCTGGGGAATGCGCGAGGAGCATTGAACAACTTCTCTTAGAACTATTACTGTGAACTCCATGAAAGTAGCAGTGAGAAAAAGCAGAAGAATTGAAGCGTCGTAGGAAGCACTGAGGGAGATGGTGAGCTGCAACACTCTTCATCTTCTTCGTTTCTCTCTCTCTCTCTCTCGCTAAATTTTCAGGAGAGAGAATCAGATATCTTTGGTCCGAATTTATGCTTCTTTATTTTTTTTCTTAATTTTATAGAAATTAGTTTAATTAAAATCCAAATGGGCTATGGGCCTATATTTTCAGAGCCCAATGGACAGCTTTAATTTTATATACTTTTGACTAAGATAAGAATAAATAATGATTATTGTGATATTAATTATTAAGCGGATAATGTGTGATAAGTCCCCACTGGACATGATATTTTTACTTTAGTCCCCAATTGAGTATCAAATTTTTATTTTAGTCCCCACGTGTAGTATGAATATAATAGAATGCAGTATTTATATCCTAGCATGTTGCATATGTTTTCTCTACTCTCAAACATGTTGTATAAATTTCACATAATGTAGTACTAAAATGTTCTAATGCAGTATTTATATCGTATTATGTTATATAAATTTTCGGGGACTAAAGTAAAAATCTCCAAACCGGAGGGGACTTGTTTGAAACTGCCATTAAATAAGAATTGTTGCATCTGTTTATCTAAATTTTCAAATATTTCAGATTGTCATTTGTATCTTGTAAAAATTGTCATACGACCATCTAGCTCTGGTTTTGTGCTATTTTCCGGCAAAAAATAAGCTAAGATGCTGACTGAAAATATTTACAACGTACATAAGACAATGTGAAATATTTAAAAATTTAGATAAAAAAGTTTAAAAAACTATCATATCAATGGGATAAGTTGTTTCTTCCTCTAATTCTTCCACCGTAAAACAAACAAACTACAAAAGGTCCCCTAAAGAACCCAGACATATGAACTACCAACACATTAGACTGTCAAAAACCCAGACATATGAACTAGTACTACCAACACATTAGACTGTCAAAAACTTAAAAAAAACAAAACACAAAAAAAACAAAAATGCGAAAATGCTTCTACACACGGGGTGATCGGGCCCACGAAAACATTCGACTGGTATAAACCGTTGGTGCATATGTGGGGTTCGACACCTGATACATCGAAAACATTTCGTGAAAGACAACGACAGACTAGTGTGTTCTGCACCACCATCTAATACTTGTACTAGTATAGTATGCTATATCACAATTAGCATGTAATCAACAACTATTAACTCCTTGAAAGGAAAGCTTAAGCCGGTGTTTTAGCTTAAGAAAATATGGAACATCGGTCAGTGGTGTGATTAGTGAGCTTCGAGATATCCTTTGTCTTCCAAGTACAACACCACTTGCCCGGCCATCTCATTAGGTGTAGGACAGTTCCCATCTTTCTGTGTTATCTCAATCTAAAACACGAGCACGAATACCAACTTTTTCAATATCGAAGATAAGATAAAAGTATGTAAGTTGAGAAGTAAATAAAATTAGCCAAAATCACATACCTCACAATTCGAAGGAGGTTCATAAGGATCATCTATTCCTGTAAAACCTGCATAATTGTATCATTTATGCTTGGTGTATTCATTTTTGTGTATAGACACAAGTATATATATAGAATGACTTGTAGATGTTAATCATATTAACTTTTTATGGTTCCGGCGGAAACGGAAAAAAAAAAACATTCGTTTAAGATTTTCAAACACCTTTGATCTTTCCAGCCCGTGCAAGCTTGTAAAGTCCTTTGGGATCCCTTCCTTCACACAACTCAAGAGGCATGTTCAAGAAAACCTGGAAAAAAATATTGCAGTTTTACACTATTAACATCTCGAAACCAAACCTTAAGAATTGAAAAAAATAAAAAACTAAATAAACTTGCCTCGATAAAACTTTCAGGTAATAATGCTCGACAAGCATCACGATCTTTACGGTAAGGAGATATCAAACTAGCAATGCAAATTAAGCCAGCATCAGCAAAGAGCTTTGCAACTTCCCCTAAATGGACACGAAAGAATATAATAACCTTTATTAGGTAAATTTTCAAAGTAAAACGAATGTCCTTTACTGCCATTAGTCTCACAATGATCAAATGTGCTATAGAGTAAAGCCATCAAGTAAATTAAACTCATTCTGCAGCAAGAAAACAAATGATAATGTCCTCGTAGTTAAGTTAGGCGAAAAGTATACTTTTTGGTCCCAATATTGCAGGTTCATAACTTAAAGGACAAATTTTGAGAATTTTGAAGGACTGTTTTCAAACTCTAAAACAAAAGCACTTATGCACTTTTTCCGTTTCTTAAGCACTTTTGGAATGTTTGGAAAACTAACCTCTACTTTCGGTTCTTTTTTGCTTGTATTTTGGAGCTGTTTTGCCAACACTCACCCCTTTAAGTACTCCAACCAACTTTTTACAATTTTATCTTCTACAGTTCTACTTCTACTTCTCCACGAACATAAATTTTGTAGTACCCCCTTAATCAGAATTGATCCCAAGTCATGCTTCCTATTAAAATTCTAAATCACACATAGAAAAGATTGAGAGTTTGTATGCTTCTCCATCTCCCGAAATCCCCTGTTCACTAGAAATCCCCATGGTGTTGCATTCACAGAATATTTTGGTAATTTATGAAAAGCTCTTTCTTTATTAAATTATAAGACAAGAAGACAAGTTACAACACAAGAAAATGAAAAATGTATATATATATGTCTATATGATAAAGTCAATTATCATAGGTCGTATGTATCTTTCATGATCAAACAATTTAAACTTACCAACTCTGCGAATATTTTCAGCCCGATCATCCGGTGCGAAACCCAAATTCTTGTTTAGACCATGCCTGAGGTTGTCTCCATCAAGAACATAAGAAAGTTTTCCCCGTGAATGCAATTGTCTACCCAACGAGCATGCTAATGTGCTTTTCCCTAAAAGGATAGATTAAACCACACAAACTACAAATTATGACGATCCAATTTGTGTTAAACAAACACTCAATGAAATCTAAAAAGATAGCACAAAGAAAAGAAACACGATAATGTAATTCGCATAAATATTTACCTGATCCACTTAGACCAGTGATCCAAACAATGCATCCTTGTTGATTAAGCAGTTTTTGCCTATCAGCCTTCCCAACCGCACATTCATGCCAGAATATGTTCGTCGAATTGCCAACCGTCGACATTAGGATTACTAACAACCTGGAAATATCCTGTTAGACACAATCTCAACTTCGAGGAAAAGAACAAGAGAAAGAACTCTCTATTATCTTATTTCATACTGAAATCCATGCCTAATTAAGTAACATCTTCTTCACCAAACATGCCCCATATATTCTTCTTCATATATAATAACATTAATATCTAAGAAAAACCAAAATGAAGAAGAAAATCTAGAATTAACTTCATTTTTTCTTCTTTCATATTTCCTGCAGGAGCAATCACAACCACCAAGATCCAAGAAGACTATAAAGGACATAACTATCAACACACACACACATGTATCTGTGTAAACCATGAAGCTCTTCATTCCGACAACAATTAAAATGAACGAAAACCAGCATTGCCAACAGAAATCGCATCTTAATTTCATCAAAACAACAAGAACAAAGACCTACATTCCCGTTCCCACTCAACATGATACCGGAAACAAACAAAAGCCCAGATAAAATTGGAGGAAACAACAAATAGGTTCACGAACTACGATCAGTATGAACACATTCCAGAGTAAATACGAAGGAAAACGTCGATTAATCAATGAAAAATTCAACAAGAAAATGACGGGATGAAAATTACCTGGAAAATTGAAGAAATCAAACGGAAAAAGTGGGAATAGAGACAGAATCAAAGAGGAGAAATGGGTGGGCGATTGGGAGTCCTTGAATGTGGACGCATTTGAAGAACAAGTGAATTGAATTGGCAAAGAAGGCAAAATATCAAACAGTGGATTGCATTGGACGCCACATCAAAATGCGCAATGAAATTCTGTAATACTGCCTTCCTCGCTTTTCGGAATCTTGTCTATTACTTTTTTTTTTTTTTTTTTTCTTCTTTGCTTAATTAAAAATATCATCTATAATCCGCGAAACTCAATTGTGATCTCGGTCTAATTTTTTTTTATTTATTTAATTTTCTCAATCACATAGATAATGTGTATCAATTAATTACTTATCTATTAATCTCACTTTTTTCTCACCACATCCTTATTATTATTTTTATATCTTTTTATTTTTTATTCATATTTTTTAATTTATATTTTAACTATTTTCTATTAATATAAAATTATTAAATTTATATTAAAATAAATAATTTAATTTAATATATTTAAATGATTTTTTTTTTTTTTTTCGCACACTCAATACGTGTGCGAAATTACTAGTAAATTAGAAATTTTCTAGGTTAGTCCGACCTAACTTCTATGGACGAGATGGACAAGTCAAGTGTATTATCAGTTTTTTATTTAATTGGTGGTTTTCTCTGAATAATATATACTTTATACCAATTAAATCTAATTCTCCATTATAATTTAGATGTTGAATATTTTTCTCTCATTATTTTAATTTGAACAAATTAGGTTCGGATTAATATTATCTCTTAAAGAGTTGTCAACGGAGGTTGGTTTAAATGGTTAATGAACTCATTCACTAGGGTAATGTTTCAGGTTCGAATCCCACTTAAGTGTGCATATATTTAAAAAAATAATAATTATCTCTTAAAGAGTTAGCGAGTTTTTTTTTTTTTTTTTTTTTTTTTTTTTTTTTTTTTTTTTTTTTTTTTAATATATAATTGAGTGAATTGGTTAGAAGAAATTAAAATCGTACCAATATGAACGAAATTTTGTATTACTTGTCGTAAGTATGACCTTATCTATACTATCTATTAAGCGAGAGGCCCAGGTTTGGTCTCTTGGACTCTAAAAATAATTTTTTATTTATTTATTTATTTATTGATTTTATCCGGTTTTAACTCTTCCACGTTCTAATAATTTCTCTTTTCTGTTTCATCACTTCTCTTCTTAATTTCACTTTTCTTTCTTATCACTTGTATTTTTTTCTTTTTTTTTTTTATTATAATTTTTATCACTTTTTACTTATATTATAAATTTTTATAATTATTAATATAACATTATCTTATCTTACTTATTTATTTATTTATCATAAATTAATGATTATATTAAAAAAAACTATAGAGTATATATTTAATAAAAAAAATTCAATTTTAATATATTTATATAATAATTATTTTTATTTGCACATGCATAGAATGTGCAAAGTTACTAGTATTAAGTTAAATGTCGAATAAACTGGCCGTATGAGACTCTCAGATGTTCTGACGTGTGAAAAAATACATTTATCAAGATATGCAATATAATTATTTATATATTTTTTGTTGATTGAACGATCTCATTTTGGGTTGATATGACAAAAACATAAGTCGTAGCTATATAATATTTTTTTCAAAATAAACAACGGGGAATTCCCGAAAACTCCCCAAATGATAAGTTCAATTCCTCTTAGCTCTCCATTTTCAAAAATGATGTATCTGTATCCCAGAATCGCGTATCTAAATCCCCAAATGATGTATTTAAAAATGGGGGGTATCTGTATCCCAGAATCGCGTATCTGTATCCCAGAATCGCGTATCTAAATCCAAGAATCGCGTATTTAAAACCCCAAATAATGTATTTGAAAATGGGGAGTAAAAAGGAACTTTCCAAACTCATGGGGAGTTTTCAAAGATTGCCACAATAAACAATTTGTGTTTGGTTGTTATACAGCAAGAAAAATGATCCATTTTTATTTGCAGCCTACATGTGTATACGGTTAATGTAAAATAATTTACAACTAAATTTGAAGGCAGTATTAAAAACCATTTTTTAGAAAATGCCCTCAAAACTAAGGGGAAAGTTTATTGCTAATCAGAAATAATATCATCATGATCGTACAAAGGATAGTCCGAAAATTCAATGCAGATCGAAACCGTATTTCTAGTTATACAGTGAGCTATTTACTACATTAGTACCACGACGACTAAAGGAAAACTTATAATTTACCATTCTCAAATACATACACATCAACAACTAAATTATCCATCGAATAGAGAGATTGCACTCCATCCTCTTGCGACAAGAACAATGTTAACACAATTCCCTTCAATTATAATCTTGCTCCACCCAAAATCTCGAGCAATACGGGCTGTCGACAGAGACGGAGCCAAGGGGGGGCATGGGGGGGCGGCCCCCCCCCCCCCCCCCACCCACCAAAATTTTAATATTTTTTTTACTACATATAAATTTTAAAATTTTTATTATTTTGCCCCCCCCCCCCCCTAAATTTATAAATTTGCCCCCCCTTCCAAATAAAATTACACCTCACTAATTTAAAATTTATTTTTAGTATTAATTTACTTTAATTTTGAGTAATTTTCTCAATCCAAATGCACTTTTTACTTCGTTTCCCAATAAAAAAAGTCTTTTGATCTTCTTTTCCATATTAAAAAATCTTAAATTAATCTTTTATGTCTCTTAAATCTTTTGATCTTCTTTTTCATATTAAAAAATCTTAAATTAATCTTTTATCTACATCTTATTTCTCTTTAATTTTTCTATTCTCCGTTTTTTCTTGTGCTCAACTTAAAACTCTCATTTTTCTAATTTTCAAAATCTACGTTTGTGGGAAAAAAAAAGTTGATCGTGATCCAAGTTATCCAATAAAACCAGTAGGTAATATTTACTTATATTTAGTTTTAGTTTATTTTTTATAGTTTTATTATGAATAAATTATTTAGATCAAATTTATGATTAATTGTTAATGATAAATCAGGTTAATATTTAGAGAAAAGATTGTATAGGTTAAAGATAACTATGTTTAATTTAGGATAATTTATTAGTGGTAGAGTTCTATATTTAAATATCTACGAGAATAGGATAAAAATAACTTTGTTTAGTTTTAGATAATATATACTCTCTTTAATTTTATATAATTTAGTGTTGATATGATTTATGTATATTAAGATTTCTTTATTTTTTATTAAGATAACTGTGTTAATTTTATTTTTTATTATGGATAGATTATTTAGTTTAAAGATTGTATCTAAATAATAATTTTAATTTGACTTTTATTAGGAAGATAATCGTGTTAATTTTAGTTTTTCTTTTATTATGGATAAATTATTTAGTTAAAAATTTGTATCTTAAATAATAATTTTAATTATATTTTTAATTATGGATAACATTTATAATTAATTTGTTAAGTTATCTTTATCTCTATGACTATCAGAATAGTTAAAGATAAATGAATTTTCATTTATTTACGTTGTTTTGTTATTTGACTTATTATTTTATTTTAAATCATGTTAAATTGAGTCCATGATTTTTTTAATTTATATAGAAACTATGAGTAAAAGGAATTTGGAGCTTTATTTCAAAATAGCAATACACCATGACACTTTAACAATTCAAGATAATTCATCTATTTTCTTAAGAGTTTACACTTTAACAATTGATGATAATGTACCTATTTTCTTGAGACTTTAATGATAAAATAATAAGTTAAATTTTACATTATACTTGTTTTATTTATATATATTGAATAAAAAAATATTATATTTTTAATAAAATAATATTTATTTTAAAAAAATATTATATATATTTTTAATTTTCGCCCCCCCCTTCCATGAAATCCTGGCTCCGTCCCTGGCTGTCGAAAGAGCCACAAGAGCTTCAGCCATCTCCGGATCAGAGATGTTATTTCTCCTATATGTCTCCCACTCCACATAATTCCCGTTTAAGTCGCGTGCCACAATACCAATACCCATAATATTTGTATATTGAAACACGGCGCCGTCAAAATATATTTTATCCAGCCATCACAAGGCTTTCCCACCTTCTCTCGCTGCCATCCATAGTCATCGGGTTGGATCCACGGATTGATGGTCAAGCTCAATGCAAAAGCATTTTCCGTGCAACACTAAGTGACAACTTGTGAAATGCATGCCTGAATGTTGATGTGTGCGTGTAGACAACGAGTGATTTCCTTCCACGAGCTTTGTAATTATGCTTTTCTCCCCAAACCTGATGCTATCATTCTGTTTCCTTAATTGTGTATGATTTAGGAGTTACGTTACGTACATCGTATGCTTGTCGCTTGAAATTTTCAATATGCTTTCCATGACTACTTTTGGGATCTCATCAACTCAGAAACAAAATACAAGAGGTTATACTTCACTTCACCTATTTAAAGTTCTTTTAAACTTCCAAAGGAAGAAAAACGATGAGCTTTGGCTTACGTTTTCGTTTTACTTATCTGTTAATGAGTGTATCCAATTTCCTCTTTTAGTTAAAAGAATGTCAGAAATTAAGTTTGCTCAGAGATTTAAATTCTATCCTGATTCCTGATGGTCTCCTTATAGTTTATAAACCATGGTTAAAGTATAGGGAAAATATTGCTTTGCATTATCAACCATGGTTATAATATAGGGAAAATATCGCTTTGTATTATCAACCATGCTGATATTATGCATGAGAAGTTGTAGAGATTTAAAGAACAAAATTATACATGTATATAGTTCACATTAGCAACCTGGAGTCGATCATATTCTCGTTGTACAGTTTTAGTGTTTTACACATGTTCTGCTGGTAAAGAAACTTCCTGATTTGACTTCCTTGATGCAGAATGTTGGTGTATTTTTTTTGGTTTCTAGAATGTTGGTGTGAATGGATATTCACGGAAAAATATAACTGATAATGGCCTTTGATCCATGATAGCATCAACTTTAACTTGTCATACTGATCAGCAGTATGTTTCTCCATTTCCATATTTTTGCCTGTGATTTACTTGTTCTTTTACTGAAATGTTTCTCCAACCTTGCATTTCATATTCTTGACTACTAATGCTGAATTTTAAGACATGATAAGTTTCCCATTTTCTTTAGAGATGTAAAATATTCTTATACTATCTAGGACTCATAGTTTCCTCATATCATTTGCATATGACTACTGGCAAAATTGTTTTGGAAAAGATGAAAGCTTTTCTAAGAAGAACGTATTATCTCAATGGAGGAGTGACTGACCTTTTCGCGTAGCTTCTGGAAGCTTTTGTCCGTGTTGTTATGAACTCGTGAGGGTCTTACGTAGCTCATTTTGTATTATCAAAGGCCAAACAATGTTTAGCGATAAATTGCAGCAGCAAATAACATTTGTCTTTTGAAATTGTTGAACGTTTGAAAAACCTACTAACTATTGGGAAATTTTTCCTGCTACGTTTATGAATTATATGGTATGCTGCCGTATGGTTATAAAGGTTTACAACTTGGACAATGTGAATGCCTGACATATTCCTGAACCACTTGGAAAAGACAACACAAGAAAAAACAATAAAATCTATGGAAACCACAACAAATATAACAGATACTTTCAAAAATATTATTTTATCGTGTCGTATCGTGTCGTGTCGGACACCGTGTCAGACACTCTTCAAGTGGAAATTTAAGAAAAATTTCGAGTAGTTGTATCCATATATTTATAGAGAGCACAAAAAACACTTGTCATTCACACATGGACCCTCATGAGTCCATCAAAAGTTAATTTGTAGTCCTCTTCATCCAAATCAGTCTGTAATGACTAATGAGGTTTTGCCATCGAAAGGGGAGGATTTTTTAAGTATTTGAGTGAGGGCATTTTCAATTTTTTTAGTAAGCACAATTTGTGGTAACTCAGCTAAGTGGCAAGTCATTTGGCCAATTGGATCAATCAAACAAAAAATTAAAAATATATGTAATTGAACTTAATTTTAGTTAAATAAAATTAAACCCTATTGTACAATCTTATCAATCCTTCATTTAGTAAAAGAGCTTAGTATTAGTTTCCAAATGAGCAGATGTCATGTTTAGTTCTTGAAGTTTTGATTTTGTATTATTTTAATCCTTAAAGTTTTAAAAGTAACAAGTAAGTCCCCAATATTACTAATCTGTCTCAAATTAATCCTTCAACAACTTTTTTAGTAAGAATATGGCCAGAAAAAACTTTATGTGCGCCAAGTATGTAATTAGTAAATGTATTTTTGTCTTGTAATTTTAAGGTGACACCCTTCAAGATCAATCACATGAATTTTTTTTGTCCGTTTTCTCACTGAAAAAATTGATGAGAGACTAATTTGAAATAAATTAGTAACATTAAGAATTTACCTGTTACTTCTGAAATTTCAGGGATTAAAGTGATACAGACTCGAAACTTTAGGGACTAAACATTACATTTACTCTTTGCAAATACTATATGGACGCGTTTACTTCACTTGCTGAGGTGGTTTTTCTTTCAGCAATTTAACCCAGTAAACAAAGGTATGTCTATATAGCATATTGTTTACTTGGATACGTTATTTGGGCTTTTATTTAACTTAAAAGTGGACTCTTGTTTACTTTGATACCCAAGTAGATTGTACGTGGGGTATATTTACTTTCAGGCCCTTAAAATTAATTTATTCTTTTATTCAAAACTCATTCATTGTGACGAGAAGAAAGGATTCTAGATTTTAGGGATTTCACTCAAAGTTTCTTCTCTTGCTAATGGTCGGACAACGATTCAGAATTTTCAAAGATTTTAATATTTTCAAAGATTTCAGGATCTTTTCCGTTCGAGCAATTAATTTTGAGGTTCTCTCCCAATTCTTTTACAGCAGCTTCTTTGATGCCTCTTCTTCTAATTTCAAGCAGTACTTTGAAATTCCCCCAAATTTAAGATGACTTCTTTTTTCAATATCAAGCTCTAAAAAATTGATCGCTGTTAAGAGCTCTACCAATAATTGGGTGTTCAAGAAAAGGAGAAAATTGATAAATCAAATCATTCTGCAGTTTGCTGGAGTTCTGGACAAGTGGTAGCAAGAGTAGTTCCATCTCCAGCAATTGAAACAAATGGGTCAACTTTCTTTTTTCCCCAAAGAACGAGTCATCTCCTCAGCCAAAAGAGATGAAGACGATGACAGAGGAAGGAAAGAGGAACTGAAGCCCAAATATCGTCTGGCATTTTCAGAAAAGAATATATATATATATATATATATATATATATATATATATATATATATATATATATATATATATATATATATATATATATATATATGATGGCATTTTGTGTAATTCTTCTCAAGTTTGGGACATAATGGTAATGTTTTGTGCTATGGTTTGAATTACCGCTCCAAATGCAATGTTCTAAAATCCCTACCGACAACCCACTGCACATGCGGGCCTAAGGGTTACCCACAGGCCTCCAAGAAATCAAAGTAAACAGACTAAACCGGGGGTTTAAAATCCTAAAGTACTGTTATCTATAAAAGTAAACGAGCTCCAACTTCAGTGCGTACTTCTCCAGAAAGAGAAATTTTTGCAAATAATTCGGAATATATATTATTACACTTAGGTTTGCTCAGCTCCAACTAGAAAGAATGACACCGGATCTTCTATTTCATTTTAGTGCTTCATCTTATATTCCACATACTGGATGCGTGACACATGTAAAATTTTGTCAGATTTTCTAGAATTAGGGTATGATCAATAAAAGAAAAAAAAATCTTTATATATCTAATATTAAAGAGAAAAAACGAAATTTATATATCCAATAAATTAAAAAAATAAATTCTACCTTTTATTGAAATTATTTTTTAATATTTTTATTAAATCAGTGTCGTCTTTTCTAAATTTTTATTTTTAAGTTATAAATTTTTTTTAAGTCTAAATATTATAAAATATATTTAATATTAATATTTCTAACTTAAAAATAAAACTTTAATATTAATATTAAAGTTTTAAAGTTTAATATTAAATATATTTTATAATATTCAAACTTTGAATATTATAAAATATTTTTAATATTAAATATAACAACTTTGAATATCAATTTAATATTTTCACTTTCAATATTATAAAATATTTTTAAGTTTGAATATTGTAAAACATATTTAATATTAATAGTTTTAACTTATAAATAAAAATTTTATAACTTAAAAATAAAAATTTTAAAAGAGACAATGATTTAATATTTTTATCTTGAATATTAAAAAATAATTTTAATAAAAAGTAGAATTTGTTTTTTAATTTATTGGATATATAAATTTTGTTTTTCTTTTTAATATTAGATATATAAAGATTTTTTTTTTATTGATAATACCCTAATTTTATCTATTAAAAAATCTTATAAAATTTTACACGTGTCACACATCCAGTACGTGGAATATAAGATGAAGCACTAAAATGAAGTAGAAGATCCGGTGCAAGGAAGAATGTGATATGTCTGGCTAGTTTGGCACATACAAAATTAATAAGATCACACAATTTTAGACACCAAATCTTAAAAATATGGCAAATAATTGTGTATTAAATATAAATTATTAGCGCTTTTGCATGATGAATTTGGCGGATTCGGGTCGAGTGTGGTAAAGACGGACCAAACTTGAATCAATAATAAAATATATTTATTAAAAAGAAGTAAAAATAAATAAAACAATAATGAGATATACTTGGGAAGAATATAATAAAGTAAATAATATACGGCAAATTATTGAACAATCCCTAATAAGGCAACAATGTTATCCTAAAACCCCCAATTTGAAATCATACTATTTTACATCCCCAATACACAACATATTTTTTCAAAACCCCCTAAATCGCCTATAATTACCAAAGTATCCCTGCTAAAATTGAATAATCACAATTCATACCAAGCATCCAAATCCCTCCTCCATCGGCGGGAATTTGTCATTCTTCACCATCTCCCGCCACCGCCCACCGCTACAAACCACCGCACACCACCGCCGACAAGTGTAGAAGAAGTTATTGGAGACTGAACGGCCCACACACCCACGTTAGAGGCGAAACCCCTACAAGCTACCAACCACGCCCCCCACGACGAACACTCTGTTTTAGCTCGTTGCTTGAAATGGTAAGGTCTGAGAGGAAGGTACGTCGCACCCAACCTGTCGAGGTTAGTTTTCGTCCATAAATGGTCAGAAATTCAACTTTTTTCCGCCATATTTCAGTTTGTACTTGGTAAATGATGGTTTTAACTCAACAAGTAAGGGTTTCAGGAGTTTGTTAACTAAGGGACATTGAATCGATTTTTATTCGATAGATGGTTCGCTCAATGTCGACGACGCCGTTGATGATTGTTCCGTCCCCGGCCGAAACAAGCAGGGGAAAGAGAAAAAGATTAGAGGTAGACATCCATGAGACTGATGAAGGCACGCTTTCGAAGAAGCGGGTGTATTCGATTTTGCATCAGTGCGTGTTGGAGAGATTCAGTGAGGTTATCTCTAAAATTCGTGACCAAATGTCTCCTGGTCAACTCGATGCAGTTAAGAAATTGTCGTTTGGTTGTTTTTTGGGAGCACCTGTTCAGAAGGGGAGCATTAACAGAGTTGGGTTGTTGCTCGATTACTACAACTGCAGCACAAATACATATAAATTTGGTAGCCAAGAAGTTTTATTTTGTGAGGAGGAATTCAGCATTGTTATTGGTATGCGGCATTCCGGTCATCCTGTCATGGTTGTGGGTAAGAGTAAATCCAATACATTGATCAAGCATTTTGGCAATAAGGGAAACAATGTCTCCCGAGCTAACATCGACAGTAAACTGTACGAATTCGTCGAAAGGACTGATGATGATGGCATTGATGATTTTGTACGGATGTACATTTTATACGTTTTTAATTGTTTGTTGTTCCCACGTAGCAGTGTACGTGTGCCTGCTGCGCTTATTTGGTATGTAGATGATTTGTCCAGGATTGGACAGTTCGCGTGGGGCACGACGGCTCATATGTTTTTGATTCAAGGTATTAGGAAGCATGTTGTGGATAAACATGATTTTCTTGATGGATGTACTATGGGTTTGTTGGTAAGTCGTTGGCTTGGTTTTGTAGATTGTGTCGTTTATACCTATATATACACCTACTTAAGTTAGTGTTTATGTCAGGCATGGTTTCATGAACGAATCCAGAAGTTTGGCATCTCAAGAAGGTTGGCAGCATTCCCTCGGTTATTTAAATGGAAAGGGAGTGCATTGCCTAGTACGAAAGAGAATGCGAAGAAGGAACTGGAAAGTATTTGCCTGTCACATGTAAGTCTGTAATCTTTGGTAATTTAAACCAATATGCATATTTTATTCAAATGTTTTGTAAGAAAGCCTGTTGATTTAAAAATACGCAGATTGTTCCCTTACGAGCGGCTAACAAAATGGAGAGAAGTCTATCCAGAGCGGAGGAAGAATTTTTTGTTGACGAAGGGGATCAAGTTGTTTGCGTAGCAGAAAAAGCGCAAGGTGTCGATCAAGGAGTTCAAACCGTTTGTGTGGAAGAGGCACCTGAATGTGTCGATGAATGAGTTAAAACGGTTTGTGTGGAAGAGGCACCGGAATGTGTTGATGTAGGAGTTAAAGTTGATTTGATTGAGGATGGGGAAGGTGATTGTGATTCCGGACGAGCTGAGGTTAGATCGAAGAGGAAGAAAGATGTGAGGGAGCATGTGGAAGAAAATGTGAGAACATATTACATACAAGATTCAATATTACAATATCTTTTAACTATGCGCGTGTGTTTGATTTGTCATTGGATAATTATGTATTAGGTGATTGTGTTTGATGGAGCTCAAGTGGATAGTAAGCCTAAGGAGCCCCAGGATATGAGGTCGTCACTGAGGAGCAACAGAATAGGGCATTTAATTTGATTATGAGCTACACGGAGGCGCAAAAGTAAGTGTTCTTACTTAATTCAATGAGTTTAGTTGACAGAATGTTGTTGACTGTATCATTATAATCTTTTGCAGTCATGATGTTGTGTATACAAGTAAGACGAGTTTTGTCTTCGTGTACAATCTACGAGATCTAATTTTGGGGAAAAAGACCAATGACAATGTTATTCTGTCCTATTACGACCTGCTAACAAGTCCCGGTTACCTTGTGCCCAAATTCCACGATGTACATTTTGTTAACCCTCATGTGTCAGTTGAGTTTGTGGAGAACTTGAAGAACAGGGGCACAGGAAAGACAAAGAAGAAGACTGTCCCTTACATTGTCCCATCTTCAATCAACGAGTTCATGACGCACCAGATGAAAAGTGACTACGTCATGACCCTGAACGAGGTGTCTTCAACAGTTATGTTCTCATGTCGTTATATTATTTTCCCTCTAGTGACAAATTTTCACGGCATATGTTGGTGTATGAGACCGAGCACAAACGTTTCAGTCACTACAACTCAATGCATACAGAAGCAGCTGCCAGCGATGTCGCAGTATACTCAGATTTCCTCTGGAAGTTGTGGATTAAGAACAATGTTGTCAAAAGTGACAAACAGACGGAATTAGTACTGGCACGAATGAGAATTCAGGATAAGGGGAGCAATGATTGTGGTGTATTAATGTGTCTGTATGGTGAGATGCTTTTTAGAGAGACTGACGAGTTCAGGACATATGCTGAGACATGCAACATCGCCGAATACCGCTTTAGATTAGCCAATGCCTTTCTAGAAAAACAATCTGGTTCATCTATATAATTGAAATTTCAATTAGATTGTTATTTATTTTTGGCTATTTTTTACGTATTATGCGTGTCAAAATAATGCGTGATTGAATGGGTGAAGTGTCCAGTGAAACTGTAGTAATGCGTAATTGAAAGGGGAAAGTGCCCAGTGAAACTGTAATAATGCAGGGATGTAAACGAGCCGAGTCTTGGTACTTTTTTGTGGTTCGAGCTCGGGCTCGGCCCTAAAAATAATAGCTTGGGTTCGGCTTGCGAGCCTGCGAGCCAGGGAAAAAGTGGCTTGAGTTCGACTCGCAGTAAGGTTCGGGCTCGCCGAGCCGAGCCACGAGCCAACAAGGAAAACCCTCAAAACGATTTCTTCTCTCTACGATTTGGCCAGATTTAGATCTGGCCATATGTATTCAAACCACACGAAAAGAAATGAAAATAGATTGATTTTGAGATTAAAATCATAATGGAACAAAAAATTTAGAAAATTAAAATTTGATTTCTAATACATATTTTACATATAATTTTTGAATCTCTCCATATGGGGCCGGCGGTGCTGGCGTTCTTGAAGGTGCAGGAGGTGGGGGCGGCCTGGAATTTGGTGGTTGTCGCAGGCGGTGGTGGCACGTGGTGGAGGAAGAAAGTTAGTGTGGAAATCTGCTGTGAAAAGGAGGCCGTTGCAGGTGGGGAGTAAGAAATCTGGTGTGGGGAGGGGCGGTTGCAGGTGGTGGATTTCATCCGAGGAGGCGAAGCGGCAGCAAGTGGAGGAATAAATTTGGGGAGGAGGCGAAATGGGTGGAGGAAGAAATCTGGAGAGGAAACGGCAGGCATCAGTTTAGAATTAGGTTTATTTTCTTGTGTATCTATATATATATATATATTCACCCACAAATCTGTATACAGTGCATATATATATATATATATATATAGCGTATATATATATATCATATAATATATTATATAATTTTTTATTACTTAGCTCGCGAGCTTCGAACCTCAAATGAAAGGGCTCGGGCTTGGCTCGGAATATACACAAGCCGAGCCATGGCTCGGCTCGGCTCGGCTCGTCACCCTCGAACCCGAACCCGAACCCAAGCTTTCCTTGAGCCGGCTTGCATAGCTCGGGAGCCAGCTCGGCTCAGTTACATCCCTATAATAATGCGTAATTGAAAGGGTGAAGTGTCCAGTGAAACTGTAGTAATGCGTAATTGGAAGGGGTAAGTGTCAAGTGAAACTGTAATAATGCGTGATTGGATGGGGTCTTTGTCAAGTGAAACTGTAATAATGCGTAATTGGAAGGGTGAAGTGTCAAGTGAAACTAAAATAATGCGTAATTGGATGGGGACTTTGTCAAGTGAAAGTGTAATGATGCGTAATTGGATGGGGACTTTGTCAAGTGAAACTGTAATAATGCGTAATTGGAAGGGTGAAGTGTCAAGTGAAACTGTAATAATGCCTAATTGGATGGGGACTTTGTCAACTGAAACTGTAATAATGCGTAATTGGAAGGGTGAAGTGTCAAGTGAAACTGTAATAATGCGTAATTGGTGTTGGGAATAGTGCCCTGAAAATTCAATTTGTTGAATTAATTAAACTGAATTTACAGCAAGTTGTGAGTATTTCACATATTAATAATTAATGTCGTGTGATGGTATTCTTATATGAAATGTGTTCCATAGGAAAAGACTTTGAATACCGAAATCACGTGTCATTAAAGTTCTAGTCGGTAAGATAAGAATATGTTCTTATCAAGACTATAACGTGGTTATATAAGATGATTAGTCTTTCGTCATAGGGAATGGTGATTCCAATTATAACACGTTGATGATTTTCAATAGGATTGGAAACATCGAATTGGGCCACTGAGATTATTCATTTTATACTGCTATCTAAAATGAATAAAATCTCAGGAAGCATTGTACTCTTAATCAGGATAATATTTCGGCTTTGGGCATGTAGTGTTAGTCACTGTAACATACTCGAAGTGAGGTCTCGGTAACGGGTGGCCAAAATACTTTGTATGATTCGGTGACAGCGTGAAATGTGCTAAAGAGTTATATTGATCGAGGAATTTGTGGCCTTGCTGGAAGGTAAAAGATATCCTTGAAATAGATTTGCAAAAGTTCGAATTAAGACTTTGGCCAAAGCACTTCGCGTGATGCGTCACCGAAGTTGTATGTTGAATGTGTTTCACATACAGAGAATTTGAACTTAAGGCGAATCAATAAATTTCAAATTAGAGATGAAAAATAAATGATAGTAGTTGCAATTTTTTTTTCATGGATATCTACACGGAGGAGTAAAATGCGAAATTATTCTAGATCGAGAATTTCGTGAATAATTTAATTAATTTTAGAGTGCAACAATATTTATTTAGTGGAATTAAATATTGTTAAACGGTAATTAATTATTGTCATGAGATGATAATATATTAATCCGTTTGGAGCTAAAATTAATTAGTCCTGCAGGTCCTCTTGCAAACCCCAATTGAAAACCCAAAGAGAAAATATTAAAAGGAGAAAGAGAAATGAATTTTCAAAGTGTTTGAAAATAAGCCAAGTGATTTATTTTAAGAAAATAAATCAAGTTCCAAAGAGTTAGAAATGCCAGGAATTTTATTTTGGAGAAAATAAAATTTTAATTTTTTTAAAAAAAAAAATACTGACGTGGCACTGACGTGTCATGCCACGTCAGCAGCGTGGGTCCAGATGGCGCTGAGTGGGCGGCCGCGTGGCGCGCCACGTGTGCGGCTAGGATCGCCCCACGTCGGCGCACAAGGACGGTCCAGATTCGATCTGGTCGGGCCGGTCAACGGGTCGGATAACCCGGTCAAATGGGTCAACGCGTCGGGTCTCGGATAGGGTCAGACCGGGTCCGGTTCCTGGCCGGACCGACCCGGACACGTGGCCAAGCCAGAAGCGGCCACGTGAGCTCCAAACCCTAGCCGCGGGTGAAACACACGCGCCGCCTTATGGCGGCGCGTGAGGGCGCGTCCGGTGGGCTACCGGCGCGTACTCGGCGGCAATGGATTCGTGGCGACGAGACCTACGACGTGGTCACCTTGGTTTTCGTGTCCAAGTTGTACACACAAGTGGAGATGTGAAATGACCATTATACCCTTGCTTTTGTGCTTAAAATGACCGTTTTGCCCTCCGATTTTTGCCTATAAATAGGCTGACCCCCCTCCCTCATTTCTCATTCAGTTTTGGGATGGTTTTAGGCAAATTTTGGCTTTGAAATCAAATCTCATTTTCTCCTAGTTAATTCCGATTTATTTTGGAATTAATTTTAATTAGGTGTTTGTATAAAACGCTTAATTTCAGGAGAATAAACCCTGAAAAGGGTTTTCTAGTTTAAAGTTTATTTTCTCTAAGTATTTAGAGAAATACTTTCGGAGCCCACACTCCGAGGGTGTCCCTGGGGTTATTGCAGGGAAGCTCTGCCGGTCTCACGAGTGGGATAGGAGCTGGAAAAATGCCGTTAGATAGCCATGTTTGCAGTACGGTAATATTTTACAGTTATATTATTTTAAGCATGAAAAATTGTATGCTATTAAGTGTTAATTGCATGTTAGATATTTATCTGCTTAAGTGATTTAAAATTTATTATCAATTGCATGTATATACTTGAGTAGATCCGACTAGTCTTCCGCTTTTGTATTAAAATGTTTTAGAAATATTTTAATACTTGTATTATAATAAAAATTTTAAAATGTGGTCACGGACCGCTACTGTTCTGGGCCCGCTTCCCACCAACTGGTATCAGAGTCGTGCTCTAGATATATACATGCATTGATATGATGCATGCGATCCATAATTTTAAATGTGCTACTGTGCACGTAAATTCTGTCAAAGGAGGCTGGTTTTTAAGTGGAACCGTTTGTGACCCCTCCAGTGTTTCCTGGGAATTTACGTGGAATGGTAATTTTCTGGGAATCGATTTCAATAATCTTCCTGGTTAATTATCGAATCAGTAAACATGATTTAAATTATGAGATAATTTATTTATAACATGTTTACTTTATGGCATTTATTTTAAGCAAAATAATTATGTGATAATTATACCAGCATGCTTAATTGATTTAATTTATGGTATATTTATTTTGTGTCATTTAAAATTTTAAGCATGATAATTATGTGATAATTATATGAAAGCATGCTTTGATGGTGCAAGAATCTGTGTTTCCTAAATGCAACAACACTTTAAGATTTATATGAAAAGGGAAAAGACCATCACAGGCGGGGAAGCCTCAGGAACTGGGTTTCCTCTTGAGCGTGGGTTCTTCCAGCTAGGATAACACCGAGAATGCAAAATGTAATGATGATGCAACTGATATGAAGCTGGGGAGATGCGGAGGAAAGGAGATATGAACCCAGAACAATGTATGCAGCATGTATCGTGGAGATGACTTGGGGGAGAAAGCATGTGTTCTTCCCTATTTATATGTTAGGGGTAAGGATAAATAGGTAAATTGACCAGGTGGTCCCGAACCTGTGTTGCCCTAACACGTGGCAGTCCGTGAGGGCGTGAGAATGACGTTTCTGAAAAGGGAGACGGTGTGTCAGGTACAGGGTGCGCACTACCTTTGTGTCAGAGGTTGTTGACGAGGGTCGCATGAGCGGAGGGTCCCGGATCCGTTTTATGAGGGTTCAGATCCACCACGGCGGTGGGGGATCATCCTCGAGCCGAAGTGACGCTCGAAGAATGCTCGGACGGGGTCCTCACGGCTCATGGTCTTTGAGCGCCAAATCCGAGCGACAAGGATATGGCCCTCGTGCGGGTGATTTCTTGAGAAAGGTAACCCTGAGGGCATAGGTGTGAGCGTCAAGCCTGCCGGCTCTGACCATTTACCAGAGTAGTTGGCCGAGGCCCAATGGCCTGTATTAGTTGGCAAGTGAGTGGGTCGGGTTGGCCCGCAAGCCCATCAATGCAAGCGTTATAGTTTTCAAGTCAATCGATGGCGACACGTGGACGGCTCTGATACGTGCGCAATTCTGAGTATCATCATTTTGCCCCCCAAATTTTGTAGTAACGCTCGAGCGTACTGTAGAATTTTAATAAGAACGGGGCCTTGAATTTTTGAATATCCGAGGGTCAAGCCATTGCTAGAGAAGTGACCGTCTGCCTTCTGTAACGGACACAGTCTGACACCGCATTAATTGAAGTCATGTCCGCATTTAATGCAGAGTGGGAACGTGGGCGCGTGCACTCCGGGAGACGTGAGGCGGTTACCAAAAGCGGGGAGTTTCCTAGGCGGGAAATGATTGCCATTTGAAATCTTTAACCCCTAATTAATGCCAGCCCCTTTCCCTATAAATAGGGATCTACAAAGCTTCAGATCCTCTTTCACGCATTCAGATTTCTCTAAGCCCATACGCAGCAAGAATTCTCTGCAATTTTCACTGATTCCGGCGAGTTTCCGTTCTTCGAACTCTAGGTAAAACTCCATAACACTTGTTTTCTATACTAACTCTAGATTTAGGTTGTGCGCGAGTGAAACTTTCTAAGCGAAGAACCCTTTCTGCCGTTGAATTCATTCCAGAAACTTTTCTTCTTCCCTGAATCTCTTGTGAAAAGCTTCATCTCCGATAACCAAATCCCAGATATGGCAGACAACAACGCGGATGCCTATGTGAGGGAAATAGATGAGATGTCAGTAGGGAGCTCATCCCCTCATGGCAATGTACCCACAGCCGTTCCCCTGGCTAGGGCGTCCCTAGGTGAGGGGGTTCCTCTGGCGATTCCAGTGGCTCAGGCTCCAGCTGACGCCAGGGATGAAGAGGTTGACGCAGCCGTTCAAGGGATGAACGAGCGTGCTCCTGGAGGGGTGGATGATCTCTTTGAAGAGATGCATAACGTGATGGAAATGCAGAGGCAAGGGGAGAGAGTATTCCCGGTGTTGAATAGTGCCGTGAGACCCCAAGATCACAGAATCACAGTGACCATGATGGCTCCCGAGGGCGAAGCAGGGCCATCCGGGCGTCCATTTGAGGCTGAACCTTCCAGAAGGCGCCATAGGAGAGGCAAGGAGCCTGTCACTCGAGTGAGGCAAGATAACCGCCATCAAACTGACAGATCTTCGGATGAGATTGAGAGTATTTTGACACTCGACGATTTGGAGGAATTGAAGGCGAAAGCTTATTGGGATGAAGCAGTATTTCCCATGCGACTTCCTGAGGAGGGGGGGAGGGCCAACCGACCGCCGCCTGGGATGATGACGGTATATTGGGATGCAGTCCTGGCTGGGGGTTTGAGGTTCCCCATCTCGCCCGTTGCTGCCAACATTTATCACCACCTGAGGCTTTGCCCTTCACAAATTCTACCGAACGGCATAACACTAATCAACACTTTCGTGATTATGATGGTTGCGCTAGGTCACGAACCCTCGATCGTCAATTTTGATAGCTTGATACAGGTGGCCCGCTCGTCGCGCTCATCACCTACTGACGGGTTTTACTATGCCCAGGCCAAGTCGGGCTTCAAGATGATAGACTCTCCCTCATCTTCTTATGGCGAGCATTGGAAAGAGAAATATTTTTTCGTGGGGGCCCCAGGAGGAATTTTTAGGGTTCACCGCCATTGGTTGATACATGGCGAGGGTCCTTTGATTAGAGAGAGGACGAGGAATAAAGCCTTTGAGGATTGGGCACAGGGATTAGCCTTCGAGATGAGGAGTGAGAAAAAGTGGATTAAGGCTGAAACCCTGATGAAGAACGAGGGAGTGTTGTTTCGCTATGGCTTGTCTTGCCCCCCAGACATGATACTCAACCCTCCAGCTGACATCATGGCCCTCGATGGTTAGATTCTAGGAATTAACTGCTCTAACCTTTAGAATAGCCCTCTAACTTGGTGCAATAGCTGTATTTTTATATCTGTGATCCAAGCCACCGGCTTTTGACGCTCGTTTCTCCTTATTTGCAGGTGTTCAAATACTATCGCGAGGCATGAATGCTGAGGCTCTCTCCCACATGTTGGGTGCTCCGGGAGCTGGTGCTGACCCTCGACAACATCAGCAGCAGACTCAAGAACGACCCCCTAATGCGCCGAGGGGCAGAGGAATTCGGCGAAGGCAAGGGCGAGGCGATGGAGGCAGGGGTACCGGAAACGAGGCTCCAGCCGTTGGTCCCGTCGAGGACCTTACCCTAGATGGCGCCCAGGACGTTACCCCGACTCCAGCTGCTCCTGAGGGACCTATAGCGCTCAGCTCCAGCACTTCCCACAATCGATCCGGGGAGTTAGTCCGCATCCAAGAAGGGATTAGGGCCGAGCGTCAAGGAAAAAGAAAGAGAATGCCAGACTCTGTCCCAATCTCCGGTAAAGGGAAGGAGGTGGTTGTAGGCCACCGGGGCGAGGGTAGCGATACATCCTCCTCCGAGGACGAGGACTTCTGGAAGATTGGCTGTCGCGGGGACGCTCGATACAAGCGCCAAAGGAAGGACGGTCCCGTCCTGCTGAAAAAGAGTGCCTTTTCTGTCAACATGGTCTCCGACATCGTCGGAAAGCTCCAGTTCTCCGCCGACCATGACAAACTGAACGAGCATGATACCGCTCGGGTCGCGGACGATGCATGCCACGCCCTCCTGACGGTTAGACCTTGATTCCCTCAGTAAAATTTCCCTTCTTTTCTTTTTATTCTGATGGTGTTTTTCGCTTATGGCTTACTAGGAAGTAATCCCTAGGCTCAAGAATCTGCAAGGGCGAGCGCAAGCCTACTCCGACATAAAGCCAAATACAAGAAGTTGCTGCGCATCTCGGACCCAGGCCAATTGCAGGAGGATTACAACAATGTCAGCGCTCAACTGACTTCCGCCAACCTTGAGAACGATCGGCTAAAGAAAAATCTGAAGAAGTCCGATGACGCTTTTCTGGTCCTTAATGAGCGTCATAGGAAATTGAAGGATGAGCGGGACCAGCTGAGGGTGTAAAATGGGGAGCTGGGTGAGCAGCTGGCGGAGAGCACTCGCCAGAACGAGGAAACACATAAGGCCCTTGCTGACTTTCAGGCCAAGGTGCAGGGATTGGAGGTGAGGGTATCCTGGAAGGCAGTGAAGAAGTTCGTACGCTCCAAGGCTTTCGTGTTTGCAGCCAACATCCACTGCTTCGACAATGCTCGGCGTTTCTTTCACAAAGCCATCGAGCAAATGGTGAAACTTGGCTTGGCTCCTGAAAGCGCTCGAACGGATGTGCGCCTGCGTATGGACTTGGACGAAAACTGTGAGTCTATGGTCCAAGACGAGGATCCTTCCGAGAGCTTGGCGGAGCCAGAGTACCAGGAGTTGGTGGAGACGCTCCAGCGGGAGTTCATAGCTCCCAATATTGTAGGTCCCGAGCCCATCCAGATACAAGATGAAGGCACCCTCATGGACACCGTGGATGTCGAGGAACCTGGTGAGGCCCAAACTTCTGACGCCAACGTGTTGGCCCCAGTTCCTCTTTCGACTGCCCCTCTGGAACCCAATTCTCGAGCCCATTGAAGATCCCCTGGTTGCTGACCCCCTGTCTTCTTGGTTGAAATTTCTTGTTTTAATTATGAACAATTTATGCTCGTATTTGAACTTCTATTTATTTCCCGAACATTTTGGGTTTCTTTCCATATATTAGCACTCTTTCCTTACTGCTTTGATGTCTGAATGCTTTTTCCTTTATTCTTGGATGGTGAATGATGTTATTTCATTGTGCTCGCCACTTTTATATTGTCTCTCTCATTTGAACGTTTGCGATGAGCGTGTTTTTACACGAGGGCGCTTCTTGTGAGGGTGCCCTGGCATTCATCACAATGCGCTATTAGTTTAAGATTTGGCAGCGTCTGTCGATTTACGGGGCGTAAATACGGGCGCGAGGGTGTTTCCCATGGATGTTCCCTGGTCGTATTCGCAATGAGGCTCGAATTTGAACTTAGGAAACCTTTAGGGATTTGCCTAAGTATTAGCCCAATAATGTGCACCCTCGTTCCGGACGCTCCAATGAGTTATACTCACTTTAGAAATCAACAGTAGGATTTGCTAAGTGTGGGAAAGAATAGAGCGTAACCGTGGGGTTAGCGTCGTTTCGAGGTACCAATGAAAGAATTGGTCCAGGATCCAATACTTTATGAGTGTGCTTTTACTCAATAAGTTGAGGGTCATCGGGGTTTTACGAGCGCGAGCTGGAGTGGCAAGCACTCAACTGGCGTAAATTAAGCATTCTGCTCCCCGTTTTTCGACACGCTCGTTTTTCAGGACTTTATACACTTACAAATCGTTCAAACTGTTCCGGGTGGATGGTTATCAACACCTAGATAGTGTTGCTTTGAAACGATTGATGTATCGCGTAGGCCGTTCGACGTGGAGGATGCTCGACACGGAGTAGGACTCTCGTCGCTCGAATCCTTTGATTAAATAGGAAAGCAAACAAATATCAAAAATAAAGAACTAAATACTTGCTGTTGTATAAATGCCTTTTTGAAATGATTACAACACGCTTTCCGTCAAAGGAAAGCACTCCATGCCGCAGACGGGCAATTACAAAAGAACTGATGTTTACACGTAGAACCTTCTAAGGTTACATGCATTCCATGGCCTAGGGAGCCGCTCGCCTTGCAAAGTTTCCAATAGGTAGGTATTGTTTGCTCGTACCTGGATGACTTTGAAGGGGCCCTCCCAATTGGGGTCCAACTTACCTACATGTTTGGAGACTTCAACTTTTTTGAGGACCAAGTCCCTAGCTGGAAAGTCCTCTCCTTAACATGTTTGTTGTACTGGCGGGCGACGGTCGCTTTGTATTTGTGGATACGTGCCCAAGCAGTATTCCTCTTCTCATCCAACAAATCTAACTCTAGCGCCCGATTGGCTTCATTAGCAGCAGGCTCGAAATAGGCAACGCGTGCGGATTCTTGGGCAATTTCCGCAGGTATCATAGCCTCGGAGCCATAGACGAGGGAGTAGGGGGTTTCCCCCGTTGCCGCTCGCGCGGTAGTATGGTACGCCCACAAGGCTCCTTGAAGTTCTTCAGCCCATTCGCCCTTCTTACTCTCGAGCATCGTCTTCAGATGCTGGAGTATGGTTCTATTGGTTACTTCCGCTTGACCGTTGGCCTGAGGGTGGCCCACGGAAGTGAAACGTTGCTCAATCTCAAGTTCGTAGCACCAATCCCGCGTGTCAACGGCGATGAATTGGGATCCATTGTCGGAGATGAGTACTCTCGGGATGCCGTATCTGCAAATGATGTTCTTCCAAATGAAATCCCTCACAACCTTGAACATTATCTTGCCGACCGCTTCGGCTTCAGCCCACTTAGTGAAATAATCCACGGCAAGTATTACAAATTTCTTTTGTCCAATCGCCATTGGGAGGGGGGGCCCCACAATATCAATGCCTCACTGATCAAAAGGCCATGAAATATCAATGGGAATCATTTGAGCCGCTGGCAACTGGGGGGTGTTAGAATGAAACTGGCATTTAGGGCATTTCTTGGAGTATCTAATGGCATCCTGCAGCACCGAGGGCCAGTAAAACCCACTCCTTAAGACTTTCTTTGCCAAGATCCGACCGCCCGAGTGGTTCCCGCAACTTCCATTGTGCACGTGTTCTAGAACTTCCTTGGCCTGCGAGGGTCTCAAGCATCTCAAAGGTGGGCCTTGGAAGGATCGCTTGAATAGTCGACCCTCGGCATCCAATGAGAAGCGAGGGGCTTTGCTTCTGATTTTCCGAGCCTCAACTTTGTCGCTTGGGCTGGTTCCATCCTGGAGAAATCTGATAATCTCATCGAGCCAACAAGGTTCGGAAGGGTCAATCATATGCACCTGCTTCAAAGGTTCCCCTCTACTTATCAGCGGTTCCTCTGTTCTAAGAAATGTAATAGCACGCTCGCTAAAACCATCTAGGGCAGATGCAAACTTTGACAGAGCGTCGGCGCGTTCGTTTTCTGCCCTCGGGATTTGCAAAAGGTGGAATTCTCTGAACTTGGCAATCACCTCCTTAGCGCTCGCCAGATACTGCACCATGGTGACTTCTCGAGCCTCATAAGAACCATCAATTTGACTCGCAATCAACTGCGAATCAACATATGCAGTGACCCGAGTGGCGCCATTTTGGAGTGCAATCCTGAGCCCTTGTATGAGGGCCTCATACTCAGCTTCGTTGTTGGTGACTTGGAACGCCAGCTTGATGGCGTAGTCAACTTCAGCTCCGAGAGGGTCCCTGAGGGTTACCCCGGCTCCTCCCCCATGTGAGGTCGAGGAGCCATCTGTGTGCAGAAGCCATAGGCCATCCTCCGTCGAGGGCACTGTATCCAAGTTAAAACGCTCCACCAAAAGGTCGGCCACGGCCTGAGCTTGTATCGCTGTGCGAGGCTCAAAGGTGATGTCGAATTGACTAAGTTCAATTGACCATTTAATTAATCTCCCTGAGACGTCTGGCTTTGCAAGCACCTGTTTGAGGGGCTGATCTGTAAGCACCACGATGGAATGCGCTTGAAAATAAGGCCTTAGCCTCCGAGAGGCGTTAACGAGCGCAAAAGCAAATTTCTCTATTTCCATGTATCTTTTCTCCGCTCCCTGTAGAGTTTTGCTCAAGTAATACACCGGCATATGCTTACGCTCATGGATTGCCACGAGGACAGCGCTTGTCGCTTCCAAGGAAACTGATAGATAGACAAACAAGTTCTCCCCTGGGTTAGGTTTGGTCAACAATGGAGCGCTCGAAAGGTACAGCTTCATGTCCTGCAGAGCCTTTTCGCAGTCCTCGCTCCAGGTAAAGTTGCGAGCGTTACGCAGAATTTTAAAGAAGGGTAGGTTCCTGAGCGGGAGATGAACCTATTCAACGAAATGATCTTACCCACAAGCACCTGGACCTCTCTCAGATTGCGAGCGGAGGGTATGTCCAGGATTTCTTTAATCTTTTCTGGATTTGCTTCTATGCCCCGTTGGCTGACCATGTACCCCAAAAACTTGCCACCCCGCACGCCAAATGTGCACTTGGAGGGATTCAGTTTCATACCATAACAACGCAAGATGTTGAACGCTCGTTTGAGGTCCTCCAGATGAGAATACTGGTGCTCGCTTTTGACGATCATGTCATCGACATATACTTCCATGGACTTTCCAATCTCACACTCGAACATTCTGTTGACGAGGCGTTGGTATGTCGCTCCTGCATTTTTTAGCCCGAAGGGCATAACCTTGAAGCAATAAACACCCATATGAAAGACGAACGCAGTTTTGGGACGATCCCCAAGAGCCATAAATATCTGATAATATCCTTGGAAAGCGTCCATCATCCTCATAAGTTCACACCCAGCGGTCGAATCCACCAACTGATCGATTCTAGGCAAGGGGTACGGATCCTTGGGACAAGCCTTGTTGAGGTCCGTGAAGTCATTGCACATACGCCACTTGTTGGCGCTCTTCGGAACGAGCACCACATTGCAAAGCCATTCGGGATATAGAATTTCTTCTATGTACTGAGCGTCAAGCAGTTTATTGACTTCTTCTTCTATGACCTGCTTTCGGAACCCATGAACGTCTCTCTTCTTTTGCTTTATAGGTTTGAAGGCCGGATCCACGTTCAGCCGGTGGACAGTAACGCTCGGATCTATGCCAGTGAGGTCGAAAGCCCTCCAAGCAAAGACATCAATATTTTCTCGCAAGAAATCAATCATCATAATCTGAGAGGGACCGTCGAGGCTGGAACCTATTTGCGTGGTCTTATCTGGATTCCCTGGCTCCAATTCGATGGTCAGGAATTTCTCCGTAGGTTCCACCCGTACTTCAGGCCTCGGCCGTTCGAGCGCTCTCTTCTTGCCGGTAATTCCCCCACTGGTATCTCCCGAGGGCATATGATCCTCGTCTTCCGAGGAGGAAACTCCAACCTCCCCGAGGGGCAAATTCTCAGCATCCACTGGTCTGTCCATGGCCCTCTTCTTATTCTTCTTCTTATAGAGCTTGGCCCTCTTGCGCTCAGGGCCATCTTCATCTAATTTGGGGAAGTCAACAGACTTCTTGGTGGAACCTGCTTGGGTAGGCTTTTTGGGCTTGTGGCTCCGAAGGGAAAGTATGTAGCACTCCCAAGCTTCCTTAACATTACACAGTACTTCCCCGGTACCCTCGGGGGTGGGAAACTTAACTTTTTGATGATAGGTGAAAATTACAGCTTTGAAGTCGACGAGGGCTGGGCGCCCAATGATGATGTTGTATGGTAGGTCCGCTTCGACCACCACATAAAGAACATTTAGAGTTTTTCGCTGTGGGGCGCGACCGAAAGAGGTGGCCAAGCGAATTTGTCCACGAGGGACGATCTCAGAACCCCCAAAACCAACGAGGGCTGTTCTGAGAGGTTCGAGCGGGATGTTTGTGATGTTCATTTTCTGGAACGTGGAATAAGGTAAAACATTCACGGAGCTTCCACTATCAATCAAGACCCTCTTTACAACATGATTGTGAACGTCTAAGCTAACCACCATGGGGCAGTCAGAGGTTTCACCGACCCCATGGGGTGTTACAATGTGCTCTAAGTCTTTCTCCGTAAAACCTACGCTCTCACCCTTCTCCGAGCGTGATGACTTATCAATAGAGAGCACTGGCTGGGGCTGAGAAGATCTTTGGTCATAACTCCGAATGTAGCGGCATCGAGAAGCGTTAGAATCACCCCCCGAAGGTCCTCCGGCAATCATGTGAATGACCGCGAAGGGCTGGTTTTCCATGTCTGAGGCTTTGCCCTTTCCACGGTCGCTGGGCTCGGTAAGGTGGTGACGAGGGCTCCGAGAGCGCGAACGGCTTCTCCTATGTGCATGCGCTCGCTCTGCACAGTGCTCGTCGTACCTCTCCAACACCTTTACGAACTGCTTAAGGTGCCCCCCAGCGATCAGCCTCTGAATCTCCCTTTCTAGCTGATGACACTCGCTGGTGTCATGCCCTTTCTGTTTGTGGAAAGCGCAGTATTTTCCCGAGCGCTTCTGAGCCTCGGTTTCTCTCAATTTTGACGGCCTCTTAAACAGCTTCTTGTTCGCCATGGCATAAACTTCCGCAATTGGGCGGTTGAGAGGAATACGCTCGAACTTCCGAGGGGGTGGAGAGTTTCGTCGTGTGGAAACTAGGCTGCGGCGGCGACCCCTGTTAGAATCCGTCCGGTCCTCGGGTACTTTGCTGGGACGAGGGGCGTTCGCCATTTTCTGATCCCTTGCGATGTACATATCCTCAAGAGTAAAGAAAGAGTCCGCAATTTCCCTAATCTCCATCATCGAGCGTGGCTTTTTCTTGGCCACCTCTTCTACAAATTCCTTGCTGACGTAATGCTTCATGTTGATAGCTCCAAACAGAACATGCCTCAAGAAGTCCATAGAGGGCTTTTCTACCAACAAGATCTCCTTGTTGAATCTTCCCATGAAAGACCGCAAAGTTTCGTTCGGCCCTTGTACCAAACTGTAAAGAGCGGTCGCGGCTGGGGCTGGTGCCTTCAAAGAGTTGAAGTGACTGATGAAAGCATCAATCAGGTCGTAGTATCCTCGGATTGAGCACGGAGGAAGCTTTTTGTACCAATCCTGGGCCATTCCCACGAGGGAGGTTACAAACACCTTGGCCTAATAGTTGAGGGGGTGATCATATAAATGCATCAAGTGCACAAAATGGTCCAGATGCTCGGCCGGATCTGTGGTTCCGTCATACCTGTTGACGGACGTGGGGATTTTGCCTTTTCCCGCACGAGTCATTAGCACCTCCTCGATGAGGGGAGAATCGCCCGTCACGATCCGGTAATCCCTGTCCTCCGGGTCTTCGGGGCTGGCTTCCCTTCGTCGGCGAGAGATGGGGCTTCGTGGTCTGCGAGCATCTCTGGCCCTGGACCTCTCGCCCCCATCACGGGAGACGTGAGTCCGTGCTCGAGAGAGCTGCTCCACCACGTTCTGGAGCCCCCTAATTTGGTCCTGTACTGCTGCAAGTTGAGGGTCACCGATATTTTTGCGGTTTGCCCTTTCCGTGGCCCTCGATTGGACCTCGTCGTTATCTCCGGCCCCCTCGTTCCGAGGAGCCCTTTCATCTCTTACTGGTGGTGGATCTTGCTGGACCCTCGGCGGGGCCTCATTTTCTTGATTCAGCGGTGGAGGAGGTTGCTGGGCCCTCAACGCGTTTTGGGCCATCGTCAAGGGGTGCGCGGGGAGTCCTCCCAGAGGTGGGGCCATCCGAGCGCCAGCGTGCGAAGGAAAATACGCCGCAGTGAAATGCTCCCAAGCATTCTGGACTGCCTGGCCCTCACACTGCGCATACAGCGCCTGAAGCTGCTGGGTGGTGATTTGGGGCATTTCCACCCCTTGTATCTCTCTCGGCAATGACATGGGGAGATTTAGAGTCCCCACTTGATAAGGTTGGATCATTGGCATCATCCCGGGCATCATCCGGGTTGTATAAAAGGGTATCCCGGTGGAGGCATGGCCATGGGATACGTACCTGAGTAAGGGAAGGAAGCGTTGGCGGTGTGAGTTGTAGGCGGAACAACGGACTTGGGCCCTCCCATGGCGTTCCCTCCTGGCGGGAGAGTTGCAGCCGCCGTATCTGGATTCTCGCCTCCATTCCCCGCAGCTGGTGGGTTCACGCCTCCGGCGGGAATATTGCTCTCCGCGTTCTCCTCATTGACTGGAGGAGGAGCCCCTGATCTTGTTGCAGTTACCATTTTCAGAGTTAGGATGTGTTATATCTCAACTAGCCTTCAGAGGAAGAATCTGGTTGTGGTAGTGATGGATTTCCCACAGACGGCGCCAAAAATGATGGTGCAAGAATCTGTGTTTCCTAAATGCAACAACACTTTAAGATTTATGTGAAAAGGGAAAAGACCATCACAGGCGGGGAAGCCTCAGGAACTGGGTTTCCTCTTGAGCGTGGGTTCTTCCAGCTAGGATAACACCGAGAATGCAAAATGTAATGATGATGAAACTGATATGAAGCTTGGGAGATGCGGAGGAAAGTAGATATGAACCCAGAACAATGTATGCAGTATGTATCGTGGAGATGACTTGGGGGAGAAAGCATGTGTTCTCCCCTATTTATATGTTAGGGGTAAGGATAAATAGGTAAATTGACCATGTGGTCCCGAACCTGTGTTGCCCTAACACGTGGCAGTCCGTGAGGGCGTGAGAATGACGTTTCTGAAAAAGGAGACGGTGTGTCAGGTACAGGGTGCGCACTACCTTTGTGTCAGACGTTGTTGACGAGGGTCGCATGAGCGGAGGGTCCCGGATCCGTTTTATGAGGGTTCAGATCCACCACGGCGGTGGGGGATCATCCTCGAGCCGAAGTGACGCTCGAAGAATGCTCGGACGGGGTCCTCATGGCTCATGGTCTTTGAGCGCCAAATCCGAGCGACAAGGATATGGCCCTCGTGCGGGTGATTTCTTGAGAAAGGTAACCCTGAGGGCATAGGTGTGAGCGCTAAGCCTGCCGGCTCTGACCCTTTACCAGAGTAGTTGGCCGAGGCCCAATGGCCTGTATTAGTTGGCAAGTGAGTGGGTCGGGTTGGCCCGCGAGCCCATCAATGCAAGCGTTATAGTCTTCAAGTCAATCGATGGCGACACGTGGACGGCTCTGATACGTGCGCAATTCTGAGTATCATCATGCTTAATTATTTTATTTTATGGCATGATCATGATAATATGAGATATTATGTTATTTACAATTATGTATATTTTATTTAATGTGATTAAATAATATTGTTTAATAGAGATTAGACGCGATGCATAATTGGACTAATATTTTTTTGCCTAATTAATAAATAGTTATTAAATTGACTTAAAATATTATTGGGGTTTTAAATATGATTTAGTAATCCTAGTGGGAGCGTATTAATTAGATTAATCACTTCCAACAATAAGACGCCAAAAGTGATTA
Source organism: Lantana camara (assembly GCA_037501455.1). Classification (NCBI taxonomy): domain Eukaryota; kingdom Viridiplantae; phylum Streptophyta; class Magnoliopsida; order Lamiales; family Verbenaceae; genus Lantana; species Lantana camara. Next base: position 29,220,515 of record CM074856.1, on the reverse strand, counting down.
TTAAATAATTAAAAGATAATCCACACCTTTTAAAAATTCAAGTGGGAGCGAGATGAAAAGAGTTGGATTCTCACGGCCTCCATTACCCGTTTATAGTATAGTGAATATATACTACTCCCTTCGGCGGATATGTATTCGCGGTATACAAGATTAGACTTCTACGGATAGAATGAAATGAGATGAAAGTCAGCTCGACCACGCCTCCGTGGAGTGTCTTGACTTACTCGTATGGACTTCTAGGTAATGGTACACACTTGACTAAGTAATGTATTAACCTCCCTTCGGAGCTCTGTTACATTTACTTAGAGGCCAAGGGTTGACGTGGTAGATTGACATTGTTTGGTGAGAGTTACCTAGATGACATGTTAATTAAGAATAGTTCTTGCTTTTCTAAGCGGTTTTCGACCTCGCCTCCGGGGAGTCAACTGCGGTTAGTTAAGTCACCATTGCGTAAATCAAAATGCTTACGTGGATTTCATTTATTGGTTGGACGTAGAAGAAAGTGAAATACATAATCATAACTTATATAATTTTATTTATTTCAGTTTTATAATAATTACGATCTCTCTTAGCCCACTCCCAACTATATGTCTATAAGGAAATAGGCTAGTAAGGGTTCAATTTTGCTGACTAGGAAATGAATCTTGACATCGTGTTGAGACACGAAAGTTTACGTACTCACTGAACCTTATCCGAAAATTCCGGAAACTACAACCAATCAGGATATATTAGAAAGACGGTTATTCCAAATAGATCAAGTGTGATGATCTGACTAGTCTTATATCCTGACATCTGTTTTAGATGTTCTTGAGCATCAGATGCACGAGATGTCTACTGATAAGAACATGTGTTGAAGACAGAGTCGTACGAAGGTACGAGGCATGAAAACGGTTGTCAGTTAAAGATGTTTGAAGGATCACAGTTTCAGAATTATATTATAAATATGATAATTGATCTGAACGAGATTGAAAGCCTCTGTGCTTAAAGATACAATCTTAACAGATAGGATACGATCATATACTCTCTGCTTAAGTCATTTGAACGTTCAAGATTATTTTAAATAATTTTTTTTTAAAACCAATGAACGACCTCAATATGGCAGAAAGGGTGATATAGACTAAGGGAAAAATTCTCTTTAATCAGACATCAATATCCACGGTCTAGAAAGCCAGTAAGTGGAAGAAAGAAAAAGGAAAAGTTCCAATCTAAGGTTCAGAAATAGAAAGTCAAATCCGACAATGGAAAAGTGTTTCTATTTCGGTTGTAAAGGGTATTGGAAAGGAAATTATCCAAAATACTAGGTCTGTCTGTTTGTTACGCCGTTTAGATAAGATATGAAGATATCTTACTCGTTGAAATTATGTTTAGTTGAAAATTCACCAGAATCCTGGTGTGTGAACTTGAGATCAACTAATCATATTTGCAGTTCATTGCAAAGATTCAAACCAACCAGAAGGTTTGAAAAACGGCTAACACACAACTATTGCTCAGAGATAATACAAGTGTAATTGTATTAGCAGTAAAGACTATAGAGTCGTATTTTGGTAATAGGGTTTTAATATTATACGTGCCATATATACAGAAATTTGATTTCTGTAAGTTATTTGATAATTAATGGTCTAACAGTTTGTTTTGAACAAAAGTTTACCATTAAGCAAAATAAAAGGTTTATTTGCTCTGGCACAATAAAAGATGGTCTTTTATTCCTCAATAAAAACCCTAATTTAAGTTTAACATTAAGAACCTTGACTTACCATCTAAGAGGAAAAACTTCTACGTGGCACCTATCTATTGGTCAATTGAATCTGAATAGGATCCAAAGACTGATTGTTGACTGATTTTTGAATCTGAATAGTATCAATCTACGAATCCTATTTAGAAGGTTAAAATGACCAAGAAGCCTTTTGGAGACAAACGGTATTAAGCCATGAACTTACTTGAGTTGGTTCATACGAACGTATGATATTATGAATGTTCAAGCAAGAGAAAGTTTTTGCATACTTTATCATTCGTTTGAATGAATACTCTAGATACAGATATGTTTATTTACTGAGACTTAAGTCTGTAATTTTGAAGAGTTCAAAGAATATAAGACTGAAGTCAAAGAGTCAAATTAGAAAACATATCAAGGCACTTCGATTAGATCGAAGTAGTGATAAGTATATAAGTTCAGAGTTGAATAGAATTTCTCAAATGAGATTAGATCTCAACTATGTATATGAGATACGTCTTAGCAAAGATGTATTGCAGAAAGGAGAAATAGAACTCTGATAATGATGGTAAGATTCATGAAGAGTCATGCTACCCTATGAATTTCGTTTTGGGATCTTGCACACAAAACGACAAACCTAGTTCTATCTAAGTCAGTTCCTAAAACACTGATGGATCTGTAGCTAGGGTGAAAACCCTGTATCTTTTATCTTCGGATTTAAGTAGCCTGGTCCACGAGTTAAGGATGGATCCTGACAAGTTAGAATAAAGAACAAAGGTTTACTTGTTCTAAGGTTATCCGAGAAGAACAAGAGGTGGTATATTTTGTAATTTGAGAAATCACAAAAGATGTTTGTGAATATTTCAAAGATAATTGCATAGATAACCACAAAAGGTGGAAGCGAAGTAGTGTTAAAAGAAATAACAGTATTAGATATTGATTTCCATAAACCCGTGATAACTGGAAATATATTGGATACATGTGATGTACCAAATACAACATGTGATGTAGAGACATGTATACGAGAGCATCATTGTAATGGGAGGATTGTCAGGACACCTGACAAGATATCTAAGATTGACCCAAGTGATTGAATCTGATGTATCTGATCCTGTCACGTGTAATGAAGCTATAGAAAATATAGACGCTGACCGTTTGGTCAAAAGCCATAGAATCTAAGTTAGAATCTCTGTATTCTAACAAAGTCTTGAGCTTGTAGAGGCGCCTGAAGGCATTAAACCCATTAGATACAATTGGGTTCTACAAGAAAATAAAAGGAGAAATGGACGAAAAGTAGAGACTTTAGAGCAAAGCTTATGGCAAAGGGTTTTACCCTGAAAGAAGAAATCATTTATGAGATCTTCTCGCCTATAGCAGGGCTTAAGTCCATAAGAACTCTCCTCTCCATTTTATTTCATTATCGTTTACGAGATTAGATAAATGGATATAAAGACTATGTTCTTGAACGGGCAATTTCAAGAAGAAGAGATACATGGTACAACCTGAAGGCTTCACAGCCAGAAATCAGGTGCATATGATGCAAGCTTAATAGATCGATTTATGATCTTAAGCAAGCCTCTAGATTATGGAGCATCGAAATTATAAGGCAATTTAGGTTCTTTGGATTTGTATAATTTCCTGATGAACCATGAAGTGTACAAAATGACATCGTGATAGCGTTGTAACATTTTCACTTTGTACGTAATTAATATTCTACTCATTGGGAATGATGCAAGAATTTTGTCAGTAGTCCAGATTCGGACGTCAAATCATTTTGACAAGAAAAGACCTATGTGAGACCGATGTTATTCCAAGGATCAGACTTTTGTTGTGATCATAGGAATAAGGAGATTGGTTTATCACAAGAAGCATATATGGATAAGATGCTGGTAAGGTATAATATGACAAATTCCAAGAAAAGGTTCATTACCTTTTAGATATGGAATTTATCTATCTCGGGATCAGTGTCCTGAGACAACTGAAGAGATAGAAGACATGATTAGAGTTCCGCAGTGGAAGCTTTATGTATGTCATATTATGTACAAGACCAGCTTTCTATCATATATAGGTCTAAGTCAGCATATATTAGTCAAACCCTAGAATCTGACATTGGGTAGTAGTGAAAGCATATATTGGAGTACTTGAGAAGGACTTGAGATTATATGTTTGTCTACCACAGTGGTGAGCTCATTTCAATAGAGTACACATATTCGGATATACAATCTGATTTGTATTCTAGATGTTTGACATCAGAATACGTGTTTACTCTAGAAAGAGCAACTGTTAATTGGAGAATGTTAAGCAGACTTGTATTGCTTACACCGCCATGTAAGTCAAATACATGGTAACTTGAGAAACAGCCAGTTAGATGTATTGGATTCATGATTTCCTAGTTGTTGGCCCAGAGAAACATCTAAAAGATTCCTTCACTAAAGTATTGGCGCAAAATAGTGCAAAACGGGTTTTGACACTCATGTGAAAGGAATAAGACTTAGATGTGTGGCCAAAATGAATTTAGGGCAAGTGGGAGATTGCTGGGAATAGTGCTATAAAAATTCAATTTGTTGAATTAATTAAACTGAATTTACAGCAAATTGTGAGTATTTCACATATTAATAATTAATGACGTGTGATGGTATTCTTATATGAAATGTATTTCATAGGAAAAGATTTTGAATACCGAAATCATGTGTCATTAAAGTTCTAGTCGGTAAGATAAGAATATGTTCTTATCAAGATTATAACGTGGTTATATAAGATGATTAGTCTTTCGTCACAGGGAATGGTGATTCCAATTATAACACGTTGATGATTTTCAATAGGATTGGAAACATCGAACTGGGCCACTGAGATTATTCATTTTATACTGCTATCTAAAATGAATAAAATCTCAGGAAGCATTGTACTCTTAATCCTGATAATATTTCGGCTTTGGGCATGTAGTGTTAGTCACTGTAACATACTCGAAGTGAGGTTTCGGTAACGGGTGGCCAAAATACTTTGTATGATTCGGTGACAGCATGAAATGTGTTAAAGAGTTATATTGATCGAGGAATCTGTGGCCTTGCTGGAAGGTAAAAGATATCCTTGAAATAGATTTGCAAAAGTTCGAATTAAGACTTTGGCCAAAGCACTTCGCGTGATGCGTCACCGAAGTTGTATGTTGAATGTGTTTCACATACAGAGAATTTGAACTTAAGGCGAATCAATAAATTTCAAATTAGAGATGAAAAATAAATGATAGTAGTTACAATTTTTTTTTCATGGATATCTACACGGAGGAGTAAAATGCGAAATTATTCTAGATCGAGAATTTCGTGAATAATTTAATTAATTTTAGAGTGCAACAATATTTATTTAGTGGAATTAAATATTGTTAAACGGTAATTAATTATTGTCATGATATGATAATATATTAATCCGTTTGGAGCTAAAATTAATTAGTCCTGCAGGTCCCCTTGCAAGCCCCAATTGAAAACCCAAAGAGAAAATATTAAAAGGAGAAAGAGAAATGAATTTTCAAAGTGTTTGAAAATAAGCCAAGTGATTTATTTTAAGAAAATAAATCAAGTTCCAAAGAGTTAGAAATGCCAGGAATTTAAGAAAATAAATCAAGTGATTTTATTTTATGTTTATCCCGCCTAGCCAGTCGTGCATTGCATTGTCACCCGTTCGCTATAGGTTGGTTCATGTACGGATCGCCCATTTCGTATGTGGATTGACCTATAGTGCGGGGGTGTGGCACCTCCACGTGTAAGGGGTGTTACATCTAAGAACATATTTAAGATCATAGAATACAAGTATGACACATAGTTACATAATTCAAGTTCAACTAATTAGCAATTAATAGCAGGAATCAATGCAAGGCACAACTTATTGAGTAAGTTAACTAATTCAAGTAATTTCAGGTAAGTCCAAGTAGCCCCAAATAAGATGCAAGACTCACCAAGTATCAATTAATCCTATGTCGTTCGACCTAGACGTGACACAACACGACGGGAGAACCTCGGTTTTGCAACCGGGCTCTGATACCACCTTAGATGTAACACCCCTTACACGTGGAGGTGCCACACCCCCGCACTATAGGTCAATCCACATACGAAATGGGCGATCCGTACATGAACCAACCTATAGCGAACGGGTGACAATGCAATGCACGACTGGCTAGGCGGGATAAACATAAACATGTAAGGCGGAAGCATAAGAGTATTATATCATCATATCAATACATTATCGTCTTCCAAGTAACATTCACATATAAGTGCTCCGAACTATTAACATGATACTCTGAAATGCTAATACATGAGAAGAAAAGCTATGCTAGACTCAGCTGGACAGAAAGACACGACCCGACTCCCGCCTAGCACGCCACGAACAAAACCTGAAAGGTGGAGGCGTCAGTCTGTGATAGGGGTGCAAACAAGCCGAGCCAGCTTGCGAGTTTCGCGAGCCGAGCTCGAGTTGACTCGGCTTGAAATCGTATTTGTGCGAGCCCGATCCGAGCTCTACCGAGCTCGAGTCAACCCTCGAGTCAATCTCGAGCCCCTTGTGCCTAGGCTCGCGGCTTGCGAGCTGGCTCGCGAGCCTAGGTATTTTTTTTAAAAAAATTATATATATGTATATTAGATTTTATATTATATATACATATAAGATATATATAATTTATATTTAGTTTATAATATTCTAAATATTTATAACTATATATTTATTATATATTTTTATGACTTTAAATTTAAATAATATAATAAATACATATCATATATTATATATACAATTTTATTGATTATATATATATGATCCAACATTATATTATGTAAATTTACATTTACATTTCATATATATTATATATATCTTAAACTTTTAAGAATATATAATTGACCTATGTATATAGTTTGACAAGATAATATCAATTATACATTATGTGTCCCTTAATAATATATGAGTTAATAATATACATTATGACTTAAATTTTAATAATATTTTGTTTATTGATGTATACATTATGATATATAAGATAATGTAAAATATATTATAATTCCTTGGTTTTAATAGGACTCCTTACAAGCGAATCACCCCTCACGTCCATATATTATATATACAATTTTATTGATTATATATATATATATATATATATATATATATATATATGGTCCAACATTATATTATGTAAATTTACATTTACATATCATATATATTATATATATCTTAAACTTTTAAGAATATATAATTGACCTATCTATATAGTTTGACAAGATAATATCAATTATACATTATGTGTCCCTTAATAATATATGAATTAATAATATACATTATGACTTAAATTTTAATAATATTTTGTTTATTGATGTATACATTATGATATATAAAATAATGTAAAATATATTATAATTCCTTGGTTTTAATAGGACTCCTTACAAGCGAATCACCCCTCACGTCCATATATTATATATTATATGGTTCAACATTATATTATGTAAATTTACATTTACATATCATATATATTATATATATCTTAAACTTTTAAGAATATATAATTGACCTATGTATATAGTTTGACAAGATAATATCAGTTATACAGTATGTGTCCCTTAATAATATATGAGTTAATAATATACATTATGACTTAAATTTTCATAATATTTTGTTTATTGATGTATACATTATGATATATAAGATAATGTAAAATATATTATAATTCCTTGGTTTTAATAGGACTCCTTACAAGCGAATCACCCCTCACGTCCATATATTATATATACAATTTTATTGATATTATATATATATATATATTTAGTAATGGACCAAATACATTACATAAATTATATATGCATGTGTCCGAAATTCTTATACCAATAATTTACGGATATAGTATTACGGTTTTATAAGATAATATGTATGATTAATATAAATTATGTCTTAATAATATATAATTCACTAATGCATATTTTTTTGTTGAAACTTATTGATGTATATCATCTAATATATAATATATAAGGTATATCATTATTATATAATAGGTTTATATTGTATTATATTATATTATTTTATATAGATGTATGGTTTAATAATATTACACACTTCCAATAATTATATATTTAATAGATTTTATTTTTTATATTTAATACTGAATATATCTATAAAATAAAGGTAAAATATATTATATATTATAACAGATTGATGCTCAGTTGAATTAGAAAAGAAACAAACGCAATTGAGAGGTCTCCCAAATCTCAGAATTTAGAACAGAAAAAACCCTCCTTCTTTCACATTCGATTGGCACCCAATTCTCCCAAATCTCAGAATTTAGAACAGAAAACCCTCTTTTCACCTTCGATTGGCACCCAACAGGCTGGTCATCTATGAATTCCGTCGGCGTCCCCCCTTGACAAAACAAAAGAAATCAAATTGAGATTTCCACCGCCACCATTCCGCCGGCCTTCGATGCCTTTTGCCGCCGAAGTCGCCGCCGCCGACCCCCTGCTAGCTTTCCTCTTCAGATCTAAGAAATACACCCTCAAAATTCCAAGCGCCTCTCATCACCTTCAAGGCACCAGCACTCCGCCGCTGTCCACGATCTCGCCACGATCTCGCCTCAAGTCTTTCGATACAGATCTGGGTGTAGAACTCAGTTATGGCCCCTGCATAAGTAGATCTAAAGCAGATCTTTAGATCTTGAGAATTTTTCTTGGTCCGCAATTTTTTGATCTTCAGATGACAACTTCCTTTTTAAATACCTTCCGTTTCTCCATATGAGAGTTCAGGGCTCGCCCGCCGAGTCAAGCCGATCTCAAGCTTTCAGCGAGCCGATCTCAAGCCTCAGAAAATCTAGCTCGTCGATTTCAAGCTCAAGCCCGAGTCAAGCCGATCAGTTTCAATCTCAAGCTCAAGCCTTATTTTTTAGGCAAAACTCGGCTCGGCTCGGCTCGTTTGCAGTCCTAGTCTGTGAAGACCGAGTGAGGGGCAACATATATATAAACACAAGTAGCATGCGAGTTATAATCTCGGGTAAGGTTTCGTAACCAAATAATAATATCAACAAAAGTGCAAGAATATCAATACTCGCCCGAGATTACAACTATCAGGTTTAACACGATAATCACGGTTATTATAAGAATCAGTGGCCCTGGCGAAGAGCGTGCACGATCTCCAACCAACCTCGACAGTGAACAAGGGTTGCACTTTCATTTAATTAAGTTATCATGCAAGTCATTAAAGTGCACACGATCAATAGCACGAAATTCTCCTTTCTCCAATGGTGGTGGGTTTGCAAGACCCGAACCACCCACGATATCACGTTGCACGTCGGAAACATGACTCCCACGTACGGGACTCCTTCCTCCACCAAACCTCCTGGTGGATTCAGGGGGCATCCCCACGATTTGAGAGAGGTGTGTGAGTTACCCGTAAGCCCTATGCTTCCCGGTTGGCCCAAACACTCACCCTCGGGCCCATAAACACGATACACGATACACGGTACACGGTACACGATAACACGATTCATGGCTTGATTATAAACACGATACACGATTTGCTTGTCATGAGCATGATTAGTTTCAGAAAACACGATTTGTAACATGATACACGAGTAGTTATTAAATCCCTTGTTGTTGGAAAACGATTATAAAGATATACGCATGTGTAATTTGGCCGAAATCCACATAAGGGTTATAGGGTTCTAAATAATTAATAACTAAACCTCACCTTTACCGACAAATGCCAGTCAAGACACGGCCTACGGCCCCTGCTCCACGTCACGAGAAAAGGATCTGTGCAAACACGACGTGTACACGTGAGACATGACTCTAAAATGGACCAAATATGACGAACGGCGGAAATGCATCGAGATGACATGCAATATACAATGTGGCATGAAAACATATTGTTTCACTACATATTGGATCATATAATAGCAATTCAGGGTCAAAGAAGTCGTCGGATCGAGGGGCTAAAATTATAATTTTATGCAGAATATTTTGTTCTGCATGTCAGGTGGGAACGGCCGTTCCAGCTTCCCTTTGTAAATGGGAACGGTCGTTCCCGTAACCCCAAAGACGCGGCAACGATTTTAAATACAAAGGGCGCCTTTAGCTGGGAACGGCCCTTCCGGCACCAAGGCCAAAATGGGAACGGCCGTTCCCATGCTCGGCCGCCTAGTTTAATTGAAAGGGTGGGAACGCCCGTTCCCATAATGCCTTGAGGCTGGGAACGGTCGTTCCCAGTTCTGCAACTGGAAAGAAACAGAACAAAACAGAGCATGGCTACGGGAAACAACAAAGCAAGCCACAAATTCCATTCCCAATCAACAAAGCTATGATTTTCTGGAAATATGATACACATATGTTCAATAGTTGATAAAATAACACTTAAGCATATCAATCATGGAAAAATCATCAAGAATTCAAGATTCATGTTCATGATCAAACTTGATCATTCAAGCTCAATATTCAAAGATTCAAGCTATAAATCATGCCATAATCCAATATAAGGTCACATAATCATGCTTCCATCTACCAATAATCCATCTAGCATATCAAACTCAAACCCTAGTCAATTCAAACATGATCAAGAATCAATACTTCATGCAAGCCAACCTTGAAATGAAAAGAATGAAGAAGATGGGTGATGATGATGATCAACTCAATTTCTTGAAACCTTTCTTGAGAATTCTTGAGGTAAATGATTAATTCTCTTCCCTTCTCTTTCTTGTATGAACCGAGAGCAAGAAGCAATTGTGGTTGGGAGATTTTTGGATGATGTGAGAGCAAGGAAGAAGCTTGGAGATGCATATAACGATCAATCCAATTTTGAAATGTGTGAGATGTCCAATTTTGCCAATTAATCCTCTAAGAGTTCAAGTTATGCAATTAAGGATATAAGGTTTTGAAATATGGTCAATTAGGTCCTTGAAACCCATGCAATTTAGTCCCCAAGTTTAAAGAAATATCTATCTAGGGACAATTTGGTAATTAACTCATACCCGATAAATATTTTACGAAATAAATATTTTCAAGTCATGAAGGAAATTCTCAATTTGATATAATTTCATAAAATTTTCATGAAAGTATTGTAAAATATAATTTATAAAATTATTTTAAAACATAAGATATTAATAAATAAAATTCGGGGCGTTACAGCTTTTGTATTAAAATGTTTTATAAATATTTTAATACTTGTATTATAATAAAAATTTTAAAATGTGGTCACGGACCGCTACTGTTCTGGGCCCGCTTCCCAGCAATTGGATGGGGTCTTTGTCAAGTGAAAGGAAAATAAAGCGTCAATGTTACAATGTTACAATATAGAATCAATGAAACTAATAATGTTGTAATGTTGTAATGTTGTGATCATGATTCAATTATATGTTGTTGTTAATGTTGCAATGTTTTAATCACAATCTTGTTCATAACTATATTGTTGTAATGATGTGATCATTATTCAATCAATCTTGTTAATGTTGCAATGTTTTAATCACAATCTTGTTCATAACTATATTGTTGTACTGATGTGATCATGATTCAATCAATATTGTAAACGTTGCAATGTTGTAATGATGTGATCATGATTCAATTAATCGTCTTAACGTATAGTTTTACTCGCCTTTCAATTACGCATTATTACAGTTTCACTGGACAAATTCCCCTTTCAATTACGCATTATTATAGTTTCACTGGACAAATTCCCCTTCCAATTACGCATTAATACAGTTTCACTTGACACTTCACCCTTCCAATTATGCATTATTACAGTTTCACTGGACAAAGTCCCCATCCAATTACGCATTATTACAGTTTCACTTGACACTTCACCCTTCCAATTACGCATTATTACAGTTTCACTTGACAAAGACCCCATCCAATTACGTATTATTAATTACAGTTTCACTTGACAAAGACCCCATCCAATTACGCATTATTACAGTTTCACTGGACAAAGTCCCCATCCAATTACGCATTATTAAAGTTTCACTTGACACTTCACCCATCCAATTACGCATTATTACAGTTTCACTTGACAAAGACCCCATCCAATTACGCATTATTACAGTTTCACTTGACAAAGTCCCCATCCAATTACGCATTACTACAATTTCACTGGGCACTTCACCCTTTCAATTACGCATTATTACAGTTTCACTTGACAAATTCCCCTTTCAATTACGCATTATTACAGTTTCGCTGGACAAATTCCCCTTCCAATTACCCATTACTACAGTTTCACTGGGCACTTCACCCTTTCAATTACGCATTATTACAGTTTCACTTGATAAAGTCTCCATCCAATTACGTATTATTACAGTTTCACTAGACAAATCACCCTTTCAATTACGCATTATTACAGTTTACGCATTATTACAGTTTCACTGGACAAATTCCCCTTCCAATTACGCATTACTACAGTTTCACTGGACACTTCACCCTTTCAATTACGCATTATTACAGTTTCACTGGACAAATTCCCCTTCCAATTACGCATTACTACAGTTTCACTGGACACTTCACCCTTTCAATTAGGCATTATTACAGTTTCACTTGACAAATTCCCCTTCCAATTACGCATTATTACAGTTTCATTGGACACTTCACCCTTCCAATTACGCATTATTATAGTTTCACTGGACAAATCACCCTTTCAATTACGCATTACTACAGTCATTCACCATACAACACAAAAAAACAAAGACAAGATAGACCTCTTCCAAAGACATATCATCCTGCCAGGTCCCTCATCAAGCCAAAATGGCGAGCATCCACTGAAATCTAGGTTAATCTTCAGTTTCTGTGCGAAAACAAATCATATAAATGTGATTAGGATCCATAATTAAACAACATACCCAACAACATATAAACAGTCAATTTGACACAGGGCCCCTACATGTTCTCTTGTTATGCCCAGGCCTTTTACATGATGAGCATACTGTAACAGCTTTGACGACCTGCGATGGGAACCTATTCCTCTTCGGTCGACCAGACTGAGGCCTCACATCGGGAGGCATGATCTGAACCTCGACATTTGAGACCATATCAGCATTTGGTACAGGGAAAATAATGTTCTCATATGCTTTTTTATACGTTTCAACTGAATAAGCATCATCACAAAAATCGTATACCGACCACCCTTTCTTGTCAATGCATGCACAAACATGTTTGCAGGGGAGCTTCAAGATCTGCCAGTAATTACAAGAACATTCCCGCTTGCCAAGGTCTACTGTGTGTCGGAATTCCCCTTCATTCACCTCAAATGTCACTGAGTTGGCTCGCACAACATCCAAGCTCCTCCCTACTTCAAATTCAGCCTTGACCATCACCTCTATATCCATACAAAGGTGCATTTGCCATTCATGACTTTGCTCCCTTCTATTGCACATCATGGTCATTATCTGCTACCTAATCCGGTCAATCAAAGCAATAATTGGGAGGGATCTCGCATCCTTCACCCAACTATTCCAACACTCTGCAATGATACCAAATCGATTATCGGTAAATAATGAATTAGCCCAGTTTTCAGGAGCGGAGTTATTTAAGAAATCTGCGGCCAATGGCATTGCTTTAAGGATTTTGTTGATGTGCAGGGAGTACTCAGCCCTGGTAGGAGCATATGCTGCTGCATTGAACACATTGGTCCAATGTTTTTTGTTCAGTTTGGGATAATGCTTCCTAAGGACCTGCGATAATGACAACCAACATCCACTTTATTATCAAGAAAAGGAGCATACATATCAACTCATCACACTAATCAGTAAACAACTACCTGAGTTCTGAAGTTATCCACCAAATGTCTGAGGCAGAATGCATGTTGGCAGCCTGGAAATACCCTTGGCACATGCGTAACAAGTCCCAAGTGCCTGTCGGAGAAGAATGTGTACTATCTAAAATCACAAAGCACAGGCTGACTTTCAAGAGCATGCCTCAACTTTTGGCAAAACCATTCCCAATTCTCATCATTCTCTGAGTCAACGACAGCGTATGCTATTGTAAACAACTGATTGTTCCCATCCTTCGCTGTCGCACAAAGCAAATGTCCTTTGAATTTGCTCTTGATATGAGTGTCGTCAAGGAAAACTATTTTCCTACAACCTCTAAGAAATCCTACCAAACAAGCATTCAAAGCCATAAACAAGCGGTTAAACCTGTTATCCGGTTGTTTTATCTCCAAATCACAAATGCTGCCGGGATTCGAACGTCTCACAACATCCACATACCAATGGAGTCCGTTATAAGACCTTACATCAGAACCATGGATTTCATGTAGTGCTATCTCCTTGCCCAGCCAAGCAGTATGGTATGGAATTTCCACATTGTGCTCGTTCCGGATATAAGAAACTATATCTTTCGGTTTGTATTTAGGATTTGCCATGATATGGGCCTTCATCACACCCGCAACCCAATTTGAATCGGCATTGGGGTGTGACCTTTTATTCGTAACAGTTTTCAAACCACAAACATGGTCAACATTTGACTTTCTTATAGCAAACTCGCCGTCTCTCCTACAATAAGAGGCATAAAACCTCCAGTTGTAGTTCTCATCCGGGCAAGTAGCTATAATCTTATCAGTATCATTCTTCATATATTTAAACTTTCGATTCACTGCAATGTGATAATTTTTTAAATGAACCCTACAGTCATTAGCATCCTTAAAGACCTGTCCAACGCGACGGATGCAACGACTCTAGGATTCATTGTTGTTGGAATTATGAACAACTAGGGCTTGACTTGTCGAGGTCATTCCCTGGTCATCCCTTTTCAAATAAGACACAAGCCAAACGAATAACGCATCACATATGCATCGCAATCCCAAATCAGCCATATAACAGAGCAAATTAAAATATAGGGACTACCTTCTCTGAGATGAACTTGAAGGGGGCTGAATTGCTCTCAACTTTGCAATGTGTTGTTTTGCTAGACCATGCACTGCCACCATACTCTCAACATCTTGATCTTTCTTCAAAGTAATCCATGATTCATCTTCTATATGGGCAGCCTTGTACTGCACCACATATGTATCACAATCGAACGCAGGCCAATGGGTCTCAATCTCCGAAAACACTTTTGCTAGCGTATCGCTCTCCCGAAGTTGAAAGACATGATCTTCGCCTTAAAAAAATACACTACACAAAATTGAACAAGTCACCAAGCTGCCGGAATCCATCTTCCTAGATAGGGTTTTCTTGATTTCGTATCAAACAAGTGGTGTCCGCTTCGGTTATCAAATCAAAATACCAATAGCAACAATTGGGGTTGCTATGATAATAGGCTTATGACTGCGATGGCGGGGACGGGGACGGGGGCGGCGGTGGACTCAGAATCGCGGGAAGAATCAGAGGTAGTTTAGTTGCAAGGTGATGAATTAATCATGTGTGTATCAGAGTAAAACTTGAGGGTAAAGTAGTTTTTTAAGGTTTTTGGGGGGTTTACAAAAAATATGTGATATATTGATGATCACAAATAAAAAATTTTCAAATTAAGGGGTTTGGGATAACTTTTTATCATTATTGATCGTCTTTAATAATCCCCCCATAATAATAATAGTATAAAATAAAATGAAAGGACCCTCTGGCCCCAACCCAAGCACAAGGGTTTATTCTCACAGCACTGGTATCCACCGTCCCCAGGTAGCAGGCCGTAAAACCCTGCATCGCGATTGTCTTCTATTCTTCCGATTCCTTCTGAATTTCAAGAACCTGAGGGAGTGAGCGTATTCTGTTCATCATCCCAAAGGGGAAGAAGCATCGTCTTTTGTGGAGCAAATTCCATTTCATAGCAGTTTGATCGAGCGAAAAGGTAAGCTTCGAATTTCCGACCTTCCTTTCTTCTGTAGACTATCAATTTTTACGCTTTCTCCTCGCTAAATGTTCAAGAAAGCAAGCAAGCGCAGTCTGTGCGCGCGTGTGTTTGATGCTGTAATTGAATAATGAACTGTGGAGTGCTGTGCCCTAGGTGGTCTCTTGGAAATGGAGGTTATGTTTTACTTTTTGTTTTAAAAGTATGTAAGGTGATTTTAATTGCATTGAAAAACACATTTGGTGGCTTTGAAGAACGAAGTTCTATGAATTGAAGCGCAGTCTGTATGTATACGCGTGTGTGTGATGCTGTAATTGGAGTGCTTTGCCCTAGGTGGTCTCTTGAAATTGGACGTTATGTGTTTTAATTTTTGCTTTAGAAGTATGTAAGATGATTTTAATTGCACTGAAAAACACATTTGGTGGGTTTGAAGAATGAAATTCTATGAATCGTTTTGTGTTTCCTTCTAGTTCGGTTCGTAATGTAATGTTTTGTTTGTCAGTATTGCAGAGAAATGGACATCGACTCAAAAGCACCGGCTGTTGTTCAGGGGGAATCTGAAGTAAAATCCTGAACTATGATGAATATTTTTATTTGAGTTTTATGTATTCCTTTGTTTGTTTGGTATGCAATGGCATGCTCACTGAATCTTTTGTTTTTCTCAAGTCTAAGAGTAAGGATGCAGACAAAATATCTGAAACAATGGGGCAACTCAATATTGGAGAACCGTCTTCCACCTTTAAGAGGAAGCCTGTTATCATAATAGTTGTGGGAATGGCAGGTATTGGTTGCTGAAAAACAATGCACATGCTGTTTCATCTCGCTCTCTCTCTCTATGTATATGTGTGTATATATATATATAGATAGATAGATAGATAAATTTGTGTGTGCAAATTTGATTGCAATTGATCAAATTTCTTTGCAGGAAGTGGGAAGACAACTTTAATGCACCGGCTAGTTTGTCACACTATGGCATCAAATATTCGGGGTTATGTTATGAATCTCGATCCTGCTGTCATGACACTACCATATGGCGCAAACATTGACATCAGAGATACTGTCCAGTACAAGGAGGTCATGAAGCAGTTCAATCTTGGACCAAACGGAGGAATTTTGACTTCACTTAACTTGTTTGCTACAAAGTTTGATGAGGTTAGCTGTTGCACATTTTTATGGGGAAACTCTTGTGATGCTTTGTTAAAGCACACCATAAGTGCTCCTTTTCTGTTGAAATTTAGAGAAATATAATTGAAATATGTTTTGAACAATTTCAAAAAGTAAATTTCTACTTTTGGACTTACCTTTTGTTTCTGTCATCTTGCTCTCATTCTTGTTTCATCTTCTAAGTAAGTCAAATCAGATATTTGCTTAGTTCATGCATTAGTATAGCTGTACATGCAATTATCTTAAAAGAAAAAGGACTGATGCCTGCTGATTTTTTTTTAGCTTGATAATTGACTTCGTGATTGATGCAACCGGAGTTGTGCAATGTCTTTCCACCCTACAAATCGTCATTTGTGTATTTTGCTTATCATCATTTACATGGTTATTATAATTCGGACTGCTGCTTAGTAGGTATCTTAAGTATCTATATCTATAAAATCCTTAGATGGGGAAATGTCATTTGCATTATTTTTTTTTTTTCAGGTCATTGCTATGATCGAGAGAAGAGCAGATCAACTTGACTATGTTCTGGTTGACACTCCTGGCCAAATTGAGATTTTCACTTGGTCTGCATCTGGAGCTATTATTACAGAAGCATTCGCATCAACATTTCCCACAGTAATAGCTTATGTCGTTGATACACCGCGTTCAGCAAGCCCTGCTACCTTCATGAGCAACATGCTGTATGCTTGTAGTATCCTTTACAAAACACGGTTGCCACTTGTATTGGCATTCAACAAGACTGATGTGGCACAACATGAGTTCGCATTGGAGGTATAATTCAATAAGTGTTTTTAGTGAGCTTATGAAATTTTACACGGATTTCATAAATTTTAGTTGAAAATCCTCTTTAAGTTTCTTGTTTTCATGGAGGTGTCTATTATGGAATGTTGTATTATATTTTCTGTTGTTTGTAATAACGTAACTTTTTCTACTATTGATGCAGTGGATGAATGATTTTGAGGTATTTCATGCAGCACTCGATTCCGATCATTCTTATACATCAACCCTGACTCGTAGCCTCTCTTTGTCCTTGGAAGAATTCTACAAGAACCTTAGATCGGTCGGAGTGTCTGCTGTAACTGGTGGTGGAATGGATGCTTTCTTTAAGGCCATTGAAACCAGTGCAGAGGAGTACATGGAAACATACAAGTGCTTACTCTTTCTCTCACACTTTTTATAAATTGCATTGAACCCCAAACTTAACCTGAGAGTTTGTTTAGAGGGCTTTTGGCATTTAGTTTATTTAAAAGCTTACTTTAAAAGTGAGATTGATGTTGATTAAAAATAAGATCATGACCTCTTAGAATGTTAGTAATGACATTTATCCCGATAAGGGGAATGTGTTGAGATCTTAAAAATAATTTGGTATTTCTAACTTATTTTAATAGGAAATCTCCAACTTGAGACATTTTATGAGCTTATACAAACTCAGTAATATATACATAACTCTCTCTCCCTCCCTCTCTCTCTAGGATTGATCTTGACCAGAGGCGGGCGGAGAAGCAACGGTTGGAGGAAGAACGCAGGAAAGAAAACATGGAAAAGCTTAAAAAAGATATGGAGAAGTCCGGGGGAGAAACTGTCGTGTTGAGCACAGGTTTGAAGGATAAAGTGGATGATAAGAGAATGGAGGAAGATGAAGATGAAGATGAAGAGGATGACGAAATAGAAGATTATGAGGACTATGAGAGCGAAAATGACGCCGGTGACATAGACGAGGATGAAGACGAAGAGGTAGCCAAGTTTTCCTTTTGAGCCCAATATCCAAAAGAAATTCACTAACTTCTGATGAAAATACACCAAACTCTTGCACTACTTGTGATTTTATGTACATTTTAAGCTGGACTGGATTATCCCTTGTGTGCTGTGGTGATGTTAAAGTGAAGATGGTGTCTCATTTGCCTGAGGAGTTGTGTTTGGCTATTTCTTGGGTGATTGTTTTGGAAGCTTATGATTGTAAAAAAAAAAATCTAGTATTAATATTTTGGAATGTAGTGAAGATGGCTTCCTATGATGCACACACTTCTAAAGATATTTCGTGTCCGACACTTTTTATATGGGAAACTCAAGAAAAAATTTGTGTTGTTATATCCGTGGCATATTGTATTGGTATCCGTGAATGCTGTTGATTCTTGTAAGGGTTATTGAAAATAAAAAATGTCTATGTAGAGAGCACTACTCTTCATATCTTGTTTAACTATTTTTCTGATATGATATTGGCTCAACCTATTCATTTCAAACAAAATGTTACATTATAGTATTATACACTAAAACATGAATAATGAACACGCCAATAACCAATTTGTCCGAAACTTGGGCTGACCAATCAAGATTTCAACACGTAATTTTTAATTAAAGTAATACAATAATGAACATATAAATTACAGCATTCCACATTCGTGCGTGTTTTAAATGTATTAGTGACTCTAGTATAATATCCAACAATTAAATTATCTAATCTAAAACAATTGAATTAATAGACAGGTGGTATCTTGATTAGTCAGAATTTTTAATTATTTATTAGTAACCTCACACATTTGTTGCGCGTAAAAGAAAAAAAAATTAAATATGTTAAAATCTTCATGAAGATTTTGTATTTGTCCGCTAATTTTTTCTATTGATTTTCTTTCTATTTATATGTTTGAAGATTTAGAAAATACTCAAGAGATAGTCTAATATTGAAATGAAATGTAAAACAATCTATAAAAAATACAAAATATCTTATAAACTTTAAAAGTTTTTAATTATAACGTACGTATATAGACACGATAATACAGACACGACATAAATATAACAATATGAATTTTTTTAAATTTTTATATGAGAAATATCGAAATACGATATTAAATATGAGTACAACACAATATAATATGTTAAAATAATATTTTTAAAAATATTTGTTGCAAGTTTATTAACTGATGCTTTCAAAATAAAAGACAAAAATGGGGAAAAAAGAAAAAGAGGGAAAAAAAAAACCCTTATTAAATATGGTATGATTAAATCGGGCTTTGCAGAGCGAGCCCATTTGGAATTTGGATTCTGTCCTCCTCCCCAACTCACTCCTCACTGGAAAATTCATTTCTAGAGAGAGAGAGAGAGAGAGAGAGGAGAAATGCTGGGCTACCTAGCGCTGAGCCCCACCTCCTTCGACGGCGGTGGTTCTTCCAAATCCAGTCTCACATGGTCCTGCACCACTTCCCGGAGCAGCCGCCGCCGTCAATTCACAGCTCCGGCGGCCGTCAGCGGCAACCGGAATCATTACGACGTGTTGGGGGTCTCATCAAACGCTTCCTCCTCCGAAATTAAAAGAGCCTACCGTCTTCTCGCTCTCAAGGTATTCTATTCGTCGCTGCTAAATATCCAATTCGTATATGGTGTGGTGGTCGTGATTTGTACTGCTTGATTGTAATCAAATTTACTGGATCGTTATTGGTATCTTTAGACAAGATAATTTTTCAATTTACTGCCAATTAGGAAGCCATTCGGTTTTTCAATGTTTCTTCAGTGTTTCGGTTCCTTGTTTTTCTGTGCTGAAACGAGCTGAAGGTTGCTCTTGAAATTTTATTTTCTGGCTGTATTGGTCGTCATTTATATCTTTGATATTTGTTCTCCATCCTCTAATAGTTATGAATTGCAATTTATATATAGTTCTTTATTTGTTTTATGTATTTAGCGAGTGATTTTGTTCACTATCTAAAATAGAAAGTTGCAATATAATACCATAATTATACATATATCTATATGTATATATATCCAGAGCAATGAATTTTACAATTTTACGGGGGTCAAATTATCGCGATGCCACTGATTTAGCAATAGTTTGTTTGATATCTCTGTAGGACAGTTCACAATTTCAGCGATTATGTGCGTGGTAATCTGTAGAGTTATGGTACTTTTGAGTTGATTTGCATGGTACATACAGGGGAGAAAATATGCTGTTTCTTGGATCTTTTTCTGAAAATATTGGTCTGTTAACTATTTTTGAGAGCTTATATTTCTTGATTCACAACTGCAGTATCATCCTGATGTTAACAAGGAAGTTGGAGCTGATGAGAAATTCAAGACCATAAGACATGCTTATGATGTGAGCAAACTCTCGCTTTGATCTGTTTTTACATACGTGCAGGTTTTGGTAATTTGAATGTATTTGGCAATCTAAATAGCTAAGATGAGGAAAATTTGCATGAAGCATTTTAGATGGCATGGTTTTGGCTCTTAATGTTGTAACTCAACCATATAAAAAATGTGCTAGGAAGGTAATTTTTATCATTTCCAGCGGGACAATCAAGAATATGTATTTAAAATCTATATAAAATCACCGATATATTCTTGATTATTCCAGAGGTACAATAAAAATCATCTTCAAAGCACATTTTATATTATTGAGGTACCATTTTCCCACCCCCCACAAAGGTTAGGAACCAAAACGTAAACACCCCACAAATGTGTTTTCTTCAAACAACATAAACTTCAGTGGGTATTCGTAATTAACCCTAAATATTACTGGTGTGAAACATTTACATCACCTAGGCCTGTACAGCTTACATCACTTTCATATCTCCCAATAGCAACAGCAGAATGAACTTGGAAAAAATAATGTGAAAATTTTTGTTGGATGCAGACTTTGATTAATGAAATAACAAGAACTGAATATGATAGATCCCTCCACCAAAGACAAAGTACTAGAAGACCTTTAAGAAAAGAATGGACCTTTGATCATGAAAACGAGGATGAACTACTAAGATACTACTATACATGGGCCTATCTGAGGCGTAAAAGGCGATATGAGAAATATCGGGAACAATACAGTGCTGGGGAAGAGCAATCTGATGATGCAGATGAGATGTTCGATGAAAAGCCCGAGAATGAGAGAGGCTCCTTCATCGAAGTTCTTCAATCGGCATTCCTCTCCATATTTTTGATGAAGACAGTGGGAAGCCGACTCTCTCTCACTTTTAGTACCTTCATGGCTTTAATTGACCAGAAATTGGACTCCGGCTATAAGTTTGGTTATTTATTTGCATGTATATTGGGAGGAAAGGCGGGAATCTTGCTGACCATTTTCCTCTCATTTGCAAGTTGGGTTTGTGGCAAAACAAGCAGCAGTACTGTTGCTATGGTGATCGTGGCATTGTGGTTCGGTACAAATCTTGCTATGTATGCTCCGATCCCCCAAGGTGCGATTCTTACTCTCTTGTACATGTCAATTAAGATGCAAGATGACATGTTTTAGATCTGCTGATGCTGCAGCTGTGGATATTAGGGTTCTGATTATGTAATGTGAGTTTGTTTATTCTTTCCTGTTTGTAAATATGTATCACATGAAAGTAAAGGGAAATATCTTTTATGTCATGTTGCTTTGTGAAGAATAAGTTTTTAAAGTTGAGGGTTTTCTCTCTTGGATCAAATAACTATCCTTGACTGGATCTGTACATTCTTGATTTTCTTATCCACTTTCATTTACCCTTTAGAATTATGAGAAAGTTTCAACAATCTCTAGGACTTTATGCAATTTTTTTTTTAGAAAATTCTTTTCTAACCGTCCATAAAAAATAGATTTTTATACGAACAAATCACAACCATTAGATTAGTGATTAGCTTAGTCAAAATATTTGATTACTTACTGTTTGCAGTTTTTTTTGTTCTTCTTTTAATTTATTTATAGTTGATCCTCAAATGTTCAAAAATTATATTTTTATAACTTAATCTTTTAAAACCAATTTCGTTGTCCATCTTCGATTGGTTTTACTATTTGAAGGTAAAGAAAACCAAAAATTTTAAATAGTGTAAATATGTGTGTATGAGGAAATATAAATATTTTATAATATAAAGTTATTTTATATCTTAAAATTTCGTTTTCCCAGCAATACTTGTTCACACAACATGTTGGTTCTAATATGTTGGATCTTTTTAATAGTTTTTAAGTATGAACTTTTTTGAGTGAAAAAGAAAAAAATTAAGGAAAAGAAAAGAGGAATAAAGAAGTTTGAAAACAAAGAGAAATACAAAACTTTATGATATGATTTATAATGTATGTAAGTGTGAATTCTTGATTTAGTTTTGATTTTGCTATATATTCTTGATGATTTATACTTGGATATTAGGTGTGATTCTTAATTTAATTTTGATTTTGCTATAAATTCTTGATTTACTTTGGATTTCATTGGATTTTTTCGCAAAAACATTAGTTGTTATATTTTTCTTTTACCATTTTTCTGACAAATTTGATAAGTTTTATTAGAATTTTAATCATATAGATTAATTATTTTCTTATATTTTAAAGTTCTAAATTTATTAGGGTCTTTATGATAATATCTATTATATTTTTAAAGTTCTAAATTTATTAGGGTCTTTATGATAATATTAGTACTTAGATTTCTATTTTTTTTATAAATCATTATTTACGGGAGAAGATAATTAATATTTGTAAGAAAAAAAAGATAATTAATCATCTATTAAGAAAAAAAAAATTTCACAGACATCTGTGAGATAAGCAGAGTCTTTTTTTTTTTTTTTTAATGCACCTTCTTCTCTGTTTGTTTGGGGTTTTATAGATTATGGGTTCGAGAATCGAGACGGATTTAGGGAGTGTTTGCAAACTCTAAAAATAAGTGAGCGTTTATGTTTAGAGATTTTGGAGTGTTTGGAAACTTAACTCATAAGCGTTTATGATTAGAGATTTTGGAGTGTTTGGAAACTTAACTTCTGCTTATTTTAAACAGAAAAAAGTCAGAATCCAGAAGCATGGCATTGAAGTGTTTGGAAACTTAACTTCTACTTATTTTAAACAGAAAAAAGTCAGAATCCAGAAGCAGGTTAGACCATGCTTTTGGATTCTGCTTATAGGTTAATTAAAATTCTATTTGACAATAATATCCTAATAAAATATTAATAATCTTAAATTCACCTTTTACATACGTATACAATTCTAGAGTTCATAGGTTTTTTTGCATCTTTTCTTTTTTAATTTCTTATATCTTCTCTTTTTCTGATCAAAATTGCGTAATCTATATACCTCAAAATTTTGTAATTACCACGTATTTTTTTTTCTTTTCTTAATTTTTATAAATTTATTTATTTTAAAGTTAGTTTGTTTTCATTGTTTTCCAATATCTGTTATTGTGTGCGATTTTCTTCTCCTTGAATTATTATTATTTATAAATGGAGTACAAATATTATAAATGAAGTAATATATAAAATAATTATATGTTTGATTAATTATAAATAATCTTACATAAAATTATAATAATTTATGTATTAATATAATACTTAAATTATATTATAATATTTAAAAATAATTTAAAATATTTTCGGGGTAAATTAGTAACTTAATAACAGTTAAAAGTGATTATCAATTTTTTTCTACAAACATTCAATTGATTATTTTTCTGCTTATCACTTTTTTTTTTCAACCACTCACTGTTTTTACTACTGTACTTTCACTTCTATTTATTGAGTAGAGTTTGCAAACACCCCCTTAAAATAGGTGGCAGTTGGCAATTGGCATGGTTTCGGCCGAAACACTTGTTCTTTTCTTCTGTGCACTATCTAATATAGGTCAAATTTTGTTGTTTCATAGTCTTTAGCACGTAAGCAAATTATAGCTCCATTCGATTTAGTTAAATTTAAGCAATATTGTATTTGTTATTTAATTAGTAATTTTCGATATAGGATCCATAAACATGAAGGGTGTTTTTTTTTGTAATTTCCCATCTATGTAGACTTAATTTGTCTTGTAATTTCATTTATCTTCAGGGGTCTAAGCGTAAAAATGAAAAATAGAATAAATTAGGACAGTTCTCTCCTATTGAATGGTGGCCTCTCGCATATTCTAATGATCTAAATATCTAATCCCAGCACTAAAGATACACCTTTTTCTTATATTTACATAATTTTCATAAGTTACATGCGGCTATACGACATACATTGGTTGATAAAGTTTCTTGACAACTCTTAATTTTTTTAATAATTAAGAAAAAAAAAAAATAATTCCTCATTTAAATAATAATTTACATTTATTTTTTATTCTTAGAAAGAGGTATATACACTTTTTTCTCATATTTATTAAGCTAAAATACTTTTATATTAAATCAAATATATCACATATTCATAATTAATATATCCAATAGGATTTGAATTTACCAATGCTGACATGAGGTATTTCTAATAGATAGCGTGTCATGTTCTAGGGGACCCCAGAGCCACGTGGACCATAAAAAAGGATGCCACTTGGACGCCACATGGCACAACCACTCATTTCGAAGTCGAATCCTAGGTGGAGGTCAACCCTGCCCAGCTTCTCTCACTGCCTGCTAGTGCTAGATCGATTATCATAGAGAGGTCAAAGTGCAAAAGCCTTCGTGAGCCAAAATGAAAGTGGCCAAGACTAGAGGTCGAGTCTCGAAGAAAGCAGGTCAATCCCCAACCCACAAAAGCGTCTCATACATCAATCTTGAGGTCGATAGGTCGAGGGTCAAGACAAGTCCGTACTCCATCAACGCCCGAGGGGGGATACGTGTAATCATCGATTTTCCCTGAGCCAGTGTACGAGGGAACAACTAATGCGCCAGAAAAGTGAAATTAATCAAAAAGAAAAAGGAGGTATACGAGTACAATTTGAAAATAACAAAGTAGGCAGGTCGAGATACGTACATTAAATGCAACACCCTCAATGTGCGTCTTGTGTTCGTCCTCCACTATAAATGACCCCATCATAAATAATATTAGATAAGTTCATTTAATAACATTCGAATTCATTAAACATGTTCGTTTGCAATCTTGTACTAACTTAAGTATTGGAGGGACGACGTTGGTAAAACACCCTATTAATTCACCCTTTCTTGTTTTAATGTCACAGGTCAAGTAGGATCTCGCTTTATAAATACTTGACAAATTAGACTAAGAAGACAAGTCCGGTCGACAACTCAATTCGTCCATTTTCTAACACGATCAAATACCATATCAGAGACACATTTAATGGGGAAAATGTAATACGGCCCAATTACTATAGGAAATCAGACTTGTCCGGGCCCAATAAATTTTATATTTATTATTTTTCCAGGCCCAATTAACTAGCCTACCAAAACTCCTACACATATTTACATGAAACCCTACTTCGATTAAAACCCTAAACCCTCGCCTCAGAACCCTACCACTGAAGACGAAGCAATAACATATTAACATGAGGCCTCCGAGGGGACGCGGCGGCGGAGGCTTTAGGGGCGGCAGAGACGGCGGCGGACGTGGCCGCGGAGGAGGACGCGGTTTCGGTGGTGGCGGTCGTTTCGCTCCTCGCGATGAAGGCCCTCCGGCCGAAGTTGTTGGTCTCTCTCTTGTTCTCTCTCCGTGAAGCTGTACATTGAAATGCGTCTTAGAATAGTTGTTTTCTGTAAATTTTACGTTCCTTTTTGATGTATTGTTTCGGTTTATGCGCAGAGGTTGCCACATTTCTTCATGCTTGTGAGGGTGATGCAGTCACGAAGCTGACAAATGAGAAAATACCATACTTCAACGCACCAATTTACCTTCATAACAAGACGCAGATCGGCAAAGTAGATGAGATTTTTGGTCCTATCAATGAATCCGTTAGTACACCTCTTCCGTTGTCTTGTTTTTATAAATCTTACGTTTCCGTTTTCTTTCGAGTGTTAGCCATGTTTGTTTTGTATTTCTCACTCAAGTCCTTCTGTTGGGTTGCTGTAGTATTTTTCGATTAAGATGATGGAGGGCATTGTGGCGACATCGTATTCTGCTGGTGATAAATTCTTCATCGACCCGGCTAAGCTATTGCCACTCGCAAGATTCCTTCCCCAGCCAAAGTATGTAAAATTGCTTGGCTCGATTTTGTTTTGTTATCTTATGCCTTCCCTGCTTTAAGAACTAATGTGTCTTGGTAAAGGTAATTACTTTTTTGTTTCCTGAAGTATGTGGAACGAATTAAGTCTGTTCTGAGGCATTGATTAACCCCCTTAAATGTCGAAATATAGTTGAATGTTGTGGTGGGCATGAATATATTGGCAAATACATGGATTTTGATGTCTATATCTGTTAGTGTACTCTTGTGAAATTGATCTCCTTAAAGTTGGCAAACATTACTTTTACCAGTTTGATATTCATTCACATCATTTATAAAGCATAATATTCTAGTCAAAATCTTGTTCATGAGTAGACTTAGGAACTATGATCCATCCACCACTATTCGACCTCTCTTTTTTTGGGGGGGTATTCAACAAGGATGGATTGATGAATTTTATCTATATTTCTAGACATTTATTCTACTTGAATGTAGTTGTAATCATCCCTCCTTACTCCTTGGTATTCATATGCCTCACATGAATTTTATTGTGTCGTCTGATTTTCTTCTTCTTGATGTTGTTTGGCAAATGTTTCAATATCACCTGATCGTCTCATGTGCCATGATGCATTATGACTTCTGCTTTAGTACATTTCCTTGTTTTCTTATATTCTGATGTTATTAACTGTATCTTCAGGGGACAAGCACAATCTGGTAGAGGGGGAGGACGTGGAGGAGGAAGAGGTGGTGGAAGGGGTGGCAGAGGCGGCGGTGGATTCCGTGGAAGGGGTGCTCCTAGAGGTGGTAGAGGTGGCGGATTTAGAGGTGGTGGTGGTCGTGGTGGCGGTTTCAGAGGCAGGGGAAGATCTTAGAATGTTTTGAGGATAATTTTACCATCTATCTACTATTTGCTTCGCAAGAATTGCCATTCTAATGGTTTCCCTATATCTGCCCATGTTGAGAGGATCTTGTATGTTGAAAAGTATTAGGGGACTGTTCTAATGTCTCTGTAGTTTTTTGTACTTTAATCGAATCGTCTAAATATCTTAAATTCAGTGTTCTTGTTTCCCCTACTTCAGATTGTTGCAATCACTTATTTGTGCTGTGATGATATCATGTTTAATGCCATGGAGTTTGGTTGTGAATTTTTACATATAGCATCTTGTAGGGTCATGACATGGAGCTTCTTTGTGCCATATAACATAGGCACAGTAATTATAATTTAACCCTGGTAGAAGTAAAGATTTGTAGCTATGATGCAAGATAAGAATACGACAACACGGATGTTTTTTTAAATTTTTTTACTTAAGGAGTTTTGGACACGACAAAGCAAAATGAAAATTTTTGAACAACCTTAGGATTTAAATTTACCATGCAAGATATGTTCCATGCGAGTATCGAATACGAGATGAGGGCGCAACACGGACACACGGTAATGTAATATTTTTACCTGTCAGTCCATCTTAACTATAAGCTAATGCCTTCGAAACAATCAACTACAAACTATATATAATGTCCTAATTTTTACGAGTGTACTAAGCCGAAATTCATGAGCCGAGATTCGAACACGAAACTTTACCCGAAAAATGAATCCATTGACTTGTTTATAAGATGCTTTACGTTTACCACGTCACATGTTTGGACAAGATCTCTCTCATTATAAGATTATTTTTACAAATCATTTTGCATTATAAGGTTGTTTGTGACCAACTTTCGAGTTCAACGTTATGCTAACTCAACCGGTCATAAACCTTAGGAATGACCACTTTTACACACTTTTCACTTCACCAATTTTCATGTCCTTTTCGGGTCATGGGTTCGGCAACTTCTGCAATATTTCTAAGCTCATTTTATAGAAGCACAAATTAAATTTTTTACAGGCCATGAAAAACATAGTTGTGGGATAAAAGACAGAAGCTAATTTGGCCAATCTAATCGAATGTCACATATAATCTTCACTTTTTTAAAAATTTTAGATTTCACCATCTTCAAAAGATACATTATACATAAATGGCGCTTTTAGCAAACGGTACGGCCATAACATATCGATGCAATGTAGAGATTCTTGGACCACTTTTCCTGCAAGCAAAAAAAATGAGAACAGGTGAATGATCAGGAATTAGCAGAGATTCCGATTCTACTCGATTCAAGCAGCTAGACATGCCAAGAATCATCACAGAGAGAGAGAGAGTTTTGTACTTTTACATGAGTACTTGGGAAGGCGGATGTTCGAAGGGTCTCCTGAGTCTCATCCATCATCTTCCGTCTAGGTATACTAAGTATGAATGCAGCTTGATCAGGAGTTGCAGCCATCGAGGTTATTCTGTAACCACTTTCCCATCTTCGGTGTATTCCTTCACTTGGATAGAGAAAATCAAGCTCGACCACCTATCAACCAGAAATTCAATGTTAATCCATTTACAGAACACCTGGGTGATTTAGGCAACAGGATTCCATTTATAAATGTTTTAACTAAATATTCAAACCTCTTACCTGCTCAGAATATCCGGAATTTCTAGACATTACAACACCCCAACGACTGCCAGCTGTCGTCATGGATGTGACATGGAAACCTTCTTTCCACTTTTTATTAATCCACTTGAAAGGAAATGATTCGCTAACTTTATAAGATTGCTGGGTGTACGGAGTTCCTGAAGACAAGCCAAAAGCACAAGGAAAATTTAGGGATTGTTCGCATAATCTAAAAAAGTGGGTTGTCCTGCTTTTAGCTTAATAGAGAGAAAAGGGTGTTTTTGTTTTGCTGTTTCAGCTTGAAATAAGTTCGAAGCACCACGAGAGGTGATTTTTCAGCTTCTAGGTTCTTTATTCTATTATAGAAAATTCGGAGCTTAAATTTTACAATTTTAGCTTCTCCGAAAGTAAAAGATTTGGCAAACACCCTTAGAATGAAATGAGTTTCAATTGGTAGATGTGATCTACAGCTATGTAAATCTTCGTAACAACCAACCTAGATGTACAAGAGGAATAGATGGATACATGAGATGCAAAAGGTTTAACAAACCTTTCGACATAACGACGAGTGAACTTCCATTAGTTGCACCAGCTATAGAACTGATGTAATAGTTTTTCTCCCATTGTTCCATGATCCAGTCCTGACAAGAACCGCCGGATAATTTTTAATAAAATGAGAAATCATTCCCAGACAGAAATAGAACCAAGAAGAAATTATAATATGAATTATTACTGAAAAGGAAAGTAGAAAACAATAAATTTCACTATTATCAGCAAACAACCTTGTGAAGGAAAACAGCTGAAAGCTCGTACACTTGGGAATTAAATCCTGTTCCAGCATCCATGATCAAGGCCCAAAGATTTGCTGCCGAAGCCACGCAGCTAATATACAAACCATCTTCGTTGCCCTTCTCTACATGCTGGCGAAGCCTTGAGTCGGTAACATTGTAGTGGTATCTAGAAATGCAATATAACAATGTCATATATCTAATAGCAGAGCTAATTCACATAATCTAAGATACTATCGTTCTCACTTTAACAAACGTTCACGTCAAACAAACCATGTATAAGTGGTGACTACGTAAAATAGTTTACTCCAATGGTTTTCAGAACTCAGATAATTCCATAAACCCAAATTTAAGCAACTCATGAGAAAACCATCAATTAGCTCTGTTTGAGAACATCAAATCATTGAACATGCATCATAATACAACCTACCACTTAACATCAGCAATAAGTTCACTTATCACAGAGCATTACAGAAGATTAACTGCAATCTAATTCTGTCGGATACTATAATCAATTAATGTTTGTATAAAATAAGAGGTAGCATCAGTTATTATCATCTGCATACCCACTGGTACTCATTTAACTTGTTCCACCTCATATCTTCTCCAAAATTTTCTTAATCCAAAATGGTAGTAGGTACCACAAAGTCTAGGTGAAGACAAATCGTCTTCACTAAGAGAGGGATGGAGAAGGCGATCCAAAAGTCCTTGCATATGCATATGACAAGTATAAAATAAAAATTTTGAAGCACAAATTTCATACACCTATGCATAACAAAATATGCTACTCAAGTCATGTGCACACCATAACAAAATATATTTGGCAAGCAGTATTTCACCTCTGTTTCATAGGGCGACGGGCATTATAAACTGAAATCCATTGAGTAGCAGGACTACCCAGTCGTACTTTCTTCTTGGGTTGCTCATCGTCATCCAAGTTTATGAGCAACCTTGCACGCTTTTGCCCAACCTGTGCAATGGAAAATGAATTATTTTAGCGTAAAAATGTATATATTTCATGGGTATACATCCATAAAATTAATGCTATTATTTGTTTTGTCACATAGATACCTTGAGTGCTCCATCAATTCTTATTGGTCTAAGGGATGAGCATGGTTCAATAAGACTATCAAAGAGTGATATTAGCTTAGAATAATTTGGCTCCTCATCAAACTTCATATTAGTAACGGCCTCAAGGAACTGCTTGAATGGAGGAGGGCAAAAGCAACACATCAACTCTGGAGAAGTGGACATTTTCTTTTTACAGACCAAAAAGCTCTTGTTGTCACCCTGTAGGCATCCCAAAATAAGAATGGATAAATTAAGTCAAAGTTAACGAGGTAAGACCCCATAAGCAAAAATCACTTATACCAACTCACCTGATATCCTTGCCATGGTAATCTCCCCTTTATGAGGAATATCAGTGTGTATGCCAGCGATTCGAGATCATCCCTCCTACTTCCTGTGCGACCCAAATGTGCATGCACGCTTGCATACCTTATTGTGCCTCTGTGGATGTACAATTGGAGTTTCTAAGTTCCAAAACAAGCCAGAACTAACTGATTATGGGTTGTTTACTTCTCAAGTAGGATATAATTTTTTTTTACCCAGCTAATACAAAGAGATGATAAATCCCACGCCCAAGATTAGCTCTAGCCTGGCACTAAATTCAATTGTTTTGGGATAAGATACCCAGTGTTCAAGGTCTGATGAAATAGGACAGCTATTTAACATTTACTAGTGGGTGACATGCACTTGGATCGTGTCACTTTACAGTTTTCACCTTATAATTAGGCCAAAACAAATGCATGACTGCAGAAAAATCAGGTGAGTAGGACGAGAGTGAATAAAAATAAATGGCTTTGCAATAATCCACATAAAAGAAACTGGAAGGTGGAAAAAGATCCAATCATTTATCATCTTGTGTTCAAAAGGCTGGAAACACTATTTAAGTATTTATTAGGCTGAAATGATAGGATTAATACAAAGTCAGGGGGTTTAGGACAGACCCGACTTTTATAGAGGGGAGTTGAGTTGATATGGGGGTTTTGGCAGAGGCATTTGGCCATGTACATTATTGCACCATAGCAGTTCATCAATACAAAGTTCACTTATCATAATAAGATTGAGTAACATATATGATGCAAGCATCTACTAACAATATACATCTTTTTTCGTTTTCAAAAATATTTGTTTGATAGATAGTTGACGGTCTGAATCCCAAGGCTCAACACGGTTGTTCGTTAGTCATCCTTCATCTCATGTGAGGAAGTAAACAACCCGCATAAATGCAAACTTAACAAACCTGAATATATCTGGCCTCTGATCATAGTCGACATGCATACCTGATGATGCATCTTTCCACCTAGAAGCTGCATCACAAGGGAACTAAAATCAGAAGAATAATCTATGGACTGGAGTCGAACAGCAAAGGTAAGCAAAAGACAATGGGAAAGAAATAAAGTTGCAAGTTGCAACACTGGATTTCACCATGCACAGCAATAGACCATTCAATTCAAGGAAGTTACGACACAGAATAAGAGAATTAGTATGGAGTACATACCCAAACCAAGGTCAATAAGATATAATTTTTTCTCTTCAGCTGATCCTGGCTGACCAAGCAAAAAGTTCTCCGGCTTCACATCTCCGTGCACAAATCTATATAAGCAGAAAACAGGAAGACTGACAATAAGTTTGGCATTCAAGTGAAGAAAGTAATTTCAAAACAATAAAGGAAGCATCAACATTGTAAAACCAACAGCATTTCTAAGTCATGTTCAATCATGACAAGGATCATATCAAGTAAATTTTACCCCTTGATATGAAGCTTTTCAAGAATTGATATAGCCTCCACAGCAATGCAAGCTGCCATATTTGGAGACATCCTGTTTCAGATGCTCACCGTCAAAACAGTAACAAAGTTGCAAAAAAGGTAAGATAATCATAACTCTCTTTTTGGGTCCTTCCCATGATTCAGAAATCATGAGCAGGTTTTAAGCCAGAGAGAGAGAGAGAGAGGGTCTTACGACTGGCCCAAAGAATTCCAAACATCCCAAAGACTGGGTCCAAGCATGTCCATGACCTGAAATAAAGTATTTGTTTACAAAACGTAGAAGCCATGAAACCAAAGTGCAAAAATAAAAACTTACCAGGATGTAAAAGTCTCCTTGCCGACCCTTATAATGAACCCAAGGGATCCCATAACATCCATTGAGTGTGCTTTTTATGAAAGAAAGATACTATCAATAAAAAAAAATAATAGCAAAGAAAGTTAACATCCTTAAGTTAAAAGCAGAGATCTTACTTGTAAACCTGCCACTCATATGGAGGCCCGTAATTGCAGCCCTTACTGCTTCGGTGTTCACACTTCAATGCAACCTAGAAAGATATTATATTTCCCATCAAATTTGGAAAGCAATTTAGATTAAAATTTCCCCATGTGGAAAGAAAACGCGCTAAGTGATACCTCAATTGCATCTGGTCCTGTTCTGTCAGTGCCGCCGCTTACCCTTCTGCCAACATAAACTTGGCCAAATCCACCCTTACCTAATTTCCTTTCTGTCTTATACACAGGAGAATTTCCCACTTGTACCTGCACCAGTAAAACTGGATTTCATAAACAAAATATATCGGAAGTGTGAATCAATATTAATCCAAACACAATGGCTTACAATATCCAACTTGTTAATCTATCAATCAGAAAACTTGATCATCAAAAGATATTCAAGAATGAGAAGAAAGAAAGAAATTACCCTATCAGGCACTGGAGTTGTACTTGGTTCGTCTTCAACTCCCATTATTTTATCACCACTTCCACCATCCATGCCAATTTCCTTATCCGCAATGCCCTCTACTCTATTAAGGGCTGGATCTGCAGCCCCAAGGCCAACAGCTTGAGGAAGAACTGCCTCCGGCTCTAAATCTAACAGCCTAACCCCTCTGCCTCTACCGGCAGTAGGTGGCCTACTCGGTGCTGCTGCAGAAGGCCCTTTTGCTACGCCAGCTGCATTGCCTCTCCCTCTTCCTCTTTTTCTGGTTCTAGACTGAGGAGGTGCGAGAAATTTTTCTTCTTGATTAGCTATCTCAGGTGCAGGTTGGAGATCACCAAGCCGTTTTGATCTCCGTGCTCCGCTGCGCAATTCTGGCATCCTCACCCATGCAAAATCACCTCCCTCACTTCTCCACCATTTGCTCAGAATCTAAAATCACCTAAGAACAGCCACAAACAAAAAGGGGAAAAGATAAAAGGAATATATTTTTTTTTTTTTTACTTTATCAAAATTCAAAACACAGAAAGAAAGTAATAAAGCTCAAACTTTTTGCAGACATACCACTCAAAGCACACAAAAATTATGAAAAACAGCATATAAATAAGAATTGCTACATAAAAGATAGTATTTTCAGTATAACTTTGCTCATATTCCAGCAAAAGTTCCACCTTACATGGTTTCAAAAACAAGATTTTTCCAACAAAAACCAACGCATCAAAGACGATTTCCACCCAACACATCCACAAAACACATGCGCTAAAAAACCATCCCGATGCACAATTTCAGGGGATACCAAACAGCAAACATTCATGAAAACTTCCCTGCAACCACACCCAAATGCACACACAAGCCCGATTACATTCAAAATAAACCCACCATCAAGACCAAGAAAACCAAACATCCAACAATTTCACCGCAACAAAAAAGTCCAAATTCAACAATCCACAAGCCAACAAAAAAATCCCACAAAAAAAAATAATAAAAAAGTTCAACAACAACAAGCCGCCACAGATCAACAACCACACCTCAAAACCAGAAACCGCAGCAAGATCGGACACAAACCAAACCAAAATCAACTCAAACAACCCAAGAAACAAGAATCCGATCAGCCCACAAAGAACAGATCTTCAGTATAAAAAAAAAAAAAAAAAAACAACTTTTTCACCTGAAAAATGAGGATTACAGGAAATTGGATGGATGGAGGAAGAAAATGATGGATAGAGCTTGAATGAACGGTATATTTGTAAGGCTAATAACCTCTCTTCGGTTTTTCTACACATATAATCATCTTACTGCCCTGCCTCCTTCCCCTGCCTTCTCTCACCCTCCTCCTTGTTACTGTCTTTCCTTCTTTTATTTTTATTTATTTATTTATTTTATTTTTAAATTTGGTGCCCATGAATGTGAAAATTTGGGCTAAATTGTAAAAATAGTGTAGGTTGACTTTTATGTTATAAAAATAGTATAGTTTTTGTTTGTTTTTCAGAATTGGTGTAAGACGTTTGTTTCAATAACGTCTTCATCAATGTTTCAATTTTTTTAACTTTTTATATAATTATATTTAATGCCCAAAGTTTTAAAATGTTTTCAATTTGGTCCATTAATTTCTCTTTCGTGTATTTTTTCTATAAATTTATTGTTTATATGATTTATTATCTTTCCTTTTTCTTCTATACCTTGTATAATTGTATCTCGATTTAATATATCTTTATTTATCGTTTGTTCGTAATTTTTCTGATATATTTCTTTTTTCTGTAAAGATGTTTCTAAATTTTTTCCCATTTGTTTAATATTTTTAGTTTTCATGATTTCTTTTAATCGGTGTCTTTCTTCTGTTATAGTATCTAATTCTATTTTCGGTTTATAACTCATAATTAGGCGTGTGACATCTGATATGCTGTATCTCTTTTTCTTTTGGTATTGTTTAAATCTTCGTTTGCAGTTTTTATCATTATCTCTTGAGTTCTTTGTGATATATTTTTATCGTGTCTCAAATTATGGTATGCCATTTTAACAAGGTATTCGTCTATAATAACTTGTTCTTCTAATTCTCGTATATCTCGTGTTATTCTAGTTTTGTAATTAAATCTTTCCATTATGTTATAGTCAATTGTGTAATTATTTGTTTTGATTTTTGCAAACTTATAATGTTTTTCAAATGTTGTGTCTCGTCTGTTTTACGACCTGCGTTTTTAGCTTTTAAGTAAAGTTTTACTTCTCTAGTATAACTTTCGTTTATTGCTTTTATATTGTCTTTATAAAATTTTTGTCTATTATAATCATACATTTTTGGATTATTATTTTGGTTTTAGTGTTTAGAATCGTATACGGGCTCTGATACCAGAGTGGATCTCATAGTGTTTCCTTGATAGTGTTGGTTAATTTAGCCATTTGATCGGCTAATTGTGTAAATTCGTTTTCAGTTATTTCATTAGAAGATTCCTCTTCTTTAAAATGTTTAATAGAGGCCCGTGTACTAGTACTAGTTTCATTAGTTCTTTGATTTGGTGGTAGGTATGTATAACATGTACTTTTACTTTTTAAAAGTTTAGGTGTTTTATTTTGAAAAACATTGGTGTTAACATATTGTATAATAGGTGTTTTTGGTATGTATTTTATACGAGAAACTTCTCGAAAAATATCTTCCATATATATTTTGTCGGTATTTCTGAATTGTATACTATGATGGCTGTTTGTCAGAGCATATCCAATAGTATATGTTATTGAAAATGGATAATCATTTGTTTCCATTAAATCTTGTCTATCAAATTTATAAGCAATGTTTAAAGATTTATCTAGTTTTTCTGTTACAAGTGGTATAGCATAGTGTAAAGCTACATTAAAAAGTAGTTTAGTATAAGCAAGGTTTCCTTCAATTATTCCAAGTATTTTATCTTTTATATTCATAATTCTGTCATCACATATTGCTAGTTTTATAGGTGAGTTTATTCCTTCAGCAAATGTGCTCTTAATTAGTATCTGTATTGTAGAGATATGTATATATCCTATTTCACTGGGTGTATATTTTGCTTTTTTAATTTTCTGAATTATATCAGCTTTGTTTATCAACGAAATGGCTTGTGTTCCTTTTGTCGTAGAAATTTCAATGGGTGTTTCACATGTAAATTTTCCATATAGAATAATGTTTTTTCTGCTCAGTTTTGTTTTCAAATCTGTTTTCATATCTTGTCCATCGATTAAGTTTAATTCTTTTCTTCTAACTTTGTTTAATTTTTTATTGTCTATAACAATATCTTGAGAAAAATATCCGTATTCTTCGGTTGTTTCAAAGTTTTCTATTTGATCTATCAAACTTGTCTCCATGTATAAAATTTTTAGTATATAAAAATATAAATAACGTTTTCAGAACGAGGTTTGTATTGTTTACCTGTTTGTGTGTTCGTATCTACTGTCTTCATGCACTCCATGTTACCTGTTCATCATCTTCTTCGAAATATATGTTTGAGTTTTGTATAAGAATTATTTAGTTGTGTATGGTTGTGTATAGTTCTGCTATTCAGGCATGAGGCCAACAGAAAAAGCTCAAAGGCTTTTGAAACTCAGAGAGTTTTGATCAACACATGATCTTTTTCCCCATTCAAGTCCCAATATTACATACTACATTGAGGCCAATATATAGGCGCTCGATTCACTATTACAGACGCGTTTTTATTTACAAAAGTCAAAAAGTAGAAACTTAAAGTAAAACAAAAAACAATAATGGTGCTCAACAACTGCACCTAAAAAGCAGACAGAGACATAAAGTCTGCATTATTGAGGTGTGTTCGTCATTGCTTACGTATTCTCTTGAGTGTTTGACGTCATTGCATGCGTCAGTTTACATTATTCTTCAGTAACAGTGTCTTCCTTTATTGATTCGTTTGAATTGTGGGACCCAGTTTCTTCAGCTTTGTCTTCTGGTTTGTCTTGGCATACTGCACAGCTGTGTTCATCAATTATTTCGCTGTATTCACAGAAAATGAGTTTAACTTCCATAGGGAGTGTCTTCAAGCTGTGTTCTTCAATCTTAATGAAAGTTTTCTCAAAATTTTCCAACGTTTTCAGCTGTAGCGGTGGAATTGTGTATCTTGAAGATCCGTATATCAAATGATAATTGGATTTGTAGTTTATCTTGACATTACTGTCCTTGTTTATCTCTTGTGATGCATAAAATATTTGATTTAGTTGTTTCGCAACTATCTCATTTATGTCATCAAATGTTTTCATTGTGTCAATGCTGGGGTATTCTCCGTTTGAAACTATTAGTTTGATAATTCCATAAGAGTGTACTACTACTCCTTCTTCGTTGAAGATAGGATATGAAAGTGTAGATTTGAAGACTATTTCTTTATCCATATTTCCTCTTGAGACTCGTTTAGCATAGTCTTGAAGTGTAGACATTAGTTTTGGGCTAAATTTTCGAAAACAGTTTGGGTTTTTAAAATATAGGGTGTCAAGAAATCCATGTATAAAGAATTGGTATATCAAGTCTGGGTCTGTTTGTTCAAATACAACGACTTTTGGGCCGTTTCTGTTTACTGGGTACCAAAAGAGGTTGTTTTTGTCTTTCTCTGGATTGTATTCAAAAATGGATTTCAAAAGGTTGTCAAATTTTTCTTTTGAAGGTTGTATATGGGCCTCTTTTTGGGCTGGTGTTTGAACACGGTCCATTGGGTTTATTTTGGGTATGTTTCCAAGAACTCTCATTTTTTCTTTAAGGCTGTTTTGGGTTTGAAAAGTGGTTTGGAGAGTGTTTTTGTAGGTTTTGGTTTCTTCAAGGGCTTGTTTGGCTTCTTCAAAACTGTTATAGGATTTGTGTGTTATTCCTGAGTGTCCCAGTATGTGTATACTTGCTTTAGACCAATGGTCGTAGATCCCTCGGCTTGGACCATTGAATATCGTGTACCATTTTTTGACCTGTTTTCTTTCATCTTCACTATCTGCTGATGATGAAGTATTCCCTTCTGCTGCTGTTTGTGGAAATGTTTTTGATTTTGTGAGTGTTTTGGGTGATGGATCCACCACGCTTGCTGGGAGCTCTGATGGTGGAAGTCCAGCTGCTTGTTGGACAGCGTGTAAGGCGGCAAGAAGTTCTTGACGCTGTTTCATCTTGGATTCTGTGAATTTTTGGATTTCCAATTGTTTAGCTCGCGTGAATTGTTGTATCTCATGATCAATAGTTTCAATGTTTTGTTTCATCAAGGCTATCGCGGCCTCCATTCTCGTGTAAGTGTGTCTGCGAGGGCGTTCTCTTCTGATTTTATGTATACGATGTGAAACTGGTATCTTCGTATTTCGAGCTGCCACCGTATCAATCGTCCTTGATTGTAGTTGTCTCGGAGTGTATACCTGTAGAAGTTTGTTAAGTATTTTGAATCTGTCCGAAGTTCGAATTCTCGAGGTAAAAGCTCGAGTTTCCACTTTCGAAGTATCTTTAGACATGCAAGTGTCTCTTTTTCATGAACTGTATAATTTTTCTGGGTTTCTGTAAATGTCCCAGATATGTATTTACAGAGTTGTGTAGTTTCGCGAACCTTTTTGGTTCTTGTATTCATATGACCTTCAGGGTCGTTTGTATTCATCTTTTCGGCTGGTATTGCAAGCATGCAACCAGACCATGTATCATTTGAAGCATCTGTCTCTATGATAATAAAATCATTTTCCTTTGGATTGTATAAAACAGGCAATGTTTCACAATACTGTTTTATTTTCAGAACTTGTATCGAATCTTCAATTTTCCAATTCCATTGTATTTTCTCAGAAAGTTTCTTTTGTAGTTGTGTTCTTTCTTTAGCAAGGTTCTTTATGAAACCTTGATCAGAAATGTAGTTTAAACATCCAAGAAATCTTTGTAATTGTTTTCGATCAGTAATTTGATCTGGAAATTCGTTTAATTTTTTCAAAATGTTATCTTGAAGAACTATATTTCCTTGTGAATCAAAAGTATTTCCAAGAAAATCAATTTTTTGTCTACATAAGACTGCTTTCTTTTTAGAAAGAATTAGTCCTTTGTCTCTGCATCGTTTCAAAACTATTCTTAGTTTTTTCAAATGATCTTCTTTATCTTGATTACTAAAGATGATAATATCATCAATGTAAGCAAGACAAATGTCTTCTAAACCTTCAAGGTTTTTATCCATAAATCTCTGGTATATTCCAGGTGCTTGTTTCAAACCAAATGGTAAAACATTCCATTGGTAATGTTTTTGTGGAGGACATGTAAAAGCTGTTAGTGGTTTTGTATTTTCATGCAACCGTAATTGCCAGTATCCTGATTTAGCATCTAGAGTACTAAACCATGTTTTTCCTTTCAATCTATCTTTGATGTAATCAATTCTAGGAAGTTTATATGCATCTCCTACAGTTTTTTCATTTAATTGTTTATAATTTATGACCATTCGTCGTTTTCCTCGTTTTATTTCATTTTTGTTTTCTACATAAAATGCAGGTGCTGCGTGTGGACTTTTACTTTCGGAAATTAATCCCTTTTCCAAAAGTTGTTTACATTCTTCTTGAAATTCATCAATATCTCTTTTAGAGTAAGGTATATTATTTTTGACATTTACTTCGTCTAAAGGATTTTTAAGTTTAATTTCAACTATCATATAATTATTATTCTTATCTTTGTCTAAAGGATCTTCACTAGTGACAGAGTCTAAAATTTCTTCTATTTCTTTTTCGAGGTTTGTTTTTATAAAAAATATTAATTCATGATTAATTAGATAGTTTATTTTGTCTATAAGATTACTTCTGTCTTCAATTTTTACTATTGGTATTTTAACTGTTTCACTCCTTTGAAATAGTTTTTCATTAACGGGTGATTTTAAAGTGATGTGTTTTAAATCTTGACAAAAAGGTCTGTATAGTTTTAAAAAGTTATTTCCTAGGATAAATGGTAATCCTGTTTCATGTCTGTATATAGATGGTATAATAAAACAGTATCCTTGTATCCAGATTTTTTCTAAGTATGTTGCGTACCATATATAATAATGACTTGCATCTGCTATCATTACTTTTAATGGTTGTTTAAGTTTTTTCCATTTAAATATTGTAAGGGCTGGTGAAGCAAAGCATAAACTTGCTCCTGTGTCTATAAATGCTTTGATTGTTTTATGTTTTATTCTTACTTCTATAAATGTAGCGTTAGAGTTTTTCATTTTAAAAATCTTCGTCTGAACTATAATCGTTTTCTGATTCTGTAACTGTTTCTATTTCGTATATGTTTTCTAGATCAGAATAGTCTTCTTCTATTGGTTCTAGATCGTATGTTTGAGCTACTTGAAGTATATGTAGTTTTTTATTTGATTGTTTTCGTTGTTTAGGACAGTCTCTTGCATAGTGTCCTTCTTCGTGGCAAAGCCAGCATTGACATTTTTTCTTTCCTTCTGGACAGTATTTCTGTTTAGGTTTGTATTCTTTCTTTTTAAAGAAACGTCTTCTTCTTTTTTGAAATTTATGTTTATTGTTGTTAATCCATTTTCTAGGTTTCTTTCTCCATCTATATCTTTTATCTTTTCTCCTATATTTTCTTTTTTTATTTGATCTAATTACATATGGACTTTCTCCGTATTGTTGAGGTACTAAAGGATTTCCCTCACAACATATCGTGACTTTGTTTTTAACTGCATTGTGTAAATTTCTTTCATAGCATTTATCTCCTAAAAATTGTTCTACGACAGTCTGTGCTCCTCCTAATGTTTCTGAAGTGAATCCTTCGTTTACTTGTTTCTTAAATTCCGCATATACAATTTGACCTACTGGATAAGGTAGTTTATTAAAGTATAATGATAGATATTTTTCTCTGTTTTCTTTGGATAAACTGTAGTAATACATATTATATTCGCAGTTAAAGTGTTCTATAGCGCACATATCTAATATTTGTGTATTAGCAAGATGGTATGCTGCTCTATCTTGTTCTCTTGCATTAAATATAATTCCTGAATCTTGTATAGGTATTCCAATGAATTCTGAGTATATTTTTGCAACTATATTCCAAAAAGTATCTATAGATTCTCTTCCTACCAAGAGTGTTTTCTGTTCTTCTGATAATGTGGCTAAGTAATGTGTTACATTTCCTATTGTTTTATATTGAACAAAATTGAATATTGTTTTAAAATCTCCTAGTCTTAATCTATCTTCGGTTTCTATAATTAATCCTAGTTTATGTGCCCATTCAGTAATAAGTGTTGATTTATTTGTTACACAGTCTATATCTAGTATTCCATCGACTCCTAGTATTCCCTTTGTGGGTATATATTGTTCAGGTATTTTAGACCATCTTCCTTTTTTATTTGGAA
The DNA here is from genome assembly GCA_037501455.1 of Lantana camara. Classification (NCBI taxonomy): domain Eukaryota; kingdom Viridiplantae; phylum Streptophyta; class Magnoliopsida; order Lamiales; family Verbenaceae; genus Lantana; species Lantana camara. The sequence goes on along the minus strand of CM074856.1, from coordinate 29,178,739 downwards.
TGTACCCCTTTTTAAAATTATATTGTATACTCGAATTTTTTAAAGGATTTGTATATTTATCTTCTTGATAATATTCCCATTTAATATCTTCTTCCCTTTTTGTGTTACTAGTTTCTGGAATATCTTTCTTATCTTTTTCTTGTTTCAAATTGTGTTCCATTCCTAATACATCGTCTTCTGATGATTCATATCCATATATCACTTCTTCATTTTCCACTTCTGGTTTTATAGCTTCTAATGTATGAGTTTGTTTATTTTCTTCATCAACAATTTTTAATGATTCTAATAAATTGTTTAATTCTTCAATTTTTTCTTCTAAATGAAAAGTTTCCATTATATTCGTGGAGCTTCTATTTGAAAGGGTTTGAGATTTTTGTTTCCAAAATATGTTTCGAGATCAGCAATAGTTATATGTCTAGAAAATTCTTTCCGTATAATCACTTCTTTGAATTGTTTCAATAATTCTTGACAGTTTGACATAGGAAGTATTATTTGTTTTTCTTCAGATGTACCAATTTGGTTTTCCACTTGTTTTCCTCTAAGTTCTCGTAGAAGTTTATCTAAAATTTCTTGTGTATTGTCTATTTCATTGACAACATTCTGTTTTTTATCTAGAAGAATTTGTTGTAACATATCTATAATGGTGTTTAACTGTGGATTTGCAGTAGTGTGAAATAAATGTGGATATTCTCCCCCCTGCTGATGACAAGAGAAAAGGTTTTGATCTATTTTATAATATGATTCTATTTCCGGATTTGGATTGTTGTTTATCATAATTTGTTCAAGTTGAGACATCTTTTCGTTAGTGTTTGTTAATTGTTCAGTTAATGTTTGTACGGTATTATTTAAAGATTGTATTTGTTGATTTAATGTTTGTACGAAATTTTGTAATTCATTCATGCTGACGAAAGTATGTTTAATTTAGTTATTTCTTCACGGCATCGTTTTATTACTTGTTTATTTTCATTTATGAGTTCTGGTATGACTTCCTCTGTTTGGTTTATGAATTCATTTGATAGTTTTATGAATTTAATATATTCTTCCAGTATGGTAATAGTAGTGGGGTCATATATTTTATTTTTTATAAGATTTTCTTCATAACATCTAAGACTTTGAATAACTTTTTCTAGTTTGTCATATTCTTCTGGATTAGTTGTTTTAGTTAATATGTCAATTTTTTGTTTAATTGTTTCTCTTATTCTTCTTATTTCTTGACGTTTTAATTGTTTTTGATATTGATCCATATTTATGCTGATGAAAGTATATTTATTTTTGTTCTTAATCTTTTACACCAGTTTAATGTATTTTCAGTTTGTTCTTTAAATTCTTCTGTCTGTTTATTATGTTGTTTTAACCATGTCATGTATTTTTCTAATCTTATTAAATTAACTGGAGTGTATATTTCATTTCTCAAGAGTTGTTTTTCTCTTCGTTTTCTACTATTAAGAATTTCTTCTTGTATTTTGTAGTTTGTTGGATGAGTTATTGAGTTTAAAACTAATGTTTCTTGTTTTATTATACTTCGTATCTTTCTTAATTCCCTTCGTTTTATCTGTTTATTGAATTGATCCATTTTTATCCATTTATTTCCCGTTTATATATTTTTTCGATGAAAGTTTTATTTATTATTTTAATTTGTTTATCATTATTTGTTATATTTTTAATTTCATTTCTTTTATTTGGACATATAAAAATCTTTTTCATGATAGATTTATATTTTATTGCACTTTCTAATCTTTTCCCTGATTTTGTAATATCTGTTTTTATTCTTTTTTGTTTATCCATTTTATCTTTGAAAACGCTTTTGTATTGAAATTGTTTTTTGTATCTGTTCGTGATAATATTCTGTCCAATCTTTATGATATCTAGCAATATACCATTGTCCATTATTTCTTGCTATTAAGTATAAATTTTTATGGTTATTATATTCTTTGTATAAATCCGTTAAATATTTACTATAGTTTTTCATGAAAAGTATTGTGGTTCAAAGTATAATATTTCAAAAGTTTCTAGTATTGATTTGTAGGAAAATATCAACTGTGTCATGGTTTTTGGAAAATGCTTGTTCAATAAACGTCTTGTACCATTTTCATAAATGAAAAGTCAAAAGTGTACCATTATTAAAAAGTTTCCGAAAATTTGTTATGTCTCCACAATCTAGTCCAAGTCTAATCTAGTCAGGTATGTCTCAATATTTTTAATTTTATATATATATATACATATTTTTTTATAAAGATTTTTAATTATGTTATTATTTGTATGTGAAATATGAAATTTTTATTTAAATGACTTGAACAGAATAAATATGTTTAAAAGTAGTGGTCCGTTTCATGGAAAAATCGTCCTTTTTTGGTTTTGTGGGTGATTTTACTTATTTGGCCTTGGGGCAGGGATGTAAACGAGCCGAGCCGAGCCGAGCCTGCCCCTTTTTTCCTTTGGCTCGAGCTCGGCTCGACCAAGCTTCTGAGTGCCTCGGATCGGCTCGGCTCGCGAGCCATGAAAAACATATTTTTTAATTTAAAAAATAATTATTTTTAATATTTATATATAAAAATAAGTATATATATATATAATATTATATATTATATAAGTATTTATATATATATAAATTAATATTTATTTATTTTTAATTAAAAATAGTGGCTCGCGAGCCACGAGCCACGAGCCAAAAACAAAGGAGCTTGGGTTCGGGCTCGGCCCGAGGAAGCTCGCGAGCCAGCTCGCTTGTTTACATCCCTACTTGGGGGCAACTTCATGCTGCACGGGGAGGAAATTGTAGAATTTTAAAAGGATGCGGTTGTATGCGTAAATGAATAAATCGTTACGAGTTTAAGTTTTATTGGGGGCAGTTGAGAAATTAATATTGATTTTTTTTTTTAATGGAAAAAATAAATTAAAAGTACAGCTGTGGAAAATATCATTTTTGGTAGGTTCAATTTTAGGTTCGGACTTTGTTATCGTTTTGTTGGTAGTAATGGAACAATTTATAAATAAAATGAAAGCATGTGTTCTCTTACTTTGAAGGTTATCTTCAATGAGCATGGATTTTGAATTATAGTATCTGCTAGAGTAATTTATGATGGATTTTTTGAGACGGTAACGATCTCAAATTTCAGGATTATAGTTTCATCACTGTCTATTAGAACAAATTATTTCACGATTCTGCTCCTGAATTTCGGGATCTTACCTCTGTCGCTTCCTATTTGGACAAAATCTCGTGACTGTCACTCTTCCCAAAAAGATAATAGGTTAATTTGAACTCTTCATTCCCATTATTAAAAGGAAAAATAACCCTAAATGAAATTTGAATTAATTCATTAAATTATGTCATATGCATTGCTACAATTAAGCATCCATGTTGAAAGTAGTTTATAGTATTAATTTACCTTTCTTGTTATAAATTGAAGTTAGAAAAGGAAAATATAATATGTTATCATAAGATTGTTGGGAACAGTGCCCTAAAAATTTAATTTGTTGAATTAATTAAACTGAATTTACAGTAAGTTGTGAGTATTTCACATATTGATAATTAATGACGTGTGATGGTATTCTTATATGAAATTTGTTTCATAGAAAAAGACTTAGAATACCGAAATCACGTGTCATTAAAGTTCTAGTCGGTAAGATAAGAATATGTTCTTATCATAACTATAACGTGGTTATATAAGATGATTAGTCTTTCGTCATAGGGAATGGTGATTCCGATTATAACACGTTGATGATTTTCAATAGGATTAGAAACATCGAACTGGACCACTAAGATTATTCATTTTATACTGCTATCTAAAATAAATAAAATCTCAGGAAGCATTGTACTCTTAATCCTGATAATATTTCGGCTTTAGACATGTAGTGTTAGTCACTGTAACATACTCGAAGTGAGGTCTCGGTAACGGGTGGCCAAAATACTTTGTATGTTCGGTGATTAGATGACATGTGCTAAAGAGTTATATTGATCGAGGAATCTGTGGCCTTGCTGGAAGGTAAGAAATATCCTTGAAATGGATTTGTAAAAGTTCGAATTAAGACTTTGGCTAAAGCACTTCGTGTGATACGTCACCGAAGTTGTATGTTGAATGTGTTTCACATACAGAGAATTTGAACTTAAGGCAAATCAATAAATTTCAAATTAGAGATGAAAAATAAATGATAGTAGTTGCAATTTATTTTTCATGGATATCTACACGGAGGAGTGAAATGCGAAATTATTCTAAATCGAGAAATTCGTGAATAATTTAATTAATTTTAGAGTGCAACAATATTTATTTAGTGGAATTAAATATTGTTAAACGGTAATTAATTATTATCATGGGATGATAATATATTAACCCGTTTGGAGCTAAAATTAATCAGTCCTGCAGGTCCCCCTGCAAGCCCCAAATTGAAAACCCGAAGAGAAAATATTAAAGGGAGAAAGAGAAATGAATTTTCAAAGTGTTTGAAAATAGCCAAGGTGAAGTTCCAAAGAGTTGGAAATGCCCGGAATTTTATTTTGGAGAAAATAAAATTTTAATTTTTAAAATAATAAATAAATAAATAAATAAATCTGACGTGTCATTGCCACGTCAGCAGGATGGACCCCAGGTGGCGCTGACTGGGCGGCCGCGTGGCGCACCACGTGTGCGGCCGAGATCACGGCACGTCAGCGCCAATGAACGGCTCAGATTGGAGCTGAGCGGGTCAGTCAACGGGCCGGATAATCCGATCAACCGGGTCGGTGAACAGGTAGGATCAAGTCGGGTCAATCAGATAGGGTCGCGGATAGGGTCGGTACTGGACCGACCCGGACACGTGGCCGAATCAGAATTGTCCACGTCATGAACAACCCTAGCCGCGTGTACAACACACGCGCCACCTTCTGGTGGCGCGTGCGGCGGAATTCCGCCGACCGGCCGGCGGCGTTGGACTCGTGGTGCTGAGATCTTCAACGTGGTCACCTCGGTTTTCGTGTCCAAGTTGCACACGCAAGTGGGATGTGAAATTACCATTTTACCCTCAGTTTTTCCCCTATAAATAGGGGTCTTGGCCTTCATTTTTTCATTCACAAGTTTGGGAGAGGTTTTGGCTGAACTTTCGGCTTTGAAACCATATCTCTTTTCTCCTAGTTAATTCTGATTTATTTTGGAATTAATTTTAATTAGGTGTTTGTATAAAACGCCTAATTTCGGGAGATTAAACCCTGAAAAGGGTTTTCTAGTTTAAAGTTTATTTTCTCTAAGTATTTAGAGAAATACTTTCGGAGCCCACACTCCGAGGGTTTCTCTGGGGTTATTGCAGGGAAGCTCTGCCGGCTTCACGAGGTGATCGGGTATCTGGTTCTCAGTAGGTGAATTCGGGAGCTGGAAAAATGCTGTTAGATAGCCATGTTTGCAGTACGGTAACATTTTTCAGTTATTTTATTTTAAGCATGATAAATTATGTGCTCTTAAGTGTTAATTGCATGTTAGATATTTATGTGCTTAAGTGATTTAAAATTTATTATCAATTGCATGTATATACTTGAGTAGATCCGGCTAGTCTTCCACCTTTGTATTAAAATGTTTTAGAAATATTTTAATACTTGTATTATAATAAAAATTTTAAAATGTGGTCCCGGACTGCTACTGTTCTGGGCCCACCTCCCAGCAACTGGTATCAGAGTCGTGCTCTTGATATATACATGCATTGATATGATGCATGCGATGCATAATTTTAAATCTGCTACTGTGCACGTAAATTCTGTCAAAGGAGGCTGGTTTTTAAGTGGGACCGTTTGTGACCCCTCCAGTGTTTCCTGGGAATTTACGTGGAATGGTAATTTTCTGGGAATCGATTTCAATAATCTTCCTGGTTAATTGCTCAATCAGTAAATATGATTTAAATTATGTGATAATGTATAACATATTTACTTAAAGTGCCATTTAATTTTAAGCATAATAATTATATGATAATTATTTGCAAGCATGCTTAATTATTTTATTTTATGGCATGATCATGATAATATGAGATATTATGTTATTTACAATTATGCGTATTTTATTTAATGTGATTAAATAATAATGTTTAATAGAGATTGAACGAGATGCATAATTGGACTAATATTTTTCGGCCTAATTAATAAATAGTTATTAAATTGCCTTAAAATGTTATTGGGATTTTAAATATGATTTAGTAATCCTAGTGGGAGCGTATTAATTAGATTAATCACTTCCGACAATAAGATGCCAAAAGTGATTATAAGATAATCAAAAGATAATCCACACCTTTTAAAAATTCAAATGGGAGCGTGATGAAAAGAGTTGGATTCTCACGGCCTTCATTACCCGTCTATAGTATAATGGATGTATACTACCCCCTTTGGCGGGTATATATTCGCGGTATACAAGATTAGACTTCTACAGATAGAATGAAATACGGGAAAGTCAGCTCGACCACGCCTCCGTGGAGTGTCTTGACCTACTCGTACGGACTTCTAGGTAATGGTACACACTTGACTAAGTAATGTATTAACCTCTCTTCGGAGCTATGTTACATTCACTTAGAGGCCAATGGTTGACGTGGTGGATTAACATTGTTTGGTAAAAGTTACTTGGATGACATGTTAATTAAGAATAGTTCTTACTTTTCTAAGCAGTTTTCGACCTCGCCTCCGGGGAGTCAACTGCAGTTAGTTAAGTCACCATTGCATAAATCAAAATGCTTACGTGAATTTCATTTATTGGTTGGACGCAGAAAAAAGCGAAATACATAATCATAACTTGCATTTATTTATTTCAGTTTTATAATTACGATCTCTCTTAGCCTACTCCAAACTATTTGTCTATAAGGAAATAGGCTAGTAAGGGTTCAACTATGCTGACTAGGAATTGAATCTTGACATCGTGTTGAGACACAAAAGTTTACGTATTCACTGAACCTTATCCGAAAATTCCAGAAACTACAGCCAGTCAGGATTAGAAAGACGCTCATTCCAAATGGATCAAGTGTGATGATCTAGCTAATCTTATATCCTGATATCTGTTTTAGATGTTCTTGAGCATCAGATGCATGAGATGCTTACTGATAAGAACATGTTTTGAAGACAGAATCGTACGAAGGTACGAACCATGAAGAAGGTTGTTAGTTATGAAGATGTTTGAAGGATCACCGATTCAGAATCATATTATGAATATGATAACTAATCTGAACGAGATTGAAAGCCTCTGTGCTTAAAGAAACAATCTTAACAAATAGGATACGATCCTATACTCTCTGTCTAAGTCGTTTGAACGTTCAAGATTAATTTTAAATATTTTTTTAAAAAACCTAACCTGAACCAATGAACGACCACAATATGGCAAGAAGGGTGATATAGACTAAGAGAAAAGTTCTCTTTAATCAAACATCAATATCCACGGCCTAGAAAGCCAGTAAGTGGAAGAAAGAAAAAGGAAAAGTTCCCAATCTAAGATTCAGAAATAGAAAGTCAAATCCGACAATGGAAAAGTGTTTCTATTTCGGTGGTAACGGGTATTGGAAGAGAAATTGTCCAAAATACTTAGTTTGTCTGTTTGCTACGCCGTTTAGATAAGATATGAAGATATCTTACTCATTGAAAGTATGTTTAGTTGGGAATTCACCAGACTCCTGGTGTGTGGATTCGAGCTCAACTAATCATATTTGCAATTTGTTGCGAAGATTCAAACTAACCAGGAATTTTGAAAAACGGCTAACACACAACTACTGCTCGAGGATAATACAAGTCTAATTGTATTAGCAGTAAGGACTATAAAGTCGTATTTTGGCAATAGGGTTTTATATTATCCGTGTCATATATACAGAAATTTGATTTTTGTAAGTTATTTGATAACCAATGGTTCAACTGTTTGTTTTGAATAAAGGTTTACCATTAAACAAAAAAGATAAAAGGTTTATTTGCTCTGGCACAATAAAAGATGGTCTTTTATGCCTAAATGAAAACTCTAATTTAAGTTTAATATTAAGAAGCTTGACTTACCATCTAAGAGGAAAAACTTCTACGTGGCACCTATCTATTGGTCAATTGAATTTGAATAGGATCCAAAGACTAATTGTTGAGTCCTATTGACTTGAAAACAGTATCAATCTGTGAATCCTATTTAGAAAGTTAAAATGACCAATAAACCTTTTTTTTAGACAAAGGGTATTTAAGCCATGAACTTGCTTGAGCTAGTTCATACGTACGTATGATATTATGAGTGTTCAAGCAAGAGAAAGTTTTGGGTACTTCATCATTAATTTGAATGATTACTCTAGATACAGATATGCTTATTTGATGTGACTTAAGTCTGTAATTTTGAAGAGTTCAAAGAATATAAGACTGAAGTCAAAGAGTCAAATCAGAAAACATATCACGGCACTTCGATTAGATCGAAGTAGTGATGAGTATCTATGTTCAGAGTTAAATAGAATTTCTCAAAGAAGATTAGATCTCAACTATCTGTATGAGATACATCTTAGCAAGGATGTATTGTAGAAATGAGAAATAGAACTCTGATAATGATGGTAAGATTCATGAAGAGTCATGCTACCCTACGAAGTTCGTTTTGGAGTCTTACGCTCAAAACAACAAATACACTAAACCTAGTTCTATCTAAGTCAGTTCCTAAAACACTGATGGATCTGTAGCTGGGGTGAAAACCCTGTATCTCTTATCTTCGGATTTGAGGTAGCCTGGTCCATGTGTTAAGGATGGATCCTGACAAGTTAGAATAAAGAATAAAGGTTTACTTGTTCTAAGGTTATCCTAGAAGAACGAGAAGTGGTATATTTTGTAATTTGAAAAATCACAAAAGATGTTTGTGAATATTTCAAAGATAATTACATAGATAACCACAAAGGGTGGAAGCAAAGTAGTGTTAAAAGAAATAACAGTATTAGATACTGATTTCCAGAAACCCGTGATAACTGAAAATGTATTGGATACATGTGATGTACCAAATACAATATGTGATGTAGAGACGTGTACACGAGAGCATCATTGTAGTGGGAGGATTGTCAGGACACCTGACAAGATACCTAAGATTAACCCAAGTGGTTGAATCTAACGTATCTAATTCTATCACGTGTAATGAAGTTGTGGAAGATACAGATGCTGACCATTTGGTCAAAAGCCATTGAATCATAGTTAGAGTCTTAGTATTCTAACAAAGCCTTGAACTTGTGGAGGCGCTTGAAGGCATTAAACCCATTAGATGCAATTGGGTTCTACAAGAAAATAAAAGGATAAAATGGACGAAAAAGTAGAGACTTTAGAGCAAAACTTATGGCAAGAGATTTTACCGAGGAAGAAGAAATCAGTTATGAGGTCTTCTTGCCTATAGCAATGCTTAAGTCCATTATCCTCTCCATTTTATCTCATTATCAATTATGAGATTAGATAAATGGATGTAAAGACTATGTTCTTGAACGGGCAACTTCAAGAATAAGAGATGCATGGTACAACCTGAAGGCTTCACAGCCAGAAATCAGGTGCATATAGTATGCAAATTTAATAGATCATTTTGTGATCTTAAGCAAGCGTCCGAATCATGAAACATCAGAATTAAAGAGACAATTTCAATTCTTTCCATTTATGCAATTGCCCGATGAATCATGAGTGTACAAAATAACATCATTATAATGTTGTAACATTTTCATTTTGTACGTAGAAGATATTCTGCTCATTGGGAATGATGCAAGAATTTTATCAGTGGTCAAGATTCGGATGGCAAATTAGTTTGACACATAAGACCTTAATGAGACCAATAATATTCCAAGGATCAGACTTTTGTCAAGATCATGAGAATAAAATGATTGGTTTATTACACGAAGCATATATAGATAAGATGATGGCAAGGTATAATATGACAAATTCCAAGAAAGGTTCATTACCGTTTAGATATGGAATTTATCTATCTCAGGATCAGTGTCCCAAGACAACTGAAGAGAAAGAAGACATGATTAGACTTCCGCAGCGGAAGCTTTATGTATGTCATATTATGCACAAGGTCAGCTGTCTATTATGAAATAGGTCTAAGTCAGCGGATATTAGTCAAACCCCAGAATCTGGCACTGGGTAGTAAAAGCGTATATTAGAGTACTTGAGAAAAACTCAATATTATATGCTAGTCTACCATAGTGATAAGCTCATTTCAATATAGAACACAGATTCGGATTTACAATCTGATTTGTATTCTAGATGTTTGACATCAGAATACGTGTCTACTCTAGAAAGAGCAACCGTTAATTGGGGAATCTTAAGCAGACTTGTATTGCTTACACCGTCATCGAAGTCAAATACATGGTAGCTTGAGAAGCAGCCAGCTAGATGTATTGGATTCGTGATTTCCTAGTTGTTGGCTCAGAGAAACATCTAATAGATCCCTTCACTAAAGTATTGGCGCAAAAGAGTGCAAAACGAGTTTTGACACTCATATGGAAGGAATAAGACTTAGATGTATGGGCAAATTGAATTTAGGGAAAGTGGGAGAGTGTTGGGAATAGTGCCCTGAAAATTCAATTTGTTGAATTAATTAAACTGAATTTATAGCGAGTTGTGAGTATTTCACATATTGATAATTAATGACGTGTGATGGTATTCTTATATGAAATTTGTTTCATAGAAAAAGACTTAGAATACCGAAATCACGTGTCATTAAAGTTCTAGTTGGTAAGATAAGAATATGTTCTTATCATAACTATAACGTGGTTATATAAGATGATTAGTCTTTCGTCATAGGGAATGGTGATTCCGATTATAACACGTTGATGATTTTCAATAGGATTGGAAACATCGAACTGGACCACTGAGATTATTCATTTTATATTGCTATTTAAAATAAATAAAAATCACAGGAAGCATCGTACTCTTAATCCTGATAATATTTTGGCTTTAGGCATGTAGTGTTAGTCACCGTAACATACTCGAAGTGAGGTCTCGGTAACGGGTGGCCAAAATACTTTGTATGTTCGGTGATTACATGAAATGCGCTAAAGAGTTATATTGATCGAGGAATCTGTGGCCTTGCTGGAAGGTAAGAGATATGTAACGCCCCAATTTCTGGCTTTTCAGGTACGTTATTTTAATTCATTTGTTTATTAAATTCCTATGTTTATAATAAATTGTGTAAATTATGTTTCAATATGGTCATGGGAAATAATTATCAATTTCAGCATTACGGCATGAATTGGACTCATTGTTGTATGAATTAATTGTCAAACATAATTTAATTTCATAATTGTCCTTAATTGCTCATTTAAGTGAAATAAAGGACCGAATTGCATGCCGATCTTTTGGACCTAATTGATCATTTTCCAAACTTGATATACTCAATTGCATGACTTATGGAGTTGGAGGATTACATCATAAATATTACATATTTCCCCCAAATATATCGGTATATCATATACCTCTCTTCCACAAGCTTCAGGTGGAGCATATCACACAATCATTCTTCTCCATGGCTCTCTCTCTCGGTTCTTTCACCCAAGGAGGAAGAAATTGGGAAATCATCATCTTCAAGCTAGAATTTGTTAGGGAAATCCATGATTTAAGCTCAAGCATCCATCTTCATCTTCTTCTCCTTCTATTCTCCTTCAAGGTAAAGATGAAGATATATGAGATTTCTTGATAACTCTATGTGAAGCTAGGGTTAGTGGTTGAGCTAGCAAACTTGATGATTTAATGTTAGGAGCATGTTTAGGAGTCTTGATCTCAAATTCCTTACATGAATCTTAAGAAATATGGAATTATATGATGAATTTATGGTAGAGGAGATGATGATGATCTTGGGTGGTTAAGCATGATTTGAGTGTTTATATTACACTTTAGTGTACCTTAAACATATATATGTGTTTTCTCTCATAAACCATAACATATGGATGTGAATTATAAGTATTTGGGAAGAATTTGGTATAGGTTCGAGCTTCCCCTGTTTCTGCTGCTATGTTCTGTGTCTTCTGCGTAATGGGAACGGCCCTTCCCGTCCCCTTTGTATTTGGGGAACGGCCGTTCCCATTATTTGGATAATTATGCAGGCGGCGAGGAGGGGAACGACCGTTCCCACTTTGTCGCATGGACGGGAATGGCCGTTCCCATCTTCGGGAGCAACTTCGGGACTGGGGAACGGCCCTTCCCATTTTACACTAAAACCTGGAACGGCCGTTCCCATACCCCTGGAAGTGCAGAAACATTCTGCACAAAGGTAACAACTCCAATTCCTTCTTTAATTATCCAAATGACCTACATATGATATTAAATGATTAATATCATGCAATAATATGATTATATCATACTATATTGTTCTTCACACGATTCCTCGTCTTATGAAGTTAAAACCAAATAAGTGTAGGAATACTTGTTTATTACTAATCATTTCCACGTCCTCAAGCATATAGCAAGCAGGTCTTGATCGTGCAAAGCAATGCGCATACCAGATCGAGTCGTGCAATGGATAACAATCAAATCAAGCTCATGCAAAGCAATGCGTGTAGTTTGATAGGTATCATGTTCATGCAAAGCAATGCTTGAAATGTGATTAATGCCAAAACCGGGATGACCCCTGAATCCACCAATAGGTGGAGGAAGGAATCCCGCACGTGAGATTCATACTCTTGACGTGCGTAGCATGAAACCGGGATGACCCCTGAATCCACCAATAGGTGGAGGAAAGAATCCCGCACGTGAGATTCATACTCTTGACGTGCGTAGCACCGGGATGACCCCTGAACCCAACAATAGGTGGAGGAAGGAATCCCGCACGTGGGAGCCACATTCCCGACGTGCGTAGCATGGATGGATAGGGCCTTGCAAACCCACCATCATCGTGATTAACTTGTTATCGTGACGGGAGTGATGTAGAATTATTGGAGTGATGGAGGTATTTATAGAATCGATATACATGCCGTGCCCTTGCAGGTACATTCTAGATGGGAATCAAGCTGAGTCAAGTCCTTGCATTCAAGCCATACGGTGCAGTTATTTAATTACCGTTTCAAAGGAATTATTGTTAAGGTTACTTGTATGTATTTAGGAGATGATAATGTATTGATATGTGAAATACAAGTGTACATTACTTGGTAAATGATCGATAGTATAGCATGCTTCCGTTTGATTCCATCGCATGAATAAATGGATTTTCCACTTAGCATGTCATTTTGTTTACATTGTTACCGTTCGCTATAGGTTGGTTCATGTACGGACATTTCATTTCGTATGTGGATCGGCCTATGGTGCGGGGGTGTGGCATCCATACGTGTTGGGGTGCTACATCTGAAGTGGTATCAGAGCCCGGTTGCAAAACCGAGGTTCTAGGTGTCGTGTCAAGTCTAGGTCGCATGCCATAGGGATTATTTGCTAACCGGTACATTGCAGCCAATTATGATATTGCGTGCTCGCCAAGTGAATCCGAGGACGGATTCTTTTAAGGGGGGGAGAATTGTAACGCCCCAATTTCTGGCTTTTCAGGTACGTTATTTTAATTCATTTGTTTATTAAATTCCTATGTTTATAATAAATTGTGTAAATTATGTTTCAATATGGTCATGGGAAATAATTATCAATTTCAGCATTACGGCATGAATTGGACTCATTGTTGTATGAATTAATTGTCAAACATAATTTAATTTCATAATTGTCCTTAATTGCTCATTTAAGTGAAATAAAGGACCGAATTGCATGCCGATCTTTTGGACCTAATTGATCATTTTCCAAACTTGATATACTCAATTGCATGACTTATGGAGTTGGAGGATTACATCATAAATATTACATATTTCCCCCAAATATATCGGTATATCATATACCTCTCTTCCACAAGCTTCAGGTGGAGCATATCACACAATCATTCTTCTCCATGGCTCTCTCTCTCGGTTCTTTCACCCAAGGAGGAAGAAATTGGGAAATCATCATCTTCAAGCTAGAATTTGTTAGGGAAATCCATGATTTAAGCTCAAGCATCCATCTTCATCTTCTTCTCCTTCTATTCTCTTTCAAGGTAAAGATGAAGATATATGAGATTTCTTGATAACTCTATGTGAAGCTAGGGTTAGTGGTTGAGCTAGCAAACTTGATGATTTAATGTTAGGAGCATGTTTAGGAGTCTTGATCTCAAATTCCTTACATGAATCTTAAGAAATATGGAATTATATGATGAATTTATGGTAGAGGAGATGATGATGATCTTGGGTGGTTAAGCATGATTTGAGTGTTTATATTACACTTTAGTGTACCTTAAACATATATATGTGTTTTCTCTCATAAACCATAACATATGGATGTGAATTATAAGTATTTGGGAAGAATTTGGTATAGGTTCGAGCTTCCCCTGTTTCTGCTGCTATGTTCTGTGTCTTCTGCGTAACGGGAACGGCCCTTCCCGTCCCCTTTGTATTTGGGGAACGGCCGTTCCCATTATTTGGATAATTATGCAGGCGGCGAGGAGGGGAACGACCGTTCCCACTTTGTCGCATGGACGGGAACGGCCGTTCCCATCTTCGGGAGCAACTTCGGGACTGGGGAACGGCCCTTCCCATTTTACACTAAAACCTGGAACGGCCGTTCCCATACCCCTGGAAGTGCAGAAACATTCTGCACAAAGGTAACAACTCCAATTCCTTCTTTAATTATCCAAATGACCTACATATGATATTATATGATTAATATCATGCAATAATATGATTATATCATACTATATTGTTCTTCACACGATTCCTCGTCTTATGAAGTTAAAACCAAATAAGTGTAGGAATACTTGTTTATTACTAATCATTTCCACGTCCTCAAGCATATAGCAAGCAGGTCTTGATCGTGCAAAGCAATGCGCATACCGGATCGAGTCGTGCAATGGATAACAATCAAATCAAGCTCATGCAAAGCAATGCGTGTAGTTTGATAGGTATCATGTTCATGCAAAGCAATGCTTGAAATGTGATTAATGCCAAAACCGGGATGACCCCTGAATCCACCAATAGGTGGAGGAAGGAATCCCGCAAGTGAGATTCATACTCTTGACGTGCGTAGCATGAAACCGGGATGACCCCTGAATCCACCAATAGGTGGAGGAAGGAATCCCGCACGTGAGATTCATACTCTTGACGTGCGTAGCACCGGGATGACCCCTGAACCCACCAATAGGTGGAGGAAGGAATCCCGCACGTGGGAGCCACATTCCCGACGTGCGTAGCATGGATGGATAGGGCCTTGCAAACCCACCATCATCGTGATTAACTTGTTATCGTGACGGGAGTGATGTAGATATTGGAGTGATGAAGGGTTTGGAGTGAAGGAGGATTGAAGTGATTGGGTGTATTGGAGTGACGGGGTGGATACGGAGAAATGAGAATTATTGGAGTGATGGAGGTATTTATAGAATCGATATACATGTCGTGTCCTTGCAGGTACATTCTAGATGGGAATCAAGCTGAGTCAAGTCCTTGCATTCAAGCCATACGGTGCAGTTATTTAATTACCGTTTCAAAGGAATTATTGTTAAGGTTACTTGTATGTATTTAGGAGATGATAATGTATTGATATGTGAAATACAAGTGTACATTACTTGGTAAATGATCGATAGTATAACATGCTTCCGTTTGATTCCATCGCATGAATAAATGGATTTTCCACTTAGCATGTCATTTTGTTTACATTGTTACCGTTCGCTATAGGTTGGTTCATGTACGGACATTTCATTTCGTATGTGGATCGGCCTATGGTGCGGGGGTGTGGCATCCATACGTGTTGGGGTGCTACAAGATATCCTTAAAATAGATTTGTAAAAGTTCGAATTAAGACTTTGGCCAAAGCACTTCGCGTGATACGTCACCGAAGTTGTATGTTGAATGTGTTTCACATACAGAGAATTTGAACTTAAGGCAAATCAATAAATTTCAAATTAGAGATGAAAAATAAATGATAGTAGTTGCAATTCATTTTTCATAGATATCTACACGGAGGAGTGAAATGCGAAATTATTCTAGATCGAGAAATTCGTGAATAATTTAATTAATTTTAGAGTGCAACAATATTTATTTAGTAGAATTAAATATTATTAAATGGTAATTAATTATTATCATGAGATGATAATATATTAACCCGTTTGGAGCTAAAATTAATTAGTCCTGCAGGTCCCCCTGCAAGCCCCAAATTGAAAACCCGAAGAGAAAATATTAAAGGGAGAAAGAAAAATGAATTTTCAAAGTGTATAAAAATAGCCAAAGAATTAATTTTAAGAAAATAAATTCAAGTTCCAAAGAGTTGGAAATGCCGGGAATTTTATTTTGGAGAAAATAAAATTTTAAAATTTTTTTAAAAAATAAATAAATAAAAAAATCTGACGTGTCATTTTGCTGACGTGGCGTGGGCCCCAGGTGGCGCTGACTGGGCGGCCGCGTGGCACGCCACGTGTGTGGCCGAGATCACTGTTGGAAAACAGGAATCAGCAAGCAGCGGAGATTTAAAAATTTTCCAACAAAAAGGATCGAAACTCGCAATCGTGAATCCGAATTCGTAGAGATTAGAAACTTACTTTTCAATAATATTTCTTGAAGCGTTTCAAGCCACCCAAGAACGCTATTCTCGCGGCTTGATCCCCTCTCCTTGGTAAAGCTCGAATCTTTAAAACTTCTAACTTGAAGCTCTCTAGAGATAGTCCACCAACTTGATTACAATCTAACTAGTAAGGATGCTAGTTCTCTAGTTAGTGTTTAGGCTTAACCTAGGGTTTATTTTATCTAGGAGAAAGGATGGTGTTCAACACATGAACCAAGAAAAATTCATCAATTACCCTCTAAGGGTAGCTTGAGCTCCCCTATATATAGTATAGAGAGGGGCGGCCGAAACTTAGTCCTATTGGACTAAGGATTTGGTCCATCTCTCTCTTATTACTTGATCATCAAGTCATTCCAAACTTTGACTTTTGAATTCTAATTCAAATCAACTTTTAAGAGAGCTAAAATATCCAAACCCCTTTTGGATAATTTTTTACTTTATTTATTAATAAATAAATAACTTATTTTATCTAATTAATTAATTCGTAATTAATTAAATAGATTATTTTTCTCCAAAACAAGACTTTCCTTTTAATTCAAAAATTAAACCAAAGTCTATTAAATAATTAACACATTAATTATTTAATCACATATACATATATATGCACGTGTGACACACGTGTCCCCAAGGACACGTGTCACTCACGTGACCCACACGTGTGATTCACACGTGTGGAACCCTCTCGGCATGATCAACTCTTTTAATCATTTTAAGGCCTTAACTCATGCAACCAAGTTGTTGTGCGTGACCCTCTAGGTTCTCAATTCAATTAGCAGTGACCCTAATTAATTAATTCACTAATTAATTAATCAGTCCACAGATTAAACGACCATAGTCTAGCAACAGGTGTTTAACCCCTAGCTGGATTGGAATGTCTCGATTCGACAGAACCTTTAAGTCATTGATTCATGTGAGATACAATCCTCCTACTTACTATCTCTCAACCAAGATCTAGGCTAAGTGCATTTCATATTCATTTGATCTCAATCCAAGAAACCCTTTTCTTGATGTCTTGATCTACTGCCTTGGCCAAGGACTCCATATGGCATATGAATGACTTACACAATAAGAGATCACCTTGCAAATGCAAGTGTAGGTCCTTTCTTGATCCTCATTCACTTTCATGAATCACTTGTGCAACCCCAGCATAAGCCTTGAATCAGTTGTCTAAGGCGACACCCTTTAAAGCTTATACCTAAGACTACAGAGTTAACTCATAAAGTGACATGGAACCTCAAGTCTTAGGATCAATTAATCACATCAATGACTCGTGAGATATTTCCTAATCTGGAAGTTTCCATTTCCTGAAATAGAAACTTCCTTTGCCATTTAGGAATCTTCTCACACGGGGCACCTCAGTGAACTTACTTATTGAAGTAAGCACCCTCATGTATCACGCACGTATCAACTATACACTTTGCACCTCCATGAAACAAGGTGGTCCTTCTTAAGGGCGTGATCCCACAAGCAAGCTATAGAGGAGTCAGGTTGACACTCCCACTGTCTGTAGGACTCATCGGCTTGGAGTATTTTACTAATCATGACCTATGTGATATAGGGCTCGATTTATGAACCATTTCACCTAAATGGTAGAGTCCTAAAGTCATCAGGATTAGGGGAGTTCTCATACATACACAACTAAAGTAAACGCATACCAAACAAGAGCATATAAAGAAGTGTTGCCTCAATTCGTTATTATATTCAAAGATTATCTGTGATTACAATAAGGAAAAGTAAAAATCGGATATACAATCGGCTTTCTAGGGCACTATTCCTAACAATCTCCTACTTGCCCGTCAAAGCCATTCTAAAGCTACTCTAAGTCCCATCTTCTGAAGATGACCTTGGAAAACTTCTCGACTAAGGGGTTTAGTTAGTGGATCTGCCACGGTCTCTGCTGATGCGACCCTCTCAATTCGCACATCTCATCTTTTGATAATATCAGGGATTAGGTGATACTTCCTCATAATGTGTTTGGTCTTGGTTCTCTTGCTTGAGCAACCGCCCCAGTGTTGTCACAAAACACAGTAATGGGGTCTCTCATGCTAGGAACAACATTCAACTCTTGAATGAAGTTTCTAATCCAAACACCTTCCTTAGCTGCATCATTTGCAGCTAAGTATTCGACCTCAGTGGTCGAATATGCAGTGGTTGTTTGCTTTGAACTCTTCCAACTCACTGCTCCGCCGTTTAGGCAGAAAATGTATACTGACATTGACTTAAAATCATCTAAGTCAGATGCAAAGCTTGCATCGCAATATCCTTCGATAGTAAGATCTTTCTGACCTCCGTAAACTAAGAATAAATCTTTAGTACTTTTCAAGTACTTAAGAATATTCTTCACGGTAGCCCAGTGGCCATCTCCAGTGTCAGATTGGAAACGACTTGTTACACTAAGTGCATAAGCCACATCCGGTCGAGTACATAACATTGCATACATTATGCTACCTATTGCTGATGCATAAGGTGTATGAGTCATTCTTTCCTTCTCAAGGTTAGTCTTAGGACACATCTTCTTTGAAAGACATGTTCCTACACTCACAGGAAGGTTCTTAACCTTTACTGACTCCATATTGAATCTCTTCAATACTTTGTTAATGTACATCGACTGTGATAGTCCTATTAACCTTCTAGATCTATCTCGACAAATTTTAATTCCAATGATATAGGATGCATCACCAAGATCTTTCATCTCGAATTGGTTCGATAACCATAACTTAGTTACTTTCATGTCATCCTTCGAATTCCCAATAAGAAGGATGTCATCAACATAAAGTACTAAGAATTGTACTGAGGTCTCCAATTTCTTTCTATACACACATGATTCATTCGAAATTTGAATGAAGCTAAACGCTTTGACTGATTCATCAAATCGAATGTTCCAATTCCTAGAAGCCCGTTTCAATCCATAGATTGATCTTTGGAGTTTGCAAACCTTTTGCTCACTCCCGCTGAATGTGAAACCTATGGGTTGCTCCATATAAATGTCTTTATCAATGTCACCATTGAGAAAGACAGTTTTCACATCCATTTGCCATATCTCATAGTCATAATATGCAGTAATGGCAAGCATGATCCGAATAGACTTTTGCATTGCAACTGGTGAAAAGGTTTCATCAAAGTCCGCGACGGGTCTTTGAGTGAATCCTTTTGCAACCAGTCTTGCTTTGTAGGCTGCAATGCTTCCATCAACTCCAAGCTTTCTCTTAAAGATTCATTTGCAACCTATGGGTTTGACCCCATCAGGCAAATCTACCAAGGTCCAAACTTGGTTGGAGTTCATGGAATCCATTTCGGATTTCATGGCTTCTATCCACTGTTCAGAGTCAGGATCTGAAAGTGCCTCCTCATATGTTAAAGGATCATTATCCTTTTGAAATATCTCATGGAAGAATCCATACCATCTCTCCGGCTGTCTAGGAGTGCGTTCAGAATGCCTTAGAGGAGGATTTACATGTGTATCGAAATTCATGATTGGTTGTGATTGATCAGAAGGGGATGTTTCTTCAGTGGGTGGCGTGGGGTCACTTTGTACTTCCTCTAATTCTATGATCTTGCCTTTCTTTTCTTTAAGGAACGGTTCCTCAAGAAAAGTAGCATATCTGGAAACAAACATCTTTTGCTCAGATTGATCATAGAAGTAGTATCCTATGGATTCCTTAGGATAACCTACAAAGTAGCATAAGTTAGAACGAGATTCTAATTTATCTCCCACTGTCCTCTTCACGTAAGCAGGACAACCCCAAATTCTTAAGTAAGAATAACTAGGGATTTTACCATGCCACATTTCATAGGGCGTTTTAGGGACTCACTTAGAGGGAACTAGATTCAAAATCTTTGCTACACTTTCTAGGGCATAACCCCAGAAAGAAGGTGGTAAGTCAATGAAACTCATCATGGAACGAACCATATCGAGTAGAGTTCGATTCCTTATCTCAGAAACTCCATTGAGCTGAGGAGTTCCCGGAGGTGTCCACTGAGAGATAATCCCATTATCTTTGAGATGATTAAGGAATTCTTCACACTGCCTCCTCGATCAGATCGAAGTTCTTTGATCTTGTGACCAGTTTGGTTCTCAACCTCCTTTTGAAATTCTAGGAATTTCTCAAAAGCTTTAGATTTATACTTCATTAAGTATACATAACCATACCGACTAAAGTCATCGGTAAAGGTTATGAAATACTGATGATTGTTTCTCATGCTTGCACTAAGCGGTCCACAGACATCAGAATGGATCAAATCCAAGACCTTAGTGGCACGTTCCACAGTTCCTCTAAAAGGAACTTTGGACATCTTTCCTTTGAGACAGGACTCGCAAGAAGTTAACTCTTTGATATCATTTTCAGAGAACGATCCTAAAGTGTTTATCTTGCTAATTCTGTTCTTGGAAATGTGTCCTAATCTAGCGTGCCATTAGGGAGCTGAAACTTTGTCATCTCTATTACGTTTAGTTTCTCGTTGTATATTCATAATATCGATATTCAAAGTTAGATAAAGTCCATTACTTAGAGTACCGATGTGAACGGAAGAGTTGTCCCGTTTGATAAAGTACTTACCATTCTTAATATAAGTTTCATAACCTTCACAATCTAAAATTGGAACTGAAATTATATTATGAATAATGCTCGGTACATAAAGGACTTTATTTAAAACTAACTCAAAACTACCTAAATCTAATCTAATTGTGCCTAAAGCTCGAGCTTCAACATTTGAGCCATCGCCGATCTTCAAGACACATTCTCCTTCTCTGAGTTGTTGGACTTCATTTATCATCTGTACATCATTACAGATATGAGCTCCACAACCGGTATCAAGTACCCAAGAACTAGAATTAATAGAAAGATTTACTTCAACGAGAAACATACCTTTCTTTAGAGTAGCCTTGTACTCTGGGCAGTTTCTCCTCCAATGTCCCGCTTTGCCACAATGGAAGCAAACATCCTCTTTCTGATCACGCTTCTTCTTTTGGGCCTTCTCCTTCGAAATGCCACCAGTGGGCCTAAGGGGTTTCTTCTTCTTCTTTTGGGCTTTCTTGCCCTTACCATTAGAAGGCCCAGAAGAGGAAGATGGAGCATTCACCATCAGAACCTTATTGTCCTTCTTGATCGTGCTTTCAGCAGTCACAAGCTGACTAATCAGCTCAGCTACAGTAGCACCAGCATGATTCATATTGAAGTTAAGGACAAATGGGTTGAATGATGGTGGGAGCGAGGCTAGCAACAAATCCACTGAAAGCTCGTCTTTCAGTGGCATGTCCATAGAAGCAAGTTTCTCAGTAAGGGCGAGAAACTTGAGTCCATATTCATGGACACTTGAACCTTCCCTCATTCTCAAGTGGAACAATTCCTTTGAAGTGTTATACCTTGTAACACGTTCATGAGGGCGGTAAAATTTCTCTAAGTGGTCGTAAATCTCCCAAGCAAATTCCATGGCCTCATGTTACCTTTGCAAGTCCGGAGACATGTTAGCCAACATAAGGCAACGGGCTTGGAGATTATCATCATTCCACTTCTGGATCGCATCCCGCTCGGCCCGAGTGGGAGCGTCCCCTTCGGGACTAGGCTCCCCTTCGAAGAGAACATAAGTTCTCTTCTCAGAATCTAAAATGATTTTCAGATTCCTCAGCCAATCAGAATAGTTGGGACCAGTCAACTTGTTTGACTCGAGGATCGATACAAGAGGGTTTTTGGTAACCATTTCAAAACACGTAGAGAATCACAGAATCTACGACCTAAATGGTAAAACAGAGAACTAGTGAGCATGCTTAATTTTAACGATATACAAAAGATGAGGTCTTTAATCTAATGTAACTCCCACTGTTTTTCAAAGATCTATAATTCTCAAAGATCTAAGAGGAACACGTTTCCCAATGGGTACTAAGATCCTAAGCATTTCACCTCGAACCCACGACTTGCAGACATTCTAAGTAAAACCCTAGGTAGGTACAACTTACCAATTCTAACACCTTTAGAACTCTTAGTAATTGTTTTTGCATCACCTATCTTTCAATATGGACCCACGACTCGTGCGACATCCATATTTACTTAGGCGTTAAGCTAGACCCATCAATCAAAAGATCATGATCAAAACTTAGTTCGAACGACCCACGACTCGCGGACATTGTCCTTGCCAAAATTGATCACGAAATATTGATCATTTAAAATGATCAATTAGGTAACTAAGAACTAATAAGCTCCACTAGCTATCCCACTACTCGCAGACAATAACTAGCTTCACTTACTAAACTTAAAACCTATTGATGGAATGCTAGGAATTTAATTCAAAATTTGCATCTCGAATTAAACACCTATTGTTCGAAATTAGCTTAATATTTAATGGGAATTTTCGAATCAACCAGAGAGTTGTCGGGTTCGACCTCACCAACATATATGTTATCCAATTTTAATTAGTCTTGATTAATGCAAGTACAACTTAAATGCATTTCACACAAGCACTTAGCAGATAACATGTCCTAGCATGATACTAACATGTGATGATCATGGGTTCTACCTATCTTATGCGTGATATGTGGGAGCCACTCCACAATCACAAGTTCTAACATACATGCCACATAAACAGTTTAAATCACATAAGGGAAAACAGTAACAAAATACGAGCTCTATCTCTATTACATCTTTAATTGAGATTCCCCTCCCTAACATTTTGAGGGGTCTTCACTTATGACCTCCTTGTTACTTGAATGTGGTCCATCTTACTCCATGGGTGCATTGTCTCCAAAATGAAAATAAAACCTCACCACCTATTCTACTCTAAAAAAAATGAAAAAGTACTGAAAAGTAATAAGGCTCAATCTTCATATTGGCCTTAGACAAATACACGGGGCATACCCCGGCCTCAAAACAGTAATATGGAAAGCCACATAATAAATCACATAACAGTACGCACATAAGTGAGGCTCCAACCTCAATTGAAAAATTCAACTATAAGGCTCCAACCCCAATTTAAACCATCCATGTGCATAAATTAAAACTATACATAAGTCTAAACCCATGATCACCTAACACGCATAAATTGCAAGAATTTAAATTTAACCAATAAATTAAAATTCTCGCTTTAAGCTCTAATAGCTTAAAACACGACTTAGATGCAATTCTTGTTCAAGAGTCTTTTCTATAAAACCCGAAAAATTATAAACTAATAAAATTCCAACAAATTTCTGAAAATTAATAATTTTATTCTTTCAATATTTTCATAAAATAAAGTTTGCAATTTTTCCAAAATTTAAATCGCTTAATTTTTCAAAATCCCAATTTAAACAATTATTTCAAAAATAATTCAAATCTAATAAAAACAAAATTTTACAGAAAAATTAAATCGGGATTTCAAGAACCGAAAATACGAAAACACGAAATCAGGGCCCGGAACCGCCCGGAACGAGCAGCTGCTCGCCGCGTGACGTCGGGTGCGATGCAGCTTGCTGCTGCTCGCGTGCGGGCGAGACCAGGCGGTGCTCCCGTGCGGATGCGGGAGCGTGCGGGCGGCTATCCCGCGAAGGTTGCGCGACAGTGAGCGGGGCGTCCCGTGCGGACGCGGGACGGTGCACGCGGGCCTAGGCCTGTTACTCCTTAGCATGCCTGGGCTCACGTTTTTCGTGCTTCGTATCTCAAGTTTCTCCAAAACCCAATTCAATCCCAAAATTTGAAAAATACGATTTAAACAAATTTCAATTTAAAACGATTTTCAAAAACACTATTTGAGAAAATAGCTTTAGAAATTCAAGGAAAATTTACAGTTTCGTAATTCAGGCTTTCTAAAAGAACTCAAGAATACTCAATTCGCATCTAGGCCTAAGAATTTCTACCAGATTCAGAATAATTGAGACGAATCAGAGACACGATTAACGAGGTGGCTCTGATACCACTTGTTAGAAAACAGGAATCAGAAAGCAGCGAAAATTTAAAAATTTTCCAACAAAAGGATCGAAAACTCGTAATCATGAATCCAAATTCGTAGAGATTAGAAACTTACTTTTCAATAATCTTTCTTGAAGCGTTTCAAGCCACCCAAGAACGCTCTTCTCCCGGCTTGATCCCCTCTCCTTGGTAAATCTCGAATCTTTAAAAACTTCTAACTTGAAGCTCTCTAGAGATAGTCCACCAACTTGACTATAATCTAACTAGTGTTTAGGCTTAACCTAGGGTTTATTTGAAATTGGAGAAAGGATGGTGTTCAACACATGAACCAAAAGAATCCAATCAATCTCTAAGGGGAGCTCGAGCTCCTCTATATATAGCATGGAGAGGGGCGGCAGAAACTTAGTCCTTATGGACTAAAGATTTGGTCCCTCTCTCTCTTATTACTTGATCATCAAGTAATTCCAAACCTTGACTTTGAATTCTAATTCAAATCAACTTTTAAGAGAGCTAAAAATATCCAAACTCCTTTTGGATAATATTATACTTTATTTATTAATGAATAAATAACTTATTTATCAAATTAATTAATTCATAATTAATTAAATAGATTAATTTCTCCAAAATAAGACTTTCATTTTAATTCAAAATTAAACCAAAGTCTATTAAATAATTAACACATTAAGTATTTAATACATAAATAAACATACACGCACGGTGCACACATGTCCATTTAGGACACGTGTCACGCACGTGACCCACACGTGTGCTTCACACGTGTGGAACCCTTTTGGCTCGATTAACTCGTTTAATCATTTCAAAGCCCCAACTCATGTAAACAAGTTGTTGTGTGTGACCCTCTAGGTTCTCAATGCAATTAGCAGTGACCCTAATTAATTAATTAACTAATTAATTAATCAGTCCACAGGTTAATTACCATAGTCTAGCAACAGGTGTTTAACCCCTAGCTGAATTGGAATGCCTCGATTCGACAGAACCTTTAAGTCATTGATTCATGTGAGATACAATCCTCCTACTTACTATCTCTCAACCAAGATCTAGGGTAAGAGAATAATCAGAACCCTAATAATCTGGTCTTAAAGCTAAGTGCATTTCATATCCATTTGATCTCAATCTAAGAAACCCTTTTCTTGATGTCTTGATCTACTGCCTTGGTCAAGGACTCCATATGGCATATGAATGACTTACACAATAAGAGATCACTTTGCAAATGCAAGTGTAGGTCCTTTCTTGATCCTCATTCACTTTCATGAATCACTTGTGCAGCCCCAACATAAGCCTTGAATCAGTTGTCTAAGGCGACACCCTTTAAAGCTTATACCTAAGACTACAGAGTTAACTCATAAAGTGACATGGAACCTCAAGTCTTAGGATCAATTAATCACAACAATGACTCGTGAGATATTTCCTAATCTGGAAGTTTCCATTTCCTGAAATAGAAACTTCCTTTCCCATTTAGGAATCTTCTCACACGGGGCACCTCAGTGAACTTACTTATGGAAGTAAGCACCCTCATGTATCACGCACGTATCAACTATACACTTTGCACCTCTATGAAATAAGGTGGTCCTTCTTAAGGGCGTGATCCCACAAGCAAGCCTTAAAGGAGTCAGGTTGACACTCCCACTGTCTGTAGGACTCATCAGCTTGGAGTATTTTGCTAATCATGACTTATGTGATATAGGGCTCGTTTCATGAACCATTTCACCTAAATGGTAGAGTCCTAAAGTCATCAGGATTAGGGGAGTTCTCGTACATGTACAACTAAAGTAAACACATACCAAACAAGAGCATATAAAGAAGTGTTGCCTCAATTCGTTATTTTATTCAAAGATTGTTTGAACTTTCATTGTACATTGTTTTCATTTATTTCATTTGGCAGTTTACCTGGCGGCCTTACAACATGAATTGGCCAGAGATTGTTGCGTTACCTGTCGAATGCGGTCGTGAGTTATGGCGTTGTAAGTGTCCATTGATTCACTACAATATTATTGAGATTCTTCACACGAAGAGAGTGACGCGACAATTTAGCATCATTCAAGTTATTCTTGCAAATCCCTCAGCACAAGAACAATAAACACTACACAAACTCACCCGGCAAGGACGACCCGGGTAAAGCTGGGCACAATTTCATGCTAGTTACATTGCTAAACGGTATGATGCTGTTGATAATGAAATTGTTGGGGGCACAGTAACGCAAAGAAATATTCAGCAATGAAACAAAAAAACGGTGGATTACTAGGTCTATCATATTCAAAAGTGCCTACATTTTGGTTAACATGTATAAATTAAATTATTAATAGGTCTATCATATTCAAAAGAAATATTCAGCAATGAAACAAAAAAACGGTGGATTACCTGGATTCCATTTTTGTAGTGCGGTCATGAACTGTGGTAGACTCCTAACTGAACTTTCCCACGTACCATACAAGTGCTCCCGAGTTCGCCTTAGACTTTGGTATGCCTTTGAGTATCCAATCTGATATCCACAAAAATCATTAACATTTTGATGGATATCGGCTACCGCATAGACATAATTGGTCCTGGCATGGCCAATAATGATAGCCGCAATAAAACTCGTGTCCAAATTTACATGGTCGGTCATAATGAAATCGGGACTACATGTATGATCATCGTGATAAACAGAGATGGCCTAAATCCCCACTCTCTTTTTATATTGGGCACGCGACTCTCATGGGCACCCTATAGCTTGACCTAGTTTACAATGAACGTTCCAAAATGTTTGGGTACTAAGCTGAACTTTAAATTTACGCTTAGCCCATCGAATGGAGAAGTCCTTAACGGCTGCTTGAACATGTATCTTACTTTGAAACGACATCCCCACAGCCAATCTACCAATATTAGGATCATAAAGCTAACTCCGTTTGCCCAATGGCAAGCCCATCGAGTCGGCGTACATATCTGATCCAGTTGTATGGTAGTACGGATGGAATTCGTGGAGTTGAATCTGTGAACTTTCATTGTTGTGCTGTGCCAACAACTTCTCAATAGCTGCAACCTCTTCGGCACGTTCTTCTGCAGTTTGGTTGACATTGTCATCCGATCCCTCCTCGTTGTTATCAGTGTCATCCTCGTCGTCTTCTATCTCTAACTCCGACGATACATCATCAGTCTGTTGGAATTGTTATGCAGATTCTTCCTCCTCCTCCTCACCGTCTCACATAGGCATCATCCTGATTGCTTTGTCGGAGAGCTGTACTGGTGTCATTGATACCAAAAGCTTCAAAACCACTGCTTATCGATGAGATTTCCTGGGTGAGCAGTTCCACGTATTGTCGCATATCTTGAATCCAAGTAGCATTTACTGATTGTTGTTGTTGGATGGGTTCAACAACAACAAACACCTTGAATGATTCGAGTTGGGATGCTATATTCGTATAACAACTCAAAAAACTATCATCGGATATTTCAACAACCGTTTCGATCGATACCGAAATTTTAAAATGTACCATGTCGAGAAAATCTTGATATTGTATTAATCTCGTGCCAAATGAATTACATCATAGATGTGTTAAACGAGATCACAAAATGAGGTTGATCGTGAAATTCTAGCAATGGTAAATGGTGGTCGATCGTAAGAAACATAATAGTTTAACTCAGTATAATTGCTACCATAGTAGACAATTAACCCAATCGAATCCATTATAATGGGCAAGAAATTCTCTGAACGAAGGTTATGCAAAACTTAAAAAAACTGCATTCGAACACTAGAAATGGTGCTTTATATAAATTTTCAGCACCTTTGCTTTTTGAACAATAACATTGCATTGTTGTTTTAGGAGAACAATAACATTGCATTATTGTTGTAGGAGAAAATTTCCTTCGTATTGATATCAGATCGCCAATTTTCCACGCCTTTTACTATTACTGAGATTTGCCGAAATCTGAGTGTTAGGGAATCCAAGGTGGGGTCGCCATACGCTCTGGCGACCCCCAATTTAATATTATTTTTATTTTTATTTTTTTTTATTGTGGTCGCTATGCTCTGTGGCGACCTTATATAAAATAATAAAAAAAAAAATACGGGGTCGCCACAGAGCATGGAGACCCCGTTAAAATAATACCAAAACAGTACCAAAATCGCCACAGATCATGGCAATCTATGACAAAATCTTAACCCGCCCACAACGGATAACATTTTTCAAACTCGTTATAATTTAAATATTATTTTCAAAAAATCCTCATATTTTTTCTCACTCACAAGGGATAAATTAGGAATTATAAAATTATATATTTTTTATTTATCTTAATTAGAAATAATTTGAGATCAAATTAGGCGTTTATTATTATACCGTTAAGTATATCCAACGGAACCCTAAAAGAGACATTGAGTTATAATATTACAAACTACAATGTTTGGTATTTGTAATATTTTAGGGAAGACAAGATCCGTTTGTAATTTCAATGTAATTATCCGTATGATAATATTCTATTCTATTATACAAACATAAAAAAGTAATGCATTTTTTAAATAATAATTGTAAAATGTAAAAAAAACGATGAAAACTTACAAATAATTTAAAACCGTGCAACGGTGCAAGTGCAAAGTGGGTTGTTAATTCATTTGTATCAGAAGGCCCACATCCACATGGGCTTTATTTACTTGGCCCAATATCTCATTACTTCTATTTAGGGCTCTCAGCCTCTCATAATACGATTTGATATTTGAATTTCATCATTATATCTTTTACACCACCGATGGTATAGTATAGTTTAGTGTTTAGATACTATAATGGTTTAATTAGAAATCTCGTGTTGAAAACCTTGGAAATAAAACTCTTATTGGTAAAAAGTAAAAACCAACAACAGTCCTTTATAAAAAAAAAAAAAAAAGTTTGAACTTGAATCTAATCTGATATAATATAATACACACATAAAAAGTTTGAAATTAAACTAAATATAAGAAAATTTACAAAATACGTATGAATATCAACATTACATTAGCCAATAGAATTCTTAATAAAAAATAAGTGCACTCTTCGCATAATTATGCGTCATTTAAATATATTATCAAAAATAAATTTCAGACCTTTGAATCGGTGGAGTTCGTATTCGATTCACTTACTTTTAATTATAAATTTTTATAATCAAACCTGATTTATTTGAAAATTTTCATTTTAAAATATTAAAACTTGTCAACAAGATGTACCTTAGTTTTGTTGGTTCAACAACGACTCAACGAGGGCCTAAGCCTCAATTACTTTTTCAACTCTTCTGGAAACAGGTCCCATATACGTGCTTCCTCTTCCATAGTTTGTCCCAATTCAGCAAGCCTCTTTGTCAGCGAATTCCCTTCGCGTTTGACGTGCCTAATGCGGCTCTATCATGGTTTGTGCAGTAAGTTTCGATAATCGTTTGCTTCGAACCAATCGATAATGATATACAAAAACATAGAACATAACATAATAAAACAAATTATATAATAATTTTTTTATTTTATTTTAATGATCTGACCAGTACATAGATGAGATTAAAAATAAGAAAGAAGATTTAGTGGGATTCAAAATTGTAAAACTTTTTTGAAAACCTACAAGGTCAAAAACATAAATTATTGTTTGCAGAGGGGTGGAAATGAAATAAATCGTAAACTTCTGGGACGCGCGGCGGCAAAAGGGTTCCAGCGTTATAGCAGAAGTGCATTGTGAGGGGTTAGCTAGGGCTTTTCTCTCCTCCTCTTCATACTACTCCATTTCTCTCAGATTTTTCCGTTCGAACGAATCAACTCCGATCGCCGGCGAAATGGTAGGGTTTTCGATGCAGCCGTACGGGATACAGTCGATGCTGAAAGAGGGCCATCGACATTTGTCGGGCTTGGATGAAGCAGTGATTAAGAACATCGATGCCTGCAAGCAGCTCTCAACCATTACGCGCACGTCCCTCGGCCCCAATGGTATTTCTCTATCTCGCTCTCCTTTTGTTCTGGGTTCAAGAGATCTTCTCAGTTTTTGGCAGCGTTGTGTTGTGTTTTGAGTTTATTGCTGTTTAGTGTTTAGTGTAGGTTTAGCTAATCGACCTCGTTTTGGATCCCCTAATCGAGAGTATTTTGGAGAAGTTTTTAATTGAACAAACTTCCAATGGAAACAAAAAGTATATTAATCTAGTTGCAGAATTGAGTTTTGGTTGAGTAATCGAGGGGCAAGTGGTCATAATGAGCTTTGCTTTAGCTTGTAGTTTCAATAACATTCCGTCCTTTCGGTTTTGGCTCAGTTTAAATTGGCCTGGATTCGGACGCTTTGTGTTTTTGGGAGAGTGTTTCCCCTCATTATAAGCATTAAACAGTGTGTTCGTATGGGCCCCTGAGCTACGCTACAGAAGTACTGCCATTCGGTGAAGTCTGGTAGAAGTAAAAAATGTGGGACTGATTAGCAATCTTCCATTGTGGTCTATATGCTAATTACCAGAAATTCTTTTAGCTCAATTCAAATCCATAGAACGAGATTGGAAATTTTGAGTTTAAAAGATTTTTGTATCTTGTAAAAGCTATTATATGTGATTATTTTATTTTATTTTTTCTTTTTTTGGTGACATATGAAATTAAAATAAATGTCAAACTGCAACTTAGGGCCTGAGAACCTCCTGCTTAGAATATGATCAGATCTAGTAAAATGCCTGGTTTTTATCATAAAATGTGTGTATATGTGTCTAATTTGTTTTGTGAAATGGATTTGCCAACTCTACATCAGTCAACTGATTCAAGTGAACATAAATTATTCAGAAATTTGTATTGGCCCGAGTCTTGACGGCAACTTAGAACATATTATATGTTTTGTTACTTTATTGGTTCAAGTATAGGACTAGAGTATGAAATCAAAATATTTGTTTGGTTCAAGAATAGCTGTGCACTTTTTGCTTTTTTTTAAGCACTTTAGGAGTGTTTGGAAATCATCTTCTGCTTAGTTTAGGAGTGTTTTGAACCTGCCTTCTAGCTTGTTGGCTATTTTTGTAGATAAATGAAACTTTGTTTAGTCTAATAGAAATGCTTCTAATATTTTTTCTTTCAAACACTCAAATGTTTATTTTTTTCAAAATTGTTTTCAACATTTTCTTCCAAGCACTCACAACTTTTACTACTGCAATTTTTTACAACATCAGCTTCTACTTCTACTTCTCCAAAAGCAAAAGTTTTTGCTAACACCCATATAAGGATTTGCACAAGTTCATACCTGTTTATTCACTTCCCTGTCTAGTATTAGTCTATTAGATTTTGATTTGACTTTAAGTTATATATATGTTCATGAAGTCAATTGTTTTTCCCCTTTACTGTCACTGTCATCCAAAAGGGAAGACAGGTTATAATGAGTGAGGACTGGTGGTGCTTATCCAAAAGGCAAGACAGGTTATAATGAGTGAGGGAAAATGTAAAAGCATGACTCTCGTTGATCATATTAGCAATTTATCCAACTTTGCCTGATTTATAGCTCTTTTATTGTTCAGGTATGAATAAGATGGTTATCAATCATTTGGATAAGCTTTTTGTCACAAATGATGCTGCAACCATTGTAAATGAGCTGGAGGTTCAGCATCCTGCAGCCAAACTTTTGGTTTTGGCCGGACAAGCCCAGCAAAAGGAAATTGGAGATGGAACCAATTTGACTGTTTCAGTCGCTGGAGAACTTCTTCAATATGCCGAGGAACTCATTAGGATGGGATTGCACCCTAGTGACATCATTATTGGATACACAAAGGCAATCAATAAGGTTTGTCATTGTTGATATAGTTTGTAGGATTGTGAACAGAATTTGTGGTGTTTCGTTGTTTACCAATTTTTAAATCGTATTCTCTCAGGCCCTTGAGATACTGGAGGAATTAGTGGAAGAAGGTTCTGAAACTATGAATGTGAGAGATAAAGTTGACGTAATTTTACGAATGAGATCTCCAGTGGCCAGCAAACAATTTGGACTGGAGGATATATTATGCGGTCTCATTGCTGAGGCAAGTTTCATCTTTCCAACAGTTTGTATAAATATTTTGGAATTTGGATCTACTTTCTGATATGGCTGAGTGGCAATCTGTTTTTCCTTGAAGGCTTGTATCCAAGTTTGCCCCAAGAACCCAGCAAACTTTAATGTGGATAATGTGCGAGTTGCAAAACTATTGGGTGGGGGTTTGCATAACTCCACAGTAGTTCAGGGCTTGGTGTTGAAGAGTGATGCTGTTGGGACTATAAAGAGAATAGAGAAAGCTAAGGTGCGTGTTAAATCAATATAACCAGGTTGCTGCATGGTTGTTTTTGTGTATCGGTATCCATACATCCATCAATGATGAAACCCTCCTGTGTCTTGCTCAATTACTACTCTCATGATTTAGTGGTATACTCATTTCATGATTTAGTGATTTGAATATTTGATTACATACTACAGAGGTGTCTTGAAATAATTAGTCAAGTGCAGCTCCTGGAACACTATTATTGTCTTTTATTCACATGTTTCCTTAAAGGTGTAAGCATCTAAATGTTAAAACATCGACCTACCAAATGAGTTACTTGCATGTTGCATTCATTCAGTTGTCTCATTAATCATGAGAAAATACACAGCAGCAACAAAATTAAATTATCAATGATTTCTGGAGGTGGGTGGTTGTGAAGGAGTACAAATAGATCATGATAATGGACCATGAACTTGCATGCATAATGTCTTTTTTGAATATTTGTGCCAATCACAGGCTATCAGTCTTTACTGAGTTTTTAGCTTTATTCCACGACCAATATGCATTTTGATTGATCTGCTGCAATTTATTGTGCCAGGTTGCTGTTTTTGTTAATGGTGTTGATACAACTGCAACAGAAACAAAAGGAACTGTTTTAATTCATAACGCTGAGCAGGTATCCCTAATAAATTTTGCTATCCTTTAATTTTTGTAAGTGCTGTACCATCTGTGCTTGTTTTTGCCATGTAACACTATCGTTTTTGGCGTGTTATGCATTAAATGAATTATCCTGACCAGTCTTATGAGTGGCTTAGAAATGTAAGGGGAATCTAATCGAAGTTGGTAATGAGCTATCGGGATTCTGGAACCTGTCTTTTCCTGAAAGATTGTGTGCTTGCTGTGGCTGTAGTTTTAGTTGATAATGAGATGTTGGGTTTCTGGAACCTTTGTCGTTTTCCGAAAAGATTGTGTGCTTTTTGTGGCTTTACTTTTCGTTATCACTTGATTGTCCCAATCTTCAACTATCTGCCCCTGATTACCAAATAAAGAAAAGGGGTTATGACTGGAACATTTTGAAATAGGGAATTTGGTATCTGAATTTATAGGGAATATTGGCAAGAAAGAAATATTATTATTACATCTGGTTTTTGTAGTCTCTGCTAATCACATTTTTCTCTTGCAAGTTTGTTTTTGAG
The DNA here is from genome assembly GCA_037501455.1 of Lantana camara. Classification (NCBI taxonomy): domain Eukaryota; kingdom Viridiplantae; phylum Streptophyta; class Magnoliopsida; order Lamiales; family Verbenaceae; genus Lantana; species Lantana camara. The sequence continues at coordinate 29,144,957 of CM074856.1, read as the reverse complement.
ATGATTTATCCATAAGCTCTTTTTTGAATCTAACAAACTTACCTCCTAATTGGCCTCTTGTATAAATCTGAATCCAAGACCATAGTCTTTCCATTATCAGAAAATTTGAAGTTCTGTTGGATGAACAAAATAATAGTTGCCATGCTTGTGTACTTGAATTATGTCTAGTTGTTTAAACTACAACATTTACATTGCAGCTTGAGAATTACTCGAAGACTGAAGAATCTAAGGTTGAGGAACTAATCAAAGCAGTTGCAGAATCAGGTGCAAAAGTCATAGTTAGTGGAGCAGCTGTGGGGGAAATGGCATTGCATTTTTGTGAACGTTATAAGTATGACCTCTATTCCTCTTAGCATATTGTTCACCTGCGTTGTTATCCTCCCAAGCCCCTAGTTACTTCTGGTTGTTATGATCCTTATTATCTATTCTCTTATAGAAGTTATAGTTTCTTGATGCTCGATGTCCGAGTGGATACTTCTTTTTGTAATGTTACTGCTGTCCCTTTATCTTAATTAAATTTGGCTCTGTGGTGTGTTAGTTAATGTATACATATAGTTGTTTTTGTCTTTGGGTTGGAGATGCGGGGACAGGTATACTAATCTGTCTGTTGGTGCCTTTTCTTGTTCTTGTTAGCATAAATTAGAATTGTCAAGTTGTATTATTTTCTATTACAGGTTTCAGATGTTTTTAAGAGTTATAATTACCTTTAGTGGATAATAACTTCTTTTGCTGCCTAGTTCTTCTTTAATTTTTGCCACATTTTTGAGTCCCAGTCTTTATAGTCCTGTTGCTTAATCTCTGATATACTGGGAAAGTATTAGTTATCCTAGGAATTGTCAATATCAGAGAGGAGTCTTGGTGCATTTTGGGAGATAAAACATTACACATAGTTGCAATTTTTTTCTCCCCTGTCATGTCTGTCTCTCATAGTAGCAATGCTTTATAGTGCATCTATCTCGGCTGAGTTATTCCTCTTATTTGGCTCAATTCAATTTTAATTTTCTTCTCCAAATTTGCTTACAATCCGCATAACATTGTGTAACCGAAATCCAAAATGTGGTCTTGTAGGCTCATGGTGTTAAGAATCAGCTCCAAGTTTGAACTACGAAGATTTTGCCGTACCACTGGTGCTGTTGCTCTTGTAAGCATGACTGCTTGAACTGGGTCTATGTTCGTGATATTTTGTTATTTGCTAACACTCTGCCTTTGTTTGAAAACAGTTAAAGCTCAGTCAGCCGAGTCCAGATGATCTTGGATATGTTGACTCTGTTTCAGTGGAGGAAATTGGCGGGGCTAGAGTATGCTGAACAAACTTGACTTATATTGTGGTTATTATACTTGGTTCAGTTACTAATATCTTTTGTGGTATTTTATTTGCTTTATGTGTAATAGGTTACGATTGTAAAAAATGAAGAAGGTGGAAATTCTGTTGCCACTGTTGTACTGCGAGGAAGCACTGATAGCATATTGGATGACCTTGAAAGAGCTGTGGATGATGGTGTGAACGCGTACAAGGTATTTTGTTGTTCCTCGTGAATTAATGAAGTCCACCAGTTTTTTTGACTATAAGCAAATTTCAGTTTCTGCACTGTCTAGTTCGCTATCCAATCTCATGTATGCTATATTGTAAGATCTCATTGTATTTCTTATGCGGCGTTTCACCAGGCAATGTGCAAGGATAGTCGAATAGTACCTGGAGCAGCAGCTAGTGAAATTGAATTAGCTAGGAGGCTCAAAGAATTTTCGTTCAAAGAAACCGGGTATTTGATATATCTTTGTATTACGTCTTATAGCTTCATCTGTGGTGTTGGGAATATCCTCCCCTTCCTTGAGAAATTTTCAACACTTGTCTTTCATAATTTTTGACTTCTCATGTGATACTATTAACATTAATATTGATTCTGCTGAAGAAAAGAAATAGGTATCTCTGAAGTGCTGGTTATTTCCTCATTTTTATCATGTAGACATGCTTTGGACATGAATAATGTTTTACTTCGTTCTTTATCTCTGCCTAGTAAACACTTCTGTTTGGTTGTTCTGTCTCTAGATAAGCTATAAGACTTGTTTGTTTTAAATCTAAATTATACATATGCAATTCAGGCAATATCTTTCTGTGCGTGAGGGAGGTTGTGGCAGTTTTTCTATAACTCTTTGACTCTTTTAACTATTGCTTTTTCAGTGTCATGCTATATCTGTGCTCGAAATTTATCATTGACGTTTCTCTTTTCTTGTGTCATTTCATACCTGTTTCTAAGACCTAGCTGTTTGTCATCTTCCAGGTTGGATCAGTATGCTATTTCAAAATTTGCTGAATGTTTTGAAATGATTCCTAAAACCTTGGCTGAGAATGCGGGGCTTAATGCGGTAGAAATCATATCATCTTTATATGCGGAACATGCATCTGGTAACACCAAAGTGGGTATTGATTTGGAAGAAGGTGCTTGCAAGGATGTCTCTACTATGAAAATATGGGATCTCTACCTTACCAAGTAAGTTATTAATGCAAGTGTTGAGTAATTGAAGATTCCATTTCGTAAATCCTTTTCTTCTGAAAACATTTCTTAGGAATTTGGTATTCGTACAAATTGTTACTTTTAACTCAGTTACTCCACTTTTTTTTTTGGCTCATGAATTTATTCTCTAAACAAGTCCAATATATTCTTAACCTGCAAATTGACGCTTGTGATCTGCGTAGTAAAATTGTTCCAGTAAATCATGGTTATCAAAATACTCACTATAAATCATCTGGATAACTTCAATTTGGTTCTGCAGTTGTATTTTGACAAGTCATTTCCCTTACCAAGCTAGACTGCCCTTTTGTTATCTCTGGAATGGATTATGGTTTGAGTTGAATGTAATATCTTTCTTTTTGGCAGATACTTTGCCCTAAAGTTTGCTGCAGATGCTGCGTGTACTGTACTGCGAGTAGATCAGGTAAGTAGCTGCGTGTAACCTGTCATGCCATCTCTTTTATTCACACTTTTCATAGAATGTTTAATAAGCTGAGTGCTAAACCTTGCTTAGGCTTGTGTCAGTGAGATATTCATTTACACTACATTAGTTTGCTGTGCCATTTTGTAGAATTTTATTTCATGATGATTTGAGTGAGCCAGGGAACTGCGACGGTCATATGAGAACTTCTCATAATCTCGTACAGTTCTGTTGAAAGTCCCATACTGAACAATCATACCTGCTTCTGAAATCCTTGTCAATTCCCAGATATCAGAATGCTCATCCAGTCCCTGCATCAGAATAAATTTTGAAATTGCAATTTTTTGTATTCTTGCATTTTCTTTCCTGCAAAGCACTTTTTGAAATTGACATCAAACAAACATACAACTCTTTATTCATTTCTTTTCTTCATTGCGGTTATAATTCACTCGAGTCTATAAATTTGTTTACTTGTTCGACCTTTCTCGTGCAGATCATAATGGCAAAACCAGCTGGTGGCCCAAAACCTCCTCCCGCAGCCGGCGGGATGGACGAGGATTGAGTTTCTGGGAACGACGTATTGTCTTAGGATGTTGTTTTACCACCAATATGTATTCAAGAAACTTTGTCTCTTATGTCTTGGTTTAATGCTTGTTCATGCCATTTTTGTTTGGCTGAGAAATTTTTGGGAAAACTGAAATTGCTGTGTTGATTGTCATTGTATATGCAGATTTTTAGCCTTGCTTTTATTTATGTATTCAGAATACTGATCAGAAGTTTAGTTTCTCCTTTTTCTTTCAAATGTTCTCTGCAATTCGCATGGTTTCATTGTATTTTTGTTGGCTTCTGGTTAATCATGGCTAGGGATGTTTACCAATGAATCTAGCCGAACTTTGCTGATTTTTCTTGGCTCAAGCTTCGGTTCGAACTTGTTCAGCCCGACTCGTTTGATAGTTTGAGTTCGGCTCGGTTTTATCTCGAGTTTGAACTCAAGATATAATTAAATATAAAAATAAAACAGTAATATATATATATATATATATTCAATATAGTATTGACCACTCATGGATATTTAAATATATACATGTATATACTATTATACTATATTTAAGTCATGAATATAGATTGATTCGCGAGTCAAAAAAAGAATAAAAAAGTTTGGGTACGAGTTTAGTTTGAACCTTGGCTCGGCTCGACATTGGTTCAAACATTTAGAATGTTAAATTGAACCTTAAATGGTTCGACTCGACTGGCTCGGTTCATAAACATTTTTAATCATGGCTTTTTGAAAGTATCTTAAAATAATAAAAGAATATTTTTTTGGTTTTAGGTAACAACATTGGATAGGTTTTTTTTTTTTTTTAATAAAACACGTATACCCAAACCTAGGACTTTGTTTTGGAGAATGAATCTATTAACCACTGAAACCGATTCTTGTTGGCTGTAACAACATTGGATATATATATATATATATATATATATATATATATATATATATATATATTTTAACAATATTGGAGTGTTGATATTACTTGACAAGATTATTTGATTTTTTTTATATTATAATTTTTTTTTGTCTTATTTCCAATTACTAATTATGTGTTAATTTATGTGGCATAATATAAATGAAATGCGATAAAACATAAAAATAAAATAAAAAATTCAAACTCCTAGAAAGGAAAAGAAGAAGAAGCTACAGTTGTCCATAATTTCACATTTTTAAAATAGTTTTTCGTGTACAAATTAATACAATCAATATAATTTTGTAGTTGATCCCCACAACTTGGATCAAATGTTGGCCTTCTAAAAGCTTTTCTGTCAAACAAGTGAATCTCTAATCAGGTAAGGAGGTGCATTCAATTGGAGTTCATTTGAGGAACCCAAAAAGGTCGTGCCGTCACTTACCACACCATTGTCCTCTTATCGTACTAGTAACCATTCCTGCTCAAACAAAATTATTAGAACTCCAAAAAAAAATTCTCTCCCCACTCTTGTTCCAAAAGGTAGAATCGCCCACCTTAGGCGTCCCTCCTAAGTGACCCCACACCAGTAGAAGAGGAGGTAAATCACGGTGACTCACGATCCCACAAGGTAGGAGGACGGTCTCTGGTGACCACAAGGGGCTACCCAATACATTGGATGGATAAAACCCCCACAACTGCGCCTGCCAGAGTTTGATCCTGGGTCCTTGTTCCAACACTCTCCTCACTCTTTCTTCACGTTGATGAGCGACGCGCTGCCGCTACCGCCTCCAGCGGTTTGGCCGCCTCTCGCAGCGTCATCCTCCACCGCCGGCAGCCTTTCCTCCATCCGTCATCGTCGACTGCCCAATTTTCTCTCTCCCACCCAGCGGCGCAACCCACACCACCAGCTTACGCCGCAGCGTTACACTTGCCACCACTAGCGGCAACGTCAACCCCTCCACCCTCCACCGCGAAACCACTACCCATGAAACGTGGGCGCATCTATCTCTTCCCTCGGGACCCGAATTGCAAGCCCTATGGAATTATTTCAGAGAGAAACGGAATCACAAATATTTCCTTATCGGATGCGGAAATCGCAGAGCTATCATGGCCTTTAGATTTGCATTAGTTGGGAAATTCTCGAAGGGTTATCCGACGATGGCTCGATTACACGAGCTTATGATGGGAATGGATCTCTTAGGTGAGTTTAAAATTGGCTTATTGAACATCAAACATGTTTTAATTAGACTAAGTTGCCATGAGGATTTTATGAAACTCTGGATGCAAAAGATAATTGTTTTAGATGGGTTTCCGATGAGGTTATTCAAGTGGACTCCTACCTTTAACACGAAGGTGAAATCGCCTGTAGCTCCGGTTTGGGTTAGATTTCCAGATTTTCCAAGTCAAAATTTTAAACCAGAGTCGTTTTTTGATGTTGCGAAACAAATCGAAGAGCCTTTATGTTTTGACGAAGGCATTTTTGATGTGAAAAGACCATCAGTGGCACGCGCATGTATTGAAGTTGATTTGCTACAGTCACTGAAGAAGCGTTTGAGTCTTACGTACCATGGAATGACATGGATCGAACCGATTGTGTACGAACGACTCCCTCCGTATTGCAAAAATTGTGCACATATAGGGCATGAGGATAAAAATTGCTATAGTGGATTGGAAGAAGTCCTGGATTTACGTGCAAAAATTAATGGAATACGCATCGGAGCACGCCGTGAAGGTGGAGATGATGACGGTGCGCCACCAGGGGGCGCCAGTGGTGGCGCGAATGACAAAGTCGACAAGGCTGAAATTGGGGACATCACAACGAAGGATGGTGCTAGGGTTGGAGATGCAAATTCTAACCCTAATGCAGTTGGAGGCCAACAGTTAGTTTGGGTTCAAAAAACCATTCAGGCTAGTCAACTGCAGCTCGAGATTCCTCTACCCAATCCGGAAGAACATGCTTCTTTGGACCCTTTGAAAACGGATTTGGGCTACAAGAAACTCGCGAGTAATGTTCAGGAAATTTTCAGTCAGGAAAGTCCGCAATCCTTAACTCATGCCCAAGGGCTATTAAATAAATCAGAAAAGCTGTCTCTGAAGACGGGCCAAATTGAATCCTCTTCATCGACCGAAGAAGATGATCCTGATCCATTTAATCTTGAGTCTTTACTTAACAAACTGACCCCTCAACCACACAAGAGTCCCCCTTGGTCCACAATCTTCGTCGGATCCGTGAGGATGAGAAAGAATGGGATCAGGAGGAAGAGCAGAGAAGACAAGAGAACCTCAGGATGGAAGAGCAGCTTTTGTCCGAAAATAAATATAGTCAACTTGTAGACGAAGAGTCCTTAAATGAGGATGAAGTTCACAACCTGGAACAGGAAGACTCGATTGTGGACAGAATTATGATTGAGTCGGATTTTCCTGTAAACCAAAAAAAAAAAAGAAAAAGACTCACGAAGTCAGGCAAAAAGCAGAAATACGAGGAAAAGTTCAAGTCTCCAGATGACCATTCTATTATTAGAGAGTTTTTTGAAACAGTCCCAAAAAAGACGTCGCATCAACTTGAGTCCGTTATAGATCTGAACATTTGTGCTGAAAATAAGTCGGGAAAAAAAGATTTTCAGTATTCAGCTGACACTACTAATCATAAGAAATAATTCTATCCTGAAAGATACAAGAAGAACGAGTTCGAGGATGATCTAGAAACATTCAAACAAATGACTCTCTTTAGACGCCTAAATTCATTTAATAGAAATATGGAGAAAAATCATTTTTTCAAGACCTTAGTGAAAGTTCTAGAGTTTTGAAGAGATCGTTATCCGAAGAAGTTCTCTTCGATTGGCCGGTAACTCATAAAGATGGAGATAGCGAAGAAATTGATGAAGATAACTTTGGTCTAGATGCTTTATTTTAGAGGAAATAATACTTCCTTTTATTTTATTTTATTTTTTTATTTTTTGGACCTTTGGTTGTGTTTGCTTTTTCTGATTGTTATTTTGAGGTGGGGTCTTCTATAAAATCTTTTTATTTAAAAAATAAATAAAATTAATTTTGTAGTTAAATCTAAACAAAAAAACTTGAAATTATATATTTTAATAAAATTATATTATAAAAGGTCTTTTTAGTTAAATAATTTCAGCAATCCAATGGGTAAGGTAAAATCGTCAGCCTCTTTTAGTACTAAGGACTGTCACTCTGTCAGACTGTGTGTCTTGTGTCCAAAGCTATTGGGCAGCTTTGTTTGATTATTTCATTGGACAACATTTCCAGATTTCGTACTTCAAATATTAAAAAATAAAAACTGTCCAAATTGAAAATGGGGAAATAACTTTCCACCAATTTAAAATATTTTTTCTTTTAACTTCCCATAAAATTATACTAGATGATAGGATATAAATACGGTATTAGAACGTTTTAGTATTATATTTTGTTAAAATTATACAACATATTTTGAGAGGTATTTTAAGTACTACATTATGTGAAAATCATACTTGATCTTCGTCTTCCATGACTTATGTAGTCAGATATGATCACAATTTTTATGGGATGATCATCAACCTCGTCCTTAGCCACTTAGGCTAGGAATCAATCTCAACTTTGATCTTAGGGAAGCGCCTTTCCCAAACTATAGCAAGGCCTTTGCGAAGCCCCAGCAAATCCGCCACATTGCTATAACAAACCTAATGCTTCGGATAAAATCTCAGTTATATTTTAGATTTTTTTTTCCTAAATGTATTAAAGATATGATGAAATCTAAATTGTCAAGTGTATGAGTGAGATTAAAACCTGATACGTGTAAGAATTTTGGGTAAAGAAAAAGGTTTTTGAAACCCTAGACATCACTTGGGAGTGATTTTCAAAAAACTGAACTTACTTTAACCAACCGAACCTTAACATGACATTAGAGATCTTTTTGAGTAAACAATAGTTGTCTTTGCTAGTTTAAAAGCATCAAAACTATATTTTAAAGCACTCCAAAGAAAATAGATCTTTTAAGTAACGGGGAATTTCCGAAAACTCCCCAAATGATAAGTCTAATTCCTTATACCTCCCCATTTTCAAAAATGATGTATTAAAACTCAAGAATCGCGTATCTAAAACCCCAAATGATGTATTTGAAATATAAGGAAAAAATCACGTATCTAAATCTCAGAATCGCGTATCTAAATCCCAGAATTGCGTATCTAAACCCTAGAATCGTGTATCTAAAACCCCAAATGATGTATTTGAAAATGGGGAGCTAAAAGGAACTTTTCAAACCCATGGGGAGTTTTCAAAAATTACCCTAAGTAAACAATAGTTGCTCGAAATAAAGAAAAACTGTATTTTAAAACACTCCGAAACGGACGAAAATAAGCTAGATATCTTTATAGAATCTACAAAAGTAACTCTTCTATTGAATCAATTTTACTTTAATTCAATCCCTTACATCTCTTAAAGAAAATATGAAGCTACTGATTTCATCCATGCAGTTGTGTGCTATTGGTTCTGAAAGTTAACACTCACACCAAATCACTGGCAAACCTATTCAGCTCTTTACCATTGTTCCTAACATCTCTTCCAAACACAAAAGCAGCAAAAATAGCGAGGCATAACATGAACATGACAAAGGAAATAGTGAAAAAACCACCATTACATTAAACGAATAAATTATTATAAATTTAAGAAAAAAATTAATCAACGTATCAATCAACAGGGGGGCAACATTCCTTCTCCAAAACACCTCCCCTATACCAACACCACCACAAGCAAACTCATCAAAACCACCACCATAGACCACCTCAACGAATCCGATCCCCCGACAGCTATCTGAATCGTAAAATTACAGTTACCCTGAGATGCATTCGTTGGAATCGCCACCGCCAGCCCCTGAAAATCACAAGCCGAATCCTTCTGATTCTGCACCTGAAAAAACATGTTGAAAGCGTACGACGCGTTCCCCTTAACATCCAAACCGTTGCACGAGGAACCGAAACCGAGCGCAGTGCAGTCCGCGAAAGTACATGCATAGTTAATATTGTCAGCAAGTTTGCTTGAATTCTCCCGGTTGTCCCTCAACACGCACCAGTATTTAGGGAGATAATTGACATTCTGTGCCCCCACGAGATATTTATCCGCCTGCTGTCCGGTCAAATCCATCGGGAACTTAGGCTGACCATCGTACCGAAATATCCCCCAATGGCGCTCAAAATTACCGGGAGCCACACTCTTTATGTCCTCATCGAGGAGGCCGAAGAGGTAAACTTCTATATAACCGGGGCGAAGTGGGGTCCCTCTGTTACCAGCCAATCTTGGCAACAACCCTCTATAGAATCTCAATGCATAGTTTATATTGGCATTTCTGTCCCCATCCGTAGGCCACCCCACTTCCCCTACTATTATGGGCATATCTCCAAAACCGAGAGCTTTTAGGGAAGAAACTAAAGTGTCGAAATTGGCATCGAAGACATTTGTGTATGGAGTGCCGTTATCATCTATGGGGTTGCTTACACCATCGAAGAAGGCATAATCAACTGGGAAATGCTCATTGGCGTATAGGCTTAGGAAGGGGTAGATGTTGATTGTGAAGGGGGCTTTGTTTTGGTTTAGGAAGGTGACTATTTGGGTCATTTGGGGGAGAATGTCTGTCCGGAAGGTTCCGGCAGACGGGACGGGATTGGACTCAGGGGAGCCATACACATCAGCATTTAAGGGAACGGTTGCTTTGATGGAGTCGCCGAAACCAGCTTCGTTTATGGCATTTTGGATGTTTTGAAGAGCGGGGAATGTTGTGTTTACGAAGGAGTTGTTGTAGGATGTGAGGAACGGCTCGTTGCCTACTGCCACATATCTGCATGGATTTTGGAAAAGAGAAAAAGATTTAGAAAGAGTGGTAATGTAGTTAGCAAACATGGTGGTGTAATGGTTTATTGATTTGAATATTGAAGCAAACTTCTCCTGAGTTATGAAAACTACAAAAACTTCCCCTAACACGCTCTGAGGAGTGGCGTGCATGCAACTATAGTCATAAGTCTAAAGTTGAATATCAATTAGAATATATCAAGGCAAAATAGTGTATTCATAAGAAAACAGAAATGATATCATCGAAACTACCGGTCGAGATGTAATGTAAATTATTTGATAAGGGAAGTTTGTGTAATTATACCAAACCCAAGGGTATATCATTGTAATTATCCCTTGGTTGAATGTACAGGTCAGGTTACATCAGGAAAAGAAGGACGAAAAGAAAAGAACAATTTTGAATTTCTAGCAACAAAATTTGAAAAAATAGACAGAAGTCACATCATTGTTACACAAATTATTTCAGAAAACAGGGTATAAAGAAAAGGATGTCTTCAATGAGACCACAAATAAGAAGACTTTTCTTGAAAAAAGACAGTTTTTATGCAAAACAATGGATACCTTCAAGAATTATGAACTTACATGAATAGGGCATTTTTGGAAGATTTTTCATTCTGTTCTCACTGCTGTCTATGAACAGGTATGACTCCATTTATTGAATTACCAAATATGGGCTAAATTTTGAATTTGTTTGGAATTTAGTGTGGAAAGAAGGTGCATCAGTTACCAGAAAAGGAGAAGGCTTCTTGGCATAAGACACATCTAATGTCTTAATACCAAGATTTAAAAATAGCTCAAACAAAATGAAAAATCAAATCTTTATCTGGTGTGGCTCATGAGAATGATTAAATAATAGAACAAATTCAACTTTTCACGAATTTTTTATGCATTTTGGTTGAACAAATGATGCGATAACAGTCGTCCAAATAGCAACTCGTCTGCAGGGATCCCCCATATCGAGTATCTGCAGTACCCGAACTCGGGGAAAAAAAAAAAAAAACAGAGTGCAGCAATCAAAAGAAAAAATAATCCTCCAAATTGAATATTGGCATATATATATATACAAGTTATCATCAGAAGCAAGAAATCCAATAAAATTTCCTCAAACAGCAACCAATCAACTTCCACCATATGACCACACAACATATTAACATTCAACAGTCAAGAAAAGAATCACACATTAAACACGAGGTGATGCCAAAATCAAACACAAAAACATTTCAATTCATTCACAACGTAGAATCAAAGACAAAAACACACCTCCAGATCAATAAAATCAAACCCAAAACATTCCAAAAACCTCAAGAACTCCGCTGCTGCTAATCAAACCAGATCCATTAACAACACACAGAAAACTCAAGCAAAGTCATCCAAGAGAGACAGAAACACATACTTGATATTCACCCCTCCTTTAAAATTATAAGTGGTGACATTCCTCTTCACCCATTCCTTAGCTCGATCGTAACTGCCCATGGCGGAGAGCTGATCATTAGGGATTGCAACCATAACCTCAATATCAGTGCCCGCCAATGCGCTCATGGTCGATTGATCTGCATCAAACAGCTTCACTTTCGTTATTCCATTGTCTTTCAGCATCTGCACCACCACCTTCGGCGGCAGACGGTGGGTCGCCATGGTGCCCCAGTTCACCCCGAGGCTCTCCACCAAAAACCCATCATCCAAAACCCCCCAAAACAATAACAAATAACACAAAAGCCCAAATCTTGACATTACTCGCCAAGAACAATCAACCCCAGAAGCTAAAAATCCAATCTTTAATGCAAAAAACGAATGTGTATCAGTTTAGCTCCGCAACAGAGGTGTAGGTAATCAAACTATTGGGAAGTATTTCTGAGAAAAAATCAAAACTTTGTCAATGTGAATGAGAAGAATATCTGAATGTGGGGGGGTGGAACGTGTAGAGGCATGAATATCTCGCCCGGAAAGATTGAAGGAGAGAGAGAGTGTGGGGTTTTATAGAGATGGAGAAAGTGGAGAGAGAATATAGGGGTGGTTTGCTTTAGCAGCAAAGGAAAGAAGGCTTTTTTATAAAAGGTAGCAAAGAAAAGAATTACTACTGAGATTCACACCACGGCGGGGGTTTTCAAATTCGGCCTGAACCGGGTTTAGAGGGAAGACGAGTAGAAAAAAGGTAGTGAGAAAGACCGGTGAACCGGAAAGAATTATATAAAAAGTGTAATTTATGCGTCATGTGATTGATATTAATTTGATGGTGCTTGATCTGAAAATAAGATATTTGTGGTAAAATGGAAGGCAAAGTCTAAAATCATAAGATATTATTTGATAAGTGGATGATATGATATTGATATGGGCTAAGAATTTTCAAGTTGGGATAAATAAGTGGAATATAATGAAAATTCTGGTTAAGAGTGAATTTTGAGAGGAAGATTTTCAAGTTTTCGAGATAGAAATATTTATTATTTAGATTTTTATTTGTGTGATTAGTAGTTAATAGTTATACATGGACACCATTATTCAAGGTTTTGAATCTTAATACTTTTTTATCCTAATCAATCACTCTATGTTAAGCTCTTTTTCGAATTAAAATATTTTTTCTTAAGATTTTAATGAATAGTAGCGGAATCATCAATCTACTAGTAAGTCGAGTTCTATATCTTTTGATGATAATAGTGATCTTGTACTAAATTTAATTAGATTTGCAGTTTTGGTTAAGTTTCAGTGGTACTTGTCTAGTTTAAGAAAATTAAATGGTGTTATAATATTACGCAGTAAAATTTTAATGAGAAACATTTAAATAGCCTAACAAACCACAACGAAGAGAATGTTAGCAATTTATTAGTAAATCATGAGGAATGAACATACAATATTTCAAACTAATGAGGATTCATGTGTAAATATACTTAATTATAGGGGGTTAAATATAATTTATCTTATAAAAGTACCAAACGCTCAACACCTTCCTTGCAAATAAGTTTATGAAAAAAATGAAAAAAAAAATGAAAAATTACAAAAAATTTAGAGGAAACAACTATTGCTTGTGGAGGGAACCATCAATAATTTATTTATTTTTTTAAATTATTATTGATTGTGGAATGATATTTCTTTTTTTAGAAAAGGAAGATATTTTTATTTTTCATTCATGTTTAATTTGAATTTGGGATTACTCAAATTCAAAACTTAATTATTAATTAGTGGACAAAATTAATTTAGTTGTGGTGGGGCCCGCACATTGACCTATACTTATCATCCACCAATGATTTCAAAATTGAAATATGGAAAACTGGAAAAAGCAGCAACGGCTAAGTTATAAGAGCAGATGGGGGGCCAAAATGTAATTTATAGTAAATTAAGGACCATTCATGGAAAGAAGTAATAAATTAGGGACCAAATCTCAAATAGAGTTGCATTGGTAAAAGGCATGTATTGGTTTGAAGAAATATCTATTTCCAAAAAAGTTTGAAGAAGATTTTGCAGGGCTTTTTATATTAATAGTGGAAAGGGAGGTAGATTTCTTGAAAAATCTAATACTCCTCCTACAATTCATTAAAATTTAATTCTAGCATCAAATAGTTATCATTCTAAGAATAAGTATAATAATACTTCAAATTAATCGAAACATATTTGATTTCTACTGTATTTTTTTAAAGTTCGGATACTATAAAAGTTCAGTATACGAGAATTTTACAAACTCAATCGCTCCATTTATAAGACCAAGATTTAAACCTTAAATTTTATTTAGAGAATCTAATATCTTATCCCCTATATCAACAGCCTGTTAGTGATCTGAAGAAATTCATATTGTTGTGTATTTATCTTCATTTCCTTTTCTTATTCCAAACAAATCGAATTATATCATGTATTAATTTATAAAATGTAAAATAAATTAAAAATATGAGATAACTTAAATTGTTTGGTACACATACATTGGGATTTGTCTTTTTATGGTTTTAATACTTTAAAAATTAGTTTTCTTGACTAGAAAATGGAGTGTTAGGTATTTAATCTTTTATTTTTTGGTATTTATTTCCCTAGACACAGAACCTTGTGGTAAAATCAAGACCCTAGAAAAGAATAGAAATTCACATGTTATTTAACAACTCTTGAAATAAATTGCTTAATAGCCCACTTTGCTGGATAATATGAAATAACTCTCCTATCCTATATTTCTTTTGATTGTGTCATGAAATGTTTTATGAACGACCACAGAAGTAATTGTTACACTTTGTAATTAGTGAAGTAAACAAAATGAAAAGTTATAGTATTCAACCAAAGTATTATCTAATGAAATAAACAAGATTAATTAGTAACATTTCTCATTCTTTACTATTCCATAACTAATTTAATTGAATAGTAAACTAGTCGAATAAATTGATACCGACCCATATTGTATAATCAATATTAATGAAAAATATTTCACTTTAGCCCCTTTAATTTTCTATTCTTGGTAAATGAAACGTCATCGAACTTCATCAACAAATTTTGACATACACGTGCTTAGAAGTAAAAAAAAAAAAAAAAAACGGAAAAAAAGAAAAGAAGTCAAAAACAACAGAGTGATTACCCTTGCATATCGCGTCTTGTAATATTTCAAGAAATGTGGGAGGTAATTATAATATGCAAATTCTTGAGGGGTGTAAGTGTAATTAAAGGAATGGAAGATCTTGAAACGCGCTCGAGGCAGCATAGAAGGTAGTGCAATTTGTTTACTTTATAATTAAATTAAGTGAAAATAGGGCCAAAATCTGTATCACTGACAACTCACACACGCTGCTCTATCCGATAAAAGTCTGACCAAATAATGTATATAATATTCAACTAGAAATATCCGTACATGAATGATTCTTATATATATATATTTTTTTATTTCCTTTTAAAAAACACACGAAATTTTGATCTCCGATTATTAGTTTGAAGGAAGAAGTTTTTTTAACCATTTAAACGGATTCTTCCTAACCATGAATAAATCTAACTGAATCCCGTAGATTAATATCAAGTAGGGGCTAACTTAAAATATTTAATAAGAAAAGAAGTATCCTAAAAAATATTTAAATATTTAATGTTGCTCCTGTCTAATAGGTTAACTTTTAAAATTAGACAGTTTTGATGTCAAAATTTCAGTGTCACTTAATTTAAAAAAAAAAAAAGAATTTACATGTAAGACCTATCCAAGAGAAGTTTACCTGCATATAAAAAAAAGTGTTAGAAACATTTAAATGGCTAATAATACTCGCATCTAACGGTTTAAATTTTGGGACAGTAATTTTATTATTTTAGGGAGAAGCCCGAGAAGTTTACAAGTTAAAAAGGTTAGATGATGGACTATATTTTGTAAGAACTAAAATAAAAGGAATGATCATCTTTGAATAATAATAATAAATTAGTAATTTTGGCACACTTAATGTGTGTGCTGATTAAAATTTTTTATTAGTTAAATGTATTAAAATTAAATTTTATATTAATATATACATTTTTTTATTATTTTTAATATAATTATTAAATTATGATAATAAATAAACAAATGACATAAAAGAATAAAACACAAAACAATACTATCTTTTAAAAAAGATAAATTATATAAAAAAAAAAAGAAAGAGAAATGAAATAATGTGGGAGAAAATATAAGTTAAAGAAATATTGTTAAAATAATAGAATAAATAAATAAAAAGAAAAGGAGAGAGAAAAACTTAAGAAAAGAAAACAGATAAAAGATAAATTAAATAGAAATGAAAAGAAAAAAGAGGATATCAAAAGATCAAAACCATTACTATTTGGGTCTCTCGCTTAATATATAATATAGATGATAATATAAAAGAAGTAAACAGGAGTTGGTCAAGTGATCTAAGGGTTCATTCTCGAAGACAATGACCCGAGTTCGAATCCCTACCAATTTTCTCTCCAAGATTACAATTGTGAAACAATATTATTTTCTATGATTTTAATTATTTTGAATATATTAATGTATACAATAAGATTTAATTCAACACAATAGGTATATCGATATTATATACACAAGAAGGTTATGGGGTTAAGCATCTTACTCTATTATTAAGCACGAGATCCAAGTGTGGTCTCTTAGACTTGGTCTCTTTTTTTCTTTTTCTTTTTTTTTTTAATTTATTTATTTTACTTACTTAATCACACAGTACGTGTTTTAGTCCGTTACTTACGTATTAACCTCACTCTTCTCTCATTTCATTTCAATTCTTTTTCTTTTCTTTTTGATAATTTTTTTTCTAAAATAGTTTTTTTTGGTATTTTATTCTCTATTTATTTATATTAATTTAATAATTATATTAAAAATAGTAATAAAATATATATTAATATAAAAATTAATTTAAATATATTTTAAACAATAAAATTTCTTAATTTGCACACGCAACGAGTTTGCTAAAGTTACTAGTCCAAATTAAGGGTCGACTTTGAAATTTTCAGATTTGAAAAGTAAAAAATAAAAAAAAGGAACAGAAGAAGAAGAGCTTATAATAAATGGAAGTCTTCCCCCAAATTGAACTAATTAATTAAATGGTCAACCATTTTTCAAAAAGGAAAAGAGAATAATTAATTAATTAGGCCAAAATCATGATTCAAAACCAATGTTTTCAAAAGCGGACCGGAGGTCAAAGCGGCAGCCTTACTGGTCACCGGTCGGACCGGTTCGACCGGTTCAACCACCGGTCGAACCGGTATGACGTAATAAATAAAAATATTATTTTTAATAATATATATATATATATAATAATATGCTAAAATTAAAAATATAATATATAATATAGTTCAATTTTAGAATAAAAGAGTCATATTCAAGTGTTTAACGTCTAATTTGAGGCCTGTGATTTTAAATTTGGGATTTGGGAATTGTAAGTGTGTAAAAAATATTTTTTAAAACTCAAAAAAGGTTAAAGGATGTGGGAATTTTAAGTTTTTTCAAAAAAAAAAAAAAAAAAAAAATTGAAAATTGAGTGAACCGCCGGTCCGGTCCGGTTCACGGGGCCAAAACCGGCGGTTAACCGGCCGGTTTTTACTGTTCGATACCGGTCCGGTTCGCACTGGTTTTGCATGGTGGTTCGGACCGGACCAGGCACCGGTCACCGGTCGAACCGGTCGAACCGGCCGGTCCGGTCCGGTTTTGAAAACATTGTTCAAAACTGTATTATTCTGTAACATCGGTTGGCATGCACGACTTTGGGATGGAACTAACCATCAAAAAAATTGTAAATGCCTTTGTGTAGAATTATTGGAAATACCGTAAATGGGTAGTTGGACGATATGCTAATTTAATTAGAGATATTGAATTTGAATCATAAAAATACAAATATCATCAATACGAAGAATTTTATACCTTAACGATCTGAATCGAACCCTAAAATATGTTGGACTTTTTTTTTTTTTTTTTTTTTGAAATTTAGCGTTTGAGTGAAACATTTTTTCTTTCCCTTAAGGCCTTAACTAGAATTTTGTATTTGTATTTATTATTTGTTTCGTGGGTGGTTGGGTGGGGATGCAAATATGGATAGATATAAATTGAGTATGTGGTATAACATCCTTGCCATACCTCAGCATTGGATATTATCAAGACAAATAAAATAGAATAAAATAAAATACAATAAAAATATATTTCAAATGACGTTTTTTACCCCTTATATCCTATTTAATTAAATTTTAAATGAACGACAAATAAAATTATTCTTGAGGAACTTTTATAACAAGGTTTGAGTTGAGCAATAAGTAAAATTTTCTCCAAAATTTTTTTTTAACAAATAAATTTCGAACTCACAACTTTTTAAAAAATCAAATAAAATTCACATTTTATATTCTAATAAGTCACCACAAAAACCAATGCTCCTTACATAATGACTTGATTTTATTAATTACAATGCATACACTACATTCTATTGGAAAAAAGGAAAATAAAATAAAATAAAATAGGAAATAATATGTGGAAAAGAGTGAACTAGGGAATGAGGATATGGGCGGCTAAGGTCGGTGTCCAAAACATGCACGTATTCAATTATTATAATTTATTTTTATACGTTTCATCAATTAAGTTTAAAATATATATATATATATATATTTATGACACGTATATAAAGTCCAATACTTCGACGCGTACAAGAATTTTCATAGAAAGATGAGTTGAAAGAAATACAATAAACATAATTATTTAACTTCTATGTGTGCATTAGATCTTCGGAGGGTGCGTAAGGTTGTAAAAAATATTAGAAATACATGAAGATTAGATAAGTATGTACACATTCCCATCATATTATGATACACGAATACGACGATATAAATACGATAGAACATAAATATGACAACACAAAATTTTTTTAGTATTTCCCACGAGAGAAAGTATCCTATACAATATTCAACACGATACAATAAAATAATATTTTTAAAAATATCTATATAATAGAGCCCACAATTTTAAGACCACATTGATCATTCAGCAGGCAACTCTATAAATCCCATAGCATAATTTTCATAATTAGAACGTTTATGCAAAGAATTACTTTGTAAGAAATCTGGTAGAGTAAGGTATATACTTTATTGGTGCAAAAACTTGAAAAATGATAAGAGGAATCATCGGGAATCGAAGAAATAAATCGATACAAAATTAATTCCGATGAAATATGCTTCGACTCTACGACGAAATGCTTCTTCTGGGGGAGGTAATGCACAACTATAAAAAGATTAAGAAACAATGTGTAGATGATTGGAAGCAGTGCAGTTATCTCAACAGAAGAGAAGATTTCGCGTTGAATGGAAAGAGGTCCCTCCAGCCCAGAATGTGAACAAAAAGAACAACTAGTCTTCGTTTTACACCTTAAAAACTAATAACATCCCAAAGAAAGTCAGTTACAGAACACACAGCACCACCACTGTATTACAGATGAATAAATTTTATTGTCTTAAATCAGAGAGGGAGAGAGGAACAGGATTGGCCGTAGAGCCCGTCTTAATTGACCATCTGATTCTTTTCGATACACAAAAGGCGAACCGAGTCTTTAGGAATGAAACCTGTGTCAAATAAAAGTAACACAACTTAAACTAACAACGAGGAATGTATTGGTCCAACAAGAACTAACAAAAAGCCTCTAACGAACATGACTGTCGTTGCTATCGGCTAACAAGGGTTTTATATCTTAATGGTTCGACGGACTTGAACACATTTTGAAAGACGAGAGAGATTATGAAATATATATTAATATGATGAATTTAATTTCAAAAATGTAATTAAATAATATTAAGTTGTTAATTTATACATGCATTGAGTGTGCCACAATACTAGTATTTTGTAAAAACTCAATTTCTGGTTGTCCCTATTGCTAGCATAGAACAACAATACAAGTTAAAGGAAGAGAGCATGAATCCATCTCCCACCAAAAAGGGAAATAAGAACATCAGAAGCAAAGCATTAGAATTTGGGAACGTAAACATACCATCTACGGCTCGACTCTTTCCTATTTTTGCACGACAAGTCCCTCATCATATGGTTTGCAACTGAGAGAAGGAAATTCTGATGGTGGAACCACCAAGTGACGTAGCATGTTTGCACACAAGTGCCTCTGTAGCCTGCTCCTCATTTTCGAAAAGGACAAGAGCCTGCTTCTTCCCATTCATCTCAAACAGTTTTGTGCTTACGATTGTTCCATGTTCTTCCAGATGAGTTATTATTTCCTCTTCAGTCACATCCTGAGGGAGAGTGGAAATGTGGATCATTTTGGTAGGCGAACAACAATACCGGTAATTTTTTGCAGCATTTCGGTTGAAACGGTTCAGATTTGAGTTGGAATATTCATGAGTATCTGCTCCAGTTGTAATGTTTGGATGCTTTGAAAAATTCACCTCCAAACGCTTTCCGAACAACATCGCACCCTATACGAAAGATAGATGCAATGAGTTTACGGAACAGTTTTTAGAAAGTATAAATGGGTCCTTGGTTTTGATTTCAGGCCTCGGACCTGCCCCGGTCGAATTATATATATATTTGTTATTATACATGTTTCTAAATTATACTGCATCTAAAATCTAACTGTAATTTGGTATACATTAAAATGAAGATATTATATAAAAAATTAATTATATTCACCACAGATGAAACAAATATATTAATATTAAACATTTTTTGTAAAGTTTGGACATACATACATATATATGTATGTATGTATATATATATATATATATATATATATACTCATAAAAGTTGGTTCTTTGTCAATAATATCAAATTCTCATATTTGAAAAATTACGAACATATAATTTTTAAAATACCTATTGACGTATAAAGTGCGCTCACCGAGTTGGAGACGCCCTTTAGAAAAAAGTGAAAGTAAAAAAAATTATGTAGACAATTGAAGAACGGTCGAACTAATTCAGCAAGATTACATAATTCATTGCGAATCGGTCAAAACTGGCATACGTAAAAACCGGAAAGAACTTTAGCTGACCTTCAAAAAGTGAACAGCCAATTCAGCCTGAAAACCATCACCCATTTGAACCAATGCATGGTCTGGTTTATTTCGGAGAAGTTTTATTCTAATAATGTTCCCATATATTGAGAACAAATTAAAAAGCTTGTCCTCATCTATTCTCTGCAGAAGAAGGTAAGACAATGATAGAGTGGAAGCAAGAGAAATAGACAATAACTCAGCTTGCGGAGACGGAGAGGGAGAGGGGGAAGGGCGCGCGCGAGAGAGAAAGAGAGCTTACATCGGGATTCAGATTAGATACAAGAACCGTGCACCTATCATTTGTACCACTTATACCTGGAGGTAAACCTCCTCCAAAGGCAGCAGCAATAGCAGCAGCATTGCCCATCTATAATTAAAGACAGCAAAATTACTATAAACTAGCCATTTAATAAGCCTAGGGCTGCACCAGCAGCAGAAGTCATAATTTCAACTACACTAGATAAAACACAACGAAATGAATTACTGATTCTACTGGTTAAATCCACAAACTTATCACCTACCAATTATAGTGGAATCACCTGATCACACATCGGTTTTTAATAAATGCTACTTGATCGATGGATACCAGATGGAAAAGGACCAATATAAATGCAATATCTATAAGCTAATTGAGGGGGCATACCTGTGGAAATCCAACTGCAAGAGATAGAGAGAAGGGGTGGGGGTGGAGAGTTAGAGAGTAGAGCTAATAGAAAAAAGAGGAGGATGATTACTGAAATAGAATAATATATAATAGTTAACTAAGCACCTGGATGGGCATACATCCCTGCATCTCCATACCCAGGCTGCCATGAAGAATGTAAAAGAATTTGAACCACCAATCAGAAAATAATCTAAGAAACAAGAAGCTAAATAACGTCAACCCTTATAATAGAGAAGAAGGGATTACTTGAGAGGACTTGCCCTTTTGTTCTGACGGCAAGGACGGGTTTGTGAAGTCCCTATTCCAAGAAGATAATAAATCAGAGATCTCAATTGCGACCAATAAACAAAGTGAGACAAATAAAATAACATTATATTTACAAACTTACCTAGAACGCTCATTATTATAATTCACTTGCAATTCGTCAAGGCTGGATACAGAAAAACATGGGGGTAATTAAAAAACTTAGCAGCACGGAGAACTGCAAAGAACCAAAATCTTATAATCAACTCACTTGGAAAACTGAATGTCCAGCTGACAGCAACCATCATATATATTACGTCCCTGTAAAAGATTTGCGTGTTATAAAACATAAACTTGATCAAAATGTTAAATAAGTAAACATATCTGAAAAATTGACAGTATACCTGAAGAGAATTTCTAGCATTAATAGCATACTGGTGATTTTGATATTGAATTAAAGCTTGAAAACCTACACAATAAACAGTATCAGAGTAACTATCAAACTAAAACATAATTAGAAAAAACAAGCAATTACGGGTGCATTTCATAAGAGTGATAGGTCGATTGAGACAATCTCATAAATCTAATGGACCAGATACTAGCTAAAGAGACCCTCATGAAAACAAGAGAATAGATATTTCAAGTAGTAAAGGATGATGCTAAATTTAGACATTCTTCATACACCTTAACCAATATTGTAATTGAGAAAGTGAGAAATAGAAAATTCGGAGATGCTGACCAGCCGACTTCTGAAATGTGACGATCTTCTCTACAAATCCATGAGGAGAAAAAACTTGATGCAGCACTTCCACGGTAATAGGATATAGCATGTGATGTATCGTAACTAAGAGGATTCGGTTAGGCTGGATATCCAGAGAGAGAGAGCCCAACAGCAGACCAGCAGAGAGAGAGAAGAGAGAGAAGACCCCAACAGCATACCAGCACAGAGACAGCAGAGAGAGAAGAGAAGGGAATGAATTGAAGAGAATACACTAACACAAAAAGACAAAAGCAAGTGGACATATAGGGAAGAATAACCAGCACAGCAGCACCAAGCAATCAGATGTAAAAACACATAGCAGATCGTTTCAATATATTTAAAGAATAATACATTCAACATTTTTTTTTTTCTGAAGCAGTGCTTTCCATCTTCCCCAACAAGTTTCTAAATGTTTAATGAAGTCAGGAATTTTAAGAATAAGGTAATTCCGAAGAGATGGCCACTAATGCAATAGTAAATAGTTGGGAAGACATAACAAGTGCCTTCAGTTTATATTGCTGATAGTTGTTAATGAAAATTTTCTCAACTGAAAGAGTCTTTCAGGTTCTTGACACTTTTATGCAATTTAGTGGATGCAGTGTTACATGATAAATTATGTCTTCATAATGATGGGACCAATTGATTTTCACATCAAATGGTCAGAAGGGATATTTATATAGTTAATCACTAATATGAAGTGTCAATATATTAGAAAACTTTGGTTTTTGATTTATCGAAAACTTTATAAGCTAGTTATGTGTTCTGACTTTTGATATATATATCAGTTCCTACAATCCAACTTACCCAATAATCTCAACATTTTTAGATACAAAATCACTAAATAGAGTCAAAAACTCAGTTTCACGTTTCTAATCAATTCATCTCTTCATTAAGTTGTAGAGCTATACACATAGTCAGCTGTCTGATTCTTCACTTTGCAGTTACGCGAATATCTACTTATGAATTCACACTATTATGCACCTATTGTCATTGGAGAACTAAGGAATGATCTCTTAGTTCTTCACAGGTTAACAATATGTTAGCAATAGCAAGACCTTATCCAAGAAAGATTCACCCAATATTAACACACTTCATACCTTCCAACTTTGCCAGAAAGAGATGATTAACAACCCAACCTACTTCATTTCTTATCACGTGATCCTAAAGTTTATTAGTAAAATATTATCATTTCATCTCCTGCCTGAACTTTACCAAAGGTAGTTACAGCACCCAATTATCCTACAAGTACTATGCTTCTGGAATATAGTGTATATTCAGATAGAGAACAGCCCCAGTCGTTCTAGAACACATGTAGGTATTAAATGTCATACCACATCTTACTATCAAATGCTACAGAAGAAAGAAGCTACAGAAACAATTGTAACTTTAATACATCTGATCACAGCATCAATATAAATTATCAGATGGTACATAATAATCACCTCATCTCCTCGCGACTGGGCATTCTGGTCCATAATTGTTAGTTCTTGGTGTGATGAAAATTGAACATACACATTTCTTCCCCTAAAACACAATCCGGAAGTCCAGTAAAAAACTAGATTAACACTAAAAAAAAAAAGCCAAATACTCTCATAATTAATATCGAAATCTGAAAGGGACAATGGAACACAATCTATCAGGATACCTAACGCTTGGCTGAACATTAGTGTAGAACTGCAATGCATTTACTGCTGAAGGGATATCCTGCATCTGGAGGAGGGCCTGCAATTTCAATACAAACAGTAAAATCAGAAATCAGAGCCACTTTTCCCACACATATCGTACAGTAGACATTTGAAGAACAAGACCTGATTCTTGGCTCGAAGCATTACAAGCTTCGTGATAACTCCAAATGGCTGGAACAGCTGGAGCAAGTCATTCTGGAAAAGATAATATCAAAGTGAGAACCTTGGAGGACTATGGAACCAAAATAAATTATTCGCTATAATTAGAGCACTAAGTGCTTCTATATTGTTTGCGTTCAATAAATGGTAGGTAAAATGATCTACATACTTTCAACATGATCAAATGTCAATACATCACTTCATTTTGCTCAAGGATTTTAATCATAAAAATAAATGAGCATGAGCTTATTTTTGGTGGGGAGCCTTGTTGTACGTCAACTAACGTTGAAGTTACGAAAGACAGGAATCCTATTTTTTCTTGCATTGCTGTACAAATCCTCCTCTCCTCTACACTAAAATGCATTGCTGTACAAGAACAGTAAAATTCAACTTTATGTAATCTATGTTATCTTGTCCTAGTTTCTTAAAGCCAAATGTTTGACTATCAATTTTCTAATTACTCCCGCCTCTTCCTAACTTCCGCTATATATAATATTTAGTATCAAATGCTCATTGAGAATATGAAGCAAAGCTAAGTTGAAGCTCAACTTCTGCAATAATCTTGGTTCTCTAGGGAGTCTCTTCACTTTGTTTACTTAATCAAGGATAAATTCTTGTAATCTCTGTTACCTGTCCAAAATTTTAAATCACGAATGTTCGGTATCATCCATTATCTAATTACTCGCTTCTATTTGTAACCATTACTTGGTTACTAATAATAACATCATTTCTTGATCCTTCATCTTCAGGATTGAATTGCCGATTGAGACTATGAAAGGCAATGAACATCCTTTCAGTTAAGTACTCAACAAGCAGCGAAATTTGACAATCAGGTATCACATATGCACATTCAAATGGATAAGCTATACCTCTGAAATTTCATGACCCACATTACGAACATGAATGACTTTTGAAGGCTCTGTCATTATCAACAATCCTGAAACAAAAGATAAATTGATGATATATATCATATTTTGCCAGCAGAAAGAAAGGAAGAAAGTATGAACGAAAGAAAGAAAGAGAGAATGAAAGAAAGAAAGAATGAAAGAGGGCATCTTCAATAACAGAGAAAAAAAAAATTTCCGCGCAAACAATACACAGATGAAGTCAAAGCCAATTTACCCAGACTAGGGAGCGAGTTATAACTTCAAATAGGTGAGAAAATTGGAGATATCAACTCGTGTCTAAGCTAAAAACGCAACATAAATTGTTTTCACCAAAGATCAATCTTTTAAAACCTTCTGATTACTCAACCCAGAGAAGACATGCACACATTCGAACATTATCTTGAAAAACCCATTTTCTCATACACTTATTACCTTCTCAAAAACGGTTTCCTCTCTTCAACCAACTCCTTACAGAAACTGGATTGGATTATCCCGTGTTCAAATTTCCTGCAACAAACCCAACAAGCATAATCATGGACTCGAGAACTACATACCTAACGGTCAGCTGACCCAAGAAAAATGAAAATTTGATCGATACAATCAAATTAGCATTTAGCAGCATAATCATGGACTCGAGAACTATATACCTAAAGCATTAATAGTAGCCCAATAATGCAATAAATCAGAATAAGTAGAAGTAGTTTCAGTACCAACCGAGAGTGGAGCGAACAAGAGAGAGAAAGAGAAAAGGGAGGGAGAGAGAGAGAGAGAAGGTTCTTTACAGTACTTAGAGAGCAAGACTAGGGTTTTCTGGGCTCGCAATTGGTTCTTTACAGTTATGCCCTCAGCCACCATTCGCTAATGGGATAAAGGTTTCCAAGTAATCAGAGTATCAAAGGGGTGTTTGTGTAATTTCCTCAAACATCAGGGTTGGATACATACATGTATGTATATATAAGGAGGGTAGTGCAGTAGAGTAGTTCAAAAACACTACTTGATCTTATCCGAGCAGGTGGCGGCGGACGGCGGCGCGTGGGAACCGCGTTTCGAGACTGTGAAGATTATCAGGACGTCGCCCACCGTTGTTGGTCGCCGGAGGCTCCGATTTCTTCGCATCTCTCGATTTCGGTTACTCCATTACTGCCTTTCGCCGCTTCTACTGCGATGAAGACTGCCCGCCGCCGGAGCCCGCCGCGGCGATGACGGATGTGCGGGCTTCCAATCTTGAAAATTATCGATTTCAATCCTTTTTTTTGTCCCTTATGTGAGTGCGTGTGATTTTTCGATGCTCGGATTTATTTGGTTTTTCCTTTTGATTTTTCAAAGCACTGGACTTTTTGTTGTGTGCATTAATTCCTTGTCGTCTTCACGTTTCGGGATCTGTTTAGCTTTCTTTGCCCTGAGTGCACTACTGAGCGATTGCAGCTTTTGGGTGTCTAAGGCTAGTTTTGAATCGGTCCAATTGTCTTTTTGTTGGACGCGATGCATATTCGAGAACACTCTTAAAAATATCATTTTGTTGTCGAGTTTATAGAAAAATTCTGTGTTGGTGTGTTCGATATTGCTGTGTCCGTGTTCGATCTTTGGAAATGTGTCTTAACACTTTGTTGTTGCGAATTTAGGGAAAATTTCTGCATTTGTGTACCCTCAACTCTTGAACAGATGTAGCCTTTGGCCCGTATATACCACGCTGACTCTATGAGGAGGTGCACAATGTAGTCTGGATATGCATTTCCTCGCATCTCTTAGAGTATCTAGATATACACATATTAGTAGCTAGCTTTTGGGGTGAGTAAGTCACCCATCAAATGTTTCGATTTTTGGTTTATATCGTTCATGTAATATTCACGTTCCAGTTTATTCCGTATTTTACTGGGCATGATAGGGGTGTGTCATAAATTAAAGACGTGGAGTTCAATATATAATGGTGTAGAGTCTGAGGAGCCCCTTTTTACCCTCGTCCGAGCCACATTGTGTGTGCACCATGTAGAGTTTGAGGAGCCCTTTTATCCTCCTCCAAGGGTACCTGTAATGGTAATTTTGTTGGAAGGGGTTATATTATCTCATAGCCTTGTTCAGTTTCTTGTCTTTGCAGTTTGCAGGTGTCATTACCAGCAAGAACATCATTTAGTGAAGAATTGGTGATGAAGATGTTGCAATTGGAAAACAAACATGGTGGAGGATGAAGCTCTGCTGCGGAAGATTCATGAAGTTGAACATGTGCAGTGTAGGCTCATGTTTAAGGAAATTTCTTTGAGTTTGAATTTGTAAAGTTCTATGTTTAGATTTTCTTTCAATTGACTTTTTTGAAGAAGAAATCTGATTTTTGTATTTGGTTTGCATGAATGAGATCTAAATTTTGCAACTACTCTTTTTTTTTTTTTTTTTTTTAAATTCATGTACACAAGTGAAATTCGAATGGGAATGTTTTACTTCAAGAATGAATAAATAAACCTATTAACACTTGAACTCTCAAGAATGAATTAATTCACCAGTTGGACCAACTTAGTGTTTTGGTCCTCCACTTTTGCCTTTTTGTTATAAATTTTTTTTTAATTTTGTCCTTCAGTTGGCTTACGGTTGGGGATTTTCTCCAATTTTCCTTCCAAAATTTATATGGATTATTAATAATTAGAAAACATAAAAAGATTTGCAGCAATATGGAAAACTCTAACCATCACCATAGATGAGATTTTATCAGAGTGATCAATCTGCACCACAAAATACCCCCATATATGAGATTTTAACAAATCAATCTATGTTTACTAGAAAAATCAATTTGCTGTCACCCACTGTTATATTATTATGGGATAATTACGAATAGCCCCTAAAAATATGGCAAAATTATAGATTCCCTCTGAAGTTTTAAAAATTACGAATTCCCCCCCTAATCTGTTATTTTTTTCGTTAAATTTAACAAAATGTGTGATTTTATTATTTTACCCTTCATATACTGAAACTCAAGGGGCTATAAGTAAGAAAAATTCAAAGACAATGGGGTTAATGCAAGTATTAAAATTTTGGGGGAGTTTGATGTAAGTAATTGAGTTTTGTAACTATCTAATCTTTTTTTTTTCACCAAAAAATGCTACTTAATGATATTTTAGTATTTTTATGATGAACTAATTTCATACTTAAAGTTTATGAATGTTAATATTTTATTTTTTTTTATTGGACAACATGTTTATATTGGGTTGTTATTCTTTGTATATAAGATAGATGCATTAAGGATCACCAATACTTGAAATAGTTGTTTAAATAACTCTGATGGATATTTATGTAAATTCGCTAATTCATTGATTGATATTGGCGTGTTTATTATAATTTTCTATTTTAGAGGAAAATTTTGTTATTCTAAAACAAATAAGTTCAAATAAACTTATGGAAAATATATATTAAACTAAAATATAAACATAAAGTATGAAACAAATATGTATGAAATATCTATTTCTATTTATACTTATCGATAAAATATAAATATTATATTAAATTATGTTTTTTTTAATTAAAAAATACAAAATTAACTAATATTACAAATATATTATCATGATAAGGGGAAAATCGGGAGCTATGACTAGGCATGACTTGTCCTTACCATATTGGGAGAACTGACAGGTCAGCGTTTGCATCCGACCCAGTCCTCTCTCTCTTTGATCGAGCCAACGATTAGCTCTTTATGAGGGAAGGCAATTGTACTCGCCATGTGGGATGAGACTCGACCCAGAGAGGTCCCCGACCGAGATCCTTCGAGTCAAACCACAGGCCAACTCACATGCTACAATACAAGTGCATTAAATGTTGGTACCACCCACTGCTGGTCGCATTAATTGCGGCCGCACCAAGTACGGTGTCAAGCATATCTGCAAGAGTAGGTGAACAGTGCTTTAGCCGTAAAGCACTGTTCCGGCCATAGTTGGTCTCCCTCTCTCAGGAGACAAGATCCATACCTTTCTGATGGTGTACCTGCACGCACTAAGCCCTTCTCCTCACTATATAAACCCATCTCCAACACTAATAAGGGTAAGTTTTCCTTTATATTCTGAGTCTTAATTCTCTTTGCATTATCGAGCCAAAGCTTTAGCTGACTTGAGTGTCGGAGTGCCAAAATGGGTCCAACCTCCGCATTCCCCCATTTGGCCTTTAAGCTCAAGTTTGTTTATCCATCTCAATTTAGGAAAGCATCTGAGTTGCCTCACCCAAACAAATATCTTGGGTGATTGGGAGTCCAAGTCTGCTGTTCCGCACATAGCCAGATTTTGACACAATCACATCATATTTTCAATATTATTACAATTTACACCCTAAGGCTAGGATCGAAATTTATAAAAATAATTTTGCTGACATCATCAAAACTTAACCCCGTTATTAACGGTTGGCAATTTGTGAAAGAGAGTGTAAACCTTAGGGGGGTATTCGTAATTTTTCAAATTTTAGGGGGGAATGTGTGTTTTCGACATATCTCAGGGGGTTATTCTTAATTATCCCTATTATTTATCACATGAAACATTTAATATATAAATAGTTAAGGCTTGCCTATGGATCATCTATACTATTATATTAAACGACATTTATCCGATTTCATCTCTTCTCTTTAGGGGTGTGCACAATTCGGTAAAACCGACCGAACCGACCGAAACCGAAATTTCGGTCGGTACCGATTACCGAACCGAAATTTCGGTTCGGTATTCGGTTATTGTTTTTTTGAAATTTCGGTATTCGGTTCGGTATCGGTATTCCGATACGGTATACCGAACCGTACCGAATACCGAAATATTATATATATATATATATATAAAATATTATATATAATATATAAATATATATATAATACATATTATATTTATATATATTAGTCAGATTATTACCCATACATAATATATATATATAATACTTTTAATATATTATATAATATATATGATATAATATATGTTTTTTTATTTTTTTTTCCAGATTTTATTTTTTTATATAAAATTTCGGTAGAACGGTTTTTTTACCGAACCGAACCGAAATAATTTCGGTTTTTACCGAACCGAACCGAGAAGTTCGGTTCGGTATTCGGTTCTCCAAAAATGTGTACCGAAATTTCGGTTAACCGAAATTTCAGTTCGGTTCGGTTCGGTATTACCGAATGAACACCCCTACTCTTGCGTTCTAAGTTCATTTATCCAGCTTCATCCCTTGCACTCTAAATTCATTCATCCGCCTTCTCTTACAACGACATTCATTCGATTTCATCTCTTCTCTTGCACTCTGAGTTCACTTTAAATTCATTCATCCGCCTTCATCTTTTGTACTGCACTTTAAATTCATAAACTCATTCATCCAACTTCATCTCTTGTACTCTTAACCATGTCTTCGTACCTTCTCTTGTACTCTTAACCATGTCTTGCTAACTTCTATTTTCTCTGCCCTCACTTTAAAATTTTTTTTTTCCTAATTAATTTTTAACACTTTCTACATATATTTTTAATTAGTAACATGCCACTATATTATGCTACCTATTCACTTGTTTATCATAATTACTAATTATATTAAATATAATACATTAATAATTTTGTTTTTCCATCGAATTTGCAAAGTTGCTAGTAGCATATAACAAAGTTAATGACAGTATGATTTTGGGCACTTCTAAATACATGTAGATAAAGTGCAACGAATAATTGTACATCATCAGTAATATTGCTCAAGTATACTGTTCCTGTGAAATTATATTTGTTACATAGTATGTTACATAGAATTATATTTATTAGACGCTTTAAGACGCTTACGAGTAGTGATTTGAGCAACAAGTACCAAGAGAATTATGAATTACTCAGAAGTGCTTTTTCTGCTGAAAAAGATAGATGGGGTTTTGCTATTGAATCCTATAGAAGAGATTGGAGCCCTATACAGGAACCACTAACAAGCAAATTCATGTCTGATTCAGATATTTTTACGAAAAAGAAAATCTAATATTGAACACTAACATTAACATGGTCGAGATGATACAAACTGGGAGTGATAAGGACTACCAACTGCACAAGAAAGGGTGATTTATATGATTAATTCATCTTCAAGATAACTGTACTCGAACGTGAACTCCGTCTTAATTCTCTGGCACCTGATTGGAAGCAAACGAACAAGTATCGCGAAATCAATGTAATGGAACATGGTGGAACACAAATAAGAAGAATTAGCATAGGGAGATTGTTATATCATTCTTAACAAACATCTTGTTTTGCTGCTTCTGCTTAAAAAGAGCTTGAGGTTTCATTTGTGGGGGTGCTTTTTCCAGCATTTAGGTTCTTTTCATAATTATTTAAGATTGATTTTGTACTTTATTGTCCACACACTCCCCACTTTTCTTACTACCAATTTTTTTACAGCTTTTGCTAAAACTTCAACTTGTCAAAATGCAGAAGCTTTCAAAAATCTGTGGTATCATAAAATGCATAGTACTATGAATGGACAGATAGTGCAAGAAAAGAAACAGTAAGTTTGACCCAAATTGAAAGGGCAGGCCATGAAGAAAAAGAACATACCATCCGTGTTGTTCATCGCTGGCAATATGAAAGTCAAAGTACACATACGTCCCCTGTTCAAAATCATCTGTGGCGACTTTTGGCTCTTCATGCCGTTGGAACCATGTGTTGTATTTTCTGTGGTATCTCCAAGACTGCTTTTTCAATTCCTTAGCAGCCAAATATTGCTGGTAAGTATTCTGCAGATATTAGCATCAGAATTAGATTGAGAACACTAGATAAACAACTATAAGATTCAGGTCACAGATTCCTAAACAAAGAAGAAAAGAGTTCCAAATAACCTGTTGATAATAAAATGAGAAAAATAAGGTATCAGTGCCATAAGTATCTGCACCAAGGCGTTCCCAGAAGGCAGGATTATTGACAATGGGCGCTTGTACTTGAGGGTAGCTCGGAGGGGTAACAGCAGGGTGTCTCTGTAAATTGCCAAAGCAAACGTTAAGAGTGGTCATTTAAAGTTAGAAATGAAGAAACAAACTTAGCGTAAGCGGGTGTTAGGCTAAGCTTATCCCAAAGAGCTTATATAAGCTCTCACATCTTCTAAGATGCTTTATACAATGTTAGTTCTTATTAAAAAAATAAAACGGTCAAGTTTCATACATATAAAATCATGAGCTTCTAAGATGTAATAATAATGAGAAAGAATGAGAGAAAGTTCAAATTTTGAAAAATAAGTTGGTACCCCAGATTTTAATTTCGAGAAGCTTATAAACTCTTTTTATTAAAAAAGATCATCAAAAACACTTAAATGCATCTTAAAAGTTTTAAAAATATCTTATATATTGTTTTAAGAAGCTTATAAGCTCAGCCAAACACCCTCCTAGAAGTGGAGAAACAAACTTAAAATAAGTGCAGAGCTTACTGGCGTGTAGGTCTTGGCACGTTCAGAATCTTTTGGTTGAGGAAGTCTAAGAAAAGCAGCCTCAAGCATCTGCAAATTGTATGACTGATCATGCGATGCTCCGGAATTTGGAGTTGATGCACTAAGACTATCTCCAATAGCACCAAGGTCGGATACACTTCTTCTACCAATAACGCCCAGACTGCCAGAAGACGAAGCCGATTGCAAAGGTTGCCCTGGAGATAGGTCAATTTCCCTCATAACTTGTGAAGGTTCAGCAAGTGAGCTACCAGCAACTGCACCCTGCTTGTAAAGTAATTATATACAGCAGCAATCTTAATTTCTTGAGAATTGAATAAAAGAATTGGTATTAATACAACTTTTGTAATAATTAAATCGATATTGTTGTGAAATCATGAAACCAAGTTCTAGGAATATTGCAGGAGTCATAATCATTTACAGATATCTTCATCTGACAGCACTCTTTAATAGTACTACGCATATCAAATTACATAACAATTTACAAATCAAGGCAAATAGAATTCCAAATAGAATTTCCTTAAAAGTTCTAAATGAAAAGGGTACAAAAGAAACAAATCTCACACATACCGTATTATCTAAGGCATAAGGAGCTTTCAATTCATCCTCTTGCATGAGATTTTTCCCGATACTGGAGTTAGAAGCAGAGTCTGCTGACGCATCTTCTGGGAGGGACTGCTGCTGCATGTCCTCCACTTTTGTAAGGCCAGTTTCTGCACATGAACAAAGATCGTGTCATTAGGTTAGGATGTTGCAATCACATAATTGCATGCAGGCGATTTTGTACGTTCGCTAAAAAACTGGTACTTTTTTCAAAACCATATTTTCAGATAATACAGACACTGTCAAAAACAGTTGAATATTATAAGAAAAATAATGAGCATTATTCAAACTCCAACATTTGATGGACATGCAGCATGTCAAACAGAAATTAATGAGCAACATTACCTGCATCCTTAGATGTTGAAGACATGATTGTCTGCTGATTAGTTTGTTGGTGAATCCCACCTGGCTGCTGCTGCTGCAGCGAAGCAGCTGTTGGGGCACTGTTAAGACCTGAACCTCCAATCCCCAACCCAAGTTGAGGTGTGATAGAAGAGCTTTGAGCATTGAACTGAGGGTTGTGAAACCAAGTGTTAATCAATAATCAAGTCAAATGGGATGGGGATGTATTCTAAGAAATTCTATCATGTCAAAAGAAGAGATTATTTCCCATGCATACAATCCTTACTAATTAGCTCTTTGCAATACTCTCTTTCTTTTAATGTCATTATGTAAGAACAGGAAAGAGTTCTCCTGAGGTGTAATGCTTCATCAAAGCTATTCAGTTTGAAAATACACAATCAAATAGATCAAGACTTAGAGAAAGACTTGGCGATAGGCCTTTCTGAACTTGTAAATGACTAAGCCACATAATAAATGCAGCATATTCTTTAGTGGTGGTGATTGCAGAGGAGATGGGAGAGAATGAGGAATGGAAGATAATTTACACATGCATAAAAAAGAGCATTGCATGACTGGTGTTTCTGAGAAACACAGTTCAAAAGGAGACAAATTGTTTGTCAAAACACCGTAACATTATCTATACTATTAGATCAAGCGAGAGACACATTTGTCAAAACACCATAACATTTATTTTTTTATTTTTTATTTTTTAATTGTTTGATTTCAACACAAATTCCACCCTCGCACTTTAGCAGTTTTCTGCTTACCCTCCACATTCACGGTTAATTGGACTCTCAAATTCTTTTCTTTTTTATTTATTTTTTCCATCATTTGTTATTCTTATTTATGTCTTTACTCTTTTTTTTTTTTCTCACTTCACTCCATTTTTTTTTCTATTATATTTTTCTTATTTTTTCAATATTTTAAATATTAAAGATAATTATAATTTAAATATTAACCTGAAGAATTTTATTTAATAAATATTGAAATAATAATAAATTTTTATTTGCACACGCATCGAGTCGGCAAAAGTATTAGTTTACATAATCAGAAGATGCTACTAGCAGAAATAATTTAAACAAGTAAATATTTACTGCATAGATTCACAGACCCCTTAAAGACCAGCCAAAGAGCTAAGTACAGAATGAAGTACTTGAAAGTAAAACAAAAGAGACAGCACCTGCTGTAAGAGTACGTTCTGCTGCTGTGAGAACTGTTTCCCGCCAGCAAGAGCAGGCATACCAAGAAGATTACTCTGACCTTGCTGCTGTACCTGCTGAAATCGTTGAAGGAATTTCTCTCTTTGATCAGGAGAAATTTCAGTTCTTGCACGGAACTGCACCTAAATATGCAGAGAGTTAAGAGTTTTTCAAGATGGTTCATACTTTATAATTAAATTGGGTAGAAAAGCAGATAAAGAGAAATGTATTGTATCTCTGCATGCATAACAAGAGTCAGAAGCATGAGCAGATAATACAAAACCGTCTACCAAAAAAGACAACTTTGTTCCAGTTCAAATCGTAACATTGATAACAGACAATAGTTCGTTTAATGAGTCAAGACCTTTCCGAGTTCCAACCAAATTAACTAGACAATCATGCAAAACAACAAGAACTGTTTGTAAGAAGTAAGAAACCTGATCAAAACCCTTATACTATGATATCTTCATAGCAGTAATTATTAAAAAGAAAGCACGACCACAGCTGAAATTAAAAGACCAATTTATCATCAATGGCATTTCCATGCTCTCATTCCTTTTCTGAATTATGCTTTTACCAAGTTCTCCAATTCCTTTAGTTCACTTGCTTGCTTCAGTCTAGGTTATCCTTGTATAGTTCTTAGTACAAGTTAGACAGCTAATAATTTTATTTCGAACCATCACGTCATAGCAAGTGCAGAACAAAATGAAAAAAGGTGAACAGAGGATCCCTAACTACATGTAAACACAATATGGGAACATACCGATTCATTCTGGTTCTGGAAAGAACCTCCAGGCCTCCATTGCATTCCAGGAACAACAGGAGGAGTGAAAACCCTGCTTCCAATACTTGCTGCATCACCAACATTTACAGCATCAGCCGATCCAAGTCCATCACTAGCCTTGGCATTTTGAGGCAAGACAACTCTATTACTTAACGGGGATACAAGAGGCTGTGTCACGCCACTACTCCCTGATCGATCATCAGAACCCAAAATATTTCTTTTCCCCATTTCAGAAGCCAAAGGAATGGAACCAAGGGCTCCATTGTTTGAAATTGTGTTTCCAGAACTAGGAAGGATGTTTGAACCTGGTTGACCAGGCAAGCCACCTCTTCCAATAGCCCTTAATCCAGTTTCTGAAAGAGATGGCGAAGATTTACGACCAGGGAAGTTTGTACTATCCTCTTCTTTGGTTGCACTCGCTACAGCTACTGGGGATGAAACACTGGCAGCACCTAAATTTTCAAAAGCTAAAATAGAAACTCAAACCAGAAAATAACGAAGGAAGTAATAAACCAGAAAAGCTGTAGTTGACCAACTTGTAATGCCAGGAGTTGAATGGCCTGCAGGGGGTGTCTGAGGTGCAGAAGAACTGAATGCACCAGTTTTCAGAGGTGGGGTTCGTGCAACTGCATCATCATGAAAGGCTGTTTCATCTATTTGGTCACGAGGAGAATTAACCGACTGGATGGAAACCGAGGGTGTTGCCTGGAAAGGGGCACATCGAGTTAACCATAGCAGAGATCTCGAGTTTATCAACAATTACACAGATCAAACTCGAAGGCACTCAGGCAATCATAATTAAGACAAAGGATGTAAACATTCCCGAACTCAACATGTATCTGTCATTATATTAAAAAACAGCCATTTGAGGGTTATAAAGAAGGCTAGATTCCGTAAAAAAAAATATGCAAGAAAACATAAAGGGGGACAGAAGAAAAAAGATAAATATCAAACCATGTTTATAAGGTGAAGGAACTACTATCTTAGAGAAGTGACAGATTGAAAATAACCAGCTTGGGGTCTGCTTTAAGATCGAAAACAACTAATAGCCACTGATCCAGAGAAGGGCTTGGTATCTAATCTTGGTTGTTACCATGGATGAAAATGTTTTGATTCACAAGTAATCGCCTTTGATTATTGTCTTACAGTTCCAAACAAGTTAATCGTAATGCCAAAAAGTTCAGCTTAAGCCTTAACAGACAGTAGTTTGTCGGATTAGGGGCAACTGGCAAGTACTAAAAAAGAAGCTTCTTTTCCACAGTAACAAAAATTCAAGGGGCTTGAGTGTTAAAATAAACATACTGGAGCCTGAGCAGGTGCTGCTGGAGCCAAAGAAGTTTTCATACTTATAGCTGCACTGGAGGCACTGACCCCCTGCCAGAAATGCAAAAGATGGGATTAGGATTTCAACTCTAATTTTGTTTTTTCATTCCAGAAGAAAAGGAACAAGATTCACTCCTCATGTCAATGCCTAGGACTATGCAAACTCTAGTCTAGCTTATTCTCTGCTCATATGTCCATGTTTTTATTTCATACTATTCTGTTGGACAGGGTGAGTTGGGGGCAGAGCTACTGCCTGCCAGCATGAAATATAACAATACTTTGACAATATACTTTCGCACACACAAAAAAGGGAACATAAACTCAGTAAAATATCTAGAAAAAAAAATGCAATTCTTGAAAGAGATGCAACTGTGGCAGAAATCACCTTTACCAAACCAGGAGGACCAATAGTAACAAGATCTTCAAGAGACTCCACCTTGTCTAGCGGTAAAGAACTGTAAAGCTCATCGACATCACTAAATTCGTCAAAATCCTCCTACAGGTAGATGACAAGATATGCATATAATCAAGTTAGATCATCCATAAGCTTAATATCATCAATAACTGCAACCTGATAAAGAAAAAACAAGAAAGAATGTATTCAAGTATTTCCTTGTTTCAGAAATCAAAAGAAAAAAAAAAATTACACCTCTTTAGGAGTCAAATCATGTGTGATTAAACTTAGCCATCTCCAGATAGATAGAATAAAAGCAAAACAGCTCACAATGAAAAAGATAACTACTTGATTTGATTAGGACCTGATTTCTCTCCACATAGTCATCCAAGAAATCCTTGACATCGTTGACTTGCTCTGGACTCAATTCATCGTTGTCCAACAGCCTTAGGATTAATTCTAACTTCATAATATGAGCCTTATGCCGAGTAATGGATGTCTCAAGATGCGTCTACAGAGAGAGCTTTTTCATATTAGAAACAGAATTCAACTGCACAAAATCAAGAAAATCATTTTTTTCTTTTCATCGTACCAGTCTGGGAGGTCTGGTCTTCCCTTTCTTGACAGAGAGTCCCTCTATTTCAGCTTCAAAGCTATCAATTTGATTATCCAGCTCGCTGACCTACTCGACAGTATCATAACCTTTTTAAAACTACTTATAGTTTAGGTTGAAGTTAGCATGAAAATATTAAATGAAAATAACATCTAAAATCATAAATATGTTCTAGTTCCTTTCTCAAGTACCCACATATAATGTTAAATTAATGGCAATTTAACCCAATACCCGTAAAGAATTGGCTGTCACTCCCTCCCAGAGAACTATTTTAAGGGGCAGAGATAATAGAACATTCAAATTCATCCAACATTCTGTCACACTTTATCTTTTGGCATCTGCTTTAAAGTTATATAAAGACTTGAAATGTAAGCATGAGTTACAAACAAATAGAAGGAGATACATATAACCTATATGGTTCAAATGCTTCAGCTTCACTTGTCAAAGAATCAAACTAAAGAAGCTCAACAATGATGAGAAGAATGAGGCAGGTGAAAATCCCAAGAGCATTAACAAGATCATGTTGGATTCTACGTAGCCCCTTCAATTAGCACTCAGGTGAAAGAAATGCAAGGAGAATTCCAGGGGCATACCACATTATTCAACCAGTCTCTTGTCTCTGATTTAGCCTTTTCCTTTGGATCCTACACACAAGAAAAAAGGCATGCATGCTCACAGAAGTTAGAATATGCTAAACACCAACCAAATAGTGGAGATCCGCACTTTACATCAACTGCAATAGATAACTAATATTATTAAAAAAAGGTTCTCCAATATCCATGAAAGATACACCGAAACATTTCTCTTTTCCTTGTTCAGCAAGATTATAAAGGGGAGAGATTGCACAAGCAAACAACTTCGTATGATGAACCAGAAGTAAAATCCACACGACAGGGAATTATTGATCAAATTCTACTCTTCAAAATTATATCTCTAGAGAGATCTGTTCAACCCTGCTGATTATCAAATACCAAGAAACAGCACAACTGCAAAGCAATGCCTACCGTTTTTGGTTGCTGGCCAAGGCCTTCTTTTGAGAATGCTTTTGTCTTAGTTTCTTTTTCGCAAATTTTAAATCGTTCCATTTCACGCTCTATTTGCTTTCGAGCATCCATTAGAGCCTGCTCATAAGAGGCACTAACCTATGTCAACAAGTATCAGAAGAAAATCCATGGTCAACATCGGAAAAAGAAGTATTAAGCAAGATGATGACATTATTATCTAAATTCTTAGCTACTAGAAAAAGATAAAAAAAGAAAAGAAAAAGGAAAAAGAAAAACAGAGGAGATATTACATGAAAGAATCTACCATAGGTCCATAACAGAACAAGGAAAATAATTGTCTGAGAGTCTTGCAAAGGAAGTATGACTGTGAAAGCAAACACGCACAAGTAATGATCTATAAAGGACCCAGGTAATATACACAAATGTATGAGAAGCAAATGCTGTGAAATTAGACACCATAATTATCTGGGAAAAATAAAATTGCCATCATAGAAAAAATAAGAAAATGGCTGTCAAACAATACTCAAAAAAGAGTTGCAGCATACAACACTATCTCCTCTCCCTTCTCCATCGGTGATCTAGAACTCTGAATTCATCAATACGACCCAAAACTAGCTCCAATAAATAGGATACATAAGTCTAAATTTGAGCAATGTCAGTGCTAG
Organism: Lantana camara; assembly: GCA_037501455.1. Classification (NCBI taxonomy): domain Eukaryota; kingdom Viridiplantae; phylum Streptophyta; class Magnoliopsida; order Lamiales; family Verbenaceae; genus Lantana; species Lantana camara. Next base: position 29,105,563 of record CM074856.1, on the reverse strand, counting down.
TAAAAGGCTTCTTCGTTAGCATATTTTGGGTCAATAAGAAGTTGACTTGCCACTTTTGGGTATTGTTAAGAAAATATCTATACGAATAAATGGTAGTTGCAGAAACAACATATGAAAACCAATATTGCAAGAATGATGATGGATAAGGATATGACGTGTACAACATCAGAGCGAAATACGTCACGAAAGTATTTAGTTTGTGGTTCTCAAAAAAATTTATTGCCAGAAACACCTGAAGCGTCTAACAATCTGTCACTGAATGTTAAACTAAATTTAGCCATAGGGTAGACTTCCATCTTGGGATTCCATGTGAACATCAGAAAGGCAAGCTATACTTCACTCCTTTACAAGGAATGCAATATTTAAAATTTCCCACTTAAGTAAACAAACAGAAATTACATAGTACATACAAGAGACAAAATGCGGCAGTACATCACAAATAACAGAAATTGGAATTTAAAAAAACATTGCAGTAAGGAAAGGGCATTGTTTGACAATGGGGTGATTTTCTGACAAAGCACTCCTAACAAACTAAAATTTAAGAAGTTTCATGGCTCATGAGAAATGTTAGCTAAATTGGGGTATTTTTATTCTGATGCTAGAGTACCTCATTTTTTGTCAAGTGTTTAGCTAATATGTGTTTTGATTACCAAAGAAACCATATTTATTTCACCGGAAGACATTCAGTTTATCGTATTCCCAACCGCCCAAGAAAATGCACCCATTACAAATGGCAAAAAAATAACACCTGGGTGGACAACATACATATACACACACATTGCCAATCCTAAGTGAATAAGACTATTGATTGATTAAAAACAAACGAGTTTTGCAGTAGAAGACACCTTCTTATCCTTGATCTCGCTGGACTGAATCCATGTCTTGATCTGGTCTCTATACCTCTGCAACTTCTTTATCTCCTTCTTCAAGTCCGCCTCGAATTTTTCCTTCTGATTTGCATTGTCAGTATCATAAACCTGAACAAAAACAACAAAATAAGCCATCAATCAAAAACCCAGAGCAACACGAACATATTCCCCCAAATTCAAAATTCATCCGAGCAAACGAAAGACCTTGTTCCAAATGCTATCAAACACATCGACTCCCTCCTGAACCTTCTTGAGAACTCGATCGATCTCGCCCTGCAGCTTCCGACTTGCTCCCATTTCCAATTACCCCAGAAAACGAAGAAAGGTTTCAATAATGGATCATCCAAACCCCTAGGGTTTTTAGGTAGACGATGAAGATTAAATTTCGATCTTGCTGCTGTTGGAGCCGCTATCAGTACTGTGTTTTTCTATTTGGTAGAGGAGAAGGATTACTGTGGATAGAACCGAATATTTTTGTTATTGGGCTTTGTAACTTATATTGGGCTAATTTTGAAATGGGCTAAAGTTTGCTAAGGAAAGTCCAATTCCAATCCTTAATTTGGGCCTTGGAGAGTGGTTGTAAAAACCTAATTTATGTGTTGTCAAATTGGTTGAGATCGACTAGGGTTGTCAACGAGGCGGATTTTAACTCGAATTCGATTCGAATATTGATGTCTTTGATCGATAAAAATGTTGATGGATCTTACCTGATATAAATGTAATTTGAAAAAAGGATATCGAATAGGAAAGCTTATCGTTTAGTAAAGTGATTGGTAGTCGTGACAAAATTGAAATGACAACGGCGGTGGTTGATCCATATTTGAAAGGTTCAATTGGAGTAAGGAATTTTTTTTAAAAATAAATTTAGTCTTTATTAAGAGGTAATGATCTAAGTGTATGATGCAATTTTCTAGCCAAATATGTTAAAAGAATTTGGTTGGAGATAATTTAGTAATTCCATATTATGATAAATTATAGGGAACTTATGAATTTGAATACTCAACAAGGTAAATGCAAATAACATCAATAGGAGTAGACAGCACTATTCTGATTCTTTTTAGCATGAACAGTTATTTATTTCAATTTTCTATTTGCCAAACATTGACAACCTAAATAAATTTTTGTTTACACTCAATTTTTTGCAAAAATATTCAATCACCTTATGTTGAAGGAAAAAGAGAGGCCACAAATCATTTTTTAACCTAATATTTTATGTACATAAATTCATATTTTTATTTTGTATATTAATACTTCAAAATATAATTTTTATATTTTATAGGGATAAATATTTTTTACCATCCGAACTATGCTCGTTTTTATACTTTGTCGTTTGAACTTATTTTTGTTACAAATCGTCGTCTCATCTACACAATTATTACAAAACCACCATCACATTTCTATGAATTTTATAAACCGTCATCCCATCTATATGATTTTTACAGAACCACCATCCCTCATCCAATTTTAAGTGGTATTCAATACCTAAACACTCCATAAGTGATATGCATGTGTTTTTAATAAAAGTGAACTGGTCTTTTCATTATCTTAGTCATTGTCTAACAAATTAGGGTTCCATGATTGACAAAGTAGGATTGAAAATCTCTCAAACTTGATTTTTTCAAGACTATCAAACGCAATAATCCTTATGATTTTTGAAATTAATTGATTATATTCATCCACATTTTGAAACTATTTGGTACATCCGCATCTTTTTAAAACAATTTAATCAGTCATTATGCTTTTTTTTTTTTTTGGCCCTATTTTATTATGCTCTTTTCATTCTTTCTTCATCCCCCCCCCCCCCCCCCCCCCCCCCCCCCCGAGGGAGGTATTAATCAGTAAGAAATTATTTTGTTTATTTTTTGTATTTATTAATCTATTATATCCACCATTGAATGGAAAAAATTTGATAACGTAAAAGGTTATGGACCACGTTCTGCAGAAGTGAAATAGAAACTTTTTTCAAACTGGAACGCATCCAATCAAATAATTTCCTTTTTAAAATTAGAATGTATCTAGTCAGATAATTTACAATTACACACACATATCTTTTCAACATATTATCTCATAGTCAAGTGATCAGAAAATTGAAAAAGAATATGAAAATAAGAGTTGTGGTTGCCTTTATTATATTAAAACTTTAAAGAATCACTGAAATAATAAAAAAAATTAATTTATCTTTATTAAAAACATGTACACACTGCGTGTGGAGTATTCAGATACCGAAAAATCACTTTAAAATCCAAAAAACCTCTTAAAATTAGACGGGGGTGGCGGCTTGTAAATATCACGTAAATGGGATGGTGGTTTGCAACAAAAAGAAGTTCGGATGGCAAGTGTAAAAATTGGTATAGTTCGGATGACGAAAAAAAATTATCTCTCTCACTCTCTCTATATATGTATATATTGTGGAGGTGGAGGTGGAGGTGGGGGTAAAATTAATAGGTGATGTATATTTTGGTTTATGGTGATGAATATTTGATTATTTTGGTTGATTTGGTATGAACATGTTATGGATTTGTTGTTTCTGATTTTATTATGGATAAAATGTAAGTACCCAAGTTTAAAATTGGAGTTGTTTATAAAAGTTAAATAATTATGTTTTAAATCAAGTATTATTTATAAAAGTTAAAGTATTTAGGTTTAAAATTAGATTATTGTTAAGAAACGCTAAAATATCCAAATTTAAAATTAAAGTATTGTTCGTAAAACTTAAAGTATTTACATTTTAAATTAGGGTATTATTCAAAAAAACTAAGTACCTAGGCTTAAAATTGGAGTATTGTTTAGAAATGCTAAAGTGTCCAAATTTAAAATTAGAGTATTATTCATAAAATTTAAAGTACTCTTGTTTTAAAAGCCGAATATTTACCGCTAGTTCTAATGAATAATGATTAATCCTATCACTGAATTAGTAGACATGATTAAAATCTGTCGTCGGGGACCCTGTATCTCTCACTTACTTTTCGTTAATGACATTATTCTCTGAACAAAAGCTACAATGGAAGGAGCGTACTGCATCCAAGTTATGAAGCGTTTTTGTACTTCGTCGGGACTGAAATTGAATCTGAAAAAGGCTAATGTTATATTCGCACCCCATGTTCCTAATGAAACTAAGCATGCGATCTCTACACTCCTAGGTATCAGCTGCACTCCTTCTTTGGGTAGGTACTTGGGCGTGAATATTGATTGTGGGAGGAATAATAGAGCCATTTTCACTACCGTTATTGAGAAAGTTGAAAGGAGATTGTCGAAGTGGAAGGCTAAAAATCTAAGCCTTGCCGGTCAGATGACTCTCATTTAGTCGATTACAAACTCTATCCTGGTGTGCCAGATGCATACAAGCTGGTTTCCTTAGCATGTGTGCAATAAATTAGACCGCCTCAACCGCAATTTCTTGTGGGTGACTGATGTGAGCAAGAAGCGCACCTACCTCGTGGGTTGGGAAAATAAGCAGAAAATGGGATGGGGGTTTAAGGCTTCGTGAAGCCCGTAAGAACAGTCTCGCTCTTCTTGAAAAAACGAAATGGCGGGTTTTGCAAGATGACAACACACCATGGGCCCGTATCTTCAAGGAAAAGTATCTTAAAAATGAAGATATCATGGAACATGTCCCCAAACAAATGGCGTTGCGATTTTGGAAGGGAATTGTTAAAAGAACTCACTCGATGAAACCGTTGGTAAAATGGTGGATCGGTAAGTGTATGCAAATGATGAGGGGCTTCTAGCGAGTGATATTATTGATTAAAGGTGCTATTGAAATATAAACGCCTTCACACAAGTGTCTTACTAGAGCTGATGGAAGAGATTAAACAAGTGCCTCTTGCCTATGACAGGGATGATGACAAGTGAATTTTTTTTTTAGGAAGGGGGGGGGGGGGGGGGGGGATCGGTGAATGGGCGTTTCACTTGTCAGTCTGCTTACAGATCTTTGATGCATGTGTCGGCTGGAAATGGCAGGAGTTGGAAATAGATACGGCCGTTGTTAGATATGGAAGGTTTGACTTCTCATATGTAATCCCTAATTGATAATGATAAAATCTGATTTGTAGGGATTAGATTTGCAGAGTTTACTATAAACCTAGACCTCTTGTACTATGTATGATATGAAAACATAAAAACAATGAATACAATACAGAAAACCTCTTCCGATTACCAAGATCCAATATCGTATCAGAGCAGTTTAGAATCCTTGGGACTCAGTTTAACATCATCGTCCCATACCAATCCCAAAGCCTTGGCCGAGATCAGGCCAAAACCAAACACGATAACCCAACTGTTGCGCAGCAACACCTCAACCCATCAAAAAAATCGTATCGGTGGATCCTTAACTGTGGGCAACAGATATAATGACCTTTGACCTAACAGATATACTAAACCCAGTTACCCCAAACAAATCCTATATCCAAACTGCAAATGGCGAATTATTTGTAGTTGAAAAGGAGGGCTCAATTTCTGTCTCATCAAAACTGAAACTGAAAAACTGTCGTTATGTTTCTTCATTATCTTGTAAATTGTTGTCATTGAGTCGTATAACGAATGAACTGAACTGTGTGGTGCTTATATATCCTCGTTTCTGCTTAATACAGGGCATTCATACGAAGGAGATCATTGGGTGTGGTACTAAATGTGACGGACTCTATTATGTTAATGAAGTGGAAACCCCCTCTAAAGCCCTTCTTTCAACGGGTACAACAGACACACAAATCTAGCTCTGGCACCGACGTCTTGGTTATACTTCACTCGGGTATCTGCGATTTTTATTCCCTGCCCTTTTCCAGAATAATCAGCCTTTAAACTTAACTTATCGAACTTGTCTTGCTGCTAAGAGTCATATGACTTCTTATAAACCTAATATTGCATGGGTTTAGTCTGCTTTCTCTTTGGTACATTCGGATGTTTGAGGACCTGTCCCGGTTACAAATCAAAGCTAGTTTCGATACTTTTACTATTTATTGATGATTATTCTCGCATGACATGGGTGTATTTTCTCCGTCACGAATCTGAAGTATATGATACGCTCGTTGCTTTCTTTAAAATGGTGTAAACTCAGTTTAACCACAAAATTAAAGTGTTCCGATCAGATAACAAATGAAAGTATGTTAATCAAGAAATGAACAGGTTCTTTCAGGAACATGGCCTTATCCACCAAACTACATGCCCCAACACCCCTCAACAAAATGGGCTAGCCAAAAGAAAGAACCATACCATACTTGAAATGACCCGGGCTATGTTAATCGAAGCTAATATCCCAAATCACTTCTGGCCCGAAGTTGTTACCACCGCAACCTCACGACCCGGTTGTCCATTAAAATCCTTGCCCACAAGATACCACTATTAGTCCTACAAACCCAGAATGAAGTACCACCTCACCTTACCCTGCCACCTTGGATTTTCGGGTCCAATGTGTTTGTCCATGTTCCGAAATCTGACCGAACCAAACTGGATCTCTGTGTGGTGAAGTGTGTTTTCGTGGGATATGTCCCCCATCAAGAGGGGTATCGTTGCTATAATCCAGTCACCAATAATATTCATGTTACAGTGGATTGTGATTTTGTGGAAACTGAATACTACTTCCTTACCTAGTCCAGTGATCAGGTGGAAAGTCAGAGTGAATCCCTGTACTGGCTGAGTTATCCTGATTCGAGTGATCCGGTACCTACATCCAAGTCTAAACAAAGCAAAGAAGATCTCAGTACCACCATCACACCAATGCCCAATGATCCTCCGACGAATGATGTCCAAACCGAGGTAACTGAAACTCTAAACTCCCTCTTTGATATTTACAATAATATTGATGATACTACAAATGCTGTTGATACTGTTTCTGAGAATATAACAGTGAGTCACAGGTATTCTTTACCATAGAGAAGCAACAGAGGGGTACCTCTACACAGATACTCTCCCGATCAGCTAAATATCCCATAAGGAACATGGTCAGAGGAAGCTTGTCCGGAGTCGCTAAGGCATTCTTTGGGAACCTCTGTAAAGAAATAATCCCGAGAACGGTACAGGAAGCCAGACAGGATGGAGAATGGGAGAAGGTCATGAGAACTGAGATGGATGCTTTGATAAAAAAAAATGGGACTTGGGAAAAATGCAGACTACCCAAAGGGAAGAAACCAGTTGGGTGCAGATGGGTATTCACTGCGAAGCATAAAGCTGATGGCCCAGTCCAGAGGTCTAAAGTGTTGGAAAATACGAATCAGAAAGCAGCGGAATTTAAAAATTTTCCCAACAAAAGGATCTTGGACTCGCAATCGTGTATCCAAATTCGTAAAGTTAAGAAACTTACTTTCTTAATTGTCTTTCTTGAAGCGTTTCAAGCCACCCAAGAATGCTCTTCTCGCGGCTTGATCCCCTCTCCTCGGTAAAGCTCGAATCTTCAAACTTCTAACTTGAAGCTCTCTAGAGATAGTCCACCAACTTGACTACAATCTAACTAGTAAGGATGCTAGTTCTCTAGTTAGTGTTTAGGCTTAACCTAGGGTTTAGTTTATCTTGGAGAAAGGATGGTGTTCAAAACATGAACCAAAAGAATTGTCAATTAGCTCTAAGGGGAGCTCGAGCTCCCCTATTTATAAGGAGGGGAGGACCGAAAATCCTAGTCCTTATGGGCTAGGGTTTTGGTCTCTCTCTCTCCTATTACTTGATCATCAAGTAATTTTGACTTTGACTTTGAATTCAAATTCAAATCAACTTTCAAGAGAGCTAAAATATCCAAACTATTTTTGGATAATTTTATACTTTATTTATTTAAAATAAATAACTTATTTTATCTAATTAATTAATTCATAATTAATTAACTAGATTATTTTCTCCAAAATTAGACTTTCTTTTTAATTCAAAATTAAACCAAAGTCTATTAAATAATTAACACATTTAATTATATATATATATATATATATATATATATATATATATATATATATATATATACAATATATATTTTTACACGTGTGGGACACGTGTCACTCACGTGACCCACACGTGTGGTTTCACACGTGTGGAACCCTCTTGGCCCGATTAACTCGTTTAATCATTTTAAAGCCTCAACTCATGTAACCAAGTTGTTGTGTGTGACCCTTTAGGTTCTCAATTCAATTTGCAGTGACCCTAATTAATTAATTCACTAATTAATTAATCAGTCCACAGATTAAACGACCATAGTCTAGCAACAGGTGTTTAACCCCTAGCTGAATTGGAATGTTCGGATTCGACAGAACCTTTAAGTCATTGATTAATGTGAGATATAATCCTCCTACTTACTATCTCTCAACCAAGATCTAGGGTAAGGGAATAATCAGAACCCTAATAATCCGGCCTTAAAGCTAAGTGCATTTCATATCCATTTGATCTCAATCCAAGAAACCCTTTTCTTGATGTCTTGATCTACTGCCTTGGCCAAGGACTCCATATGACATATGAATGACTTACACAATAAGAGATCACCTTGCATATGCAAGTGTAGGTCCTTTCTTGATTCTCATTCACTTTCATGAATCACTTGTGCAGCCCCAGCATAAGCCTTGAATCAGTTATCTAAGGCGACACCCTTTAAAGCTTATACCTAAGACTACAGAGTTAACTCATAAAGTGACAAGGAACCTCAAGTCTAAGAATCAATTAATCATATCAATGACTCGTGGGATATTTCCTAATCTGGAAGTTTCCATTTCCTGAAATAGAAACTTCATTTCCCATTTAGGAATGTTCTCACACGGGGCACCTCAGTGAACTTACTTATTGAAGTAAGCACCCTCATGTATCACGCACGTATCAACTATACACTTTGCACCTCCATGAAACAAGGTGGTCCTTCTTAAGGGCGTGATCCCACAAGCAAGCCTTAGAGGAGTCAGGTTGACACTCCCACTGTCGGTAGGACTCATCGGCTTGGAGTATTTTACTAATCATGACTTATGTGATATAGGGCTCGTTTCATGAACCATTTCACCTAAATGGTAGAGTCCTAAAGTCATCAGGATTAGGGGAGTTCTCATAAATGCACAGATAAGTAGGGGTGTTCATAAAAACCGAAAACCGAACCGAACCGACCGAAGACCGAACCGAACCGAACCGAACCGACCGAGGAGTGTTCGGTTCGGTTTTCGGTTTGCCCCTTTTGGATTTTCGATTTAACCGTGAAACCGTGAAACCGAACCGAACCGAACCGAAACCGAACCGAACCGTGGATTTTCGGTTTGCCCCTTTCGGTTTAACCGTGAAACCGAACCGAACCGAAAACCAAATGTCATTTTTTTTTTTAAATATATATATATATATATATATATATATATATATATATATATATCATATATTTTGATTAATATATACATATATTTTAATTATTTGGCAGAAATATATATGTATATATATAATAATTATATTTATATATATATATAAATAATTATATATATATATATATATACCATATATTTTAATTATTTGCCATTTAGGTTGATTGCAAATTTTACATTTTTCACAAAATCTCAACTCCAAATTTTTTTTTTAATTATATTCAGTTTTTTTTTTTTTTTTAAATAATATCAAAGTTTCGGTTTTTCGGCCGAAAACCGAAACCGAACCAAAAATGTTCGGTTAAAATCGAACCGAACCGAACACCTTTCGGTTCGGTTTTGGTTTAGGTTTTTCGAAAACCGAACTTTCGGTTCGACCGAAAAACCGAACCGTGAACACCCCTACAGATAAGGTAAACGCATACCAAACAAGAGCATATAAAGAAGTGTTGCCTCAATTTGTTATTTCATTCAAAGATTGTCTGTGATTACAATAAGGAAAAGCACAAAGCGGATATACAATCGGCTTTCTAGGGCACTATTCCTAACAATCTCCCACTTGCCCGTCAAAGCCATTCTAAAGCTACTCTAAGTCCCATCTTCTGAAGATGACCTTGGAAAGCTTCTCGACTAAGGGGTTTAGTAAGTGGATCTGCCACGTTCTCTGCTGATGTGACCCTCTCAATTTGCACATCTCCTCTTTTGATAATATCACGGATTAGGTGATACTTCCTCATAATGTGCTTGGTCCGTTGGTGAGATCTTGGTTCTCTTGCTTGAGCAACCGCCCCAGTGTTGTCACAAAACACAGAAATGGGGTCTTTTATGCTAGGAACAACATTCAGCTCTTGAATGAAGTTTCTAATCCAAACACCTTCCTTAGCTGCATCATTTGCAGTTAAGTATTCGGCCTCAGTGGTCGAATCTGCAGTGGTAGTTTGCTTGGAACTCTTCCAACTCACTGCTCCGCCGTTTAGGCAGAAAATGTATCCTGATATTGACTTAAAATCATCTAAGTAAAATGCAAAGCTTGCATCGCAGTATCCTTCGACAGTAAGATCTTTCTGACCTCCGTAAACTAAGAATAAATCTTTAGTACTTTTCAAGTACTTAAGAATATTCTTCACGGCAGCCCAGTGACCATTTCCAGGGTCAGATTGGAAACGACTTGTAACACTAAGTGCATAAGCCACATACGGTCGAGTACATAACATTGCATACATTATGCTACCTATTGCTGACGCATAAGGTGTATGAGTCATTCTTTCCTTCTCAAGGTTTGTCTTAGGACACATCTTCTTCGAAAGACATGTTCCTACACTCATAGGAAGGTTCTTAACCTTTGCTGACTCCATATTGAATCTCTTCAATACTTTGTCAATGTACATCGACTGTGATAGTCCTATTAACCTTCTAGATCTATCTCGATAGATTTTAATTCCAAGGATATAGGATGCATCACCAAGATCTTTCATCTCGAATTGGTTCGATAACCATAACTTAGTCACTTTCATGTCATCCTTCGAATTCCCAATAAGAAGGATGTCATCAACATAAAGTACCAAGAATTGCACTGAGGTCTCCAATTCCTTTCTATACACACATGATTCATTCGAAATTTGAATGAAGCCAAACGCTTTGACTGATTCATCAAATCGAATGTTCCAATTCCTAGAAGCCTGTTTCAATCCATAGATTGATCTTTGGAGTTTGCAAAACCTTTTGCTCACTCCCACTGAATGTGAAACCTACGGGTTGCTCCATATAAATGTCTTTATCAATGTCACCATTGAGAAAGGCAGTTTTCACATCCATTTGCCATATCTCGTAGTCATAATACGCAGCATGGCAAGCATGATCCGAATAGACTTTTGCATTGCAACTGGCGAAAAGGTTTCATCAAAGTCCACGCCGGGTCTTTGAGTGAATCCTTTTACAACCAGTCTTGATTTGTAGGCTGCAATGCTTCCATTAACTCCAAGCTTTCTCTTAAAGATCCATTTGCAACCTATGGGTTTCACCCCATCAGGCAAATCTACCAAGGTCCAAACTTGGTTGGAGTTCATGGAGTCCATTTCGGATTTCATGGCTTCTATCCACTGTTCAGAGTCAGAATCTGAAAGTGCCTCCTCATATGTTAAAGGATCATTATCCTAGAGATTTCATGGAAGAATCCATACTATCTCTCCGGCTGTCTAGGAGTGCATTCAGAACGCCTTAGAGGAGGATTTTCGTGTGTATCGAAATCCGTGATTGGTTGTGGTTGATCAGTAGGGGACGTCTCTTCAGTGGGTGGCATGGGCTCATTTTGTACTTCTTCTAATTCTATGATTTTCCCTTTCTTTTCTTTAAGGAACGGTTCCTCAAGAAAAATGACATTTCTGGAAACAAACACCTTTTGTTCAGATTGATCATAGAAGTAGTATCCTATGGATTCCTTAGGATAACCTACAAAGTAGCATAAGTTAGAACGAGATTCTAACTTAGCTCCCACTGTCCTCTTCACGTAAGCAGGACAACCCCAAATTCTTAAGTAAGAATAACTAGGGATTTTACCATGCCACATTTCATAGGGCATTTTAGGGACTGACTTAGAGGGAACTAGATTCAAAATCTTTGCTGCACTTTCTAGGGCATAACCCCAGAAAGAAGGTGGTAAGTCAGTGAAACTCATCATGGAACGAACCATATCAAGTAAGGTTCGATTCCTTCTCTCAGAAACTCCATTAAGCTGAGGAGTTCCTGGAGGAGTCCACTGAGAGATAATCCCATTATCTTTGAGATGATTAAGGAATGCTTCACTAAGATACTCGCCTCCTCGATCAGATCGAAGTGTTTTGATCTTGTGACCAGTTTGGTTCTCAACCTCCTTTTGAACTTCTAAGAATTTCTCAAAAGCTTCAGATTTATACTTCATTAAGTATACATAACCATACCGACTAAAGTCATCAGTAAAGGTTATGAAATACTGATGATTGTTTCTAGTGCTTACACTAAGCGGTCCACAAACATCAGTATGGATCAAATCCAAAACCTTAGTGGCACATTCCACAGTTCCTTTAAAAGGAACTTTGGACATTTTTCCTTTGAGACATGATTCGCAAGAAGTTAACTCCTTAAGATCATTTTCAGAGAATGATCCTAAAGTGTTTATCTTGCTAATTCTGTTCTTGGAAATGTGTCCTAATCTAGCGTGCCATAAAGGAGCTGAAACTTTGTCATCTCTCTTACGTTTAGTTTCTCGTTGTATATTCATAATATTGATATTCTGAGTTAGATAAAGTCCATTACTTAGAGTACCGATGTGAACGGAAGAGTTGTTCCGTTTGATAAAGTATTTACCATTCTTAATATAAGTTTCATAACCTTCACAATCTAAAATTGGAATTGAAATTATATTACGAATAATGCTCGGTACATAAAGGACTTTATTTAAGACTAACTCAAAACTACCTAAATCTAATCTAATTGTGCCTAAAGCTCGAGCTTCAACATTTGAGCCATCGCCGATCTTCAAGACACATTCTCCTTCTTTGAGTTATTGGACTTCACTTAGCATCTGTACATCATTACAGATATGAGTTCCACAACCGGTATCAAGTACCCAAGAACTAGAATTAATAGAAAGATTTACTTCAACGAGAAATATACATTTCTTTAGAGTAGCCTTGTACTCTGGGCAGTTTCTCCTCCAATATCCCGCTTTGCCACAATGGAAGCAAACATCCTCTTTCTGATCACGTTTCTTCTTTTGGGGCTTCCCATTCGAAACGCCACCAGTGGGCCTAAGGGGTTTCTTCTTCTTCTTTTGGGTTTTCTTGCCCTTACCTTTAGAAGGTCCAGAAGAGGAAGATGGAGCATTCACCATCAAAACCTTATTGTCCTTCTTGATCGTGCTTTCAGCAGTCACAAGCTGACTAATCAGCTCAGCTACAGTAGCACCAGCATGATTCATATTGAAGTTAAGGACAAATGGGTTGAATGATGGTGGGAGCGAAGCTAGCAACAAATCCACTGAAAGCTCATCTTTCAGTGGCATGTCCATGGAGGCAAGTTTCTCAGTAAGGGTGAGAAACTTGAGTCCATATTCATGGACACTTGAACCTTCCCTTATTCTCAAGTGGAACAATTCCTTTGAAGTGTTATACCTTGTAACACGTTCATGAGGGCGGTAAAGTTGCTCTAAGTGGTCGTAAATCTCCCAAGCGAATTTCATGGCCTCATGTTGCCTTTGCAAGTCCGGAGACATGTTAGCCAACATAAGGCAACGGGCTTGGAGATTATCATCCTTCCACTTCTGAATCGCGTCCCGCTCGGCCCGAGTGGGAGCCTCCCCTTCGGGACTAGGCTCCCCTTCGAAGAGAACATAAGTTCTCTTCTCAGAATCTAAAATAATTTTTAGATTCTTCAGCCAATCAGAATAGTTGCGACCAGTCAACTTGTTTGACTCGAGGATCGATACAAGAGGGTTTTTGGTTGCCATTTCAAAACACGTAGAGAATAACAGAATCTACGACCTAAATGGTAAAACAGAGAACTAGTGAGCATGCTGAATTATAACGATATACAAAAGATAAGGTCTTTAATCTAATGTAGCTCCCACTGTTTTTCAAAGATCTATAATTCCCAAAGATCTAAGAGGAGCACGTTTCCCAATGGGTACTAAGATCCTAGGCATTTTACCTCGAACCCACGATTCGCGGACATTCCAAGTAAGAACCCTAGGTAGGTACAACTTACCAATTCTAACATTTTTAGAACTCTTAGTAATTGTTTTTTTTGCATCACCTATCTTTCAATATAGACCCACGACTCGTGCGACATCCATATTTACTTAGGCGTTAAGCTAGACCCATCAATCATAAGATCATGATCAAAACTTAGTTCGAACGACCCACGACTCGCGGACATCGCCCTTGCTAAAATTGATCACGAAATATTGATCATTTAAAATGACCAATTAGGTAACTAAGAACTAATAAGCTCCACTAGCTATCCCACGACTCGCGGACAATAATTAGCTTCACTTACTAAACTTAAAACCTATTGATGGAATGCTAGGAATTTAATTCAAAATTTGCATCTCGAATTAAATACCTATTTGTTCGAAATTAGCTTAATATTTAATGGGAATTTTCGAATCAACCGGAGAGTTATCCGGTTCGACCTCACCAACATATATGTTATCCAATTTTATTAGTCTTGATTAATGCAAGTACACTTAAATGCATTTCAAACAAGCACATAAACAGATAACATGTCCTAGCATGATACTAACATGTAATGATCATGGGTTCTACCTATCTTATGCGTGATGTGTGGGAGCCACTCCACAATCACAAGTTCTAACATACATGCCACATAAACAGTTTAAATCACATAAGGGAAAGCGGTAACAAAATACGAGCCCTATCTCTATTACATTTTACAATTGAGATTCCCCTCCCTAACATTTTGAGGGGTCTTCACTTATGGCCTCCTTGTTACTTGAATGTGGTCCATCTTACTCCATGGGTGCATTGTCTCCAAAATGAAAATAAAACCTCGCCACCTATCTCTACTCTCAAATTATAATAAAAAGAAAAAGACATAAAGTAATAAGGCTCAATCTTCATATTGGCCTTAGATAATTACACGGGGCATACCCCGGCCTCAAAACAGTAATATGGAAAGCCACATAATAAATCACATAACAGTACGCACATAAGTGAGGCTCCAACCTCAATTGAAAAACGCAATTATAGGGCTCCAACCCTAATTTAAACCATCCATGTGCATAAATTAAAACCATACATAAGACTAAACCCATGATCACCTAACATGCTTTTGCAAGAATTTAAATTTAACCAATAAATTAAAATCCTCGCCTTAAGCTCTAATAGCTTAAAACACGACTTAGATGCAATTGTTGTTCAAGAGCCTTTTCTATAAAACCCGAAAAACAATGAACTAATAAAATTCCAATTAATTTCTGAAAATTAATAATTTTATTCTTTCAATATTTTCATAAAATAAAGTTTGTAATTTTTACAAAATTTAAATCGCTTAAATTTTCAAAATCCCAATTTAAACAATTATTTCAAAAATAATTCAAATTTAATAAAATAATTTTTTTTTTAGAAAAATTAAATCGGGATTGGATTGGACTAAACACGAAAATCAAGATCGCGAAACGAGGGCCAGGCCTCGCCCGCACGCCAGCCCAGGCGGATGCGCGCGCTTCGCCTAGGCGGGAAGGCAGGCGGGCGACGGGAGGCTCCCGCGCGATTGCGGGAGGAGCAGGCGGGTGTGCCTAGGCGCTGGCGGGCAGGCCTCCCGCGCGGTTGCGGGAGGGACGGGCGGGCAGTCCCGCGCGGCTGCGGGATTGCTGTGCGGGACGGCGCGGGCCTGGGCGTGCGACGTCCTAGCACGCCTAGGCTCGCGTTTTCGTAACGCGATTTTCGTGTTTCTTGTTTCAGTTCAAAACCAACAACAGTCCAAAATTTAAAAAACATGATTTAAAAGGATTTCAATCAAAACGGTTTTCAAAAACACAATTTAAGAAAACAGTTTCAGAAATTCAAGAAAAATTACAGTTTCGTAATTCAGGCTTTCTAAAAGAACTCATGAATACCTAATTCGCATCTAAGCCTAATAATTTCTACCAAATTCAGAATAATTGAGACGAATCAGAAACACGATTAACGAGGTGGCTCTGATACCACTTGTTGGAAAATACGAATCAGAAAGCAGCGGAATTTAAAAATTTTCCCAACAAAATGATCTTGGACTCCCAATCGTGTATCCAAATTCGTAGAGTTAAGAAACTTACTTTCTTAATTGTCTTTCTTGAAGCGTTTCAAGCCACCCAAGAACGCTCTTCTCGCGGCTTGATCCCATCTCCTTGGTAAAGCTCGAATCTTCAAACTTCTAACTTGAAGCTCTCTAGAGGTAGTCCACCAACTTGACTACAATCTAACTAGTAAGGATGCTAGTTCTCTAGTTAGTGTTTAGGCTTAACCTAGGGTTTAGTTTATCTTGGAGAAAGGATGGTGTTCAACACATGAACCAAAAGAATTGCCAATTAGCTCTAAGGGGAGCTCTATTTATAAGGAGGGGAGGACCGAAAATCCTAGTCCTTATGGGCTAGGGTTTTGGTCTCTCTCTCTCCTATTACTTGATCATCAAGTAATTTTGACTTTGACTTTGAATTCAAATTCAAATCAACTTTCAAGAGAGCTAAAATATCCAAACTATTTTTGGATAATTTTATACTTTATTTATTTAAAATAAATAACTTATTTTATCTAATTAATTAATTCATAATTAATTAACTAGATTATTTTCTCCAAAATTAGACTTTCTTTTTAATTCAAAATTAAACCAAAGTCTATTAAATAATTAACACATTTAATTATTTAATATATATATATATACAATATATATTTTTACACGTGTGGGACACGTGTCACAAGGACACGTGTCACTCACGTGACCCACACTTGTGGTTTCACACGTGTGGAACCCTCTTGGCCCGATTAACTCGTTTAATCATTTTAAAGCCTCAACTCATGTAACCAAGTTGTTGTGTGTCACCCTCTAGGTTCTCAATTCAATTTGCAGTGACCCTAATTAATTAATTCACTAATTAATTAATCAGTCCACAGATTAAACGACCATAGTCTAGCAACAGGTGTTTAACCTCTAGCTGAATTGGAATGTTCAGATTCGACAGAACCTTTAAGTCATTGATTAGTGTGAGATACAATCCTCCTACTTACTATCTCTCAACCAAGATCTAGGGTAAGAGAATAATCAAAACCCTAATAATCCGGCCTTAAAGCTAAGTGCATTTCATATCCATTTGATCTCAATCCAAGAAACCCTTTTCTTGATGTCTTGATCTACTGCCTTGGCCAAGGACTCCATATGGCATATGAATGACTTACACAATAAGAGATCACCTTGCATATGCAAGTGTAGGTCCTTTCTTGATTCTCATTCACTTTCATGAATCACTTGTGCAGCCCCAGCATAAGCCTTGAATCAGTTATCTAAGGCGACACCCTTTAAAGCTTATACCTAAGACTACAGAGTTAACTCATAAAGTGACAAGGAACCTCAAGTCTAAGAATCAATTAATCATATCAATGACTCGTGGGATATTTCCTAATCTGGAAGTTTCCATTTCCTGAAATAGAAACTTCATTTCCCATTTAGGAATGTTCTCACACGGGGCACCTCAGTGAACTTACTTATTGAAGTAAGCACCCTCATGTATCACGCACGTATCAACTATACACTTTGCACCTCCATGAAACAAGGTGGTCCTTCTTAAGGGCGTGATCCCACAAGCAAGCCTTAGAGGAGTCAGGTTGACACTCCCACTGTCGGTAGGACTCATCGGCTTGGAGTATTTTACTAATCATGACTTATGTGATATAGGGCTCGTTTCATGAACCATTTCACCTAAATGGTAGAGTCCTAAAGTCATCAGGATTAGGGGAGTTCTCATAAATGCACAGATAAAGTAAACGCATACCAAACAAGAGCATATAAAGAAGTGTTGCCTCAATTCGTTATTTCATTCAAAGATTGTCTGTGATTACAATAAGGAAAAGCATAAAGCGGATATACAATCGGCTTTCTAGGGCACTATTCCTAACATAAAGCCCGGGTAGTGGGAAAGGGGTACACTCAGACTTTCGGAATTGATTATTCCGAGACTTTATCTCCAGTGGCAAAGTTAGATACAGTTCGAGTGTTACTCTCAATAGCTGCTAATAAGGAGTTGGCCCCTTCATCACTTGATTCAGTTCGATGTGAAGAACGTCTTCCTACATGGTGACTTGTCAGAGGAAGTGTATATGGAACCCCCTTCAGGGTTTACAGGGGATTTTGGAAAAGATAAAGTATGC
The DNA here is from genome assembly GCA_037501455.1 of Lantana camara. Taxonomy (NCBI): domain Eukaryota; kingdom Viridiplantae; phylum Streptophyta; class Magnoliopsida; order Lamiales; family Verbenaceae; genus Lantana; species Lantana camara. The sequence goes on along the minus strand of CM074856.1, from coordinate 29,087,497 downwards.
AAACTCCGCAAGGCTTTGTATGGATTAAAACAGTCACTATGGGTATGGTTCTTTGGCAGGTTTACATTGGCAATGCAACACCATGGATATGTTTAGAGTAACTCAGACCACACCCTATTTCTGAAACTACGAAGAGAATTAATCACATATCTGATTATCTACGTGGACAACATGTTCATAACAGAGAGTGATACCGAATAGATAAATCAACTTTGGGAGAATCTCTTTAAGGAATACGAGATGAACGACCTTGGGGGTTTGAAGTATTTTCTAGGAATCAAAGTTCTGCGGTCGAAGAAAGGGATATTCATTTCACAGAGGAAGTATGTCCTCGATTTATTAGCCAAAACTGGTATGCTTGACTGCAAACCAGTCGAGACTCCGATATAGGTAAATCACAAACTGAAGGTAGAATAGAGTGGGGAACCAACTGAAAAGGAACGATACCAACGTTTGGTTGGTAAGCTAATCTATTTGTCCCATACGAGACCAGATATTGCTTATGTTGTGGGGATTGTTAGCAAGTTCATGCACCGACCAAAGAGGGAACATATAGAGGCGATTGTACGAATTATCCGGCATTTGAAAGGGACCATTGGGATATGAATCATGGTTGGCAGATATGGCCATCTAGACATAGAAGCCTACATTGATGCAGATTAGGCGGGAAACCCAAACGACAGAAGATCCACCTCCGGGTTCTTTACACTAGTCGGAGAAAATGTGGTAACATGGTGAAGCAAAAAACGGAAGGTTGTGACTTTGTCTAGCGCAGAAGCAGAATTCAGAGGCATAGCGAAAGGTGTAACTGAGATAATTTAGCTGAGTAAACAAATGACGGAGATTGGCATGACTCCTTCAGGCCCGAGTCTTCTAAAGTGTGATAATAGGGTCGCTATCAACATCTCGAAGAACCCTGTCCAGCATGATAGGACTAAGCATGCGGAAGTGGATCGACACTTAATTAAGGAAATCCTCGAGAATGGTATCATCATGATTCCTTTTATCAGATCAAAGGATTAGCTAGCAGATATACTGACCAAGGTAGTCACGGGTTAGATATTCCAGACAACACTAAGCAAGTTAAGGATCGGTGACTCAATCGCTTAACTTGAGAGCGAGTGTTAGATATGGAAGGTTTGACTATGTAATCCCTAATTGATATTGATAGAACCTGATTTGTAGTGATTAGATTTGCAGAGTTTAGTAGTTTACTATAAACCTATACCTCTTGTATTGTGTATGATACAAAAACAGAAACACAATGAATATAATACAGAAAACTTCTTCCGATTTACGATGATCCAACATGCGTTAAAATTCCCCCGCTAAAAATCATGGCTTTTCTTTGGCTTTGTGAGCATAACAATGATTAATACTCTCAAGCATGACAAACATTTTGGCGTGAGTGAGCTCTGTACCTGTTGTTAGAGTGATAGGGAGAGCGTCAAACATTTACTGAGAAGCTGCACCTGTTCCCAGAAGATTTGGATTAAACTTATAAAACCAAGTGACTTGACTACGTTTTATGAGGGAATGAGGGGGGGGAGGGGGAGAGAGAGAGAAAGAACTGGTTGCGTCGTTTGTTTGCTATGGATATCAGTAACAACCTTGACTCGAGTTGTCCTTGGTGGATGGTTCTTCTTGCTGGTCTTTGGAACATTTGGAAAGCAAGAAATTGCTGTGAATACCAAAAAGAAGATGGAACCGGATGGAGTTACAATAAACAAAATCAAGGGACTGCTTGATGAATTGAGGAACGCTTGGATAGTTGTTCACACTAAGCATAGACAACTGGATCGTTGTCACCCGTGGACAAAGCCTATGCTAGCGTATTCAATAAACTAACTCCGCGACAACGGTCGATGCTATTCGTAATCATAATGGCGAATGGATTATGGTTTTTTCTATAAAAATTGGTGAAAACTCTATAAATGTGGTTAAATTGCTTAGGCTCCGAGAAGGACTTAAGATTGCTTGGGAGCGACGTTTCTGGAAAATTGAGATAGAGATCGACTAGCTTATAATGCTAACTAGACTACTAAAGATGAAGTGAATGATAATCCTTTAAAAGATGTCATTCTTGATTGTCGTAATCTTCTGCGTAACCTTTGGGATATCATTTTTCGACATGTCCTGTGAGAGCAGAACTGTGCCTCTAATTCTCTTGCTAAACTGGGTCATAATGTGAAGGATGGATTTGCCGTTTGGGATCCTCTTCATATGGAGATGATGCTTAGTTAATCTTGCTTTTCTGTCATCTTGTTTGACGCTGTCTCCTTAGGATAGGGAGAAAAAAAAAATAGTAGACACCTTATGTAAGAGATAAGAGACTATTTGCCAAATCTAATTGTAACCCATTATTTAAAGGACAAATTACACCAAGGTCCCCTGAGGTTTGGTATAATTACAAATTAATCTCTCCACTTCTGGAAATTACGGATTAATCCCTATAAATACTGTTTCAATTGAGGTCCCTAGACGCTGTTAGGGTTCCGTTAATTTTGACATTTGAATTTTCGAAAAATATTACAAAAAAGTCCCTAAACTATGAATTTTCTTACAAAACGACCCCTTAACTAAATCACATCAACAATGTAGTCCTGTCAAAATTAACGGAACTCTAACGGCTTCTAGGGACCTCAATTGAAACAGTATTTATAGGGACTAATCCGTAATTTCCAGAAGTGGAGGGATTAATTTGTAATTATGCCAAACCTCAGGGGACCTTGGTGTAATTTGCCCTTATTTAAAAATGATTTCTGTGTAAAATTCACGATAAAATCAAATTGACATTTAGAAACATTAAAATATTTAATTGCTAAATCACTAACGATTTAAAAGCTTTAGCTAAAAATAACTAAAAGTGAACAATAAGTTAGGTTAGAAAGGAGCAATGGAACATAAAGTGTAATCTTATTAATTGTTAGATTCTAAGAAAGTCAAGTCTATGATTCATGAGTACGTAGTTTGGTCAGCTACACCAATATTGGAGGACCTAACTGTAATTTGCGAAAGGTGAGCACATGGAAGACAAACTAGAATATTGACCAACCTAAAGTAGGCAACCGTTTTATTGCTTTTTCATATTTCATCTGTGCTCAACAGTATGAAAATAAGCGCTAAACGAGTCGAGTTGAGTTAGAGTTTTTTCTTTTATATTTTGAGGTTTGAAATTAAGCATAATTACCTATAAAAAATGGGTATTTGTTTTGTATTGGTCTTAGTTTTATTCGGACTATTCATATTTGTTGGAGAATGACTGACTCAACTTAAAATTAATTTAACTTGAATATAAATACTTCGAAATTAAATTCAGAAACTTTTGTTGTGGAACTCTTGAGTAAATAGGCTCAATTTACTCACATTTTCAATGTAAGAAGAAGATGGAAATTAAAACCAAAGAAAAAGAAAACAAAAACATTAATATCACGACATATTTTGAGTAAATGTTTTTCAATTAATGTAACTACCAGCGAAAAACTCAATACCCCATTTCTTTTTTTAAAAAGACTATCAGCGAAAAAATATCTTTTATTTTCTAAGGAAAAAAGATGATGACGATGATAATAATAATAATAATAATAATAATAATAATAATAATAATTATTATTATTATTATTATAATAATAATTATTAATTATTATGATTATTAAAATACAATTTGCCTGCATGTTATGAAGGTTGGATCATTAAGAATCTCAAGCAAAGTAGTACGTGTGTAGGTGTCATTACTCATTAGGATTTAGGTGGGAAAATAGCTCGCTTTTACGAATAATGTATATATTTATTTTCTTCCCCACATATATCATTTAGTTATTAATTAATGTGCCCTACCCCTAAAAGTATTCATTCATTAAAGTATAAATAGCTCAGATAATATAACTTAACGATTCATTATTATATTAGATTAATTAAATATTTTTTAGTCATTCAATAATCAATACTCAATTTTTGGAAAAAAAATAAAAACAAAAATCACGCATTACACATTCACTCAACGAACAAACTCGTCCGTGGATCCACACTGTCACTATGTCATCAACGTTTGTCTTTGCTATAATAATATTATTCATCAGTACTATTATATTAAGGGAAATAATCAAATAAAAATATTTTTTTATCATCCCTTTTATTTTTCAATAATTTTTTTTATTTTTTTATCATTCCACCGATGTCCTCTTAATTTTTTTCCTCCTTTCATTTCATTTTAGTTTCTTTTTTAAATGAATTTTTGTGTTTTCTATTTATATTTTTAATTAACACGATATTAATTTATATTATTTATTTATCATAATTTAGTAATTATATTAAAAATAATTATAAAATATATATTATATGAAATTAATTTTAATAAGTTTAAATAATAGTAAGTGCTGGAGTTATTAACTATTATTATTAGTGTATTGCCCAACTTTGGCTCTTTTTCATATAATTGTTTTTTTTCACACACCTGGATCACTTCTATCCGCATATATGAGCTTTTTGTTGAATTTGGAGAGTCGAGAAAAAGCAAAAGATTTGAAATTTAAATGGGACCTTTTAAACTTTAATGATCGTTACAACTTACAAGAACTGTTTCCATTTTCAATATAAAGTACGCATAATATAATGTGCAGTAGGTAATTTACGTATTAAATAATGTCATTTAACAATTTTTTAAAAGAAAAAGATTAACTTTTACGACTAATATTACACAATCCAACAAACAACTTTCCTAAATTAAAGTTCATATTCTTAATTCACCTCACACTTGTCCATTGTCCATTCAATCTGAAATAAACTTTGTTAACATTTTTTTGTTCTCCCTTGAAGACTTATTTTGCTTATTCTTTTAAGTTAATGAATAAATCAATTACTCAAGAGGAAGTTAGAAACTTGTCATGTTCAATGAGTTATCCTTGGAGATAATAAAATAATTAACTATGACAGGAATTTGTTGTAAACGAGCGTAAGGAAAGAATAAACTAATTAATTCAGTAAATCAGATTCAAAGAAAGTTAAAGAAAGAATCATTAATTAATATTTACTAGATTCAGTCCAATGAATGTTTGCCATTCATAGTATGAGTTTCAATTTATAAAACGATGTACCAATTATCAAGGAGCATAAGAACAAATCGGTGAGATAGATTATTTAAGAGAGTGCGGTCTTCTTAAATGTGAAAATACTGACACTTTTATAATAAAATTTGTGATAATTCATTGTGAATAAGAAGTAGTCTTCTAATTTTTGTCTAGTGTGTTGCTGACTGCTGAGTGATTGATCGTCTTATATTTCAATTTGTTGTTGGTAGTTGAGTAAATATTGAACTTACTTATGTAAAATAATTAAGTTAGTGTAGTTTATTTATCATACAAGTCTCTTACATTGTTGACCAAAACAAGTACATTTGATAAAACCATCTCTCATCTGCGAAACATTTTTGAAGATGTATTAATAAGTATTTTTCTAACTCATTCTAATCAAAATGTCGGGATCGACATTTAGTAGTCCCACTCATTAAGATGTCTACAATTTAATTAGAACTAATCGCTGCAATGAATATGTGTTGCCGTGTTATAGAAACCTCAGCCCCACCCTCCCATAAAAAATATATTTTCTATAAAAACATGTTTAAATTAATAAAACTTTGAAAAATAAATTTGAGAAGTTAAACTTATTCTGAAATTAAAAAAATAGAAAAGAATATTTTCAAAATTAAATAAAAACTCATAATAAAAATATAACCAAAAATTAAAATATAAAAATCTATAGTAATTTTCAAAAATACATTTCCATAAATCATTTAAACATAATTTTACAAAATCATATTTTCCTTCATAGTCTAGAATGGTGTCTCCTCTATTTCCACTTTGACATAGACTTCTTCCGCCAAATTTGAATTTCTGGCCACCAACGCCAAACCTATTTACACCGCCACGTGCTCAACGTTGATTCGAACAGCAAGATTCCAGGTCAGCGTTCGTTGACGACAGCTGCCGCATCTAATCACACCCCCGCATCTCTATCTACCTTAAGATACTCCGCGTCGCAGACGATCGCAACTCCTAATTAATTTTTTTAAAATTTAAATTTATTTCAAAAAAAAGGGTAAATAAATGATCATCAATAATCGTGACACGTTATTCTGCATTTCTGCTGGAGTTTATAAATTCTCTTCTCCCCAATCCTTCATTGCTCTGAGAATCTCAGATACAAACGCAGGGATATACGTATACGGATACGAATACGTATAAGGAGAGCATACATAGAGCTGTATACGCTTGCGCCGCCGCCGGAAGAAAGGGGAACTTGTTTTTCCGGCGAATTTCCGGCGGGGAGGTGTATATATTATGAAGAGGAGAGCGGGGAAGAGCACGGTGTCAGCCTCGTCGGCGGCGGCGGCGGGGAACGGGGGTGATAGTAAGAATAGATCTGGGGAATCGGAGCGGAAGTTGCTGAAGTACGACGAGTTGCCGAATTATTTGCAGGACAATGAATTTATAAAGGATTATTACAGATGTGAATGGCCGCTGAAGGATGTTCTGCTCAGCGTTTTCTCCTTGCATAATGAGAGTCTCAATATTTGGACGTGAGTTCCGATGTAGCTTAATCTTTGTTATTTGTATTGGTAATTTTGTTTACATTTTCTGTGCGGATCGATTTTCGAATTGAACTTTGGGTTGATTTGATTTGCTTTCGATTTCCGCAGGCATTTGGTTGGGTTTCTGATATTTTTGGGGTTGATGGTCATGAGTTTGACGGAGAAGATGACTCTGGAGAATGTGCTTTCCAGTTTTTTCGGGTAATTTATTTATTTTTTTCCTATAAAATATTGGTGAAATTTTTGTTGAATTTTGAGCTGTCGATCCACTGTTCACATGTCTTGGATTGCTTGATTGATAATTGAATTTTGCAGAGAGGGAAGTGATGGATGGCTGAAAATGAAGATTGTGAACCAATCCAACGGCTCGGATGCTTTCTTTTCGGTTAGTGTCTCTTTTCCTTTTAAAAATGGAACAAATATGAAAAAGTCGCATATAAGATTTGACAACGCTATCATGGTAATCCGTCCACTATAGTACGAAAAGTGGATCCCCGGACCCACATGATGGGTCTGGCAAGAAAATGGAAATTTCGTATAATTTAAGTTGGTTTGCAAAAACTAGAACTATTCTGAAATGTTTAATCGCATAATTAGTCCTAAATTCTATTAATACAACAAAATATTCCATGAGGGTCGGTTTGAATCCGTGATGTAAGGATACGGGAATATAGAGATTATATGAAACGGGTATGATTGTATTGATTTTTTTATGGTTTACCACATGCATGTTAGTTGTCCGGTATGTTCTTCGATATGAGTTTCTCCATACACGACGACTTGATAAGATAATATGTTTAGAATTGGAGATGCATCATAAGTGTTAGGTTGATTAGGTGGCCTTAGTGATTTTGTTACTGGTAGAGAATAGAGATGTCATGCAGATTCTTTGCGGTATAGAAAACATGTGC